>JAKOOJ010000004.1:79040000-80240000 GCA_022577455.1 Arizona elegans | reverse complement strand
CTTATATAATTTGTGTGTACACAGTAAGTTTCATCCAATTGTCATTTTATTTCCAATTTATCTTTTTGTATTATTTCCGCCATTATCTCTGCCATTTTTTCACCCAAATCTTCATCTTTTTCTTCTGGTATGTTTTGAAAACGGAGGAAGTATGAAGCTTTCTCCATCTCAAGCATCGCTAATGAATCAGACAGTTCCTTATTTAATTGAGAAGTTTTCAGTTCTATTGCCTCTACTTTTGTCTCTACTTGATCTATTTTTGTTTCTGCTTTTCTAATTCTTTGTTCATTTTCTGTTATTGATGGTTGAATGTCTCCAATTTTATCATTCATATTTTTAATATCCTCCCTAACTTCTCCAATTTAATTTTTAATCTCTGCGTGGAATGTTCTCATTTCTTCATGATTCTCCGCTATTTTTTCCTGTGTTTTTAATAATGTTTCCTGAATCATTGAAAACATACTTTGCATGGTACTTAAAGTCAATTCCAGTTTTTCTTTCTCCTTTTCCTTTCCCACCATACTATCTAATGTTTTTTGTTGTAGTGGTGATGCCACCATTACTGTGGGATTTACAAGTGGCTTTTTATCTGTTTTCGTTATAGTAGATGTTGTTGACATTTTAAATGCTCGTGAGAGGCTTTCCCAGGCTAACATATAATTTTCAATCGTTAGTTTTCCTTCCCCTGTTCCTTCAAGTTTTTCAACCTTTTTTACTTCTATGCAATAAATTATCCACAGTTTAAACACACTATCATTAATTACCGGTCGTTCAACAGTGCTTAGTTATTATTCTAACAATTTTCTTTCTTACTTTACAATGTTTTCAGTCAGTCTGTCTCTGTTATAATTCATTCACCTTTCACCTTCCTAATTTTTCAATTTATATGGATTCAATATATATTTCTAAATTATAAATTATAACTATGCACAATATCTACAGTATATAAGAGCTGTTAACAATAGAGGCAAGGAAAAAGATTTTTTTTTTAAATCTTTCCTTGATAATACTTAGTGTTTCCACTCTGGTCTCGTCAGTGGCTTCAAATGATTTTAAACATAGCTATTTCTGCTGTCCATTCGTGTCCATCTTTCTCCCCCTTGGTCCTCGTCCTGGTCTTTATCTCTACAATTATTGCAATCACCAGTCTTTTATTTAAGTCCTCCAGGCAGTTCTACAGTTTTCCCACTTCGCCTTAGGTATTTCCTTCTCCAACTTCCTGCTTCTCCACCTCTGCCTCTGGATCTTAAGGGTTTCAGTCCTCCAATATTGACAAGTCACTCCGTGGGATTCTTCTTTCCTGTGCTATTACTCCTTCTGTCTATTTGCGCTTTTGTTTTAAATTGCCGCCACTGATTAGTCCCTCAGTTTTGCACCCACCTCTGTCCATGCTCCTCTGAACAGTTCATCAATTCTGGGAATTTTCCGCTCGACCACTCGAAACTGCAATCCACTCTTAGCTTCATTCTAAGTGGCCACCATCGCTCCTGTCTGCCCTGAAGGCCGACTTCCTCTCCACCAGTTTTAAGGCGTTCATCCTGTATCCCCTCTGACACTAGTGCCACGTCCAGGGGCTTCAAGACTTCCCCTTTTATTTCCTGATCTCTAAGGGATCAGGAATGCTCACAAAGAGCTTCTAATAGAGAGGTTTTGCATTCCAGAAACAGCAGCTCCGTTTCCTCACCCTGCTCACGATGATGTTACCGCCGGAAGTCTCATAAATTCTTCCTCTTTCAAAATCCCTACATTCATTCTCCATCTATTCCTTCTTTGGCCCAATATTTTCCAGGTCAACATTAAAGGGTTATGGTTGGCCCATTCATTAGCACCAATTTCTACCTCTGAGGTTATCTCATTCGAGTCAGGAGACATCCAAATCATATCTATATGTGACCATGAATGATGCCTGGGGGAGAAGTAAGTATATTGTTTCCTTTCAGGGTTCTGTAACTTCCAGACATCATATATACCAAATTGCTCTCTTATATTCTCACATATCCTTGGTAATACCCTCTTCACATCTCTCCCTCCTCCTTTCCTTTTTCCCGGGACATAATCTTTGGCCTTTTCTATAACAGCATTGAAATCACCCAGCAGGCAGATATATTCATATTCCATTTCTGCGAATTTGTTATATAAATTTTCATAAAAGGTCCTTTGGTTGGGGGCATAAATACCAACTAATAAACACTTCCGCTGACCAATCTCCAATTCCACCATTAATACTCTACCTTCCTGATCTGCGAATACTTTCTTGGCCACCAAATGATACTGCACATAAATCACCACTCCTCTTTTTTTTTTTTTTTTTTTTTTGATCAGCTAGTGAGGTAAATTTTTTACCTAATCTAGAATTTTCTAATAAGCTATCTTGAGACTTTTTTATATGTGTCTCTTGTAGACAAATAATATCTTATTTACATTTTCTTAATTTATTCATTATCCTTTTTCTTTTAATAGGAGCATTTAAACCATTAATGTTTACCAATAGCAAGCATACATTTTCTCCCATCCCTTTCCTCCTAGTCAGCCCTTACTTTCCCGCTATTTGGACTTTTTTTTGTCTGTCTTGTCTCTCTTTGTGCCGTTGCTGTTCCTCCTCTTCCTCGGTCCTCCTTTCCATTCTTTCTGTCACTTTTACCTTCACCAGTTCTCATATTATCCTCTTCCTGAGACTCCTCCAAACTTCTACTTTCTACTTCCTCCTCCATATCTAAATCCGCCATATTAAGTTGTTGTTCAAAACACTCTTTTGCGTCCTGCAAGTTCCTTATTCTAATTCGTCTATCTCGCCAAGTCACCAGCAATCCTTCCAGTAGGAGCCAACAATAAGGGATTGCATTCTTCCTCAATTGTAAAGTGAGGAATTGGTACCTCCTTCTCTGCTCTCTGACCCGTCTCGGAATTTGCTTTAGGATCGTCACTTGGTGGCCCCTATAAGTAATAGTCTGGTCTCTCGTGTGTCAGAAAAATTCCTCACATAGGGCCTTCTTATTAAAATGCACATGAACTTCATAAGGGAGATTGTGCCTCTTCATGTAACTGGTGAACACCCTGAATACCGTTGATATCACATTGTACTGAGGCTCTGTCTACTTCCAGGGCTCCTGCTACCATCGCCCCCACAATCTTGTCCAGTCTCTCTCCCTTATCTTCTGCCATGTTCTGGAGCCTAAGAAAAAAGGAGGATCTTTCCATCTCGAGAAAGGTGATCTCGTCTTCAAGCTCCCTGTTAGCCATCACTTGTTTTTTTTTTTCATCCATCTATCTGTTGTTCACACCTTTCTGTCCTTGTCTCCCCCTCCTGCATCCTTTCCTCCTGTTTAATTGTTGCCTGTTGCAGTTCTCCAAGCTTCTCACCCATTTGTTTAACCTCTTCTCTGACTCCTCCCATTTCACTCTTAACATCCGTTCTCAAGTCTTTGAAATTCCTAAACATCATTTCCTGATACTTGGACATTGATTCCTGGATGGTCTGGAGCATAGCTTGGAGAGCCTGCATAGAGGGAGACTTTCCAACCAATGACATATCTTCAGCAGATTTTGTTGAAGCCAATGGAGATGCAGATGCAGGGAAAGCTAGGATCTTCTTATTCACTTTAGTAACTGTAGAAGTTGTGGACATTTCTGGATCACGCCAGAATTTCTTCCAAATCAGCGATGTCACTGCAATGGACGGCTGGACAGAGTGAAAGCTCAATATCCAGCTTTCCCTTTTCTACAAATGGCGGCTTTATTTAGCCATCACAAACCGCAGAGAGATTTGTGATGGAGAGGGGATACTGAGGCGTGTATGGAAGTGGCATCTTCCACACGCTGAAAAAATGACTTCTTAAGGGGCTCTGCAAAATGTTTCTCATGGTCTGACCCTTGTTTGTCAGCAATATTTTGATGATCTGAGGTTCTCTGAAAGATAGAGAGAGACAACCTTGGAGTGACTTTTTATTCAATAATTTAGGAACCAATCCAAAGGTTATCAATAAATGAGTTACTGAAGTGATTTAATTCAGAAGTTAAACTTTTCATTGAATAATAAAGTCATATTTATCAAATACAAATTTAATAAATAAATAACAATGTAAGAAAAGAATGTAACCATTTTCAGTCACTAAATTCAGTGTCAGTAATATATAAAATACATACAATCTTGTATATTTTGTCTTTCTGTAATTGCATGAGTGTAAGTTCCTGCTTGCACAATATTAATGTAATGTCCTTTTCAAAAAGATGTTTAATGACATTGTTGAAAATTATAACTGTGCCGAGGAGGCGTGGCCAACGCAGCAATACGACGGGCTCTTCAGAGGCTCCTGAAGAACCATCAATATCTCTGCTATCTGGGGGTCCCGAGTGACCTAAGTCATCTGTAGAGATGATGAACAAGAGGAGCATGTACTGACTGACACAGGGAGATTGCAAACTCCCTGGTTGGATCAGAAGAAGCTCCTCAAACTGTGCAGCGGAGAAAGCTGCTAGGAAGCTGGGGGCAGTCATGGTGCAAAGAAGACGACGAAGACAGAGTGTTTCATATAAGTGAGAAAAAAAAATCTTTTTAAAAGTTTCTCTTCAGACCCACTGAAAACTGAAAATATAGATTTCATTCATAAGCTATTTGAAACTTTTTAGTCCAATATTTGTTTTGAATATAGTCAATCCGTCTTCTCCATTCCAATATATTTCATTTGAATGGTCCTTCAAGTACGCTGAAATTTTAGCCATCTCTGCTAAATTCACTACTTTTAGTGTCCATTCTTCAATAGTAGGCAAGTCTTCCTTCTTCCAGTACTGTGCCACCAAGAGTCTGGCTGCTCTTATTAAATTTAAAATCAACTTAGTCTCTATAACAGTACAATCTGTAATTATGCCTAACAAAAAGAACTGTGGAGTAAATTTTATCTTCTTTTTGAGAATATTTTGAATAATCCACCATATTTTTATCCAAAATGCCTTAATTTTTTTACATATCCACCATATATGATAATACGTGGCATCATCACATTCACATCTCCAACACTTAGGTTGCACACTTGGATACATACAGGCTAGCTTTTTAGGATTCAGATGCCATCTATAAAACATTTTATAAAAATTGTCTCTTAAATTTTGGGCTTGCGTGAACTTCACATTTCTAACCCATATTTTTCCCCATGTTTCCATCATTATTGGTTCTTCAATATTTTGTGCCCACTTTATCATACAGTCCTTAACTAACTCCATTTCTGAATCTACTTCTACCAACGCATTATACAACCTTTTTATGTGCGTTTGACTTTGATCTCTAATCTGTTTTACCAAGTTCTCTTCATTTTGCAAAAAAACAATTTTCTGATCTTCTCTCCATCTAGCTTGCAACTGTACATATTGAAACCATGTTCGAATTGTCCTTTCTTCTCTTAGTTGATTCAAAGATTTTAAATGTAGTATACCTCTTTCCTTGTTAAGAAGCTCTTTATATGTAATCACATCCTGCCTTTGCTCTACACTACATATTTGCGTGTCTGGGTATTGCCCACAATGGTAACTTCTCGTGTAGTTTATACTTGTACTTTTTCCAGACATGCAATAGAGCATTCCTTAATATATGACTTTTAAAAGTCTTGTCCACTTTCTTATCATATAATAAATAAGCATGCCACCCATAAACCAAATCATATCCCTCAATATTCAATATTGAATATTGAATATTCTTTCTTAAATTCATCCATTTTGTTAAATTCATCCAATCACTCATTGCTGATAGAACAGCTGCCTCATAGTATAGTCTTAAGTTAGGCATTTTGAGACCTCCTCTTTCACATATATCCTGCATTATTCTTTGTTTTATTCTCGGTTTCTTCCCTGCCTCAATTCCCTGGTAATTAAAGTTATTAATACCCTTTTGCCATATCTTCAAATTCTCATCTTTTTAAAGTATTGGTATCATTTGAAAAAGAAACAAAAACTTAGGCAAAACATTCATTTTTACTGCTGCTATTCTTCCTAACAAGGATAATTGTATTTTTTTCCAGTTTTCCATCTCTCTCTGTATTTTTTTGCCACAACGGATCATAATTATACTTAAATAATTTCGCATTTGATGTCATAATATAGACCCCTAAATACTTAACATTTTTTACAATTTCAAATCCTGTTAGTCTTTCTAATTCTTCTTTTCGATTTATAGTCATATTTTTAGTTATTATATTAGTTATTTAGTTATTATAATTATATTGATTAATTATATCCATTAGACCTACAACCGACTGTAATGGTTGGGTTAAAGTAACAACCAACTCGTCTGCGAATGCTCGTAATCTATAGTCATACTGCCTAATCTTAATTCCACTTATTTTGTCCGACCCACGTATCTTACTTAACAAAAATTCCAAAGTCAAGATAAACAATAATGGAAACAAAGGGCATCCTTGTCTTGTTCCTTTTTCTATATAAAAGTATCTTTTAAACTACCATTAATTATTATTTGCGCTGTTTGTTTCTGATATATTGCCTTAATAGATTTTGTGAAATGTTCTCCAAACTGCATCTTTTCTATTATTTTCAATAAAAATTGCCAATTCAATTGATCAAATGCTTTCTCTGCATCAAGAAATATCAGCACCGCAGGGTTTTGATTGTTCTTCCCCAAATACTCCAATAAGTTAACAACTTGCCTTACATTACTCTTCATTTGTCTACCATTTATAAAACCAGTTTGATCATTATGAATCATTTGTTGCATGACTATCATTAACCTATTTGCTAATATTTTAGCAAAAATCTTGTAATCTGTATTTAAGAGTGATATGGGCCTATAATTTTTTGGCTGGCTGTGGTCTTGGTCCTCCTTTGGAATCAAAGAAATATAAACTGTCCTCCAAGATGGGGGTACATCTCCTTCAGATTGTATATTGGTAAATAATTCTTTAAGTGGTCTCACCATTTCTAACTGCAAATGTTTATAATAAGCCGCTGTCAAGCCATCCGTCCCAGGAGCTTTACCCACTTTCAACTGCTTAATTGCAAACATAATCTCCTCAGTGGTTATTGGTTGATTTAAACCCTCCCTTTGCTCTTTTGTAATTGTAGGAATACTCTCTTTCTGTAAATATCTATCTATATCTGTACCTTGAATTTTATCACTAGCATACAACCTCGTATAAAATTCTAAAAATGCTTTCTTAATCATATTTTGCTGATAAACCTCTTTACCTTTATATTCTATTTTCTCTATAGTCCATGACTTTTGTTTTTTCCTTAACAAATATGCTAACCACCTCCCTGGTTTATTAGCATTACAAAAAATATTATGTTTAGCATATTGCAAATTAGTTGCGATCTGATCTGCCATTAACATATTAAATTGCCCTCACAATAAATTAATTGCCTCTTTTATTTTCTTATCTGCTGGATTCAATATCAAAGCTTGTTCTTTTTTTCTGATTTCCTCTTCTAAATCCTTCCTTTTTTTCTTGTTTGAGTCTATATTTATTATTCAAATATATCAAAATGCCTCTCATATATGCTTTACTTGCATCCCAAACCATTTCCATAGATGTACCCTTATGCATATTTATAATAAAAAAATATTTTATAAATTTTTTACATTCTTTTACATTTTCCTCATATCTAAACAGATTTTCATTTAACCTCCAAGACCTCTTAGATCCCCTTCTATACTCTAATTCCATCCAAACTGGACTATGATCCGTTAAAACTCTTGG
Organism: Arizona elegans; assembly: GCA_022577455.1. Classification (NCBI taxonomy): domain Eukaryota; kingdom Metazoa; phylum Chordata; class Lepidosauria; order Squamata; family Colubridae; genus Arizona; species Arizona elegans. Next base: position 80,232,300 of record JAKOOJ010000004.1, on the reverse strand, counting down.
ACAAATCTTTGTCTTCTTCACCCTGGAAAAGAAATAATTTGTAATTAATATAAAATCAATCCTGGAGAAATCAATCCTGATGTCTATCAGAAAAGAAGGTAAAGTCTTTTTCTTCGGGGTTTCTCTCTTGCCAGATATCTCTCACTTCCATATCCTCCATCATTTCAAAAAATGATTTTGGCAATCTGGCACATGTTGAAATGTTCTGCAAGAGCCCCTTCTTATCTTTTTTAATGTCCAAAACTCCATTCCAATCACCCAATAAAATACATGATTTATAGTCCCATTGTAGTAACTTGGAATGTAAAAGCTTATAAAATTTTTCCTGTTGTTGGTTCGGTGCGTAGACTCCAATTAAAAGTATTTTTTCTCCTTTTATTAAAAGTTCAATTGCTATAAATCTTTCTTGATCATCTGCTTCAATTAATTTGGCAATTAGGTGTTTTTTTTAGGTATATAACTATACCATTCTTCTTCTCAGGAGCAGATGCAACAAAATGTATACCTAACCTTGCATTTATTAAGTATTTTTGATCTTTACTTCTAATATGAGTCTCTTGTAAACAAATTACATCATTTTTAAACTGTTTCAAATAATGAAATATTTTTCTCCTCTTTTGTGGTGAATGTAGGCCATTAACATTCCAGGTCAAAAATCTAGTTGCCATTCTTGGCCCCCTGAAGCACTTGGAGCATCTGCTGGAAATCTCCATGCATTTTACCATTTGGCCTTGCTCCTCCCACTGCTTCTGTTTTTATAGTATCTTGAATCATTTTTTTTTTTAATTTGATTTATATGCCGCCCTTCTCCGAAGACTCAGGGCAGCTTACAATGTGCTCAGCAATAGCCTTCATCCTTTTGTATATTTATACAAAGTCAGCTTATTGCCCCCACAACTGGGTCCTCATTTCACCTACCTTAGAAAGGATGGAAGGCTGAGTCAACCTTGAGCCTTGGCGAGATTCGAACCCTGCAGTAATTGCAGGCAGCTGGTCTTAATAACCAGCTTAATAACAGGGTGCCTTTAAACCCCTGTACCACCAAGGCTCTTATATTTGAAGTTGCTGCACTCTTAATTCTTCTTGATGCTTGGCTGCCGCTCGAGTCTGTCTTTGATCCTTAGGTTCTTCTATCTCCAAAGCTTGAACAATAGTCGAAAATTGTATTAATTCTTCTTGAGTAATCAAATCACCCTTTTGGGCCTGTGCCAACAGTTCTTCTTTCTCCCCCTTTCTTGCCCCCTCTATTTCCGTCCTTCTGGCTTCCTGGGGCTGTGGGCATCCAGCCTTTAATACATTGGTATAGAAATCTCTTGCCTTCCACACTGAATTGAGACAATATCTTTCTCCTGAATAATTCACCACTAGACCAGCTGGTACTTCCCATCTATACTGTATCTGACGGTATCTCAGTTCTTCCACAAGAAAGGCATAATCCTTTCTGGCTCTCAACATTTTGGGGGGAATTTCTTTCAATGTTAAAAGCTCCTGCCCCTGCACTTGAAGTTTATTTTTAAAAGTGACTTGTAGGATTTCATTGCATAGTCTCCTTGTTGTAAAATAAACTACAATGTCTCTTGGTAGATGTTTCTGTCTGGCCACCCATGAATTGACACGATAAATTTTGTCAATTTGCCATTCAAGATTTGCTTTTTGATCTCCCATTATCTGTGCAAATGCTTCCGAAAAGATCTCTCTCAAATTCTCTTGCTTATTTTCCTTGAGGCCTCTTATTCTCAGAGCAAATTCCATGTCTCTATATTGTATCATTATCACATCAGCCTCTGCTCTTTCCATCTTGTCCTGGACCTCCCCCATTTTATTTTCCAAGTTCTCATTAGACTGCTTAATTTCTTCCACTTTTTCATCTATTGCTTCAATATGTCCTGCCAATCCTTGTACTGCCATAATAATATCTTCTCTAATTTCTTGGTTTCATTTTTGAATAGTCTCTTTGACTTGGGCTATCTCTTCAGCAACCTCTTGGGTTTTCTCCTGAAACATTGAAGCAATTTTTTTTTCCTGTAACAGAGGCTTGTGTTTTGAGGGCTTCCTGCAACATTTCAAATGTTAATATTGTTGGTTCCATTGGAACAGAGAGAGATTGCAATCTGGACGTTTGAGCTGGCAAAGTCCCAGCACTTTTGGGGACAATAGCCTTAATTTGTTTTGAAGCCATTTTTAGTTTCCAATTTAAATTTAATCAGCTGCCAGAACAGTAGATCCACCAAATCCAGAAATCAGTCTTTAAATCATATCAATCCTTTTTTTTAAAAGATCACTGCTGTAATCTCTAATCTTCTCCTTTTTTTAAAAAAAACCCACAAATCTCTAATTTTGAACAGGGGCTGCCAACACTAAAAGAAACTTTCCTTTTTAACTTTTGCTTTCAGACCCCATTAAACCTCAATCGCCATCTTGGTTTCACTTTCTCCCCTTAATAAGTCAGAAGGAAGTAATACACATTTGGAGTTAAAGTTCAGTACTTGCAGATCTAATCTCTCCTGAGTTTGCTCAGCCTGCTTCCGATTGATGTTTATTTAAGCATTGTTTGCAGGGGTGGTCGCAGCGTCTTCTTCTGCTTAAAGCAGAAATGTCCCAGATCCAGAGCTCTGTCAGGCTTCCAGGGAGCTCTTACCCTTCGAGCCCCAGAATTGTTCCTGGGGCTCCTTGGGGAGCTCTACCTACGGCCATCTGCTCTCTTCCTCCCCTTTTCCTGGGCAGAAAGTTTCCAAGCCGCTAGACAGCTGATTTGCAGCTTTACGAGATCGCGGGGCTGGCGCTCAAGAAAAGAGCGATGCCACCGGAAGTCTTTCTCCATCACTCTTAAGGAGGTGGTGGTTTGTCCCCTCCTCAAGAAGCCTGCTCTGGATCAGGACTCCCTGAACAACTTTCGTCTGGTCTTCAACCTTCACTTTATAACGAAGGTTGTTGAGTCCATTGTGGCATACCAACTTCCACAATTCCTGGATGAAATGGATTAACTTGACCCATACCAATCAGGCTTCAGATGCAGACACAGCACGGAAACTGCATTGGTCACCCTGGTGAATGATCTCTGGTGGGCCCAGGACAGGGGTTATTCCTCTATCCTGGTCCTACTTGACCTCTCAGCAGCTTTTGATACCATTGACCATGGTATCCTTCTGCAACAGCTTAGGGGGGTGGGGGTGGGGGGCACTGTTTTACAGTGGTTCTCCTCCTACCTCTTGGGTCGTATGCAGCTTGTTTTGATGGGGGCAGAGATCCTCCCTGAGGCCCCTCATTTGTGGGGTACCTCAGGGATCGGTCCTCTCCCCCTTGCTCTTTAACATCTATGTGAAGCTGCTGGGTGAGATCATTTGTAGTTTCGGGGTGGGGTATCATCAGTATGATGATGATACCCATCTTTACATCTCCACCCCGGACCAGCCTGGGGACATCCTTTTTGTGATGTCTAAGTGCCTGGAGGCAGTGTGGGTCTGGATGGGTAGAAACAGGCTCAAACTCAACCTCTCCAAGACAGAGTGGCTGTGGATGCCAGCATCTCTTGATCTAGCGCCCCCATCACTTCTGATAGGAGGGGAGCTGCTTACTCCCTCAGGAAGAGCTCGCAATCTTGGTGTCATCCTGGATTCATGGCTGTCCTTAGTTGATCATCTGATGGCTGTGACCAGGGGGCTTTTGCACAGATTCTCCTGGTGTGCCAGTTGCGGCCTTTCCTAGATAGGGATGCCCTCTGTACAGTCATTCATGCTCTCGTCATCGCTCGCCTGGACTACTGCAATGCCGTCTACATGGGGCTGTCCTTGTAGTGCACCGGGTGGCTCCAACTGGTCCAGAATGCAGCCGCGCAGGTTATTACGGGAGCTTCCTGTTACTCCCGGGTTACACCTCTCCTGCGCGAGCTGCACCAGTTGCCAGTGGTCCTCCGGATCCGCTTCAAGGTGCTGGTCCTTACCTATAAAGCCCTACATGGCATGGGCCTGGGGTACTTGCAGGACCACCTCCTTCCGGCCTCCCACCGCCCTGTGTGTTCACATAGGGCTGTCCTCCTCCAGGTGCCATCGGCCAGACAATGTCGGCTGGTGGTGCCTAGGATGAGGGCGTTCTCTGTGGCCACACCGACCCTCTGGAATGAATTACCCGCTGGGCTCCCCGACCTCCGCTCTTTCCGCACTGGCCTGAAGACATGGCTTTTTCAGCAATTCTCTTGATCTGCTGGGAGTTTTTAGTTCTAATTGTTGGGATTTTTAATTTTGTAATTGGACTGTTTTAGCATTAATTTATTGCCTTGTGTTTTATTGTTGTGAGCCACCCTGAGTCCTTTGGGAGAAGGGGGGCATATAAATGTGAGTAAAATAAAAATAAATAAATAAATAAATTTTAAATTAACAATGTCTACTGCATATAAAGAGAACCAATATAAAATGTTTAATAGATGGCATATATCACTTGAAAAATTGGCAAAAATATTTAAAGACAAATCAGCTAAATGATGAAAATGCCATCAGACACCAGGATTGTACTATCATAAGTGGTGGACATGTCCAGAAGCAATAAATTTTTGGATTAGAATTAAAACATGGTTAGAAGAAATGCTTGAATAACATATTGATTTAAAACCTGAGTTGTTCCTGTTGGGTATGCTTCCAGAGAAAATTGGCAAAGAAAAGGTATATTTGATTATACATGTAATAACTGCTGCGAGGATAGTATTTGCACAAAGATGGAAAGTAGAGAAAATCCCATCAGAAGACGAAGTAATTAAGAAAATATTAGATTGTGCAGAAATGAATAGACAAACTTTGATAATTAAAGAAAGGATTTGCAATATTACAAGGTATGGAGACAATTTTACAATTGGTTAGAGAAAAGATATAGATAAATGTATTAATAGCAAACAAGACAATGTTATAATAAATGAAGTATGGGGAGAATGTTATAATAAAGAAATGGGAAAAATAAAGAAACAATGAAGGCCGGAGAAGTAAGAAGGAGATGAAGACACAATAGAAACATCTAGATGATACACTGAATGATTGATTATGTATTGCATGTTTGTTTGTTTATAAAATAAAAAAATATAAATAAAAGAAACTTATATCTGTACCTTTTAAGTTAACACATGATTTCCTACAGAGAAATGACTACAGAGAAGTGTCTTTTGCAAAGATATTTCTGTATTGTGTATTGTTCTGAACTAGGCTTCCTGAGTCAGTAAAACACATGAGTAGTTCCAAAAATCTCTTTTATTGCAACAGCTGTGAATTCTGTTCATTCACAGATAAGTCCCAAATAGTTGTAAAGAGTCCTTCGGGATAAGGCTGATAGTCACCCACCTTTATCTCCCTTGACACACTGCCAAAGACCTAATTGGCAAAGCCACACGGAGTCCAGAATCAAACAGAACTTCAGGCTTTAAACTGAACAGAATTAACAACGTTGCTTCCTGCAAAGGCCCACATGCCTTTGCTCCTCTTTTAAGTCTTATGGGAGGGGCCAATCATCTCCAAGCCCTACTCCTTAATTGTCACTTTTGTTTTAATTGTTCTTGCCTTCTGTCAGTTCTGCACATGCGCACACTGGGAACAGGCTCCCCCTGTTCCTCTGCCTCACTGAGGTCTGACTCTGGAGGCTCCAGAGGCAGCATGTACTTCCCAGATGGCCCTTTCTCTGCCTCCAATGCAGAGCCTTTCCCAGACTCCAAGACTGGCCCATGTTCCTCCCCAGCCTCCTCACTGTTCGACTCTGCTGCCAGCTGCGCAGGCCACCAGTGGACCACAACATGTATTATAGTTTGTTATAACATGCTGAAGTAGTATAAAATACTATCCAGATGATGGCATTATTGTCATAAACATCACAAGAGAGCACAACTCAATAGAGAAAATAAAACACAGTTTCCAGGATGCCATTATTACAATAAAAAAAGATTACCTTTGGGGGTATTGTTCTTTTGCTTCTTGGATTATCTTTGGGCCAAGTAAATCCCTCCATTTTTGGATTGCATTCTCTCGTACCAAAGCAAGAGCAAGAGTTGGCCCACTGGTCAAGACAAATATAGCTTTGTTTGTTTGTTTGTTTATTCTTCTGAATGAATATAAATTCAATAACAAACATTCTGGAATGTAAGCAACAAATATTCTGGGAAAAAAAAAAAGCCAAAACCAAATTTCTTCATAAAATTAAAAGTGTTTACAATTACAAGGGAAACCATAAAAATCTGTTTAAGACAAAATCCCCCAAAGTGGTAAATATTGATCTGAAGAGTTGATGAGATTATCCTATATATTGTTAAAGTGATACTGTTAAAATTGCTTTCACATAAAACATCTTTTGGGAGTCAATGAACAATCTCAAATTTCATGAAGTGAGCTGCAGAATTGGAGACCCTTGGCTTAAGATAACAGCATTAATGTAAGTCCTCATCAGAACTGATTATCAACAAATTACAAATCCATACCATTTCTGTTATTTTAAACTTCCTTAATGACTTAACTAAAATTCTCCAGCAGCCTATAATGATAGTTACAACAACAACTACTGCTAATAAGACCTTCTTCACATAATTTTTGCCTTAAGAATATTTTTCCTTTTGAGACTGATAATCATTGCACTTATCCTGACCAAGGATTCGAATCCCTAGTATAGGTCTCCTGCATGGGGGTTGGACTAGATGGGGGCTGGACTAGATTACCTCCAAGGTCCCTTCCAACTCTGTTACTGTTATTGTTTCTGTTACAAGAGTTTTATAATAATGTCTGTGGTGCAAGTTCTATCACTGAAAACTGCTAAATTAAATTGATACAGGCATTGTGACTGCACAATGAAATCAAACATTGGGCAATAACAAATGTAACTACAGACATTTGAAGACAAAAGCAGTCAAGGTGATGGCCTCAATCCAAGAACTGAATTTCTTCCTTTCTTGGATGATCCTGGACAAGATTCACATAGGAGCCCACTGGTGCTAGAAGTTGAACTCTGATAAATTTTTGCAGATTTGTGATGCTCATCATGGATTCATAGCTTCTGCATATAACATATGAGATACTATGATTTCCTATTCTAAAATAACGTAAGATATTTACTCATGGAATGCTGTATTGTAGAAAATGCATTTAATTTGGGTACCTGGTCATTTGATCCAAAATATATGGAAAATAATCTTGATTTTCATGTTCTCGGTAGAATTCATGAGCCTGTTCTTCTGATAAGGTGATTTCCTTTTGCATGGCTATTTCAAAGCCATTTTCCACAATTCTATTCAGAATAGATTCTGCAGAGCAAAAATTATATAGCCTACATTACTTTTATTTATATATAAATATTTAAATGATTGGTGCTTCTCTAATATGAGGATGATACAGCTTCACTATCCTATCAATTTTGGCCTCAAATCTTATTCTGTGCTCCAATGTAAACATCCTCTTTCCTGTTCTATACTTTTTTTCTGATCTAACAGCTAAATTATATTCCAATACTTGGAGAGAGTAAACCCATTAACACTGAAAAGAAAGCTATTGACGGAGGAAACAGACCTATCACAATCATAAACTAAATAATAAGGAGAGCTATAATGGATTGAGACAGGATTATTTAGATTATTACTTAGATTTTTTAATTTTTTAATTTTGCTGAATGGAAAATTAGGATATGAGTGCAGCAACACAAAGCAATCTTCCACAGCAAAATGACTGTGATTCATCGTGCAGTTAAATATTTGCTGCTTGAGAATATTCATGTATAATTATTATTTGAAATACACAATATATTTCTGTGATAGCTTTCTGATACATGGGCAGCCTCTGATTAATCCCCAGTATTCAGAATAATATCCATACTAGCTGGGGGATTCAGAAAGGTTTCAAGGTTGGAAAAGGCTGTTCCATAACATTTTCCTGTTGAGCTTTCTAAGAGTAGTTTTTCTTTAAGTTTTCAATTAATTTGGGTTATAGCTCACACATTTTCATTTACACTCATGCAAGAAAAAAAAGAGAAAAAGAGAGAGAATAAGTCTGTATGTTTCAAACTTATTTAGTTTAAGTGTACATTTCTTTAGATCTTTTTGTTTAAAAATGCTCTGTTTTTTATTTTTTATATGCAAAAAGATGGGTTAAAACTGTAATGTATACATTTAAAAATAATATCAGTCTAACAAAGAAATATGCCAGGACTTTGAATCAAAATAGAAAATTTTGATTCAAAATACTAGAAAAGGTAACTTTTCAGATACATCAAACATCTGTCTAAAGTATTGTCAGCTCTTAGCCAATCTCATAAAACACCACCATTTCTGCCTTTCTTTCACTTTCTTTTTATCAAACCCTAGTAAAAATAGCAAAGTGCCATATATTTCAGTTGTGTGCAAAGTGCCTATAATAATTGCCACCAACCTCTTCTTTCTTTTAAAAGGGAAGGTCTGATCAATGCCAGTGTTCGCTCAACATTTTTTTCATTCCTTTGCTTGGAAAAATCAGAAAAAAAGAAGGCAAGTTGCCTGCTTGTTTCTTCAACACGATCCTGAATATCACAGTGATGTAACAGGTCTTGATTTTGCAACATCTCTTTCAAACTAACAAAAAGGAAAATAATGTAAAAATGTATTTAATATTAACACAGGACTTACTTTATCATCAACATCTTCAAAATTAAATACTCTGATCCTGAAGAAAAATAACAAATATTGCATATCAATATATCAAAGGCAAAAAAGAGATGCAAAAGTGGTGTCGGTATTATACTGAACAATTTAAATGCCAGGTGTGCCTCCGTTCAAAACCCAAGAAATCCACAACTCCATGTTTGTAGAGAAGAGGTACTTTTACTGGATTTGAAATGATAGCAACGAAAGAAAAGTAAGAGCCAAAAGGCTTGAAAGTTACATATTAAAAGTTTCCCCAAGGGACCCAGGCTGAATGTCCAATCCCCATCCCATATGGTGTAATGTGGGGCACATGTTCAGGTGTTTTCATCCATCTGGTATTCTAGGATGGTTAACCTTGACTGAGTATAAACAACTCCATTCAGCTGTGTAGCAGATCATGAGAGCATTCCTCCTGTTTTGTTCACACAGACCGTCTTCACTTCAGCTCACTTCCCCACCCAAATGCCAGTCTTTCAAGGTGAAATTCAGCAGGTTCTGACAGATTCTGAAGAACTGGTAGTGGAAATTTTGAGTAGTTTGGAGAACCAGCAAATACTACCTCTGGCTGGCCCCAGAGTGGGGTGGGAATGGAGATTTTGCAATATCCTTCACCTAGGAGTGGGGAGGGAATGGGGATTTTGCAGTATCCTTCCCCTGGAGTGGGGTGGGAATGGAGATTTTGCAGTATCCTTCCCCTGGGGAGGGATGGGAATGGAGATTTTGCCATGCCCACCAAGCCACACCATACCACGCCTACCAAGCCACACCCACAGAACTGGTAGTAAAGAAAATTGAAATCTACCAGTGCAATCCCATTACTTGCTATCGGCTCCCCATTACTATAGCAGCCGATAGCAAGCAAGCATCAAAGAGGCTGACATTTGACCCTCCTGCAGTAGAGACGTTAGCCCTGGAGAAAAACACAAGACAAAATAGACAAGATAGAAACAAATGAAACAACTCAAAATACAAGAGCATTTACATGAATAACATTAAGGCTTGTCAGGGTATTTAGAGCAAAACAGTTGTAAGAGTTTTGGGGCTCTGACATCTCGAGCATTCACCCATTCAGATTGAGAGGGAGGAAAATGTTTCTAGGCAATCAAATACTGTACTTTCCCCCTATGTTTCCTGGAATCCAGGATCTCTATGACCTTGAAATGCTGCTCCCTTCAATGAGGATGGGAATAGGAGGGGCAGATTGTCTGGTTGAAGAGAAAGACATGTTCAGGTTTCAGAAAACTAACATGAAACACAGGGTGGATCCTTCTAAGGTTTTTTGGTAGGTCTAACTGTACCATGACCAGGTTTACAATCCTTACAATAGGGAAAGGACCTACATACTTAGGTCCCAGTTTCTTCGACTTCTTGGTAGTCTATAAGTACTTAGTGGACAAGAAAACCCTATTCCCAACTTGGTAGTCCTTCAGCATAGATCTTTTCTTGTCAGCCTGTTTCTTATGGGCTCGATGAGCCTTGTCTCACACATTACGGGTGACGGACCAGATAAACTGAAGCTGATCAATCCATTCCACTAGGGAGGAGTTTGGGGCTTCTCCTGCGGCAGCTCTGGAATAGGTACAAAGTCCTGACCAGAAGCCACTTTGAATGGGGTGAAGCCGGTGCTACTATGGATGGAATTATTATAAGCAACCTCTGCAAAAGGCAGTAAGTCGGCCCAGTTATCTTGCTGATAATTTACGTAACAGCTGAGGTATTGTTCTAGGATCAAGTTAGCATGTTCACAAGCCCCATTAGCTTGAAAGTGGTGGAAGAAACTTAGGCCTTGGGTGAAGCCTAACAATCAGGAACTGCTTCTAGAAGTGGGGGGTAAATTGTACCACCGTATCCAAAATGATGCATCCAAGAACCCCATGTAACCTATACGCATGTTGAATGAACAGTTTAGCTAGCATTTTTGCAGAGGGAATCTTGGAGCAGGGTACAAAATGGAAAACAAGTCCATGACCATCCAAATGCCTGTATTTCCTCCACTCTCAGGTAGTTCAATGATGAAATCCATCCATGGTATTTCTTACCATGGAGCACTAGGGCTAGCAACATTCTGGAGAAGTCCAACTGGCCTTCCAGGGGGCCTGTTTGCAGAAGCACATACAGGACAACTAGTGACGTAAACTTCTATGTCCTTTTTCAAAGAGGGGCACCAGAACTGCTGTTTAATTAAGTGTAAAGTTTTCATGAACTCAAAGTGTCCAGCGATTTTTGAATTGTGGGCCTGTTGTAATACAGTCCCCCTAATACTGGCAGGGACATATTGTTTTGCACTCACTCATTCTAGGCCATCACGAATGGTGCAGTCGTTTGAGTGGGACAAGAACCAGTCATCAGTTTTCAGTGCCCCCTTTAGCTGCTCGCTTAAATTGGTTGGAAGTTCAAAGTCCGTCTTTCCCTGGGCTCTGGTGATCACCAGGGCAACCAGTTTCTTGGAGGGGATAACCGGGTAGATCACTTCTGGCCGAGTGCTATTATACTGGGGTAATCTAGGTAAAATGTCTGCCATAAAGTTTTTTCCCCCAGGGAGGTAGTAGTGCAAGGAGAAATTAAAATGATTAAAGTGTTGCACCCAACAGACTTGCTTGGGTGACAATTTCCAGGGTGTTTTTAAGGCCTCTAGGTTTTTATGATCTGTCCACACCTCAAAAGGGTGTTTTGCCCCTTCAAGGAAATACCTCCAGGTTAGCAAGGCCCATTGGACAGCAAATGCTTTCTTCTCCCATATTGCCCATCTCCTTTCGGTTTCAGTTAATTTCCGGGAGGTGTAGGCACAGGATTGTAAAGTTCCAGTAGTATTGGATTGTAGTAATTCTGCCCACACAGCTATGTCACTGGCATCGGCCTGGACTATGAAGAGAGCCTCCATGTCAGGATGTTTAAGGATGTGTTCTGCTGCAAACAACCTTTTCAATTTCTCAAAGGCTGCTTGGCACTCCATAGCCCACTCAAGGGGATGGCTAGGCCTTGGTTTAGCTTCTCCATTTCTCTTTAGGAGATTAGTAATGGGTAATGCAATTTCTGCAAAGGCGGGGATGAATTGTCGATAAAAGTTCACAATACCTAGAAAGCTTTGCAGCTGCTTTCTGGTGCATGGGGGCGCCCACTCCATTACCACCCGAATCTTCTCCCTGTCCATTTCTATCCCCTCATGCGATATGTAGTAACTCAAATAGTCAATTTTAGTCTGGTGAAATTTGCACTTTGACAATTTGGCATACAATTCAGCAGCCCTGTGTTTTTTCAGGACTGATTGCACTAACTTTACATGGTCTTCCATGGTTTCAGTATAAATAAGAATATCATCTAAGAACCCCCTTGTAAAGGTGTTCATGCAGCATCTCATTTATCAGTTGCATAAACATAGCTGGGGCTCCTTGTAATCCAAACAGGAGCACCTTAAACTGGAAACAACCCAAAGGGCAATTGTATACGGTTTTCCACTCATCTCCTTCTTTAATTCGGACTCTATAGTAAGCTTCTCTCAAGTCTATCTTGGTGAAAACTTTAGCTAGATGAGTAAAATGTCCTTCATTAGGGATAGTGGATAAATATTTTATATACATGGCATTGAGACCTTTATAATCAATGCAAAGACAAAAAGAGCCATCTTTTTTTTTTTTTTTTGCGGAACATCACCGGAGCGGCCACTTGTGGCCCAGCTGATTGGATGAAGCCCCATTTTAGGTTTTTATCAATAAAGATTCGCAGTTCATCCAGTTCTCACAGGGTCATCGAGTAGATCTTTGGCTTAATGTCAGGCATGCCTCCATTCAAAACCCAAGAAAGAAAACCTCAATGTTTGTAAAGAAGAGGTATTTTTACTGAGTTTGAAATGATAACAATGAAAGAAAAGCAAGATCTGAGCCAAAAGGCTCAAAAGTTACATATTAAAAGTTTCCCTAAATCCCTCCCCGCAGGTACCCAGGCTGAATGACCAATCCCCATTCCATATGGTGTCATTTGGGGCAAATCTTCAGATGTTTTCATCCATCTGGTATTCTGGGATGGTTTACCTTGACTGGGTATAAACAACTCCATTCAGCTGCACAGTAGATCATAAGAGCATCTCTCCCGTTTTGTTCACACAGGCTGTCTTCACTCCAGCTCACTTCCCCACCCAACTGTCAATCTTCCCCCCTTCCCATTACTATGGCAGCCGATAGCAAGCAAGCATCAAAGAGGCTACTTCCTCAGGTCCTTTGGTAACAACACAAAAATGATTTGCCATTGCTTTTTTCTGAGGTGTTTCTTCAGCTTCCCAATTTAGCCTTTTGGCCTGGCATTCCCAGATAGTTCCCATTCAGATACATAACATAATATTCAGATACATTACATAACAATGTAATAATTGATTTATACTTGTGAGATTAACCAAGGTTGCTATTTGCTGTAACAAAATATGAGAATAGGAAGCATTTAAAAAAATCTTCCTCTGAAAATACTCTCAACATTCTGATGAATTGACTGTTTTAGAAGTGGTCCAAATGAATTAGTAAACTGCCATTCTGGTTTTTTAATTACAAAAATATTCAAATAATTATATCTGCATACACATTACAGTACTAATAAATTTTGGTTAACATCTTCTTTCCTCCCTCCCTCTCTTTCATATTATCAGAACACACCAGGACATACATTCATCACAACACAAAAATCAAATCTTTTATGTGAATTCATGGTCTCTTTTTTCCTTCTATTTTAATGAGCTCTTGCAAATTTAGGTGGACACCATTAGTTTCTGAAACATATTAAAAGCTGGAGAAACTTATGTGGGGGCAAGCTGGCTGTGATTTCTATTATTTCATTGATCACTAGGTTTGATTTTGGTTTGATTTTATTGACTTTCCTAGTTTACTACTACATGTGAATCCTTTTCAAAGTTATGCACTTGGTGGAAATGACAATTATTCCAGATGGAAGGAGGGGACCAACCTTTAGTCAGGGATATGACAGTTGGCCTTGTCTGTTATAATGTTTAAATAATAAATTCTGCAAAAATCAATTAAAACCTCACTCAATACATTAAATCCTTTCAGCCCCACAATGATCCTGTGATATATTATGAACCTAATCTTTAAAGTCTGTCTAAATTATAGCCATTAGACAAGTAATTGTCTAATGGGTTTGAGATTGTCCCTGGGGGTTTGAGAGAGTGGGTTCCTGGGTTTAGGCTGGTTTATTTTAATGCCAGGTCTGTGGTTAACAAAGCTCCCCTCATCCGTGAGTTGATTGAGGAGGAGAACACAGACCTGGCTTGCATTATGGAAACCTGGTTGGGCTCGGAGGGAGGGGTCCCTCTGATTGAACTTTGCCTGCCAGGTTTATGGGTGCTACATCAGCCGAGGGCCCAGGGTAGGGGTGGGGGGTGGCGGTTGTTATTAGGGAGTCCCTTGGCCCACGGGAAGTCACTTTTCCTCAGATAGAAGGGTGTGAGTCCCTCCTTATGAGATGAGGTCCGCAAGGGCAGTTGGGCCTGCTGATTACATACCTATCTCCCAGCTGCGTATCAACGGCCCTGCCCGGGCTGCTCGATGCTCTCTCGGGGGGTTGGTGGTTGAGTTCCCTAAACGTACTGTTCTGGGGGACTTCAATTTGTCATCCCTGGGTGGAGCGTCGGGGGCGGCCCAGGAGTTCATGGCTTCCATTATTATTTTATTTATTATTATTTATTCAATTTATTTATTTAGTTATTTATTAATTTTTTATACCGCCTTTCTCCTGTAGGACTCAAGGTGGTGTACAGTCAAGAAAAATATAGACACACAAACATCATAAAATTGCTAATTAAAATTATTACTTAGTTTGGTCAATTAAATAAAACCCAGAATTAGATAACATTTAAAAAATTCATTCACATGTTCATATGTTTAGCCCCGCCTGTTGGAACATCAGGGTCCTGAGGGCATGGCGGAAAGCACAGAGATCAGGGATATTCCGTATCTCGGGGGCAGTTCATTCCAAAGGGTTGGAGCCCTCACAGAGAAGGCCCTCCCCCTGGGAGTCGCCAGTCGGCATAATTTGACTGACGGTACCCTGAGTAGTCCCTCTCTGTGAGAACGAACTGGTCGGTGGGAGGCTATTGGTGGCAAAAGATGGTCTCGTAGGTACCCAGGTCCTAAGCCATGGAGCGCTTTAAAGGTGATAAATAACACCTTGAATCGCACCCGGAAGACCACCGGGAGCCAGTGCAGCTCGCGTAGGAGAGGTGTTACATGGGCGTAACAAGCTGCGCCCATAATCACCCGCACGGCTACATTCTGGACCAGTTGGAGCCTCCAGGTGCTTTTCAAGGGGAGCCCCATGTAGAGAGCATTATAGTAGTCCATACGGGAGGTAACTAGGACATGAGTGACTGTGCGCAAGGCATCCCAATCCAGAAAGGGATGCAATTGGTGGATCAGGTGAACCTGATAAAAGGCACCCCTGGCCACGGCCATCAAATGATCTTCTAAAGATAGCCGTGAATCCAGGAGGACACCCAAGTTGTGGGGTCTCTCTGTGGGGAGCAAGATCTTATCTCCTATTGTCAGTGATGGTACCAGCTGACTATACCGGGACTCCGGAAGCCACAGCCACTCGGTCTTGGAGGGGTTGAGTCTGAGCTTGTTTCTCCCCATTCAGATCCGCACAGCCTCCAGGCAACGGGACATCACAGCAAGAGCATCATTGGGGTGGTCTGGGATGGAGATGTATAGCTGTGTGTCATCAGCATACTGATGAACACTCACCCCGAAACCACGGATGATCTCGCCTAGCAGTTTTACATAAATGTTGAACAGAAGGGATGAGAGGACTGACCCTTGCGGCACCCCACAAATAAGGTGCCTTGAGGTCAACCTCTGCCCCCCTGCCAACACAAACTGCGAACGGTCAGAGAGGAAGGAGGAGAACACCAAAGCACCGTGCCCCCTATTCCTAACCCCTCCAGCCGGTGCAGTAAGATACCATGGTCGATGGTATCAAAAGCCGCTGAGAGATCTAATAGGACCAGGATAGAGGAGCAACCTCTGTCTCGAGCCCTCCAGAGATCATCCACCAACACGACCAATGCTGTATCCGTGCTGTATCATGACCTGAAGCTGACTAGAACGGATCCAGATAGACAACTTCATCCAGGTATCGGGGTAGTTGTCGCGCCACCACACTCTCAACAACCTTCGCAACAAAGCGAAGATTGGAGACTGGATGATAATTTGATAATATAGCTGGGTCCAGGGAAGGCTTCTTGAGGAGGGGCTTCACAACCGCCTCTTTCAAGGTGGCGGGAAAGACACCCTCACTCAGAGAAGCATTTATAATCCCCTGGAGCCAGCCTCATGTAATCTCCCGAGAGACCAGTACCAACCAGGAGGGACACGGGTCCAATAAACATGTGGCAGCATTAAGCTTGCCCAGAATCCTGTCCACGTCCTCAGGAGTCACAGAGTCAAACTCTTCCAGAGAATGCTCTCAAGACCTGCCCCCGTCTCCTCCCCTGGATCTACCCAATTGGAGTCCAGGCCGTCCCGAATCTGAGTGACTTTATCATGCAGGAATTGTACAAAATCCTCAGCTCGACCCTTTAAGGGATCTTCCCGTACCCCCACCTGAAGTAGGGAGCGGGTCACCCTAAACAGCACGGCTGGGCGGTTCTCTGCAGATGCAATAAGAGCGGAGAAGTAGCTAGACTTTGCCACTCTTATCGCTACTAGGTAGGTCTTAATATAAGATCTCACCTGTGTTCAGTCAGATTTAGATCGGCTTGTCCTCCAATCGCTCTCCAGGCGTCTTTTCCGACGCTTCATCTCTCTCAGCTCCTCGGAAAACCAAGGAGCTAGAAGAGATCAGCATCGGGTCAGAGGCCACAAAGGCACGACGCGGTCCAAGGCCCCAGTAGCCGCCCTGTCCCAGGCGACCACCAGGTCCTCAGTCGAGTCGTGAGCCAGAGTCTCAGGAAATGGCCCAAGCTCCATCAGGAACCTTTCGGGGTCCATCAGGCGCCTGGGATGGAACCATTTGATTGGTTCCGTCTCCCTGCGGTGGGTGGAAGTGACTTGAAAGTCCATGTGAAGGGGAGAATGATCAGACCATGACAAGGGCTTGGTGTCTATATCCCCTCTTCTTAGATCATTCAGCCACTGATCAGAGACAAAAATCAAGTCCAGAGTGTGATTCCCCAAGTGGGTGGGGCCTTGAACTATCTGGGTCAGGTCCATGGCTGTCATGGAAGCCATGAACTCCCAAGCCGTCTCTGACATCTCACCAGTGGATGGCAGGTTAAAATCCCCATAACAATAAGTTTGGGGGTTTCCACCGCCACACCAGCTATAATGTCGAGCAGCTTAGGCAGGACCGCTGTTATGTGGCAGGGAGCCAGGTACGCAATCAGTAGGCCCATCTGAATCCCCCGACCCCATTTCACAAGGAGGGACTCACATCCGGCTATCTGAGGAACAGTGGCCTCCCTCGGGCAAAGACTGTCTCTAATGATTGCTGCCACTCCCCCACCCCTTCCCTGAGTCCTTGGCTGATGGAATGCACGGAAACCTGGCGGGCACATTTCCACAAGGGGAACTCCTCCCTCCTGGCCTAACCAGGTCTCCGTAATCCCTGCCAGATCAGCAACCCTCTCTGAAATAAGATCATGAATGAGGGGGGCTTTATTTACCACTGACCTGGCATTACATAACATCAGCCGTAGACCCAGGGTCTGAGACTCTGAACAACCCAGGAAATGAGCAGTGCTTTGGGGGTTGGAGTGGGCAATCGCTCGTAAACATTGAGTGTGCACTCCCGAAACATAATATGGCTCCCTGCGGCCGTCATATCTGCCCCTCCCACTTACTATACTAATGCCCATCGCTTCATCCCCCTGCATCCTTGTCAGATTTCTGTCCCCATCCTCCCCACCATGATCATCAGACCCATTACCCCTTTCAGTGGATTTATGGATCCCCCCAGATCCATTCCCACAATCCCTCCCAGAACCCCTTAAAATAGAACTTAAAGATTTATCTAAAAACCCCCAAAGCCGTCGGTTTTTTGCAAACCACCTCTCGGGGTTCCAAAACCCATCTTCAAGGGTGGCCCTTGATAACTGAGAGGGCCAGACATGCGAGAGGGGGGAATCTCACAGTGCAAGGAGCTCCTCAGTTGAATACATCAAAGATAGGAGCGAGTTGGCGGCTTCCGGGTTGGCTCCGCAGCGCCATGGACGGTCTTTTTAGACCGCCGCCCCCGCGATCCCATTGAGCCGTTCTGACAGCATTAATCAGCTGTCAAACAGCTTGAAAATCTCCCCTTCGGGAAAAGAAGGGGAGGAGAGCAGGTGGGTGAGGGTAGAGCTCCCTGAAAACCCCTGGATTAATTCCAGGGGTTAGGAGGGTGAGAGCTCCCCGTTCAGCCCACTGAAGCTCCGGATCCGGGGGGACTCTGTTTTTTACAGAGCTAGGCGTTGCGTCCAATTTCTGCTGTCAAACAGAAGATTAAATGATTTCAAAAAAAGCAGGCAGAACAGAAGCAGGAGGACAAGCTTTTTGCAAGTATAATACTTAACTCCGGGGATACAATGTTTCTAATTGGATTTTCTGAGCTGGAAGTAAAGATGGCGTTTCTTTGTTGCGATTTTAAAAGTGAAAGTTAGAAAGGAAACTTTCTGCTAATAGACTCGTGCTCAGAGACTGGCTTTAAATTGCTGGAATAGATTTTGAAGAGCTGTTTGGGAAAAGATTATCTCGTTTGGTGATTTATAAAGAAATTGTTGAAAGCTGTTTAAAAGGATGGCTCTGACTTTATGATTTTATGGTTGTGGGAAGAAAGAAAATCTTTTTAAAATAAAATGGCTTCCAAGAAAGGAGATCTTGAAAGTGCTGGAAGCTATTTGGAGGTGTCAGAAATGAAACAGTTGTCTGATTTACAGAGCTATAAGGATTTTGATGCAGAATTTACAGAATTTATAAAAGAAGCCATGAATAATCATACTGCAGCTATAAATAATCAAATAGCAATTCTTAAAGGGATAACGACAGAAATGACTGAGGAGACAAAAACAAGTACGGAGCATGATGACAATTCAGGAGATATTCTGATTGCAGCAGAGAATCTTCTCAAGAATTTTCGAGCTTATTCTCTGCTCTTTTTGAAAAAATTGATAGAATCTTTCAAAATTACGACTTGGTTTGGAAGAAAGTAGTAAATGACCAGACTTTCGAAGTTTCAGAAGATGAAGGAGATTTGCCAGTGGTATTTATACATTTAATAGAAAAGAAACAACTGAACTTTTTTTTCACAAACTCTTGACAATCTTTGGTCCTACAGACGAAGGAATGAACTGATTTATATAAGCAAGAAGAGGCGAATTGGGGGCTCTAAATCAGAGGAAATTTTCTCAAAAAGGGGACAATCTTTGCAGTTACATCAACCTCAAATTAAAATTAAAAACCTCCTCAAAATAGAAGTAGGAGGGATGCAGAAAGACTGGAAAAAATATAAAAAGAAAGCAAGAATGGAAGATTAACCTTTCCTTTTGGCTTTGTAGTTGTTCTATTCATGGTTAAAAATGATTATGTTTTAGGTGTTATAACTACTGAGGGGGAAAAAGTATAAAGTTAAATATTGATTTTTAAATACGATGCATTAATGGTTGAATGTAAGATTAATCCTTTTTGGTTTTCTAGTTTATGTATTAATGGTTAATTATGTTGATCAATATCTTTTAAAATTTTAGAAGTTGGAGGGAGGAATAATGAAGGGGGAAAAACTTAAAAAATGTAGAAATTTATCTAAGGTTTATTTTTTGTTATGAGATTTCAAAATATCTGAACTTTGAGAAAAGTAGGAGGGGGAAAATGTTCTTGCAAATGAATTGAATACTTTATTGATATATTAAGAGAATTTTTAAGGTTTGAATGCTTAATATTTGTTAATGGTTTTAAAACTCTTAGAGTTATTGGAGTATAT
Source organism: Arizona elegans (assembly GCA_022577455.1). NCBI lineage: Eukaryota > Metazoa > Chordata > Lepidosauria > Squamata > Colubridae > Arizona > Arizona elegans. The sequence goes on along the minus strand of JAKOOJ010000004.1, from coordinate 80,212,718 downwards.
GCTACTTTGAGTCTATAAAAAGGCAGGTTGATGAAATTGTAAAAGGGGAGTTAAGGGGTCTTGGGAGCTATTAAATCTTGCAGTTAGCTAGTTTATTTTAGCGAATGTTTGGTGAAACCTATGCCCTGTTTTTGTTCTGGGAAGTCGGGGGTGGTGGGTGGTGAGGAGGGGTTGAAGATTAATTTTACCAAGGATTGATTTTTTTTCTTGATGATAGTTTGAATGATTGTTTATATTGTATACTTGTTTGATCAGAAAATAAAAACTTTTTTATTAAAAAAATTTAAAAAAAAAAGATAGGAGCGAGTTGAAGGAGATGAAGGATCATTTTCTTCTAAGAGTGTTACAGATGGTTAAGACAAGTAATTTAAAATAAGGGAGGAAATAGATGTTAAAGGAAGACCAGTATGTTACAAATGTCAATACATCGGAACATCATCGCCCTCTCACGATGATGGGAAGTCTTGTGGTTGTAGTAAATCCATCCAAAGGAGGTGGGAGTAGAGGTCTCAAAGGGTCGTCCTCTCACAGCGACCAAACCATTTGAAACAAACAAAGAGAAGGTGGTCTATCTCCCCATAATCCAAGATTCTCGATGTCTGTATCTCCTCCAGTCCTGATACCAGCGATGGCCAAGGATTATATCAAAAAAGTAAGGCAGAGCCACTGGACAAAGTATTTAGGGTTAAATAATCAGGGTAATCTTGGGGAATAGGTGGTAAATAAAGCTGCAGATCAATCTAAGATTGCAAGTTAATGCTGAGTGGTCGTAATAGACCTAGATCTGATAAAGGAGAGAGGGACAGTTGATGGGGAGAGTAAGTCATCATCTCCAGTTTGTAATCCTCAGTCCCTATCCATCACCTTGCTCAGGCTACTTAGTTCAATTAGTTTAATAAGTCCTCAGAGTTTCAAGAAAGAGGACTGCAACAGATCCCTAGAGGTTGAAGGGATCCTAACATTTATAGCCTTTGCAGCATTGCCCTCTCCTCTATTAACAACGAGGGCTTCCTTGCAGCCTCCTGGTGTTGCCGTCGCCATCGCTGCCATTAGTGCCATTCCCCTCGCCATTGTGGTAACCCCCCTTGCCGTAGACATCATCGCCGCCGTGTTGCTACATGCAGCGCCTATTAGCCCAGGCATCATTATCAACACCCTATCCAGAGTCGCTGTTGCCACCGTCTCTCCAACCATTTCATCAGCTGTATTAGACTCAGTGGTTGACCTGGTCATGACAGCCAGGCTTTGATGTTGACATCCTCCGCACCGCCCTCAGTCTATTTACCAACAAACAGCTGATCTTCGGGCTCGGCTCGGGTTTTATCCTTGGGCTCCATCCACAGCTCTATTGAGCCGAAAATACCTCAGCTTGCTGGGAGGGGGGGTCTGTGGATGGTTAACTGACCCTCACATTCTTGAAAATGTTGAAACATCTCCCTCCTAACCTTGGAGTTTCAGCTCTGAGCTGCCATTTTGTTTTGCAACTCAATTGATATCTCACCCTTCTCCAAGTGGACTCAGGGCGGTGCACAGCCAGAACTAAAACATATATCAATACAAAGTTTAAAATTATTACAAGAATTAAATAACTGTGGCCCAAAAATTTAAAACATTGAAAACTAAAACCCATTTGACAATTTAAAAAGCTAAAAAGACTTAAAAAGGGGGTGGGGGGTTTACCCCAGCCCTGCTTGATGGAAAAGAAAAGTTTTTAGGGCACGGCGAAAAACCCGGAGATCCGATATCCTTCGTATCTCTGGGGGCAAATCGTTCCAGAGGGCAGGAGCTGCCACAGAGAAGGCCCTCCCGAGTCCCTCTCCATGGCAGCCATGGACCTGACCCAGATAATTCAGGGCCCGACTCATGAGGGGGGGCACACCCCCGATCTTGTTTTTATCTCGGAACAGTGGCACGATGACTTCGGTGGGGGAGTACCATTTATCCATCCCCTGTCATGGACCGATCATCATCTCCTGTGGCTAGGCTTCCAGAATGCCAACCGCCCCCCCTGCTGGGATGCAGGACCGAGCATCTGGTTCCGCCCCAGGTGCCTGATGGACCCAGAGAGGTTTCAGACGGAGCTTAGGACAATACCTCTCTCCCTCTCTCATGCCCCAGTCGAGGCTCTGGTGGATGCCTGGGAAAAGGCGGCCTCCGGGGCACTTGACCATGTTGAGCCTTTGCGGCCTCTGACTCGACGCAGATCCTGGTTGGCTCCTTGGTTCACGGAGGAGCTCTGGGAGATGAAGCACCGTAGAAGAGGCCTAGAGAGCAGTTGGAGAGCCAGCAGTTCCAAATCCGACCATTCCCAGTTGAGATCGTTCACACGATCCTATCTGGTGGTGATGGAGGTGGCGAAGCAGGCATACTTCTCTGCCCTCATCGCATCCACAGATAATCACCCAGCCGCCCTGTTCAGGGTGTCCCGCTCCCTCTTAAATTGAAGGGCAGGGGATGATCCTTTGCAGGGACGCACCAAGGAGTTTAGTCAGCATCTGCTGGATAAGATCGCTTGGATTCGGGACGGTCTGGACTCTGACTGGGCAGGGTCTGACGGTGAGGAGGCAGCTGGTCTTGGGATCTGGGAAGAGTTCGATCCTGTCACCCCTGAAGAAAAGGACAGGATCATGGGAAGGTTGAGTGCCACCACGTATGTACTGGACCTGTGTCCCTCCTGGCTAGCTTATGCGGCCCGTGAGGTGACACAGGATTGGATCCAGGCAGTAATAATGGCATCCTTGGATGAGGGGATCTTCTCTGCTGCCCTGAAAGAGGCGGTGGTGAGACCTCTCCTCAAGAAACCTGCCTTGGATCCAACCATATTGGATAACTTTCATCCGGTCTCCAACCTTCGCTTTGTAGCTAAGGTTGTTGAGAGCGTGGTGGCACGGCAGCTCCCATTGGCCCTGGAGGATACAGACTACCTGGATCAGTACCAATTGGGTTTCAGGCCAGGGTATAGCATGGAGATGGCATTGGTCGCACTAGTGGATGATCTTTGGAGGGCTCGAGACAGGGGATATTCTTTGTTCTGATCCTCTTGGATCTTTCGGTGGTATTTGATACCATCTACCATGGTATCTTGCTGCGATGGCTCAAGGGGTTGGGAGTGGGAGGCACCATTTTACAATGGTTCTCCTCCTATCTCTTGGGCAGTACGCAAGCGGTGTTGGCAGGGGGGCAGAGGTCGGCTATGAGGCCCCTCACCTGTGGGTTGCCCCAGGGGTCAGTTCTCTCACCTCTCCTGTTCAACATCTATATGATGCTGCTTGGGAAGATTATCCATGGTTTTGGGGTGCGGTATCATCAGTATTAAGACTGAATCCAGCCTGATACTAATTGTGAATTATGAACTTGCAAAATAAATATTTTTCTCATATATACATACATATAAGCATACATGACATACCCAATTACTGGTGTCACAGAGTGTTTCCTCCATGCCTCAGATAAAAATTCTCCCCTTTCTTTCATTTCTTCTTCTTTTTCTTCTTCTTCTTCCTTTTCCTCCTCCTCCTCCTCTTCTTCCTCTTCCTCCTCTTCTTCCACTGCTTCCAATTCATGTACAAAAGGCATATTTTGGCCATGCTTTCTTTCAGATATTATCAGAATATAGGAGGGTGCAGACAGCATATATGAAACAAAGTCTTCAAAATCTGGCTGGAGAAAAAAATGTTTTGTGTTAAATACCAAGAAAGATGCTGACCTCACTGCATTCATCCTGATATTAATGAGATATAAAATATCACTATATTTATTATCAATTATCTAACAACCTGTTAATGAAAACTATAATAAAATATGAGATTTTAGTTAGGCAGGAAATGTTATGCATGGGAATTTGTGTTCTATATGCTTTTCTTTTTATGATATCTTAAAATTTTATTTCTAGCAGATGATGCTTTTGAAATTTTGCTTCCTTGGTCTTCCAACATATTGATGCCAGCTTGGTTCCTAAACCTCATTCTATACTGTTTATTTATTTCTCACATTTTTATACCTCTCACCTCACTAAGTGACCAGGACAGTTTATAATATAATAATCAAAAATGGTATAAAGCATTAAAAAACCCAAAGATAAAACAGAATTAAGAACAAAGTTAAAATTAAAATATTACAAATTTTAAAAAAGCACGGGCAGTAACTCTCACATCAGCATCTGTCCCCAGAGTCACATATCACTCTTCAACCCCTATGGCAATTTGGCAGATTCAGGTCTTAATACTCTTTTTGAGGCCCACTCTGGGGGTAAGATATCCTAGAAGGCAGGGGAACAGCAGAGAAAACTCTCTTCCTGGATTCCAAGCAGGGCTTCTTGATCCAGAAAAGGACATAACTAGTGTACAACACAAAGTTGAGTGAAGACCTTCCTAGCCATTTCTGCCACCTGCTCTTCAAGCAGGAGTGGTGAAACTAGGAGGACCCGCAGATTATATACCAGGTACATCTAGAACAGTGCAAACTCACCCAGGGCCAAAGATGGGAAATTTTCATATTCAGAGGAGCCTTCTACATACAGTCACTCCACTCCATTCAGTTGTAGCCTGTTGTTCCCCACCCAGATCTAGATGTTAGATGTTAACATCTAACATAGATGTTAGAAAGGTGCTGGACCTTTTATTTCCTATCAATACCAAGAGTCCCAGAGAAAGGAAGTGAACTAGCACAAGCCTGTGTCTCCCACTCTCAACTCCAAAATTAACCTAAGAAAAGCCATGACTAATGATATCAAAAACTGCCAAGGAGTCAAAAAGAGCCCGATGAACGCACTACCTCCATCCTATTCCTGCCTGTTCCCAATCATCAAGAAGTGTGACCAGTGCTATTTCCATCTTGTATCTGGGCCTGAAACCTGAGTAGAAGGGATTAAGATAATTTGTTTCACTCATGATGTTCTGAAGCTGCAGCATTACCTTCTCAACCATTTTTCTAAAAAGGAAAGCTGGATAAAAGTTAGCAGGAATAATAGGGTTCAGTGATGGCTTCTTGAAAAAGGGATATAATGTATTTATCATCCCAAGGGTCCTGACAATTTCCTTCCATCCAACAGGATCAAATTGTTCCCAGTTAATGGGTAAGATTCAGTGGTGGGTTGCCCCTGGTTCGCAGGGGTTCTATAGAACCGGTAGTAAAACTGGCGGGGGAGGCTCTGCCCACCGACCCTGACGTCATCAGAATGCTTCTGCGCATGCGCAGAAGAGCACACGTGCGAGCTTTGCACGGGCTAGCTTTGCATGCGTGGACACGGTCCTGTTGCAAACCGGTAGTAAAGGTAAGTAGAACCCACCACTAGTAAGTTTGTTCTCCAAGCATCCCTAGTAAACCCATACCTCACTTGGTCTCCAACTGAGAATGAATCTCAGCAATTTTGTCAGCCAGATGCTTTGTAAATTCCTCAATATAGCCCTAAAGTTAAACCTCAGAATCCTCTTTACCTGAAAGGGATCAGAAAACCAGGGCCATCAGGCAGCACTTTGTGGATTAAGTAAGAATGGTTTGATGTTTTTATTAGTATTTGTTCTCAATTTTAATGTAAACATTAACTGTAATGTTCAGTAAAATTACTGTAAGATGAATAAACTATCTCATTAGGTAGAACAGTGGTGCTTATATCCATTGTTTGTTACATTGGTTTAACATGCTTAAAAAAACAAAGACCTAATTTCTCATCTCCCAGATCCAGGAAAATAAAAATCCAGGTCTTATTCATTTATATTATTGCCTCATCTCCAGCCATTCTTAAACTTTTTCCAGATGTTAAATGCAGCCCTTCCCCATCAAAGCTTGTCTAGTACTGTCATGTCCTACTCTTTGGCAAACCATATGGAAATGCTTTGTAAAATGAAGGCTTCTCTAACTTGCTTTGCCCCAAACAGAATACAATTGCCATGTCAAACTAGCATGCCTACCTAATAGCTCCTCTGAATAGGAATGATTGACATTGAAAAACCAGAATTGTTTATTTATTACATTAATTCTCAATCATTTATTAAGAAGGTCAAGATTTCTCTCTTATTTTTCCCCAACAATTTTGTAAGAGAGGTTGAATTGCAAGAGTCCATTTTCGTTCCAATCTACTCTTTCTTCAGAGCCTTCTTTGATCATAACTGTTAAAAGTAAGTCATGCCAGACAGCATATTGTAACTAAATGCCATATTGCAGGCATACTCTTACTTTCAGCTCTATTTTAATCATTAAAGCAAAATAAGAATAAGCTTAGAGCACCAAGGGAAGGGAAGCACCAAAGACTCCCCCACCACTATCATGCTCTTAATTCTTTCACTGCCACACTTGTCTTTAGTCAATTTTATTATTATCCTTATCTGCTGTGTTCAACTTTAATCTACATTATTAAAAACATATTGTCTTTGGCATGGTTTGTGACTAAATTTTAAAGGTTTGGTTTGAAGGTGTTGTCAAATATTACATTTATTTCGGTCTCAAGCATGGGATTTTCACTTTTGTTGAGGGTGCAACATTATTGGGCTAGGTTTAAGACACCCATTTGCCTTAATCCATACCTGCTTAATTTGTTTTTTAGTTCCTGATTGGGGTGTGGAAGTGCCAAGAATACCTGCAGGCACCAACTGTCTCTATCCAAATCACTTTCAATTGACGCTATTGCTTTTGGAGCTACTGAGTTGGGAAATCTGAAAAGCATCTAATGAGACTTTCAAACCAAAGAACCAAAACATCTTTATTCTTGCTATTCTAGCTCTATTCTAGCTCTGGCATTGAAGCCATTCTTCCTAGTGAATTACAATATTTTTAACATCACCCAGCCATTGTTGAAATGATAGAAATCTTGTCTCATTACTGTTATAGCAGAATAATGATTGTTCATGATTCTAGAAGAAGACCCTTTAAGTCTTTGGGAAGGTAGCTTTGGGAAGGCTTGGAAGGTAGTCTTGAGAGAAATTCTTTCATATAGTGTTAACTTCTGGGTTACTTAAACGGCATGATATGGTTGAACTTTCACAACTATGGTAACATGCAATTTATATCATAACTAATTTTCAGTAATTACAATGAATAATATTTTCCTCTATAGTAAAAGCCTTTTATATCTTAACAATAACTGTGCCCTCACCTCCCCACCTTCTTGAACTTATTACCTCTTCTGATTTGCTTTCATAAAAATTCTTAACTTGCTCATCAGTTAAAATCTTCTTGTCTTCTGCAAGAATGACAGAGCCTGCTTCAATAATCTTCAGTTGTAGAAAAAGGCAAGTATATTTAAAAAGGGGGAAATGGGTTATTTGTTTCAGTTCTCAAAGTTTTTTTAAATTAACCAATTATTTAGTTTAAGTATATTTTAACTAAATGTAAATAAATGTACATCTTACCAAAGCCTTAAAAGAGTTTCTTTCTAAAGAAAAGAAATGTATCCCTTAATAAGCCAAGGATACCAATTATCTTAGAATTAAAAATGCTGTTGATACTTCTTTGCTTTTCTTCTACTGTACTCTGCATCAAACAGTTAGGTGGCTCAGTGGCTAAGACACTGAGTTTGTCGATCAGAAGGGTCAGCAGTTCGGAGGTTTGAATCCCTAGTATAGGTCTCCTGTGTGAGCAGGGGGTTGGGCTAGATGACCTCCAAGGTCCCTTCTGTTACTGTTACCTGTTACCTTGGCAATTCAATCTTTTCCCCATGGTTAGAAATCCTGAGGGAAACTATTAGCTAATAGGATTTTGCCAAGAAGTTATCAGTTCCCACTTTTAATTATCTATTTATACATTCATTGGATTTTGCACAAACAATGCTGCTCCTAAAATGTTTAATAGAGAGGTAGGACTACAGGGATATAAATTAATACTTGGTGGGAACTAGACATATAAGGTCAGTGTTTGAAGGTGTTTTAAAAAGGTTAAATTGTTATAATCTTTGCCACTCTTTGAAATGGAGACTGGAACAAAAGTTTCCATTGTTAGAGTTGGTAATGATTTTATTAGAATGTTTGACAAGGTGCTGCATTCTGAGAACTGGCAAAATTCAGTTCAAAGCCAAAGTCAACAGAGTTCTGGGGGAGTTCTGAATAGCAATTGGGTTATAGAGCAAGGGGTAAATTTGATAATCTATTGCTTAGAGTGCAGCTATTTTTTGTTTTGTGTTATCTTTCCAGTGCTCTAGGTTCAGAAGAACTTGTTCCATATCATGACTAACATGCATGTAGAGGGAACTATAAAGGGAAGACTTTAAACCTTTGATTTGAATTAAATAGCCAATGGATTCTTTTTATTAAGCCACTCCATTGATAGGGAGAATTTTACAAAATAAATATCAGGCGGGAGGGAAATTTAGATTCCCCACTTCCTTGGTATATTGCCAGTTTGAAAGTTAAGCATATGCTCCACAAAAGGACAAAGGCAAACTGCTCTTATACTATTGCCAAAAAACCCACATCTAGTTGGGGGGCATAAGCCATTCCAAATAAAGCTGCCTTTTGCAATTCATTGCTGATTGATTTTGATTTTGTCAATGCTGATGATATTCAAATTGTGCTCCAATGTTTTTGGATTGTACCCAAGATACCTATTACTATTGGTACTATGTTTGCTTTCTTTTAACCCACTTGTACTATTTTTAGTTGCAGGTCTTTGTATTCTGTTATCTTCTCCAATTCTTTGCCTGCTCTCCTTCTGTCTCCAGGTACAGCCATATCCACTATCCGGACGTTTCTTTCTTATTGGCAATTGTTAAGCCTGAAATATATCTGCCTGTTTGAATTTTTAAGTCCCAGAGCACTTTATTTTTTATTATTTTGCCTATGATGTGGTCCTTTCAGTTTTTCCTTGTGGGCAAATGGCATTTGAACCTGACCAACTCAAAGTTGACTCAGCCTTCCATCCTTCCAAGGTTAGTAAAATAAGGACCCAGATTGTTGGGGGCAATATGCTGACTTTGTAAACCACTTAGAGCAGGGATGTCAAACTCAAGGCCTGCGGGCCAGATCCAGTCCACAGGTGCTTAGATCTGGCTGTGGGACTGCTCTGGAAACAGTGAAGGACCGGCCTGCAGTGCCTCTGCCAGCAAAAATGGAACTCAGGAGGGCTGTGTGCAGCCTTCGGAGCTCTGTTTTTGGCTGTGATGGCCTCTGGCAGCCCTTTCCCACCGAAAATGGAGCTCAAGAAGGCTGTGCGCAGCCCTCCTGAGCTCCATTTTTGCTGGTAGAGGGCTGCTGGAGGCCATCGTGGCTGAAAACGGAGCCAAGGATGGCACGTGGACCTCTTGGGCTCCATTTTTGCTGGCAGAGTGCTAGCAAAACAAACTACTAGCAAAAGTGGCATTTGAGCACAAGGCAAGGAGGCATCAAGAAATGTTTTCCCTTTTGCATTTGACAATTCAAGAAGGGTCAGAAAAGGAGAAATGGAAAGAGGAAAGAGAAAGAAAAAGATGGGAAGATAGGAAGAGTGCAAGGAAGGAAAAAGAAGGAAAGAGGGGAAAGAAGAAGAAAGGAGAAAGAAGAGGGAAAGAAAAAGAAGGGGGAAGGAAGGAAGGAAGGAAGGAAGGAAGGAAGGAAGGAAGAAAGGAAGGAAGGAAGGAAGGAAGGAAAGAAGGAAGGAAGATAGATTATAATGAGTAGGAGAGCCCTGCTGCCCTTTCGCCATCCCCTTGTCTGCTCCTCCAGATCTCTCCTTGTAGTCTCCCACCCAATCACTGAGGATGCTTTGGTTACTCCCTCCTTGTGTGGAAAGGGAGTGGGCCTCCCTCTGACCCACATACTTTGCCCTTCTACACACACCACGAGCAACCTGGCCAAGAAGAGCAAGAACAGCAGTGAGGAGGTAAGTGCAGCCTGGCACCCCTTCGGGGGGCGGGGCTAGGCTGAGTTGAGTTGTGGGGTCCTGGTGCTCTGAGAGCTCTAGTGCTGGGCTGGGTACTTGTCCTCCACTGCCTAGGGCTCTGGACAGCTTGCGCCACCATCCGGGGGTCCTCCACATGGCCTGAGAGGGACTGCAAGGCTTCTCTGGAGGACAAGGTTTTAGTGCTCTCCCTGGTCTCACCTTCCTCCGATGGACACAATGGATCCCTCCGGCCCTGCCTGGGCCACTACAGGTGCCCCTGACATGAATGATATTGAGCTTGCCACACCCACCCTGGAAAGCCCACCCGGCCCCTTGAAGTCAAACACATCCCTGATGCGGCCCTCAATGAAATCAAGTTTGACACCCCTGACTGTTGTAAAGCACTATGAAGCAGTATATTAACAGATTAAACAGATTAACAGAGTTGGAAGGGACCTTGTAGGTCATCTAGTCCAACCCCTTGCCCAAGCAGGAGACCCTACACCATTTCTGACAAATGGCAGTCCAATCTCTTCTTGAAAGCCTCCAGTGATGAAGCTCCCACAACTTCTGAAGGCAAGCTATTCCATTGGTTGATTGTTCTCACTGTCAGAAAATTTCTCCTTATTTCTAGGTTGAATCTCTCCTTGATCAGTTTCCATCCATTATTCCTTGTCTGGCCATCAGGTGCCTTGGAAAATAGCTTGACCCCTTCCTCTCTGTGGCAGCCTCTCAAATATTGGAAGACAGCTATCATGTCTCCCATGGTCCCTCTGTTCACTAGACTAGTCATGCCCAGTTCCTGTAACTGTTCTTCATATGTTTTAGTCTCCAGTCCCCTAATCATCCTGGTTGCTCTTCGCTGCACTTTTTCTAGTCTCAACATCTTTTTTATAGTGTGGTGACCAAAATTGGATGCAGTATTCTAGGTGTGACCTTACTAAGGCTTTATAGAGTGATATTAGTACCTCACTTGATCTTGATTGTATCCCTCTATTAATGCAGTTTAGGATTGCATTGGCTTTTCTGGCTGCTGCTGCACACTGCTGGCTCATGTTTATCTGGTTATCCACTAAGATTCAAAGAACCCTCTCATGGTTACTGCTATTAAGACTGGTTTCACCCAGTCTATATGTGCACTTTTGTTTTTTCTTGCCTAAGTGTAAGACTTTACTTTACTTTTTTGGGGGGGGGGATTTTTTTTTTATTTTTAAACAAAATTTAAAACATAAAACAATTATCATCCATTACAATCACAGAAAGTGTATTGATCGGTTATAAATCTTTTGTGCTTAATCCTCTATCCAACATTCTCTTATTTAACAGTTTATTACATTATTATTCTCATTTACCAATTATTTAACAGTAAATTGTCCTCTATAAGGGGGAAAAAAACCCCTTTATATGTTTTATTATCTTATCCGTTTCATATTTCATATTTCATTTCCATTCTTTCTTGTCTAACCATTGATAAAATAAATCCCATATCAAATAATATTGTTTATCTTCTTGTTCCCTAATTTCAAATGTCAATTTACTCATTTCAGCACACTCAAAAATTTTCTTGATAATGTCGTTATCCATGGGTATCTTCTCACCTTTCCAGTTTCTAGCAAATACAATTCTAGCCGCCGTTAAAACATTCACAATTAAATATCTCATTTCTCTATTGTATATTTCTGGTAAAATCCCCAATAAAAATATCTCTGGTTTAAAGTCAATATGTTTCTTTGTCATTTTTTCCAACCATTTGTGGATTTTAGTCCAATATCTTTTAGCTTCTGCACATGTCCATCATATATGGTAATATGAGCCTGGAGTCTGATGACGCTTCCAACATTTCTCCAATTTATTCTTGTACATACTGGCTATTCTCGCCGGGGGTAAATGCCACCTGTAAAACATCTTATACAGATTTTCTTTATATGCTGTTGACATTGTCATTTTATAGTTCTGCAACCATAATTTTTCCCATTTCTCTAAGTCAATCCCATGACCCACATTTTTCCCCCATGCAATCATTGTTTCTTTAACTTGTTCTTCTGCTAATTTTACTTCTAATAAATGACTGTACAATTTTGTAATTACATGGACATCAGAACCTGTTAAGATTTTATCTAAGTTTGTCAAGTTACTATAAAAACCCTCCTTTTTAGAATCTTCATCATATCTAGACTGTATTTGCAATATGAAAACCAATCCATTTCAAGCTCTTGTTCTTCTAGTTCTTGCTTCAACTTAAGTTCACCCCTTTCATTTAATAATTCCCATATCTAACAATTTGTTCCTTCCTAAATGTTATTGCGTGTGAGACTGCTTCAATAGGTGATAACCAGACTGGAATTTTTAAATAGTAACATTGTTTGATCTTCTCCCAGTTTAATAACAAAGACTCTCGTATCATATGTCTTCTGAAATAACCCTGTACTTTTGTACTTTTATACCACATAAAAGCGTGCCAACCCAACAATAAATCATGTCCTTCTAAAGTCAACAATCTAATATTCCTTAGCGTTATCCATTCTTTAATCCACATCAAGTTACAAGCTTGATAATATAATACGGCAAACCAAAACCTCCTCTTGATCTAACATCTTGCATCAATTTTAGTTTTATCCTTGCCTTTTTGCTCTGCCATATATATTTTAACACCATTTTATTTAAATCTTCAAAATATTTTTTCTCCAACTTAATTGGAATTGTCTGAAATAAGTATAAAAGTCTGGGCAGTATATTCATTTTAATAGTTGATATTCTCCCTATCAATGATAGCTGCAAATTCTCCCATTTTGTTAGATCTGTCGCTATCTGTTGCTTAAGCTTATCATAATTATTCTCCTTAAGAGTACCACATCTTGCTGTCAAATGTATTCCCAAATATTTAACCTTATTCGTGACCTGCATCCTTGATACTTCCGCCAATTCTTCTTTCTGTTTTTTTAACATATTTTTTGTCAACATTTTTGTTTTGTCTTTATTTTCAAACCAGCCACTTTCCCGAAATCTCCTATTTTGTCTATCAATTTGTTTACAGATTGAAGTGGTTCTTCCAAGATAAACACCAGGTCATCAGCAAATGCTTGCAATTTATATTCTTGATTTTGAATTTTCATTCCTTTTATTCCTTTTTCTTCTCTGATATTTCTGTTTAGTACTTCTAATATTAACACAAACAACAATGGTGACAATGGACAACCTTGTCTCGTTCCTTTTTGTATTTCAATAAATTCTGTCAGCTCTCCATTCATCATTATTTTTGCTGTTTGTTTTTGTAATATATAGCTTCTATAGCTTGGACAAATTTCTCTCCAAGGCCCATCTGTTTCAATTGTAGTATCATAAATTGCCAGTTCACATTGTCAAAGGCTTTCTGTGCATCTAAAAATATCAAAGCCATTTGCTTTTCTGGGTGCGCATCATAATATTCCAATGTATCCAAAATTATCCTCAAATTGTCTCTAATCTGTCTTTTTGGCAGAAATCCATTTTGATCCGGGTGTATAAAATTATTTAAATATCTTTTAAGTCTTTCTGCTAGAATTGTAGCGAAGATTTTATAGTCTGAGTTTAGCAAGGATATTGGCCTATAGTTTTTGACTTGTTGTAGGTCGGTATCTTCTTTTGGAATAACTGTAATATATGCTTCTAACCATGAGTTGGGTATTTCCTTCTGTAGCATTACTTCATTCATAATTTCTAGTAATGGGAGGCTCAGTGATTCCTGCAAAGTCTTATAATATTCCGCCGGTAATCCATCTGGACCTGGTGCTTTCCCACTTTTTTGTTTTTTAATTGCTTCTGTCAACTCCATCATTGTTATATTCCCTTCTAACATCATCTCAACATCTTTTGGAATCTGAGGTAAATTTGCCTTATATAAATATTGTTTAATATTTTCCTCTTCTATCTTTTCTTTTCCATATAGCTTTTTATAATAGTCTTGTACAACGTTCTTCTCCTCATTTCCAAATCTAATTTGTCCTTGATCATCTATTAACTGTGTTATTTTCCTTGAGTTCCTTTCTTTTTTCAATTTATATGCTAACCATCTGCCCAGTTTATTAGCATCTTCAAAATATTTCTGTTTAGCGTTCCTGATTCTTTGTGCTAGCTCTTCTTTCTCTAATAATCCCATTTTATATTTAATCGTGTCCATTTTCATTTTCATTTTTCTTTTTTTTTTGTGGGAACTTCTGCAGTTCTTTTTCCAATGTCTTATAGTCATCCTCTAGAATTTTATATGCTTGCCTTTTCTTAATATTTCTTTTCCTTGTATAGTCAATAATCAGGCCTCTGGCATAAGCTTTCATGGTATCCCATTGGTTCTGCAGTGATGTATCCTCTTTTCTATTTTCTTTGGAAAAAAAAAGCTAATTCTTTCTCCATGTTCTGTAGGAAATCCTTTTCTTTTAATATTGTAGTGTTTAAAGTCCATCTAGACCTTCTCCTTTGTCCTTTCCAGCTCATCATCATTGGATTATGGTCTGCCCAAGTATTAGTCTCTATGGCTATTTCTTCTATGTTCGAGGTCAAGTCCATTGTCAACCATATCATATCTATTCTGGACCATGATAAATGTCTATTGGAATAAAAAGTATATTGTCTATATTTGCATTTCTTTCTTTCTATATATCTTTTAAATTTATTTCCTCTATCATCTTAAAAAAAGATTTCAGCAAAGTTTTCCTACTTTGTTTTGTTGTCTTTTGTGTATTATAGTCCATTTTCTCATCTACTATTCCATTGAAGTCTCCCATCATACAGATATTGTCATAGTCCAGCTCTATTAATTTCAAATGTAATTTTCTGTAAAAGTTTTCTTGATTGTCACTAGGAGCATATATCGCTGTTAGCAATATTTTCCTGTTATTGTCTGTCATTTCCACCATCAAAATTCATCCTTCTCCATCTTCATAAATTTTTTCCGCTAATATTGTATCTTTGATATACAAAACCACTCCTCTTTTCTTACATTGTGGCAGTGAAGCAAATAATTTCCCTAGTTTAGGCTGTACCAAAAGTAATTCATGTTGCTTTTTAATATGCACTTCTTGTAAACAGGTTATATCCATTTTCAATTTCTCCAGTTTGTGAAATATTTTTCTTCTTTTAGTTGCTATATTAAGTTGATTTATATTTATTGTAATTAACTTTACTTTTCTGTACATTGAATTTTATTTTGTTAGATAAGGCCCAGTGTTCGTCGAGATCCATCTGGATCTTGAGCCTATCTTCTAGGGTGTTAGCTATTCCTGCCAGTTTAGTATAATCTGCAAATTTGGTAAATTTCCCTTCTATTCCCTCATCTAAGTCATTTATGAAGATATTGAAGAGTACTGGGCCAAAGACAGAATCTTGTGGTACCCCACTACTTACTTCCCTCCATGTAGACATAGACCCATTAAGGACTACTTGTTGAGTATGGTTTGTCAGCCAGTTGTGAATCCATCTGGTGGTGATGCTATCTATCCCATTTTTTTCTAGTTTACCAAGAAGTAGGTTGTGGTCTACTTTCTTGAATGCCTTGCTGAAGTCTAAGTATATTATGTCCACAGTATTTCGCTGGTCTACTAATTTGGTCACTATGTTGAAGAATGAAATAAGATTGGTTTGGCATTGGGTTTTTAACAAACCTATGCTGACTGCTAGTTATTACTTTACTCATTTCTAGATGTTGGCAGATCCGTTTTTTTATTAACTTTTCCAATATCTTCCTGGGTATTGATGTTAGGCCGATAGGTCTGTAGTTTCCTGGTCTGGTTTTTTTTTTCTTTTTTGAAGATGGAAACCACATCAGCTCTTTTCCAGTCCTCTGGTAGTTCCCTGATGCTCCAGGATTCTTGAAAGATGTGGTACAGTGGTTCTGAGATGACATCTGCAAGCTTCTTTAGAATTCTGGGATGTAGCCCGTCAGGTCCCAGTGATTTGTATTTGTCAAGATCAGACAGGTGTTCTCTGACTTATTCTTTTGCTTATTTTAACTTGTATTTCTACAAGTTAAAATTGTTTTTTTACAATTATGTTTTTGGTAGGTTAGGCTATAGTTGCTTTTTGCATGAAGACAGATGCAAAGAATGAGTTAAGCAGCTCTGCTTTCTCTCTGCTGCCTGTTACTTCCTTGTCATCTTCTCTCTTTAGTGGACCGACTGTTTCCTTGATTTTTTTTCTTGTTATTTATATGTTAGAAGAAACTTTTTTAATTATCTTTGACTTTTGTTGTAAGTCTTTCTTCAATCTGAGCCTCTGCTTTCCTGAATTCATCTGTGCATGTTCTGGCTATCTGTTGATATTCTGCCTTAGTTATGTGTACCTGTTCTGTTGTGGCCCATCAGTGGTCTGTGCAATTAGGAGCTGATTCCGACAGCGAGGAGGCTGGTGTGGTACTGTGTCAGCAGTCTGTGCTGTTGCACTCGAGTCGGACAATGAGGAGGCTGGAGAAGATGTGATGCCAGAGGCGGGGATTCAGCCAGGGCCTTCAGAACCTCCAGAAGCTCCCATAAGTGAAGAGGAAGAAGAGGAGGAGCCTCTTCTCGATGCACGAGTGCGCAGAGCTGTGAAAAGGCAGAAGTGGCTCCTCAGGAAGAGTGTCAGCTTTGGAAGCCATATTAGGCCGGAAGCTCCAATGCTGCCACCTTCTCATGTATGGGAAAGTAGGAGAGAGGGTCAGTAGACATAATAGCATTCTTCCTGTCAGTCAAGGTCAGGGCAATCCCGCATCTGGAGATGGAGTGGTCAGGGGGCTGGATCGGGATGGAATGGACGTTGATTGGAGCATGTGACCGACTGGGTGGAAAAGGGGCTGGTTTTGGGAGCTTTGACTTACTGAATGAAAACCCGGGCTTTTCAGATTCGGGTTTTCCCAGATGTGCCAGTTTGCCTATGTTAGTAAAGAGGACTTTGGAAAATGCTTGCTTCCGCGTCTTTACTTGGAGTGGGTTTTTTTCTGGAACGCTGACATTAACCCGAATCTCACTAAAACCTAACAGCACCCCATAAAGAGGCTGTCAGGGGTACTGAGCATCTATCTGCAAAGACTCAGTGAAGATGGAGGAGAAAGGAGAAATCGGAGGGGGGCCTGCCAGGGCCCCAGATGCTCAAGGAATTGCCAATCCCTTATTTGCTCTTTCTGAAGAGATGGGATGACCCATGGAGGCTGCAGAGGAGGCCCTTTGACTTGGGGCTTGGGCCAAGGCATCAGATTCCTGAAGAGTTGCCAGGCCGACCCAGTTCCAGGAGGGGAAATGAAGTCACCCCATGAGCCAGACTGGAGGATGGGGGCGGCTGTGGAATCCAGGGACTCCCAGGGCTGAGACCAGCTGCACCCGATGCAGAGCCAGTCCTTAACGGGGCTCCCTGAGAGATTTGAGCGGATGGAAGTGGGGAGCTTTGCCCCCCCCTTCCCAATCTCTGGAGGTGAGCTGGATGCTAGCAAAGCCAACATTCACCCTCCCTGATCCAGGACATGGAGGGGGAATTAGTAGGATGCAGACCCCCCCTTGCCCACCCAGAGGCTAAACAACAGGATTAGTACAGCATTCCAATCCTGCAGCAGTGGGGCATCAGGCTCAGCCAGCATATGGAATGCAAAAACCCCTTTTCGGGGCCCCTCGACAGCCTGTGTTCGTGCAGAATATACAGCCCAGATAGGGTTTCTGTCCCGGCCAGGGATGGATCCGGTGCCAGTGGTATCCCGTGCCATCTGTTCCAAGCTTCCAGGGATCCCCCTGGCCCCCCTCCTATGGCCAAACAATCCTGGCATCACAGGGGGGACTAATCCAGCAGTCGGCTAGAGTGTCCCACCCCCTCCAACACAGCAAACAGCTCAGCATCCAGGCCCCCTCCCCCAGCAGCTGACGAGGTTGCCCCCTCCTTTTCAGCCCAGCACCTCTCACAGCAGCCTGTTGGAATGCAGCAATCAAGAGCAGCCCTACAGCAGGTTCTATCCCAACCACCCACGAGGCCAACGCCCCCCTGTTTTGAAGCAACCTTTGATGGGATGCCAGGCAGGTTAGCTTATTTCCTCAGCAGGGTCTGGGCTCACGTGGATCAGTATGGGGACCAATACGAATCAGACCGGGACTTAGTGTCGGCAATCTCAGATGGGATGAATGAGGGGAGGCTTCTGAATGGATAGCCCAGCTGCACAATGAGGGAGCTGCAGAACTGGATGATGCCGATGGGTTTATCACACTGCTCCGGTCCCTATTTGAGGACCCTGACCGCGTAAATGAAAGCCAAGCCACGCTAAAAGTCATGAAGCGAGGTAATTGACCTATAAAAGACTTTGTATGGGACTTTAGACGAGTCGCAGGAAATCTGGGCCATTGGCCTGACCGCATACTCCTACACTACTTTAAAGAAGCTACCCAGAAGTCAGAAAAGCCTGTGGATCCAGCGGGGTGCCTGACCATCTCCATGACTGGTATACCACGTCCATTGCTCTAAACAGAGAAGTCCACCCCCATGGCCAAACCCCAGCAGAGCATCCTCCTCGGAGAGCGTTATCTAGAAGGCCCATTTCAAAGGCTACAAATTTCACCACCACCCTCAACTGGAGGGGGCGATTAATTGCTATCAGTGTGGACAAACAGGACATCAAGCTTCTGAGTGCCTGGCCCCTGCCCCGGTTCTACAACAATGACCTGCCCCAGCTGCACAATGCAGGAGGCGTCCAAGGAAAGCCCCAGACACCAGCCGATTTGCCAGACAAGCCATGGAAATTCCCTTCCTCACTGAAGAGAGGGATGGCCAGGTGGATGGAAAGTTAATTGGGGGAGTCTCTGCCACCCATATTACTGAACTGATTAAATTAGAGATGGGGAAACATCATGAACTCATACAATTTATAGTAACCCCAAAAATGTCAGAATCTATCATACTAGGCCTGGCTTGGCTGGACAAATGGGGCCCCACCATGACATGGGACGATGGATACCGAAAAATCAGGATAGCAGTTGGCCCATCACCCCCCACCCCTCCTCCCAAACAGCAACCTACCCATAATGGCCAGCGGCCAGAGACAGAAGCAGCTTGTTCAGATGGACCTCCAGGCGAACACCAAATCCCTAAGGTTTATGCAGACTTAGCCGAAGCTTTCAGTGAGGATGAGTGTAACCTCCTCCCACCTCATCAGCCCACAGACTGTGCCATCGAACTACAACCAGGGGGAAAATTGTCAAAACCTAGAATGTACTCCATGACATCTGCTGAAATGACCAAGTTGAGGAAATACATTGACACCAACCTAGCCAGAGGGTTCATCGAGCCTGCAAAAACCAGCATGGCCATCCCAATACTGTTTAAAGAAAAAAAAGATGGTATTTTAAGATTATGTATTGATTTTTGTTCTGTCAACACCATTTGCATACAAAATGCCTACCCCCTGCCACTGATGAAGGATTTACTGAGCCACCTATCGAAAAGAAAAATTTTCACCAAGCTAGATCTAAGAGAAGCCTACTACTGAATTCGCATAAAGGAGGGAGACGAATGGAAGACTGCTTTTAACTGCCCCTTGGGCAGCTTCCAATTCCGAGTCATGCCTTTTGAGCTCCAGGGAGCTCCAGGGGTCTTCATGCAACTGATCAATGAAATTTTGCATGAGCATTTATACCAGGGGGTTCTTGTTTATCTCAATTACATTCTTATATTCAGCCAAAATATGGAAGACCACATCAAATTGGTCAAACAAGTACTGAGAAAGCTGCTAGCGGCCAAACTTTATGCATAATTGTCCAAATGTAAGTTCCATAAGGAGGCCCTGGACTACCTGGGATACAGGGTGTCGAATAAGGGAATCAAGATGGACCTAGGGAAGGTGAGGGCAGTGCTGGACTGGCAGCCTCCATGCACTCGTAAGCAACTCCAGAGCTTCCTGGGATTTGCAAACTTTTACAGACAATTCATCCCTTCCTTCGCTGAAGTCGCACTCTGTTTGACAGAATTGCTAAAAACTGGCCTGTCTCCCACCAAGCCAAAACCTAGCCAGCCCTTAGCTTGGGCAATGGACTGCCAAAAATCCTTTGAACAATTAAAACGCCTATTTGCGGTGGAGCCAATCTTACAGCATCCTGACCCAAATAAGCCCTTTGTGGTACAGACAGATGCAAATGATGTGGCGGTGGCTGCTGTTCTACTGCAAAGGGATTCCCAAAACAATCTAATGCCATGTGCTTATGTATCAAGGAAGTTAACGGACACTGAGCGCAGATGGGCAGTGTGGGAGAAAGAGACAGTACAATGGGCTCTCCTATCCTGGAGACATTTCCTGGAGGGGATTGAGGAACCTTTTGAAGTTTGGACTGACCACAAGAATCTCGAGGCACTGAAGACCCTGAGGAAATTTTCTCCCAAGCAGGTTCGTTGGGCTCAATATTTCAAACACTTTAACTTTAACCTGAAATACATCCCGGGGGGTAAAAACCTTCTGGCTGATGCTCTCTCCCGTAAGCCCCAGTTTGACAGCAGACGAGAAGAGATAGTTCACGCCATGATCTCGGAAACTGAGCCAGCCACCCAAGCCCGCACCTGAGCACAAACGCGCCAGGGTTCCAACCTCCCTGAAGACAAGTTGACAGTGGAGCTAAAAGCGGTGCTTTCCACTGACTCCTGGTTCAAGGAAAACCAAGCTGACTTAACCCTAAGGGACGAGTTGGCATGGAAGGGGAGTAAACTTTACATGCTCTGCAGCCTGCGGCTCCTAATGCTGAAGAGGAGTCATGACTCTCGACTAGGGGGCCACCTTGGGTTTTTAAAAACCCTCCATTTGACTAGGAGACAATTCTGATAGCCAAAGATGAAAGCGGACTTGGAAGACTATGTGAGGAGCTGTGCCACCTGCGCCACCATGAAGTCCCGACTAGGGAAGCCCCCTGGATTTCTCCAGGCTGTGGCCGAACCCACCAAGCCCTGGGAGGAGATTGTGATGGATTTCATAGCTGAGCTCCCCGACAGTGGGGGTAACTGAGTTATTTGGACTGTCATTGATTTATTCTCCAGGCAAGCACACTTCACTGCCTGCCGCGGACTACCATTGGCCAAGAAACTGGCGAAGCTGTTTGTGAAGCACATCTACAGGGCTACATGGAGTCCCTAAGAGAATAATATTGGACCGCAGGGTCCAATTTACCGCTAAGTTCTGCAGGGAGTTTCTGCAATCCATTGGGTTGTCCCAAGGACTTAGCTCAGCTTTTCACCCATTGACTAACGGATCAGCTGAAAAATTGAACTCAATGGTGGAGCAATACATTAGGTGTTATGTAAATTATCAACAGGAGAACTGGGCGGACTTGCTGCCATTCACTGAAGTGGCTTATAATAATGCAGTACACACCAGTACTGGCTTGACTCCTTTTCAGATAACCACAGGCATGGATTTTGTGCCAATGCCTGAGTTGCCTACAGAGGCGCCTACGTCTATGTCCCTAATGGAATGGATGATCTCGTTGAAAAAGGGTTGGGAGAACACAAAAAAAGCTTTAGCGGAGTCAGTGGAACGATATAAGGCCCAGGCTGACAAATGCCGGTCCCTCCAACCACCGTTCCAAATAGGCGATAAGATGTAATTGTCAACCAAGTACCTAAGATTATGGGTACCCAGCAAGAGGTTTGGGCCCAAATTCATAGGTCCCTTCCCTATAGTGAAAATTATTAACCCAGTGACTGTCCAACTTAGGCTCCCTCACATATTAGGGAAAGTACACCCCGTTTTTCACAGCAGCTTGTTGAAACTGGTCAGAGACTCTAACCTACGACCCTTGCTGGCTGCTCCACCCCCTCCGTTAGTAGTGCAAGGGGAGACTCATTATGAGGTGAAGAAAATCCTGGATTCTAGACTCTACAGGGGTCTATTACAATATTTGGTGCATTGGAAAGGCTACCCTTTGGCTGAAGCTACTTGAGTTAAGAGTTGGGATGTAAATGCTGAATCGTGAAACAGTTTCACGACAAATTTCCTGACAAACCGAAAGGTCCTCCTGGTGGGGGGAGAGGTGGTTAAAGGGATTAGTGCTAGGCGTTAACCCTTCTTTTGTGTTTTGTCTGGAGGAGGTGGTTCTTTTTGCAGGGGGGGACGCCTGTCAGCTTTGGAAGCCATATTAGGCCGGAAGCTCCAATGCTGCCACCTTCTCATGTGTGGGAAAGTAGGAGAGGGGGTCAGTAGACATAATAGCATTTTTCCTGTCGGCCAAGGTCAGGGCGATCCTGCATCTGGAGCAGGAGTTGTCAGGGGGCTGGATCTGGATGGAACAGACGGTGATTGGAGCATGTGACCGACTGGGTGGAAAAGGGGATGGTTTTGGGAGCTTTGACTTACTGAGGGAAAATCCGGGCTTTTCAGATTCATATTTTCCCAGATGTGCCAGTTTGCCTTTGTTAGTAAAGAGGACTTTGGAAAATGCTTGCTTCCGCGTCTTTACTTGGAGTGTGGGGGGGGGGGGTGTTTCTGGAATGCTGTCTTCTTGAGAGTAAGGCTTGGGGCTAATTGGCCACTCCCCTAGCCTATTTAAGGAAGGACGACGACTGATGCGATTTGCAGGAAACAGCTTCGTTCACATTCCTTCGAGTCTTGATTACAGAAACGTTTGATTTTGGCTCTTGTTTTTCTCTTCAGTTTTCCTGCAAATTGCTTCTGGGCATTCTGCCAACCGCAGTAAGATTATGGTTATCTGAAATACTGTGCCTCAGAACTCAGTTATTATTCTTTGAATTCTTGTTGGCTGTTAATGAAGTTAAATTAACAGCCCTTGTTCAGAAAAGACTGATTTATTGTACTTGTGTTTGAACAACTACTAAGAAAGCTCATTAGTAATCTTTAATTATTAAATTAAGATTTGTATGGACTTTGTGTGTGTTGCATTCTTTGGGGTTCATAGCTGGGGCAGAACAGTTTATTTCCTGCCTAAAAACACACACACAAATCTTGATTAAGATGGAGCAGCTGAATGAAGAGAATACGCAGCTTTGGCAGCAGTTAGCTTTGATGGCTGCCCAGCTGGCTCAGCTTCAAGCCCAAATGGCTTCATCTCCTCCTCCTCCTCCTCCTCCTCCTCCTCCTCCTCCTCCTCCTCCGGGAAACTGCCCGGTAGTTGTGCCAGATAAGTTTGCTGGTAATTTGGAAACGTTCCCAGCTTTTCTTGGACAATGCAATTTATTCATGAATTTGTGAGCTGAGGATTTTCCCAATGACCAGGATAAAGTCGGATTCATTATCAGCCTGCTCTCCAGCTCTGCAGCTTGTTGGGCCATGCCCCTGTTGATCCAGAACAGTTTGTTGCTTAATTACTTTCGGGGGTTTTGTGAGCACTTGGAGCAAATGTACGAGGATCCTATCAAAGCACAAACATCCACCAGACGGTTGAAGTCCTTGAAGCAAGGCCGGCTACCCCTATAGGAATACATTAGTGAATTCCGTTTGCTAAGCCAGGATTTGGCCTGGAATGAGGCAGCACTTTTGGATGTATTCCAAGAGGGCTTGTCAGAGGCATTACAGGATGAATTGGTTAGAGTAGGTATTCCTCTGACTCTTAACGAGCTGGTTTGTCTGTGCCTCAGAATTGATGCGAGGTTACAGCAGCAGGTCCCTCATCATGCCCACCAGGAATCCCATGTGAACCCAGTTGTATGTGAGACTCCGGCTCCAGGGGAGGAGCCCATGGAACTCGGTGCAGCGAGACCCCGCTTGTCCATAGCTGAGAAGGACAGATGATGGGCAGGGGGGTTGTGCTTATATTGTGGGGAGTCTGGACACTTTGCTGCCTCTTGCCCCAAGAAACAATGCGGGGCTTTGGCTCCTGGCCCTGCACCACAGTCACAGCCTACCCTGTCAGGAAACGGCCAGAGCCCAATCTAGGGGAGACCCTGGGTCGGGCACATACCAACACTGGCTCACGCCCTGCAGACATGGATTCCGGACCCCCTCGTCATTTGATTTTGAACACCAAAGTCTTCACTGCCAATAACCCCCAAGGGATTCTGGCTCATGCCTTGGTGGACTCCGGCACAACAACCAATTTCATGGATGAGGTGTTTGCCAATCACTTTGCCATTCCTCTGTGTCCAGTGGATCCTCCCATGGTCATGGAGAACATTGATGGTTGGGTGCTTCTGCCTGGGCCGATTAAGGCCACCACTCAACCTGTGCATCTGACCATCGGTAAGCATGAGGAGGCCATCCAATTTTATGTCACGTCTGGATTACATTTCCCTTTGGTTCTGGGGCTGGCTTGGCTTCGGACTCATGACCCACACATCCTTTGACCCCAGAATTTCATGTCGTTCCTGAGCTGCAATGTGTGGATCATACTTGCCAAGCCTGCGCAGGCCAGGTGCAGGGTCCACCTGCGGTATCTTTGCCGGCCAACCTCTCGGACTTTGTGGATGTTTTTAGCGAGAAAGAGGTGGATCAATTGCCCCCGTAGCAGTCGTACGATTGTCCCATTGACTTAATCCCAAATGCACCGCTCCCTGCAGAGTGGTTGTATTCTATGTCAGATCCTGAATTGGCCGCATTAAGGGAATTTGTGGATAAAAACCTGGCCCAGGTTTTACTCAGCCCTCATCATCGCCTTGTCTGCTCCGGTCCTCTTTGTCAAAAAGAAAACCAGAGACTTGCATCTGTGTTGCAATTACCATAAGCTGAACCCCATTATGGTACATAACCGGTATCCTTTGCCCTTGATTCCTGAACTCTTAGAGAGACTCTGGGGGGCTACCGTGTTTACCAAGTTGGACCTGCGCAGTGCCTACAATCTGGTTTGGGTATGAGAAGGGGATGAGTCGAAGACAGCATTTGGCACCAGGTATGGCCATTTTGAATACACAGTCATGGCGTTTGGATTACCCAATGTTCCCGCTGTCTTCCAGCATTTTATGAATGATATTTTCCAGGATCTTTTGGACCAGTTTGTTGTGGTTTATCTAGATGACATCTTGATTTACTCGACATCCCGGAAAAGTCATCTCCAACATCTCCACCTGGTTTTGCAATGGCTTTGGGAACACCAGTTATATGCGAAGCTGGAGAAATGCCAATTCTACCAGATGACCATCAACTTCTTGGGCCATCACATTTCTCCCAAGGGCATAGTAATGGATTGGAGCAAGGTCGAGGCGTTGAGAAGTTGGCAACCTCCTCGTCGGGTGAAAGATGTCGAACGACTCCTCGGGTTCACCAATTATTACCGGACATTCATCCCTGGCTTCACCACTTTGACTGCACCCCTCACTCGGCTCCTGCAGAAGAAAGTCCCGTTCCGGTGGGACATCCCTGAGTAGCAGGCGTTCCTGGCCTTAAAGCAGGCCTTCATGAAACAGCCGATTCTGAAGCATCCTGACCCTCACCATCAGTTTGTGGTGGAAGCGGACATGTCGGATATCATGGTCGGAGTGGTGTTACTCCAGGCTCACAAGGCTGGTGGTACTCTTTTCCCTTGCACATACTATTCCCAGAAATTGAATCCTTCTGAGCGCAATTATACCATCTGGGAAAAAGAACTACTGGCCATTAAGACCGCGTTCAAGACCTGGAGACATCACCTCAAGGAGGCCCAACATCAAGTGGAAGTCTGGACGGACCACAAAAATCTGGAGTTTCTGCAGACTGCATGGAAACTCAATCTTCTTGATTAATGATAGATCCAGTGGTCCTTCTTTTTTACCCACTTCAACTTCAAGGTGACATACATTCTGAGTGGGTGCAATCAATGAGCAGATGCGCTCTCGAGGAAACCTGAATATGCCCAAGTTGAGGACCGGCCTCCACCACGGACAATTCTTCCAGTAGAATCATTCACTGCCAACCTGTCAACCTATGGGTTCAGATCTGGGAGGCACAGCAGCAGGACGCCTATGTCGATCTTCGGAAGCATGAAGTAGGGCCCAACTCTCCCTGGACATTTACTGACAACCTCTTGAGGTACTGGGAGAGACTTTATGTACCATTGGGGCCACTTTGGGATCTTATATTGTCCCAGTGCCAGGACAACCCAGCGGTGGGACATTTTGGTCTGTTTAAACCCCTTAACCTAGTGTCATGGACCTTCCGGTGGCCTCGTCTCCTTCATGATGTCCAGACATATGTGATGTCCTGTGTCCGTTGTCGACAGGCCAAGTCGGCCATAGGTGCTCCCCCAGGACTGCTTCAGCCCTTGCCAACACCAGAGAGATCCTGGGGTGTCATCTCGATGGACTTTCTAATGGACTTGCCCCGGTCTTCGGGTTTCACGACCGTATTCGTAGTCGTGGATATGTTGATGAAGATGGTACATTTCATTCTCTATCGAGGATTGTCGACAGCTCGTGCCACCACCCACATGTTCATCCAATATGTCTTTCAGCTACACGGCCTACCAGATAGGGTCATGTCAGATGAGGGACCCAGTTCACCGCCCAGTTTTGGAAAGGGCTGATGATGGCCTTAGATGTCAAGATCTGCTTGTCGTTGGCTCATCATCCCGAAACTGACAGTGGGACTGAAAAAGTCATTAGAATATTAGAGCAATATCTGTGCTGCTTTGTCAATCAGCAACAGGACAATTGGACAGAATACTTAGCAGTCGCGGAGTTTGCTTTTAATAATTCCCAGCACACCTCCACTCAAACCACTCCTTTCTTAGCCATTCTGGGCTATCATCCACATTTCTTCCTGCTCATGTCCCTTGACTCCCTGGTTCCAGCAGCGGATGAATTCTTGACTGAGTTACAGGCTGTTCACCAACTGGTGAAACGATATCTCGACAAGGCCAAGGAAGATTATAAAAGGGTTGCAGACCGCTCTCGGTGGGCAACACCACTGTTGGCTTGGGAAATCGCATGTGGCTGTCAACGAAGCATCTCCTCTCAGACCGGCCAGTCAGAAAACTAGACCATCATTACATTGGGCCTTTTCCTGTGGAGGCGGTCATCAATCCAGTGGCCTACTGCGTGACCCTGCCTCGGTCTTTGAGGATACACCCTGTGTTTCATCGATCCCTCCTGGTTCCTGAACAGCCTACCTGTCTGCTCCGCCAACTTGACCATCCCCAGCCGGTGCCCCGTGACAGAGATGAATCACTCAGTATGAGGTTGCTAGCATTCGAGACTCCCGGTGGATGAAGGGTCGGTTCCAATACCTCATCGAGTGGAAGGGGTATGGGCCAGAGGACTTCACATAGGAGGATGTGACCTCTGTTCATGCTCCAGATCTTGTACACACCTTTCATGAGCAGTTCCCATCCCGACTGCATCCAGATCAACAGACTCGGGGGAAGGGCCCTATGGTGAGGGATAGTGTTGTGGCTCATCAGTGGCCTGTGCAGTTAGTAGCTGATTCCAACAGCGAGGAGGTTGATGTGGTGCTGTGCCAGCAGCCTGTGCAGTTGGCCGTTGAATTGGACAATGAGGAGGCTGGAGAAGATGTGGTGCCAGAGGCAGGGATTCAGCCAAGGCCTTCAGAACCTCCAGAAGCTCCTATAAGTGAAGAGGAAGAAGAGGAGGAGCTCTTCTCGATGCACAAGCGCACAGAGCTGTGAAAAGGCAGGAATGGCTCCTCAGGAGGAGGTCTCCTCAAGAGTAAGGCTTGGGGCTAATTGGCCACTCCCCTAGCCTATTTAAGGAAGGACGATGACTGATGCAATTTGCAGGAAACAACTTTGTTCACATTCCTTTGAGCCTCATTACAGAAACGTTTGATTTCGGCTCTTGTTTTTCTCTTATCAGTTTCCCTGCAAATTGCTTCTGGGCATTCTGCCAACCACAGTAAGATTATAGTTATCTGAAATACTGTGCCTCAGAACTGAGTTATTGTTCTTTGAAATCTTGTCGGCTGTTAATGAAGTTAAATTAACAGCCCTTGTTCAGAAAAGACTGATTTATTGTATTTGTATTTGAATAACTACTAAGAAAGCTCATTAATAGTCTTTAATTATTAAATTAAGGTTTGTACGGACTTTGTGTGTGCTACATTCTTTGGGGTCCGTAGCTGGGGCAGAACATGTTCCCATTTTTTGCACTTGTCCCTTTTGTCTTTCAGTTTGTCAGAGAGATCTTTGTGCAGTCATGGTGGTTTCTTCTTGGATTTCTTGGATTTCTTTTTTAGTGGTATTGTGTTGGACTGGGCTTTTCTGATCATATTTTTCAGAGTTTCCTCAGATTCTTGAGTTATTTTAGGATTTTCATCCAAGGAATCTTTTCCAAGTTCTCTCTGAGTTTATTAAAATAAACTCTTTTAAAATCTAAGACTGATATTATTTTCTATTGCTCATCCAAGGTTCCCGCAGTTTCAACTTCTTTTCTGTTTTTAAGAATTAAGTCTAGTATATGACTGTTTCGCTAGTTCCCTCCACTATCTTTTGGATAACAAAGTTGTCAGCTAGGGTGGCTAGGAACTTATTTGATTTCTTACTTGGTGCAGAATTAATCTTCCAATTGATATCAGCATAATTGAAGTCCCCCATTACTATTGTAGTGTGTTTCTTACATATATTTGTTAGTTGGTTAGCAAAAAGGACATCTATTTTTTCTGCTTGATTGGGTGCCCTAAAGTATACACCTATGGCCATGTCATTCTTTTTTTCTTTTATATTGACCCATATGCATTCTAGGAGGTTTTCGTCTTTGGTTTCATGCATTTCTGTAGCAATATAATGGTCCTTTACATACAGTGCAACTCCACCTCCTCTTTTATGGGGTCTGGTTTTTTTGAACAGTTTGTATCCTTCTATCAGTATGTTCCAGTCATGGGTTTCATCCCACCAAGTTTCTGTTATTCCAACTATATCATATCTACCTTCATGTATTAACAGTTCAAGTTCACCCTATTTGTTCCTCAGACTTTGTGTATTTACACTAACCCTTTAGCCAGTGGTTCACTTCTAGAATTCTTTGTTCTCTTACTGGATATTGTCCTTTCATTGGAAGTACAGTTGAAAAAACTACTTGCGCAGCTAAGTCCTTGACTTTCTTCATCAGAGTAGGTTGGGTTGGACAGGGGTTTTGTGTTAGGTTTGTGTTTTTTTCTGTGAGTGACATGTTTCCATCTGTCTTCTTCTTCCTCTAACTTCCTCAATTCTTTTAGAAGTTGTTTGATCATTATTATGTTCAATTTGGGCATATTATTCTTGCAAGGTTTTGGATTTCTCATTTTGTAGGTTGAGTTTCAGAGTGGTTAGAGTTTCCTCTAGACCAAGGATGTCAAACTCAAGGCCTGGGGGCCGGATCTAGCCCATGGGGTGCTTAGATCTGGCTTGTGGGGCCATGCTAGAAACAGCAAAGAACTGGCCCGTGGTGTCTCTGCCAGTGAAAATGGTGCTCAGGAAGACCTCTGCAGCTCTTCCAAGCTCCATTTTCAGCTGCAACGGCCTCCTGCTGCCCTCTGCCAGTGAAAACAGAGCTCATTTTTACTGGCAGAGGGGGGCAGGAGGCCATCACAGCTGAAAATGGAGCTCAGGAGCTTGTTTTCACTGGCAGAGTGCTCGGGCCACAACAGACGCCCCTGACAAAAGTAATGTCAAGCTGGCCACACCTACCCTGGACATGCCCACCCCGGCTCCCGAGGTCAAACACAACTCTGATGGGGCCCTCAATGAAATTGAGTTTGACACCCCTACTCTAGACCCTTTACTTTTTCTTCTAGTAGCTTGATTAGTTTACATTTGGTATATATATAGTTTGGGTATTCTATGAGCATAAGTGTATACATAGAATATGTTCTGCAGATCACAATAGCATCAGTTTCTTTTTCCATGAGTGGTTTAAAAAAAAAAATTGAAAATGAAAGTGTTGAAGGTTTTACCATAAATTTTTTAAAGGAAAAAATGTCCAATTTAGAATTTTAATATTCTAAAAAATCATTTAAAATTTCAAATTTGGGGGGGAAAGTCTAGCTAAAAATTTAAAGTTCTAACAGTTAAAAATTGTCTAATTTAAAAATGTTAAGTTCTAGCAGATCATTTAAATTGTCCAATTTTAAATTTTTCAGTGTTGAGTGGGCTTAAGTGCGAGGTTCATTCTTAGCCTGTACTGGAATGTTCTATAATTATTCCTTTCCTCCCTTCCTTCTTATGATATAATCTAAATCCTATTGCTATTGCTATTTCTGGCAGATCTTCTAGTGCATCATTGTTACTACTTTATCATTATTTATCATTATCATTACTACTTTGTCATTATTTTTAATCAATATGTGCGATTTTCTTACAGTAGCTAACTAGATGGTCTATTGCTTCTTCAGCTTCTTTGCACAGGTGGCATTTGCATTGTTGCTGTCTTTTCAATTCTGGCTTTGTGTGCATTTGTTCTTAAGGCTTGATCTTGTGCATCCTGAAATCTCTGTCTCTTACTTCAATTTTCCTGCTCTTAGCCATTGCCATATCTTGTTATTATCTGCTTGGATTGCTATTTTTTTAATGCATTGACCATGTAATACTTTGCTTGCCAGGTCTCTTTTGTACTCTTCCTTTTTTGTAGGCCAGTTTGGTCTTTCCAGCACTCAATAAGCTTTTATGGTATACTATGTATGCTAAGTATACTATACTTACCTGGTAAGTATTTAATCCATCATATAGTTTTAGCCAGGGGTGAAATCTGAACTGGTTTGCTATCGGTTCGCTGGTTGCACATGTGCACTGTGTGCCAAGTGTGCATTAAATGCACATGCACAGTGCACACCAAATGTGTGCTGCACATTTTAAAAGCTACCGGTTCAGTCAAAACAGTAGTTAAAAAAAGCTATGATCTGACAATCACTTGTGCCGCGTGGTTTAGCTTTGCTAGAAAGCAGGATTTCCTGCTTTCTAGCAAAGCTAAACTGCATGCCAGAGCTAATCCCCACCTCGCTGTTCTACTTATCTTCCCAAGCCTCCTTTTGGTATGTACTGCATGCACGCGCATGCACAGTAAAAGGACTACGCACCAAAAGGAGGCTTGGGAAGGTAAGTAGAACAATGGGGGGTGGGGATCAGCTGTGGTGTGCAGTTTAGCCACATGGCACAGGTGATCATCAGATCGTAGCTTTTTTTAACTACTGGTTCACCTGAACCATTAGTTTTTATTGCTACCGGTTCACCTGAGCCGGAGAGAACCAGTAACATTTCACCTCTGGTTTTAGCCCTAAAACTTTATTTTACATAAGTGGTGTGTATGTGTTGTTATGCAGACAACACTTCAAAAGTGAAGTGTTTCATGAACACTTCACTTTTAAAGATAAAGCTTCCCTTGATTTACATGTTTTTAAACCACTAAATTGAAGTGATTTATCATTTTGTTCTTCCAGCTTCTGTTTTTTCTAGTCCACAGTTCACAATTTCTGGGTAGTCTTTCAGATAAATATTAATCAGGTCATAGTTATTCAAAGCCAAACAAGTTGAGGCACATTCTCTTATCTTCCCTTATATATAACTTATTAATTACCTTATTTATTCAATATCTTTACTGCAGTCCGTAACAAAAATTATCTTAAACAATACTGTACTTTAGGAGCTGCCAAAACACATCAAGGCTGCTATCACCTGAATGTCAGAGAGAAGAGCATTCCCAAAAAGCAGCTGTCACGTCTGGCAGAAAGTCGCAATAATGACTTTTCCAATGAGCTTAGTACTTTATAGGTCTGTTAGATTTAACAGGCAACATAATGGTTAGAATTTTGAATCCCATTAGAAAAACTTTGACTTGGTTCAATAGCCAATAAGCAGCCAATGCAGGAACTTCAACACTAATAGGTGCATAATAAAGTGCTTATTTGAGCAATCTGGCTGCTGCATTCTGTATAATAATAGCTTCTAAACCATACGCATGGTAGCACCACAGAAAGCATATAAAAACAATCCAGATATTAGGGTATCCAGTGTGTATGAACTGGACTACCCTGTTAAGAAAGGGCATTGCTAATCAAATATCCTTTTTACTGTAGAGAAGGGAATTTGTTGACCTGAGTGGTGGTGGTGGTAAGAAGAACCAATAAATAAAATGAATCCCTGTATTATCAAAGCCCTAGCCCATTTGTAGGTGTCTCATCCATGTCATAGTCATTCAGTGATGCATCTAAGAGCAGCAAACTGCCATGTAAGGCAGTTTACTTGGATTCTTAAAAAGCCTTGGCATGGCTCACACTAAACTGTCATAACAATGTGTCTTCTGCTCTGCTCAGGGAATTCATGAATTTTATGAATTCAGCTTAGCAAATTCCTTCTATTCTCATTTAAAATTGAAATGGAATTATGTGTGTGCTTTTATGCTTACCAATTGCTTTATTTCTTCAACTTTTCCTTCTGCAACAGCATCAGGTTTTATAATGACAACCACACATTTTTCCTCCTCTGAAAGAAAAGCAATAATTAATTTAGAAAACTTTATAACCATTCCAAAAGAATAAATAATACAAGCACTTAATGCTTATTTACTACTCTAAATGAACTGTCATTGAACTTTTTGTATCTGAGACCAATTTATTTGTCCACAGTTATTTTTTCAAACTCTAAGCTCACCTGAGTTTAGAGGTGGGTTATGGAAATGAAATAATTAAATACTTTGGCACTGTAATTGAACCTGGAACTATAATTGTAAGTTGTGGTGGTTGTTAAGTGAGTTACTTCATGACTGCACCCAATTTTATGAATATTTTATGGCAATCATTAAGCAAATGTTGCTGTTGTGAAGCAAAAACCATGGTCATGTGAGTGCAGCATGCTGCAAATGACTGTAAATGCAAGCTGGTTGCCAAACATCCCAAATGAGATCACATGTATGCAAGGTGTGTGTGTGGGGGGGAAGGGCATCAGAACTGTAAATACATCTGAAGAGGTCTTTTGTAAGTTCAAACAGATGCTAAGTGATCTGTATTCTTTTCTGTAACATGTCATGAAGTGTATATGTACAACTGAAGTGCTTACTCTATATGAAAAATGCTTATTTTTTAAAAAAATGAAAAAGTTGCTTTTTGATCCATATCCTAACCTACTGCTAATTTTGTACCTATAACAGGTATGTAATTGAGAACTTCTATAGAGAATCATGGTTGCTACACCATCTTGGGGGTTTCATACTATTGGAAGAAATGTCCATCTGGGTTCAGTTCCAAGTGGGGAGAAAGACACTGGAAAAATGGAGGCTGATTAGAAAGATGGTTTAATTGTGAAGCAGAACCATTAAACATGTGTGATTCTGGGTAGCTGACCACCTGGTTTGATTAGCACATGGATTTTATACAGTTTGTTCTACAGCATTTTGTAATTTGTAGGCTTGTTTTATGTATTTTGTTATTTGAATTCAATTAGTTTGTCTCACGAAGGCCGGCAATGAGTTGGGGTTTTTAATCTTGTTTAACAAATATAATTAATCCTAGATGCTGGATTACCAAATCTGCATTTCTAAAAGTTGGCCCCTTAGTTGGGACAGAGAACTGAGGCTCTGAGTTTCTGTCTTTAGAAACATGTTTCTCTTTTAGGGAAAATATAATATTCTGCCTTTTTAATATTTCCTAAAATATTTCATTCCTCTATGAGGAGTGGGTGCTAACTTTCTTCAGTACTGATTGCTCCAGTTATATTTGCAATAAATAACATCATAGAACAAGTATATGAAGGAAGTCTGAATGGATGGAGGAGAAGATCAAGAAGTCTTGATTAGGTTTGAAATCAGGAATTTGGTAGTACCTTTTCTGATTAACAAATGTTATTAAAAAACCTTTACTATTAACATATTAATAAATTTTGTTCATGGGAAAACATGCTATATATGAAGAATATAGACATTTAAAGTACAAAATGCACGGATATGGTGTAAGTAAAGAGGCTTTGCGAGGATAGAAAGGTTTGGAGAGCTTTTAGCAATTGCTGTGTAAATTAGATTTCCCTTTCTCCTGCCTTTAATTTCTTTTGATTATTACTTTGCAGTATTTTCCTGGATTTTGTATATTGTCTATTCTATTCTAAAGGTGCAATGATGGGCCTGTATAAGCTACATGTATGTAAAACAAATAAGTACCATACTTTCCCATAAGTTGTCTCCTTCCTAATTCTCTAAAGCATTGGGGGAGACAATATTTAGCATTTACTTTATTGATTAGCCCTTGGGCCATATCAAAGTGCAAAGTTCCAGAAACTTGAGATCTTTGGTTTGTGCATTATGTTAAATCTATGAACAGTGTATAAATGTTCCTGTTCTATGAGAGCAATATCAAACATCATCTAATGCCTTCATGGAAGCATTAAGTAAATGGGGGATATACTAAGAAAATACTGTCAAACTTCTTAAAAAATAAAATGCTTTTCAAAAGGAATAAATTATATTCCTGCTTTGCTACACATGGAAAAAAAAAACAAAGTGCAAAGTTCCAGAAACAAATTATTACTAAAATTTGATTAAAGCAATTTAAAATGGAATTGGATAAAATACAATTTAAAATGAAATTGGAATAGAATTCAATGATTTAAGATATAGTTAAAATTATATTTTGTTGTCACCTCTGCAATCTACCCCAATCAGTCACACATATGCAGATCTCAACTGAACCATTTTGCTTAAGTACTGTGCTGTGTTAAATGTTATTTTCAGATTCTGGTCGCACATAAGGTAAGTTGTTTTGATATGGGTCATTTGTTTGGTATATAGACCAAGGTACCTGTCTCTCACCCTCTTATAGAGGCAACAATCGAATAGGATGTGAGCCAGGTCTCTTCCACTCCTCAAATGCAGAGATGTCCATTATAGGGTATAGAATGGAATCTCTCATATCCGACCATTGTGTCGAGCTATTCAAATCTCGCTTGCATAAATATCTCCCTAAGATGTTTTGGCAGTTGTAACTTCAAATAGCTGTCTATTTGAAAAGTACGTTTGTATTTGCTCAGCAATTTCAAGTTACTCACCTTACTAAGAATAGCTATGTCATTTTGTGTTTCTATATCCTTGATTCTTTGGGCAGCTCTTTTTTCAAACTGTTCTCCTGTTGCACAAGAGACAGGAAGGCCACAGCTTCTTACAAAATTTGTTAGTTTGGTGATCCAGGAGATTTGTGATTGTGATTTAATCTGCTCTAGTAGACACAACTTGGGGATCTATCAGTCTCCATTTCATTGACTTTGTACCATTAGTTATATGCTCCAATTTTAGATAGTGCATAAATTGTATAGATTCTCAATTCAGCTCTAACTGCTGCAGCAGAGATCTACAACCAAAATACATCTCAAATGCTGGGATTGTGTTTGTTCTAGGACTGTGGTTGAGTATAGACCCCAAACTTCTGCTCCATACAGGAGCATAGGGGTAACCTTAGGTTTATATACTTTAATTAATGGGTCTAGGGACCCAGGGTAACTATGATTCTTTAACTTAAGCAGTAAATTCAAACAAGCTTTTGCTCTAACTGTACTTTGTTGATGATGGTAAGCCCAAGATCCAGTCTTGGAAAAAGTTACTCCTAAATATACAAAGGTGTTAACCTATTCAATTGCTTCACTGCCTAATTTCCATCTATGTCTCTGATGATGTTTTCCAAACACCATGATTTTGGATTTACTAATGGTTAGAGAGTTATCCTGGCAATAAGAGTTGAATCTTTTTAATAGCCTACATAATCCTACTTGTGAATACAGTAATAAAATCGTATCATCAGCATAGAGCAGTGATGGCTAACCCTTTTGCCATTGCTTGCCAGGAGCAGGTGGAGTGCGGGGGTGGGGGGTCATGTGCGTGCATGCCCATACCCATAATTCTATGTGTCCTGCCCCCGCGCATTTGCGCGTGACTCCCGCCCGCTCCCCCCGCTCCTGGCACGCAGTGAGCCATTTGTCAGCCATGTTATATGGTCTTAAATCTGAGCAGCCTCACAATGTCATGCTCACAGGCTGATGATTGCTATCATCCCTAAAGTGTACCATGATCTCCAAGAAGAGGTCAACTATCTCTAGACACACAAAAGAGATCCAATACACTGCTTGAATGGACCGAGTGGTATGTGTATGGATTCATGTAATTCTTATCCTTACCTCCCAGAATTAAGGAGACTAGGAGCAGGCCAGCAGTGTTACTTTTGCGGTCTCTTGAGAGCCACTGAGGATCATTATCAAAAAACTCCCCTGGGATTCCCTTCTTCTAGGCAAACTCATACAAAGAGGGACCCAACCTAGCATTAAAATCTCCTAGTAATACTACTATGGACTGAGGGTACAAACCCATCCAGTATTTGGAGTTATAATACCTGGACGTATTTGGAGGGATATACACTTTTACCAGTATTAACTCGAACTCTTCATATCCAAACTTAACAGTTAGGAAATTCAAATACTTTTTCTTCGTTGTATAGTTTCTCCCCCTGCTATTGCAATTTTTGCTTTATAAGAATGCATAATCCACCAGAGGGTGTCGAGCCGCATCCGCCACATCTGCCGCTCAACACACAAATTGCAACTAATGAGGATTCGGGCAGTGGAAACACAAACCTGTGACCGGGATGGGGGTGGAGCACTCAAGTGGGGTAAGATCATAATGCGGGCAGTGATGGTAGCACCGGGTGTTAAGCAGCTGAAGGGATTGACGACGGAGAATGGAAATGCCATGTAGATGACACAAACGTGGAAGGGGAGAATGGGAGTCTCGGCCAAGCGCATGCTTCCCCCAAACAGCTGTGATAATTGGCAAAACAAGGCTTGAGTAGCTGTGGGTGTGGATTTGCTTTAAAACCAGGTTCTGAGAGGCGGAAGCTCTCAGAGCCAACATTGATCCTGTAGAACTCCGTTTATCTTGTAGCCAGCTTGTAGCTGTAATAAACCTGAATTTCATAAGCCTCGCAGCACATTTGAGTCTTTTGTGCAGTCCAGCACACGTGTGGCCAAGCAAGTGGAGAAAAAGTTGGCACTCAGCCATCTTCTACAAACTTTTGTGCTAAGGTACGGTATGGTGGGGAGCCATGGTGGAAGGTATTGACAAACAGTCAGAGGATGTGGCAGACCCAGGAAATGTGGAGGAGGAAAAGGAATTGGAGGTTACACTGATAAGAGAGGATATTAAAGAACCTGTAGTAAGACCCAAGGAATGTAAGAGCCAGCCAGAGGATGGCATGGCTGAGAGCAAAGTTGTTCCTGAGGCTGGCAGTATCCCATCATCTTCTTCTGGACATTGGTGGCACAATTCCGCTCTAACAGGGACTGGGGGGAGACAGGCCACCAATACTCCCCCTACTGGAGCTCCATTTCAGGAATGGAGAGAGAGAAGATGTATGGAGGATGAGGAGGGGGAGAGGAGTTACTCCACAGGACCAGGCTCCAATACTATGGAAATATTACGGGATAGATTCGGAAAGGCCAGTTTCAGGGATGCACCCTCATGGCAACCCTGGGCTACAGGACTGGAGGCATTAGGGACTTGGCAAGGGGGGTCCAGAGCTGAGGTGCAGTCCAACCAGTCTGGGGACCACCCCCCTTGCAGACCACGTTTGATGGCAACCCAGACCGTGTAGCCCTGTTCCTGAGCCAGGTACTCAGTTATATTGATTTATATGGGCGCTTATATCCAACTCAGTGGTCCATGGTAGTGGCCATTACAACGACTTTAAGAGGTGAAGCTGTGGATTGGGTAGCGGACTTGCATAACGATCACGCTCGAGAGCTCACTGATGTTGGCTTATTCCTGGAAGGCCTCAGGGTACAATTTGAAGATGACACACAAACACAAGTAGCTGAGGGGGAGCTTGTGGCCCTGAAACAACGGGGCCATTCGGCAAAGGAATACGTAAAAGAGTTTCATCGGCTAGCGGGGAGAGTTAGGGGTTGGCCCGAACGCATGCTTGTTCATCAATTCCATCTTGGAATGGATCGTGACGTAAGACAAGTCTGTGTATATCGGGGCATGCCACCCCATTTGTCTGAGTGGTGTAAAGCAGCTATTGACCTGGACGTGGGACTAAGAGAGTTCCGGGTTAGGGGAGGTGTGAGTACGATCCCCATCCGATGCCAACCAGACTGGCTGGGTCCTGTCAGAGCAGCGGGGCGAGGGGAGCCTGATCCTCGAGTAGCTGATTCCACATGGCGGCTGTTACGCTGTTCCGGTGTAATCCATCTGGCCATACGGCTCTGGAATGCCCGCTACCACCGGCTCACCCACCTGGACCAAATGCCCTGACAGCTAGTGGAAAGTCCCATGGGCGACCAACCCCGGAAAAGACCAGAGGTCTATCGCAACCAGGACAGAGCCCCAATGGGACCACAACAAAGGAACCAGGTCCTGGGATAGTTCCTGTGGTGCTAGCCGATAGTGATGAGGAAGAGGACACCAATGACGCAATGGTAAGTGAGCCCATCCGTCCCTTCCTCATACCCATAACCCTGACACCATTACAGGGGCCAACACAAGTACAGCATGAAGCCCTTATTGATTCTAGGTGTACAAGATGTTTGATAAGGCGAACTGTAGCCACCCGTTTGGGTATATGGTTACGGTCATTAAAAACCCCAATAACATTCAAACAGATGGATGGATCTACCTTAGGGGGAGCCCCAGCACCCCAAGTGACAGAATTAGTAAAAATGGAGATAGGAGCTCACTGGGAAAACATACGGTTTGTGGTGGTGGACACAATGATTGAACTCATGATTTTGGGATTGGCTTGGTTGGATAAATGGAAGCCCACGATCTGGTGGGAGGGGGGTTTCAGGAAACTCCGTTTGTCGATAGGACCAGATCCGGGTAGCTCACAGAAGATTCCGAAAGAGCAAGGAGTTTCATTGGGGCTGGATAGCGATATATGTCCCGTTGGAGTACCAGCAGTATATGCAGATCTAGCGGCAGTGTTTGATGAAGGGGAATGTGATACATTACCACCACACCGTCCCACTGACTGCGCTATTGAACTAATACCTGGGGTAAAGCTGCCAAAACCACGCATGTATGCCATGACCCCATGTGAGGTGGAAGAATTATGTAAATACATTGACAAAAACCTAGCCCGTGGGTTTATACAACCTAGTCGGTCACGTATGACCTCTCCGGTGTTGTTCCGTGAGAAAAAGCTTCGTTTATGTGTGGACTATCGAGGTTTGAACACAGTAAGCGTAGAACCATTATACCCGTTACCCTTAATGAAGGACCTGTTAGCTGCATTAGCGACCGGAAAGTATTTTACAAAATTGGACTTACGGGAGGCCTACTATAGGGTACGTGTAAAACAAGGAGATGAGTGGAAAACCACCTTTAACTGCCCATTGGACAGTTATAAGTTTTGTGTTATGCCGTTTGGATTGCAGGGCGCTCCCGCAGTCTTTATGCAATTGATTAATGAGATATTACACAATTATCTATACCAAGGGGTTCTAGTGTATCTAGACGATATCTTAATATACACCGAGTCTATGGAGGAACATATTAGTTTAATCCGTCAGGTATTGGAACGGTTGTTAAAAGCCCGCTTGTATGTTAAGGTGTCCAAGTGCGAATTCCATCGCACAGAACTAGACTATCTTGGATATAGGATATCCAAGGATGGTATAGTGATGGATCCAACAAAAGTAAATACTGTGTTGGAATGGCTGGCCCCTACAACAAGGAAACAGTGACAAAGCTTCCTTGGGTTCGCTAACTTCTATCGTCAGTTCATCCCAACATTCGCACATATTGCTCTGCCATTAACAAACCTGCTACGCACAAAAGGGGAGGGTCCTCCACGACCTGGATGGCGCTTGGATTGGACGATGGCGTGCCAGACAGCTTTTGAAACCCTGAAACGTTGTTTTGCTGAGGCACCCGTACTACAACATCCTGATCAATTGAAATCATTCATAGTACAAGTGGATGCAAGTGACGTTGCAGTAGGGGCCGTGTTGTTACAAACCGATGTCCAAGGTCAGTTACACCCGTGTGCGTACACCTCCAAAAAATTCAGTCCCACAGAAAGAGGTTGGGCTATCTGGGAAAAGGAGGCGTTTGCTGTTTGTTGGGCTCTTCTCACCTGGAGGCATCTTTTGGAAGGAGCACAGGTACCATTTGAGGTGTGGATGGATCACCGCAACCTTATAGCATTACAAACTCCCAGACGACTGTCTCCTAAACAAGTCTGGTGGGCACATTATTTTCAGTGTTTCCGGTTCACGCTAAAACACATGCCCGGTGGCAAGAACTTCTTGGCGGACACTCTCTCTCGGATGCCTCAATTCCAGAGCAAATGGGATGAGATAGTACAAGCTATGGTGCCCAACGGTGATAGGACTGCAGCAGCCATAACCACAGAGATTACAATAGACTGGAAAGAGCAGGTGCAAAGGGAGTTAAACACTGATAGCTGGTTTAAGGAAAACAAACACCTGCTTACGCATAGGGACGGGTTTTCGTGGAAAGGGGACAAAATGTATGTACCGGAAGGGGTCTGGGGCCTGGTGTTATACCGATTCCATGATAATAAATCGGCTGGGCATTACGGTTTCCTTAAAACCCTGCATTTAACACGGCATCAGTTTTGGTGGCCACATATGAGGAAAGATATAGAAACATACACACAAGACTGTTCCATATGTGCCAAGGCCAAATCCCACCCTGGAAAACCTTTGGGAGTATTACAGACTGTAGCCACACCTACCCAACCATGGGAGGAGATAGGGATGGACTTTATAGTCGATTTGCCAGACAGCAATGGGAACACGGTTATTTGGACTATTATCCATTTATTTTCTAAACAAGCTGATTTCATTCCGTGCCGAGGATTACCCTCAGCTCGTAAGCTATCTAAGCTATTTATACAACACATTTATAGGTTACACGGGGTACCCCGTCTTATTATTTCTGATAGAGAGGTGCAATTTATAGCCCGATTTTGGAGAAACTTCCTCTCGGCTATTGGATCAACGCAAGGCCTCAGTTCGGCATTCCACCCTAGTACCAATGGGGCTGCAGAGAGAGCAAATGCAATGATAGAGTGATACCTTCATTGCTATGTTTCATATCAACAGACCGATTGGTATTCACTGCTACCGTTTGCGGAGGTCGCCTATAACAATGCAGTTCACAGCAGTACGGGTCTCACTCCTTTTCGGGTGGCAATGGGATGAGACTTTGTAGCGATACCCGAGTTAGATCAACCACTGACAACGTCGCCAATGCCCCATGAATACGGTATGGCCCCAGGTCAGAGAGGCATTAGATAAAGCAACTCTCACATATAAAAGCCAGGCGAATAAGAAACCAGCACCGTTTCAACCATTCAAGGTAGGGGACATGGTATTTCTCTCTACCAAATACATCAAATTAAGGCTTCCTAGTAGGAAACTGGGACCGAAATATCTGGGCCCGTTTCCGGTGATACGAATAATAAATCCTGTGACTGTAGTACTAAAGTTACCTCTGTTATTGGGGAAGATCCACCCTGTATTTCATAGTAGTCTTCTCAAACCCGCCAAACATATCCAAGTATTCGACCATCCTGGTCCGGTCACAGAGGGCCATTACGAGATTGATGAAGTCCTAGATTCTAGATGGACAAGGGGGGTCCTCTCTTACCTTGTTAAATGGAAGGGTTATCAACTTCTGGGTTGGCTCCGCAGCGCCATTGATGGTCTTTTTAGACTGCCGCCCCCGCGATCCCGTTGAACCGTTCTGACAGCGTTAATCAGCTGTCAAACGGCTTGAAAATCTCCCCTTCGGGAAAAGAAGGGGAGGAGAGCAGGTGGGTGAGGGTAGAGCTCCCCGAAAACCCCTGGATTAATTCCAGGGGTTAGGAGGGCGAGAGCTCCCCGTTCAGCCCACTGAAGCTCCGGATCCGGGGGGACTCTGTTTTTTTTTTACAGAGCTAGGCGTTGCGTCCAATTTCTGCTGTCAAACAGAAGATTAAATGATTTCAAAAAAGCAGGCGGAACAGAAGCAGGAGGACAAGCTTTTTGCAAGTATAATACTTAACTCTGGGGATACAATGTTTCTAATTGGATTTTCTGAGCTGGAAGTAAAGATGGCGTTTCTTTGTTGCGATTTTAAAAGTGAAAGTTAGAAAGGAAAGTTTTTGCTAATAGACTCGTGCTCAGAGACTGGCTTTAAGTTGCTGGAATAGATTTTGAAGAGCTGTTTGGGAAAAGATTATTTCGTTTGGTGATTTATAAAGAAATTGCTGAAAGCTGCTCAAAAGGATGGCTCTGACTTTATGATTTTATGGTTGTGGGAAGAAAGAAAATCTTTTTAAAATAAAATGGCTTCTAAGAAAGGAGATCCTGAAAGTGCTGGAAGCTATTTGGAGGTTTCAGAAATGAAACAGTTGTCTGATTTACAGAGTTATAAGGATTTTGATGCAGAATTTACAGAATTTATAAAAGAAGCCATGAATAATCATACTGCAGCTATAAGTAATCAAATAGCAATTCTTAAAGGGATAACAACAGAAATGACTGAGGAGACAAAAACAAGTACGGAGCATGATGACAATTCAGGAGATATTCTGATTGCAGCAGAGAAGGTGGAAGAATCTTCTCAAGAATTTTCGAGCTTATTCTCTGCTCTTTTTGGAAAAATTGATAGAATCTTTCAAAATTATGACTTGGTTTGGAAAAAAGTAGTAAATGACCAGACTTTCGAAGTTTCAGAAGATGAAGGAGATTTGCCAGTGGCATTTATACATTTAATAGAAAAGAAACAACTGAACTTTTTTTCACAAACTCTTGACAAACTTTGGTCCTACAGGCGAAGGAATGAACTGATTTATATAAGCAAGAAGAGGCGATTTGGGGGCTCTAAATCAGAGGAAATTTTCTCAAAAAGGGGACAATCTTTGAAGTTACATCAACCTCAAATTAAAATGAAAAACCTCCTCAAAATAGAAGTAGGAGGGATGCAGAAAGATTGGAAAAAATATAAAAAGAAAGCAAGAATGGAAGAATAACCTTTTCTTTTGGCTTTGCAGTTGTTCTACTTATGGTTAAAAATGATTATGTTTAGATTTCCGGTTTGCTGCTGGCCGCTGCCAGACGTTCCTTTGGGATCGTCAGCTTCCATTGCCTGTCAGAGCCGCCTTCACAGCGGAATGGCGGCTCGAAAAAACTCTGTTTCCAAGAGGAAACGGAGATAGAGCCGGCAGGGGTGGGTAGAACTCTCTGCAGAGTCCCAAAAGTTTTTTTTTTACTTTTGGGACGGAGCGGATGAGAAGCCCCATATCCCCTGCCGCTGCTCCGGGCTTTGGGAGACCTCTGCTTATGCAGAGCCAGGCGTCAAGAGCAAGCCTGCGAACTGAACAGAATAATCAAAGAAGAGGTGAGCTGGACCCTTAATATTGAATCGCAAGTATTTTACCCTTTAAAAAACTATTTAAGAGAAAAGATGAGAGGAAAGGGGGAAGAAGAGTCTTTTAAAATGGCGTCTGCCATGGCTGGAGAAGGGCTGAAAGCTGCGGCTTGAAGAGAGGCTGAAAGGGAAAGTCCTTCCGCTTTCTATTACAAAGTAGCGGAATGAATACTTTTGGCCATAATTGAGGCAAAACCTCACTCCCACTCTTACTTTTTTTTTTCCTTTTTTTGGGGGGGATCTGATATTGATCTTGGTTGGAAACAAGCTTTATTTTTTTCTCTCTTTTCCACTAAATCTTGTCTGTGTGGGAAATGGCACCGGGACTCACACAGCTAGACAAACAGGGGGGGGGAATCTCCCCCATTAATAAATTACACCAACAAGTTTTAACTCTCCAGTGTCAGAAACCTGATTTTAATATAATAGAATTTCTTCTTGATGAGATTGTAAGAAGGGATGAGATTGTGAACCAGCAACTCGAAAAATTTAAGCAGGAAATTAAAGAAATTGGTGAACTGGTGAAATCAAAGTTTGACTTTTTGAATCGAAAGATTTTAAAAACAGCTAATGGTTTATCAGACTTTCTGATTCGGGTGGATGCAAAGACTAAATTATTAAGAGTCTAAAATGAAGGAAACTGAGAAGAATTTGGATGACATGACTCAAAAAATTAAAAAGGATTTGGTAAACATTCAGGATAATAGCTCAGAAGACAAACCTAAAATGGAGGTTGACCAAAAGATTGGTAATGAAGAAAATGTGCAACAGAGGATTGAAAGAGAAGTTTTAATGATTCAATATAATTTTACAGAATATGCAATTAGACTGAGAGGTTTGCAGGAAAATAATAGAGATGACCTAAGGAAAATATCTTCTGAAATTCTGGCTGGGATTTTAAAGGTTCAACCTGATGAAGTGTATTGCAGGATTGATAGAATTTACAGAATAAACTCCTGGTTGGCAAAGCAAAGGCAATTGCCTAGAGACGTGGTGATCTATTTTACAGATAAAGAAATTAGGAATAATATTGTGCAGAACTCTTTTAATTCTACTTTGCAATTTCATGGAAGAAAGATTTGGATTTTTAAGGAGCTCCCGACTAAGATGTTAACGGAGAGGAAGAAATTTGGCTTTTTAGTGACTGAGTTAAAAAAAAGAAATATCCTATTTAGGTGGAATGCCCCAGTTGGTTTAATATTGAGACACCAAGGAGTAAGATATCAACTGAACACTGTTGAAAAAGCGGAAGAATTTTATCAAAAAATTTTAAAAATGAATTTAACATCTTTAGGCATAATACAGGATAAGCAAAAGGAGTTGGAAACAAAAAGAAAATACCAAATTACAGAGGCTGTGATGGATAAGTTGTCTTTGGATTCTCTGGATACCCCAGCTGGACTGTCTATAAATAAGAGAGCAGTGTCATCCGACTCCAATGTGATGAACCATCAAGTCACAGACAAGTGCGCAAATCAACCAGTTGATATACAAGTGATGGAGAAGAAAGATGAGATGATAAAACTAACCCAACAAGATCAACTCACAAAGCAGAATGAAAATCGATCAGCCGATACACAATTGGTAGGCACGAAACGAGGATGGAAATTCAACCCGCAAAAGAAAAAGAAAAGAAATAGATCTCATAGAAACAGCAGTTTCTAAACCAAGCAACAGTGAAGCCAGGGACTTTAAAAAAATGAATGAACATCTGAAAAGATAGTGGAGGCGAACAATTGTTTAATA
Organism: Arizona elegans; assembly: GCA_022577455.1. NCBI lineage: Eukaryota > Metazoa > Chordata > Lepidosauria > Squamata > Colubridae > Arizona > Arizona elegans. Next base: position 80,167,970 of record JAKOOJ010000004.1, on the reverse strand, counting down.
CTATCCTGAGGATTGAGGCAGATCTCTGTAATGCCGTGATTTTGGGATGTGAAAAGAGCCTTACCTTGTTGGATTTGAATTATCTACTCTGGATTTCTTTTACTGGTGAATATATTATGATTATTTTGAGTTACAAGGCAAGAGAGTCACGCTGGGGCATGCAGAAGATCTGGCTGTTACCCATTAGGATGATGGGAATCAACAATCCTGATGAATACCACAACTATAACTATATGGATATAATTATAATGTCACTCGGGTGGTTGTTTTTACTTTTATATATATACGAGGATATCTACTACTGATGGGGGCAGAAGATGATTGAAGATTTTGAACAAACTGTTGCACCAGCATGTTATTTTACCCTATTATGGGTGATGGATTTAACGATCCAGTGGAAAGACATCAAAGAAGATATTATATGGATTATAAATTTAAAGTTATTGTCTTTTTTTTTTTTTATAAAATGGAATGCATATATAGATATGTGTATATTTTAGTAAAGTGGGCAGTGGGTTATATTTAGAATTGTATTGCATGATTTTGTAGGAATTGAAGGGTTGAAATAGGTTAGTTTACTGATTGATTAGTCTAAGAAAAAGGATCCTTAAGTCATATATTTAGGGGAGTGGAGGAATTGGATAGAACTGAATAAACGTTAAATCTGGATGTAGGGAGAAGGCTGCTTTAAAATGTTATATTAATATATATAAAAGATTAAATGTTAAATTGTAATAATACATTATAAGTTTAGGGGAGGAGAAAAAGGGCAGATTATCGTAAAAATGGGAGTTATAAGAATAATATGTTAAGGGTCAGTATTCTGAGGAGGGAGTAAGGGAAAGGAAAGATATTATGTATGTAATTAGTTATGAAATAGCCTATTGTTGTGAAGAAGTCACGGGGGGGATGGGTGGCGAGGGGGGGTTAGGGAAGAGGGGGGGAAAAGGGGGAAAAACTTGTATTTGAAAACTTTTTCAATAAAAAAAATGATGTTTTAGGTGTTATAACTACTGAGGCGGAAAAAGTATAAAGTTAAATATTGATTTTTAAATATGATGCATTAATGGTTGAATGTAAGATTAATCTTTTTTGGTTTTTTAGTTTATGTATTAATGGTTAATTATGTTGATGATTATCTTTTAAAATTTTAAAAGTTGGAGAGAGGAATAATGAAGGGGGGAAATTTAGAAATTTAAAAAATGTAGAAATTTAATTAGTGAATACCTAAGGTTTATTTTCTGTTATGAGATTTCAAAATATCTGAACTTTGAGAAAAGTAAGAGGGGGAAAATGTTTTTGCAAATCAATTGAATACTTTACTGATATATTAAGAGAATTTTTAAGGTTTGAATGTTTAATATTTGTTAAAGGTTTTAAAACTCTTAGAGTTATTGGATTATACGCTATTTTGAGTTTATAAAAAGGGAGGTTGATGAAATTATAAAAGGGGAGTTAAGGGGTTTTGGGAGTTATTAAATCTTGCAGTTAGCTAGTTTATTTTAGTGAATGTTTGGTGAAATCTATGCCCTGTTTTTGTTCTGGGAAGTCGGGGGTGGTGGGTGGTGAGGAGGGGTTGAAGATTGAGTTTACCAAGGATTGATTTTTTTTTCTTTTTCTTGATGATAGTTTGAATGAATGTTTATATTGTATACTCGTTTGATCAGAAAATAAAAACTTTTTATTTAAAAAAAAATGGAAGGGTTATCCAGTAGAAGAGGCTTCTTGGATACCTCATAGTAATGTAAAAGCAAACTGACTGATTCAACGGTTTCATAGAATGTATCCTCACAAACCACGGTTATCTACTAATACGTGTAACCTATCTCTTACAAAAGGACACGTAGTGAAAGGGGAGCCGCCTGTTGAGCCTAGCAACCTGCTCGACATCGCTAACGCGTGCTGAAAGCATCGAGGGACATATACATACTTGGTGGTGGTGGCACTGGGTGAAGGCGGCCGTATGCGGGGTGTGGGGTGGTGGTATCGGGTGCGACGGGATTAGGGCCGTTCCAGAGGACACAGCGGCAGCACCTTCCAGAACACGCTGAAGACCAATTACGCCCCTAAAAGAGGGGCATGGTAATAAACAAGGGCATGGTCTATGCCCCTAAAAGAGAGGCATGGAAACAAACAAAGGTGCGGTCCTAATGAGTTAATGGAAAGATGGGCTATATAAATGCCCCATTCTTGGTGTAACATAGCGCCAATTTCAATCGTGTTTACGAATCACAGTGTGTAGCCGGATGCAGATGCGAATAAACCAGCATGCCAAAAGAGCTGAATAAGGCTGTAGCTGTGTTTTGATTGCGTCTCGCACGGCATTCCTGAGACTATGTATGGCTGGGCTAGTGTAGGATGTTTTAGAATAGGTTCCTTAGAAAAGAGTGACTTTAACATCTCAAAAGCCTTTTGACATTCTAACGACCACTGTATCACCTGTGCAGGTCACGATTTTGACCTGGTTTTGAGACGACATCGAAACCTGACAGCGGTTTTGTTACAACAAGGTGAGCAGAATAGGCTCTAGCCCTGCGCATACACACATGAAAATTCACCCCAACAGAGAGAAAGTGGGCGATATGGGAAAAGGAGGCTTTTGCAGTACAATGGGCCCTTCTCACCTGGTGACATTTATTGGAAGGGGCTGAAAAACCATTTCAAGTCTGGACCGATCATAAAAATCTAGTGGCCCTCTAAATCCCATGAAGATTGTCCCCCAAGCAGGTGCAGTGGGCACAATATTTCCATCAATTTAAGTTTGCCCTTAAATACGTACCAGCTGGGAAAAACTTTGTAGCAGATGCACTTTCTCACATGCCCCAATATAACAGTAAACAAGAGGAAGTGATACAGACTATGATACCTCCAGAGCAAATAGCAGGACAAGTCCATAACTCCTTGGCTTAGTTCTCTATGTAAAGAGTTGATGAGTGATAAGTGGCTAACAAACAACACCATGCTGGTCACCCGATGCATTGGTCTTGCCTGGAAAGGAGACAAATTATATATCCCCACGAACCTCAGGTCTTCTGTGCTGAAGCAATGTCATGATGCAAAAAACACTGGTCATTTTGACTTCCCAAAAATGCTACATCTTGCCCGGCGCCAATTTTGGTGGTCGAAGATGAGAGCAAATATTGAGAAGTATGTTCAAAGATGCCAGACATGTGTTATAAATAAACCAAGGCCAGGGAAACCTTTGGGCTTGTTACAACCAGTGGCCAAACCTAAACGTCCATGGGACAAAATTGCCATGGATTTCATTGTAGACCTCCCAGAAAGCAATGGCAATACAGTTATTTGGACTGTAATAGACCTGTTCTCCAAACAGGTGCATTTTATACCCTGTAACGGTCTTCCCTCAGCCCGCTGGTTAGCAAAATTATTTATTCAATATGTTTACCAGTTGCACGGGGTGCCCCGGTGAATAATCTCCGACATGGGGGTGCAATTTATTGCACAATTCTGGCAGAACTTCTTACAGCTGGTAGGATCATCACAAGGACTGAGTTCAGCATTTCACCCCAGTACTAATGGTGCAGCGGAAAGAGCTAATGCGATGATAGAGAGTTATCTAAGATGCTAAGTATCCTATCAGCAAACCGATTGGTCTAGCTTAATACCTTTTGCTGAAGTAGCTTATAATAACGCAGTGCATCACAGTACTGGATTTACCCCTTTTCATATAGTGACAAGTCAAGACTTCCCGGCTATCCCAGAAGTGGAGATGCCAGCAGCAGGAAACGGATCAGGAGTTGACCCAACCGGGTGGGCCGATAAGATTAGAGAGATATGGCCACAAGTCAAGCAATCACTAAGTACTGCAGCAGAGGAATACAAATGACAGGCAGATAAAAAGAGAGCTTATTTTATGCCATTCCAAGTGGGAGATCAGGTGTACCTAACTACAAAATATATAAAACTGAAAATACCCAGTAAGAAGTTGGGACCAAAGTATATTGGGCCTTTTACTATTAGCAAAGTGATTAACCCTGTTACAGTAGCTCTAAAACTGTTCTCCCTACTAGGGAAAATCCATCCCGTATTTCACAGCAGTTTACTAAAACCTGTGAAAAGTATTCATCCACCTGTAGAATCACCTGGACTGGTGTATGGTGACCAATATGAGATAGACAGAATCCTTGATTCACAACAATACAGGGATAAGGTTCAGTACTTAGTACGATGGAAGGGTTACCCCAATACCGATGCATCATGGATAAGGGCAGATAATATTAATGCTAAAAGGCTGATACAGTGGGTCCATCAAAGACATCCACAAAAGCTGCTTTTGGAATTTAACGTCCCTTTGGATGGATTTAAAATTTGATATTTTCTTGGTCTTTAATGAGAATGGATTAGCTTGGAAGGGGAAGAAGGAGAAGAGGAAACAAGCAGAATGTTTTTTTAAAGCTAAGAGAATAACAAGCAGAGGAAGTTAAAATGGCTGAGAGAATGAAAGTGCAAATTGCAACTGTGGAAAGTTTGCTGTTTAAAGAAGAAACGTTGTCTCTTGCTTCCAGAATTGGATTATTTTGAGGAAAAATTAAGGAGGCTTGATTTTAGATGTACTTAAACTGTTTTTGGATTACTTATGGACAGTTGGAAAGAAGAAATTAATTGGAACAATTAAAATTGCTGATTAATGGTGTTCTAACATAAGGGAAGGGTGGAGCCCCACAAGAAGACATGATGATACCATATATGGAATACAAAAGAACTAAATCCTTTAGTCTTTATAACTTTATTGATATTGGAACTGAAAAGAAAAAAAAGAAAGAAAGTTTGGACAGATTGGAGAAAGAAAACTGGAATATACTGGGTAGAAAGATGAGAAAAGTACTACAGTTTGATTAAAATGGATGTAAATACTTTCTATGTAATTGATGTCTAAATAATGTAAGGAGGAGCGTTCCTCCTGCTTCTTTCTCTCTGTTTTATACTTTTCTACTTTTTCTTTCCTTTTTTAAATATCTTCTTCTTATTATATTCCTCTCCTTTTGTTTTCCTTTTTTTCCCCTTTCCCCTTTCTCTTTTTGAATCTTTCTTTTTGATTTTTTCTGCTATACTTTTATTCCTTTTTTCTTCTCCCTTTCTCTTTCCTACTTTTACCTTTCATTACTATTATCAAGAGAAGTGATTTTCAAGGGGGGGGGGAAATGTGATTATAGAAAAACTACAAGAAATATGAAGATTATGAATGAATTTTTGACTATTAAAAAGAATGGTTGATAGATTCAACTACTACAGAAAATTGTTTCTTTAAAATGGTTTAAAATATTGTTTTTTTTATAGAAAATAAGAAAACGTGAATGAAGCTTTGAATATTACCAAGAATTTATAGACTTTATGACTATTTTAAAGTGAGAAATGTCATTATAGAAAAGCTACAAAAAATGTGGGTATTTTGAAAGAATTTCTTAAAAAAAATATTAATAAGCGTTCCAATGGTTACAGAAAATGGATTTGAAAGTGGTTTAAAATGTTGTTTTTCTACAGTAAATAAGAGAATGGGAATGAATTTTTGAATATTAATAAGACTTGTTTATAGATTTTATGACTATGGTAAATGGGTTTTTAAAATGGTTTAAAATGTTGTTTTACATAGAAAAACAAAAAACAAGAAATGGGAGAAATTTAAAGAAAATTAATAGTTCAGGAGAGGGTAGGAGAGAAGATATATACTAAAATGCATTATTAGTTTAAATTGGCAAAGAAGTATGATTTTGGGGATCAGATGATTAAAGATAAATTGTGAATTAGTCAAATATAAGGTTAGGAGTGGAGGAAAGCATCCCTGGAAAACAGCAAATTATTCTGTGAACCAGCTAAAAATAAACCTAGGAGGAGAGGAAGAGATAATACTGGGGAGCAGTTAAAGTTAAACTGTAAACCAGCTGTAAACCAGCGAAATATAGGTTAAGAGTGGAGGGCAGCATCCCTGGAAAACAGCTGAAAAGCTGTTATCCAGCCAAAAAATAAACCTAGGAGGAACCTAGGAGGAGTGAAGGAGAAAATGTTGGAAAGCAGTTAAAACTAAACTGTGATCCAGCCAACAAATAAGATTAGGAGTGGAGGAAAGCACCCCTGGAAACCAGCTAATTAAGCTGCAATCCAGCTAAAAATAAACCTAGGAGGAGTGAAGGAGATATTTTTGAAGAACAATTACTGATTTTGAAATGTTCTTAAGAGAGGAATAAAATACTTTATGTTGATTATTAAATGTGAGTTAAAAGAAACATTGACTTGATTTGAATCTTTGAAGTAAGGAAAATATATGAAATACTGATTGTTAAAATGATAAATGAATATTATAAAGAGCTGTTTAGATTTGAGGTTTAAGATTTAGGGTGATTACATAATAAAATATTAAATGTTAGAATAAGATGTTAGACTGAATGATAAAAATTGGGTTTAGATTTGTTCTTTTTTTCTTTTTTTTCCCTTTAAGATGTTAACTGATGAAATTTGAAATTTATACTTATTTTATACCGGATCAAACCTTTGCTCTAAAAAGATATTGTTTTATGTTGAAAAATAAATAATTTTTTAAAAAAAAAAGACATCCACAAAAGCCTGGTGGAACACTGTGAGTGACTGGAAGCCATTAATATCTACCTTTTCTAGCTTACAGATGGACTCCTGGTAGAGGGGGCCGCCTGTCGAGCCGCATCCACTACATTCACCGCTCAACACATGAATCGCAACTAATGAGGATTCAGGCGGTGGAAACACAAACCTGATGTGACTGGGATGGGGGTGAGAGATCTGGCAGATCACCCAGGTGGGGTAGGATCATAATGCAGGCGGTGATGGTAGCACTGGGTGTTAAGCAGCTGAAGGGATTGACGACAGAGAATGGAAGCACCATGTAGATGACGCGAACGCGGAAGGAGAGAATGGGAGTCTCGGCTGAGCGCATGCTTCCCCCAAACAGCTGTGATAATTGGCAAAACAAGGCTTGAGTAGCCATGCGCATGGACTTGCTTTAAAACCAGGTGCTGAGAGGCAGAAGCTCTCAGAGCCAACTTTGATCCTGTAGAACTCTGTTTATCTTGTAGCCAGCTTGCAGCTGTAATAAACCTGCATTTCATCAGCCTCACAGCGCATTCAAGTCTTTTGGCAAGTCCAGCACATGTGTGGCCAAGCAAGCAGAGAGAGGGTCTCACTTTGTTTTTTGTTTTTTGGGCTGGGGAAACCCATTCCTAAAAGCCTGGCAGTTGTACTGGTTCTCCCACTTCAGTTAACCAGGCTTCCTGAATGGCTATTACATCAAATCTAGAGAGAAAGTTCATTAGTCCAATATCAGCCATCCCTTTCTAGCCAGCCACGTTCCAGGTCAGCATCTATATGGGATTTCCAGAGGCAACTGGCTTAGTTGCTTGGCTGGGTGATAAGAATGCCGGATGCCAACTTGACGTTGGAGCTTGATCAATATTAACTATGCTTCCCACATAAACACAGTTATTGTGAGGTTCGATATTTGTCCTTGTGAGTTGCAAAAATTTTTATTGCTCCTCTTTATCTTGCTTGCCAGTGTGCCTCTGCTTTTGCTCTAAGATTGACATTTCTTCAGGTGGGCGGGTACTCCAGCTTTCCTTCTCCTTGTCTAGTTGTCCTACTGGGTGGTTAATTTGGACTTGTACTATTAAATCCTGTTGTATGTCCCTTTCCTCCTCTTTTTGTTTTGGACTGGTACACCTTCTCTTTTTATTTATTGGGGCTTGGGTGTTTTCAGAAGCCAGACTTGATAGCAATTCAAGTCTTCTGGAGGAGCTGCCAGAAGGAAGTAAAACATTCAAGCTTCCTGTTTTCTCCAGTATCATCTCTTGGTCTCCTGAGCAAACGGTAGCAAACTGGTAGACTAGCTCTTCCTTGTCATCCATGAACTGAAGCTTTCCATTGTGTAGGTTTAAATATTTTTTTTTATTGTCCTTATCTTTTCCTAACCTTATTAGTTGAGGGCTTGTTTGTTTGTTTGGCCATTGGTATTTTGGAGTTCCCAAGATTAATGTCGACCTCCCCCACTATCTTGGCTCTCTGTCCAGGCTTTAATAGAGACTGAATTTGGGTGGTGTGAAATACCCATTTTGGCCAAATATAGAATTTCTTTAGTGAGGTCTCAAGCCTGAATAACATTGATGGCAGAACAATCTGCCCAAAGGTTAGCAATATTCTTTTGCAGCCTTGTCTGTTGGGGAGCCAAGAAATCTCTACTAGCTCATTAGAGTATATTGTACAGCATAAGAGTTGGGATAGAGAGATCAAAACCACTCTCCTGTTATGCTACCTACCCCTGTTCAGAGGGGTGTTATCAACTGGAGTAAGATCCTGTGTCTCTGCAAGACCAGTATCTCCAGTGCATCTGCTTTGTCCTGAGATCCACAGTCCATACAGGCTGGCTGAACATCATGGGTAAGCTTTGGAATGTGAGCTTTGCTGTTTAATTCTTCATCTAACATTAATATGTTTTATCATTAGAGACTTTTGTTCTTTAATTTCTCCATTTGCTTCCAGGAGTTGGTCAAATATGTCAGAGACTGTTTCTGCTGTTAGTAGGCAATTCTTAGCAACCAAATCCAAGTCTCCTTTAAAATTGTTCCTAATATTATTCTTGTTCTCCCCTCCAACTCGTACTGGAATTGCAATTCCCTCCTCCATAGAGAAGCAGTCATTTTTTTCCCAATCCAGAAGAGGGCTAGGTTTGTTTGCTGGGGTTACAAGGGGGGAAGAAAAGAGAGAAGGAGACTTACTTAGTGTCCGTTATCTGAAAAAAATCTTTTATCTTGGGTTGTCTGGGTTTTGTCACAGCCATGTTTAGCTGGTTTTGTTTGCTTAGTAGAGAAAACTTTCCACTCATTCACTAAATGCTTTACTAACTGGAGTAAAAAGCTGGAGTAAAAGCTGGAGTAAAAGCTGAACTTCTCAAGTGGTGAAATTAAAACTTTTTAAATTTTAAAGTTAAAATTGTTAAAAATTGATTTAAAAATAGAAAGAGTATTTTTAAAAAGGATAAAAATAGATAATAAAAAGGAGAGCAAAGCTCAGGGCTGCTGCTCACTGTTTCCATCTTGGCTCCACCCACACACAAGAAACGAGACAATATTAAAATTATCTAATTGTGTTTGAGAAAGATAGATTTCGCTAAGGATGGTATTGAAAATGTAATTAAATGCCATGGCTGGATGTTGAAACATGATGGATCTTCCCAGTATGATTTATCATATTTTTATTTCTTTTTAATTGCTTTTTCCATCAGATTTCAGTAATCTAGATATGAAATAATACCATTATGTACTGTTGGGGAGGGATCAAATTATTTTCCAAAACACCAAAGGGCAGGACAAGAAACAACAGTTGGAAACTAATCAAAGAGAGAAGCAACCTGGAATTAAGGAGAAACTTCCTAACAGTGAAAACAGTTAACAATTGCCTGCAGAAATCATGGACACTCCATCACTGGATGTTTTTAAGAAGAGTCTAACAGCCACTTATCTAAAATGGTATAAATTCTTCTGCTTGAGCAGGGAGCTGGACTAGAAGAGCTGCAAGGTCCCTTCCAGTTCATTCTATTCTAAATGCAACACAAACTAACATTTGGCAGAATAGCCATGAAGGCCTTAGAAAAGATATTCAGATGCTATGATGTGTCTATAACAAAAAAATCTGAACAGTGCAAGCCCTAGTATTCTCTATGATGTTCTATGGAAACAAAAGTTGAACTTGGAAGACACAAGCTATGAAAAGTATTAATTATTTCCAAAGTTTATGCTGGAGAAGATTCCTAAGCATATAGTGGAGAGCCAAGAAAACAAATCAGTGAATCATCAAATAAATCAATCCATAATTCTCACTTGAGGTACAAATAATTATGCTCAAATTATTCTATTTCATATATATTATGTGAAGACTTAGGTTTCTGGAGAAAGTGCTACTGCTGGGAAAGGTGGAAGGAAAAAGAAAAAGAGGACAACCAGCAGCAAGATGGATAGACTCAGTTACAGTGGCAATTGCAGTGCTATTGAAAGAGCTGAAGAACCAGACTGGGGATAGATCGTCAAGGAAAAAAATTATCTATATGGTCACTAAAAGTCAACAATGACACCATGCCACATAAACACTCACTAACTCAATCAATCAGCCAATCATATGCATGATGTACATTTAAAAAGATGGCTCTTTGATCACATCCAGAATCTTTGAGTCCTCTATGGATGCTGTCCTGAAACCAACAGTATTTGCTGTTAAAACAATTTTGTACCAAAATGTTTCAAACATAATTATAATTATATAATTGTGTTGCTATCCAATAGCTTTCATACAGTAAAGACTCACCTCCAACTTCTTCTTCTTCAGGTTCTTCTTCTAATTCTTTCTCTTCTATAAACATGAGCTCTGGCATCTAAAATTAAATATTTACATTGTCAAACTCTGGTGGGATTTATTTAAAATATTTATATGATAGTTATCATTTTCTACATCTAATCTGACTTAATATATTTTAATTTTAAAAAGCATTCTACTGTGATAAGGTTTTCAACACAGTTTTCAAAATATAAAATAAAATCAACTAGGAGATTTTATTATCCTTAAATGCTTTCTATCTAAGTTGTCCTTAGATAAACATTGTAACAGGCAGAATAGGCACTGGTGGGCCAAAAGGAACATCAAGAAAAATAATTATCTCATCCAGGGGCAAGTTGACTCTGCCAACAAGATAAAAAGATTTATGATTTTTAACCCCTATCTCTACCAAGTAGGGAAAGGTTATATTTCCTTCTAGTGTATTTTTTGGGATCAATCTGGAAAGATGAATCATTCTTTCTTGTGAAGAGTTCCATGTTGAATTTCTGCTATCAGTTGGCTGTTATCCACAAACAATAGAAATTTTTTTTATAGAGCAGCCTCTTCTAGAGCAGTGTGACTTTCCATTGGCAGACAATCATTAAGAAAACATGCTTCTTTTTTAGCTATTGATTTCAGGCCAAGAAACCATAGTTTAATTTGCTTCATTTTCCCCTTCTCCCCTTCTCTTCCAGTGATCCATTAATATTATTATGCTGGACAAGGATTGCCTAGACAATTGTTGGCAACTGCGACAAATTTACAATATGTGTATGTCAGTTCAAGAATTCCCCAGCCTATTTGAACTTCACAACTTTAAAGTTCCTAAGGCTGAGAAACAGTATCCTAGGTCACTGATAGCTATCACAGGATCCTTTCTGGCTAAAGCTAATCATTTCAATATTTTCTGGCTAAAGCTAATCATTTCATAACTCATAAAATACAAGCAATGCAATAACAATTTAAATTATTGAATTTAGGACCAGAGAATATTTGACATTGGAGGATCAACCAAAAATGTTTTCAAACTGAAAAAACAATAGGAATGAAAAATATATTAGAGAGACTTCCAGCGGTGACGTGGGGTTGAGGCAGCATGGGGGAAAATCGCTCTGTTCCCAGTGCCGATTTTCTGGCATTTTGGTGGCCCTTAGGGGTGAGGATCGGACCTGGTGGGACCGGCAAGAAGGAGGGGATCTTCGGAGGTGTGGAGAGGTGCGGTCTCCCACCACACCAAGAAGGACCCTCAATCCAGATGCAGAAGAAGCCAGCTGACATGGTTGACCCAGAGGCTTGACGTCCCGGTTTAGAACAATAGGAAGCGGAGAGTGAGTATGGTGCAAGATTCAGTGGTGAGAGCAGGAAATAGAAGTTTCCAGTTTTTGGACAATTGGAGAGGAGGAGTCTGGAGGGGCAGCAGAGAGGAAAGAAAGACTCTGAATGTGAATGGGCAGCAAATAATGAGGAGAGCAAAATGGAAAGAGGGCAAATTTCAGACCAGCAGAAGAACACCAGGGGAGTGGAAAAGGAGATGATCAGAAGGAAAGTGAGTGTTCCAGGAAGCTGGGAAAGAGAAGCAAACCTGAATACAAGGTTCTGTCTTTACCCCTACATTTGTTGCTCTAACGAAAGAAGAAGGGGGATTGGCAAAAAGTAAAGGGCGCATGAGAGTGATAGTGCAGATTGGAGATCGCCATCTTGAAGGCAAGGACCAGCTGATGGTCATTTTTGAGTGAAGGACTAAAATTTCAAAGGAAAGATTAATTTGAACTTTTAAAATCTACAAGAACTGAAACCACCATGTACATTTATATATAACTTACATGCTGATATGTTTATTTATATAGTAACAAATAGAATTTAAATTTTTCCATTTATAATTAATTAATAGCAAATTATTACTAATTATTGATAAATTTATTGTCTTTTTACCTTTTCTCTTCCTTTTTTATTTTCTCCTGCTCTTTTTCTTTACTTTTTCCTTTTGACTTGTTCATTTATTATTTAAAACAAATATTAAAGTTAATATTAGAGATTCTTAATTGATTAAATTAATATTAGTATATCTGCTTATTTGTTGGGTTTAGATTAAAAGTGGAATAATTTTAGTAATTAGATTATTAATTAAGGTATTAATGAATTTCTCTTTTGAACAGAATTTTATTAATTAAGTTAGGAATTATATTATATAGATAAGCTTTTTGGGATTGATGCATTGTGAATTGTAGTGGACTAGTTTATAATCTGGTAGTAAGGGATAAGGAAAAGAAAGAAAGGAAGTTGAATAGTGAAGTGGATGGTGATTTGGGAAAAGATTGATAGGATTTTAGGGGTACAGTATAGAATAATAAAGGAAATGACCAGCACCACCACAACTATTGTGAAGGTGGGAAAGAAAACTAGTTTGACATTGACTGGATCATCAGCTTCTCCTGCAGTGCAGAGAATAATAGAAGGAATGTTCCCATCAGAAAAACAACCACTTCGAATATGCAAACTATGCAGGCTACCCTCTCAGCAATTCAAGAGAATATGGCAAAACTGCAGGAATGTATGACAAAGAATCATGAAAAGCGAGGAGGGATATGGATGAGATCAAGAGGGAAGTCAAAAGCAATATTCAAAAATTAGATGAAAAGATGGGTTCAATACAAGAAATCATACAAAAAAATGACCAACGAATAACAGTCATAGAGAAAAGAACAGAACAGACAGAAGGAAAATTGGACTCATTGGACCAGAAAATGATAGGACTAAATAAAGAACTGGAAAACACAGTGACCCACCTGGCGATGGAGAGAGCTTCATTCTATCTGCGAGTTCAGAACGTTGTCGAAGATAGAGAGGAGGACTTGACATTTGTGATGGTGGAAGTGATTGCAGAGGCCCTCCAGCAAGATAAGGATGAAATAATAAATGAGCTGGACGAGGTCTATAGGGTCCACATGAACTATGCCAGACAATATAAACTACCAAGGGAGGTCCATGTAAGATTTGTGTGAAGAAAAGTAAGAGACATTGTTTATAAAATAACAAAAAATGAACCCATGTTTTATAGAGGCAAGGAAATAATTACATTAAAGCAGGTCCTAAGAGAATAAGAGAACTGAGAAAGGAATACTGGTTCCTAGCCACATTATTAAATAAGCAGCACATACTGTTTAGATGGATAACACTGGAGGGAATGTTGGTGTCGTGGCAAGGGAAAAAAATTAAAGTGGACTCAAAGAGCAAACCACAGAACCTCCATGACCAAGTTATGGGTATAGAAGGAGTAAATAGTAACAGGGAGGAGCCGGAACAGAGGACTAAAGGGACCCAAAGACAGGAAGAGCAGGAAAAGGTACTAGAGGAGGGAGATAAAGAGGAAGAAGGGGAACTTCAAGAAGAAGGAGGAGTGAGAACAAGAGTGAAGAGAAGGGACAGGAAGTAATAGGAAATAGTACATAATAGAATCACAAAGGAATGGAACAAAATTTAAAAATTATATCATTAAATGTAAATGGTCTTAACTCTCCGGCTAAATGACATCAAATTTTTAGAAAAGTGGCAAAACAAAAAAATGGATATAGTGTGCCTCCAAGAGGTGCACAAAAGGAAACAGGATGAAAAATACTTATAATGTAAAAAAATAGGGGAATCATTTGTAGCATTAGCGGAAGAAAAGAAAAGAGGAATAGTGATGTACATTAGAGAAGGAATAGAGGGTACTTTGAAATATGTAGATTCAGCAGGAAGAATATTGATGATAGAGGTAAAATTAGAACATAAAAATATTTTATTGGTGGTCATCTATGCGCTGAATAGTGGACAGCTAGAATTTTATTAAAAAATACATGAAAAGATAATAGAAGAAAAAACAGAGAACATATGTTTAATTGGCGATTTCAAAGCAATTGTAGATGTAAAAAAGGATTATAGCAGTAATCAGAATAACGAGAGAGAGAGAGAGAGAGAGAGAGAGAGAGAGAGAGAGAGAGAGAGAGAGAGAGAGAGAGAAATGTACTTCCTAGAACTTTTACAGACCTAGTAGAAGAACTAAATTTAATAGACAGTTGGAGATTCTGCAACCCCGAGGTAAAGAAATTTACACATTATTCCAATCCTCACAAGTCCTGGTCCAGAATAGACATGGTATGGATAACGAAGACACTTATTCAAGAAGTAAAAACAGTAGAAATAATGCCAAACAATTGGGCTGACCATAACCCTGTAATGTTGATATGGAAAGGACATCAAAGGAAAAAGAGGAGATGGATGTTGAGCCCACAGTTACTGAAGGAAAAGGAACATATAGAGCCAATGAAAAAGGAATTAGAGTTGTTCTTTAGAGACAAAACAAAATACCATACTATCCTTCAGAATCTGTGGGACACAATGAAAGCTTATGTGAGAGGATTAATAATAACATATAGTGCAAAACAAAAAAAGGAAAGGGAAAATAATGTGCAGGAAGAGATCAAAAATTGGGAAGAAAAACTACGAGATAAACCTGAGGATGAGCAAATTAGAGGTAAATAGATAGTAGCTAAACATAAATTGAATATATTGGAACAGGAAAATTATAGAAAGGCCTTGAAATTTATAAAGCAGAATTATTTTGAACACGTGAATAAGCCAGTGAGATGGCTTGCTTATAGATTAAGAATAGAAAGGGGGAAAAAAACAATTCAGCAACTACAGGATAAAAGGGGTAAAATGCAATATAGTTTAGAAAAGAAAAAGGAGATAGCATGTCAATTTTTTCAAGAACTCTATGAACAAGATAAAGTGACAGATAAGGAAATAAATCAATATCCAAATGGGGAGGGAATATCGGCCTTAACAGAGGAAGAAAGGGAGATATTAAATAGGGATGTTACTATAGAAGAGTTAAGAGAGGCGATTAAGAAACAAAAAAATAACAAAACCCCAGGGACGGATGGATTACCAAGTGAATTTTATAAAGGACTAGGAGGTGTATTGGATATTATTAGAAACTTGTAATGAGGCATTAATAGAGGCAAGGCTACCAGATTCGTGGAGAAAAGCATTTCGTTGATACTGAAGGAAGGAGCAGATATAGCACAGATAAAAAACACTTTATTAAACACTGATTACAAAATTTTTATGAATATAATGGCAAATAGGATGAAAAAAATATTAAATTGTACAATACACCCGGACCAAAATGGGTTTTTACCAATGAGACAAATGAAAAAATAATATAAAAACTATAATTAATGTATTAGAATATTATGAGGTGCATCCAGAGAGACAGGTAGCCTTCATCTGTTGTGGCCCGCCAGCAGCCTGCGCAGATTGTGGCTGATCCTGACAATGAGGAGGCTGGTGTGGTGTCGCGCCAGCAGCTTGTGCAGCTGGGTCTCGAGTTGGACAGCGAGGAGGCTGAAGAAGATGTGGTGCCAGAGGCAGAGATTCAGCCAGGGCCTTCAGATCCTCCAGAGGCTCCTTCAAGTGAAGAGAGTAAAGTGGAGGAGCCTCTTCTCAATGCACGAGCACGCAGAGCTGCCAAAAGGCAGGAGTGGTTACTCAGGAGGAGGTTTCCTCAAGAGTAAGGTTTAGGGCTGATGACTTCCGGTTGGCGCCACGGGGAAACAGATGGGGAAATGGCGAGCTCTGCTGAGCCCTGCCAAATCCCCTCTGCTAAGCTGCTGCCGATAGGTCTGCAGACCTCCCCTGTCTTGTAGGGACAGGGGGATAAGAAGGAACACCTTGGGTGGCCGAGAGGAACGGGCAGGTTCCTCGGGGCCAGAGGCTTCTCCTTCACGTCGGCGGCAGCGGAACGGCAGTCATGGCGGCTGCCCTAAAACCATGGCAACCGGGAACAAGGATTGTGCTGGAGGAAGAAGATGAAGAAAGAGCAAAGATCAAGAAGCCAGGTGAGTGACACCAACCCAGGCAATATAACGTACCTATTTGGAATTATTGGAAAATAAGACCCCAAATTTAAAAGTGGCTGCTGGACTGCGGGGCTTAAAGATTGAAAAGAAAAAAAATAGATAAAAGACCCAAATTGAATTTTGTTGCAGTAAACTTAAATTGGATGATTTGGCATTAATAAATTTCTGAAATTTGACTGTGCCTTTAACTGGAGTGGATAGGAGAAATGGATATTCCTGAGAATTAATGTCTCTAAAAGAAAATGAAGCTAATGAAGACAGACAGATGGATGGCTACAAAATAGCCATGGAGTCTGCAGTGACTAAGCAGGGAAGTGGATTGAAGAGATTTCCCTTTCTGGGTGGAAAAGAAACATGTTAATTGGCTTTTTACCTTGGATTACTTGAAATTAATATTGGATATAAGGATTTTGGAGATTCCTACTCTGTTCCAGATGATTTTAAGAAAGAAGAAAGAAGAAAGAAAGAACATTTCAGATTTTAACAATGGAGACTGACAAAACTGTAAACAAAAGCTAGGTGTGGCGTAGTTAACAAAGACAGGAAGCTGATGCACTACACTTGGAATAGACATTTTATTTATTTATTTATTTAATTTATTTTATTGAATTTGTATACCGCCCTACTCCCGAAGGACTCAGGGTGGTGAACAGCCATGGAATAAAACATGTAAATACAAAATTTAAAATAGATTAAAATGAATTAAATAATTTGGCTGAACAAATTTAAAACCCCAATAATTTAAAACCAGATTTAAAATTTCCATTTAAAAAGGGGAAAATTTAAAAACATTTAAAAGTTTTAAAGGGACATACAGAAATTCTTTACTTTGAACTGATGAACCTTGAAATAGACCACTTTGGACAGAGAGGAAAAGGAAGAAAAGGAAGAATTAAAGTGGATAAATTTAAATGTGACTAACTGAAATGTAAAGTTTAAAAGCCTATGTATATATGATAAGGTTTAAAAGCCTAGGTATATATGATTTTTGGATAAAAACAGGAAGGGTTGTGAAATAATAAAAATAGAAAATAAAAGGTGGTTATTAAAATAGTGGATGATATCAAGGGGATAAAAATAATACAGAAGAATATATTTTGAGGCAGGAAAATTTTAAGAAAATGTACTGTTTGATGTAATATGTTTTAATTTTAATTTGCAAACAAATGTTAAACTGATGAATAAGGATTGATTGAACAAAATACAAGATACACAGATGCTAGTGATTAGTCTTGAATTAAGGTAATACATGTTGGAAATGATGACTATTATTTATTTATTTATTTATTTATTTATTTATTTATTTATTTATTGGTTCAATTTATATGCCGCCCTTTTCTAGAGACTCAGGGCGGCTTACAATGCGTTAAGCAATAGCCTAATTACGAAATATACTGAGATTTAAATTGAAAGAGTAGGATGGAAAAATGATATAAACCAGATAATTATATTACAGTTAAAATGTGTGGGGTGGATACCAATGATAAGAGTTTGAGACTCGGTGGAAATACGTTGGAAATTAATTAGAAGTGCTGGAAATCAGCTAAACAAATAGGAGGAGTGCTGGGGGAATTATGCTGGACACCAGCCAAACAATGGAGGGAGATTAGAGGAGATTATGCTGGAAATCAGCCAAACAATGGAGGGAGTTAAGGAGGAGATTATGCTGGAAATCAGCCCATAAAATGCTGGAAACAGCCAAACAAATAGGAGGAGAGTTGGAGGAGATTGAGGAACTATTCTGAAATTAACTAAATAGTTGGTGTTTTGGAGGGGATCAAGCTGAGAATTAATCAAATAGAATAACCTGGAAGATAATTAAATATTAGAGGGAGATATAGTGGAAAATATATTAGAAATTGGAGTAAATAAAATATGTCTTTATGAGAAATCTGTGTAATATGTAAACTGGGAGAAAAAAAAACTAAGGTAAACTTAGGATAAGGGTCAAAGGATTAAAATTAGACAAAATGTTGTTTTATAAAATATAATAAAAATGGAGTGATATTGAATTGAAATTAAGAATAAATGGTGATAAAATTGTAAGGTAAACACACTTAACAAGAGGTTAGAATATTGTAAAAATTATTTTGATATGACTTGTATAAGATATAAGGTAAAGAAGAATAAAGATATGTTTAGAATTGTTATGCAGATGTAAAATGAGTGAAAGTGAATTTGAAACTAATTTTGGATAGATATAATGGATTTATATAGATGAAAATGTTAAATTTGAGTTAAAATTGGTTATTTTTTAAGTTTTGAATTTCTTTTTTATCTTCTTTTCTTTTCTTTTTTGTTTACTTATAAAAGATGTAATGGAAATTGTGAATTGAGCTTGTGAAAGGAATGTGAGCATGGTAACCATCTATGACCGGATCGAGATTTTTGCTCTTGAAAGTTATGTTTTATGTTTAAATTTGGAAAAAATAAATAAAAAATATTTACCAAAAAAAAAAAAAGAGTAAGGCTTGGGGCTAATTGGCCACTCCCTTAGCCTATTTAAGTTTGCACACAGCTCGCAAACGTTGCAGGAAACAACGTGTGTTCGTCTGATCGTTTGTTGAGCATTTGAGAGTGAATTTTCCTTGCAAACCTGGTTTCTGGGCTAATTGCCAACTATTGTAAGTCTTTATCTAATCTTTGGAATTTCTGGCAGGCTGTTAAGGACATGTTTAGTAATAGCCTGCATTTGAAAAAGACTGTGTTTGTAGTAAACGGAGTTGTTCGGAGTTTTGTGTGTGCTACATTTCTTGGGTTCCATAGCTGGGGGCAGAACATGGTCTTTCTGGATGCCCAAAAGGCCTTTGATCAGGTCAATTTATTCTTCAGCAAATAAAAAAGATGAAATTTGGGGAGAGATTTGAAAATATAATAGCCTCCATATATACAAAACAAAAAGCAAATATAATAGTAAATGGACACTTTACAAATTTCTTTGAAATAAAAAAAGGAGTATGGCAGGGATGTCCATTTTCACCCTTGCTTTTCATTCTGACATTGGAAAATTTATTGATAAGAATGAGATCAAACAAAAAGATAAAAGGATTGAATGTTAAACGAGAGGAATACAGGGTCCAAGCATTTGCGGATGACCTTGTATTCTTCATAGAAGAACCATTAAAAACAGGACCAATATTGATAAGAAAAATAGAGGAATTCAGGAAGGTAGCTGGCTTAAAAATTAATAGAGATAAGACCAAAATGTTAATGAAAAATGTAACAGGAAAACAAACAGAGGAATTAAATAAAGAATTAGGATTACAAATAGTAAAAAAGATTAATTATTTAGGCATATATTTGACAGCTAGATGCTCAACTATAAAGGAGAATAATTATGTAACTTTAGTTCAACAAATAAAAGAGGATTTAGAAAAATGGAGGAAACTGAAATTATCATTATTAGGGAGGATAGCAGCTATAAAGATGAATGTCCTGCCGAGACTGCTTTACTTATTTCAGACAATTCCAGTAAAATTGGATATATTTTTTTAAAAAAATTAAATAAGATAACTACAAAATTTGTATGGGAAGGAAAAAAGGCAAGAATTAAATTAAGTACTTTGCAGGATGATAGAGGGAGAGGTGGATTTGGACTCCCAGCATGGGAGATATATTATAGAGCAACGAGTTTGATATGGATCAGGGAGTGGGTGAATCTGAAAAACCAAAGACTGCTAACCTTGGAGCAGGGGTGAAATGCTCCCGGTTCGGACCGACTTGGGCGAGTAGGTAGCAATGGCGGCGGGCAAAAATCCCTGCCTCTGCCCCCCATGCCCAGCTGAGCCGTGCGATCATCAGAGCCTTTTTTTCCTTTTAAATGGCTCTGACGATCCAAGCTCTGATGATCCCAGCTGAATTGCCTGCTAATCAAGCAACTCACCTTGGATTGTCAGACCCATTTAAAAGAAAAAAAGTTTCTTTTTTTCTCTCCCCCCGCCCCCCCCAGCCTCCAGTTTACCCTAGCTGCTGGTCACAATGCCTGCCTTGCTTCGCTTTTTGTAATACCTGCAATCCATTGCATCAGCAAGCAACTGAATCTCCCTGCCTGCAATCAAGCTCATCGGTGAGCAGCTCTATCTGCAACTTTAAGGCTTGTGGACTTCAACTCCCAGCAAATAGACCTCTGTTCTATTGGGTAAGTTTTTCCCCCCTTTGGGAGTTTTAAAAAAAATAGTTAATTGGGGTTTCTTTTAGTTGTTCTTTTTTTAGACCTAGCCATGTAAAGTTCAGGAAGTTTTAAATTTAGCTGCTTTTATATAAAAATAAATTAAAATAATATTTGTGCAGCTTTCTGAGATTTAGTGTGTTTCTGTAGTGTTTCACTCTAACTACACAAACACACAAAATCTCACAAAGCTGTATGTGGAATTTTGTGTGTGTAAAGTGTGAAAGTTGCTTTTTTGGGCTTTTTGTGACTGTGTGAGGTTCCTGCTTGTTGCAGGGGTCATTTTGGGTCTAGCACAGCTGCTTTTACATTGTGGGTGAGCCAGTTGTGTTGTGTTGTATTGTGTGTGTGTAAAGGGTGAAAGTTGTTTTTTTGGGGCTTTTTGTGGCTGTGTGAGGTTCCTGCTTGTTGCGGGGCCATTTTGGGTCTAGCACAGCTGCTTTTACATTGTGGGTGAGCCAGTTGTGTTGGTTGTGTTTTATAGATTAAAAAAGGGCAAAGAAGTGACATTGAGTTGGCCACGGCCACCCAGTCACCTTACCACCAAGCCCTGCCCACTAATTAAGCCACGCCCACAGAACCGGTAGCAAAAAAAATTAGATTTCACCCTGCCTTGGAGGGACATGATTTGTTGATGGGATGGCATGCCTTCTTGTGGAGCCCCAGGAACAAAACACATAGGTATTTTTGCAATCACATACTAAGAGATTCATTAATTTACACTTGGCAGGAAATTAAAAGTAAACACTATATGAAAGTTCCTGGATCCACAATGGAGGTGATGATACACTCCAATACCTTAGCAATTCGAAAAATGGCAAGATATTATGAAATTTTGGATCCCCAAGGAACACTAAAAACTAAAAACACTAAAAACACAAGAGGAACTCAGAGATCAAGGAATATAGATAGATTGATGGCCCTATCTTCAGATAAAAACAAGATATAAAAAGGATCAAGAGGAAGGAGGAATTGAATTAAAACCGAATATGTTGGATAAACTTTTAAAAGCCACGGAGGAAAAATTGATTTCAAAAATATACAAATATCTATTGGAATTTGATTTAGCAGAGGAATTAGTAAAGGGACAAATGATAGCATGGGCAAGAAATATTGGGCATAATATAGAATTGGAGGACTGGAAAAAAGTGTGGGAAAATAACTATACTATAACAAAGTCATGGGTTTATAAAGAGAATCAATACAAAATGTGGTATAGATGGTATCTGGCCCCTTCGAGTAGCAAAAACGTATTCAAATTTAACTCCAATCTGTTGGAAGTGCAAGAGGCACAGGGTACTTTCTTTCACGTCTGGTGGCTTTGCCCAAAAATTAGGAAAAATTGGGAAAAAATAAAAATTTGGCTAATAGAAATAACATCTGAAAAAATAGAACTCAAACCAGAGATTTTTCTACTAGGGATGATTAAAGAAAGCTATAGGAAAGAAATAAAGTATTTAATATTACACATAGTCACTGCAGCCAGATTGGAAAACTGATCAACTGCCAACAGATCAATTGATAATCCAAAAAAATCTATAACTGTGCAGAAATGGACAAACTAACATTTGAAATGAAGGATGAGGTAGACTCAAAATGTTATATAACGTGGAATAGGTGGTATGATTGGATAACTCATAGAAATGAGAGTAAATGTAAAATTCTGTACGATAATAATAATTAACAAATATGCACCGTTAATAAGATAATGGACATGTGACCAAAGTCACTTTTTCTTTTTATGTATTGTTGTCTGTATTAATATATATGTATCTTGTATATACATGGTAGAATAAGTTTTGTTTTTAAAATCTAAAAAAGAAAAAAGAAAAATACATTAGATGGGAGTTTCTGGGGAGTCTCCCTCTTTTCACAATTTAGTGAAAAGTTCCAATAAATGCTATTAACTATGTTGGGAAAAATGAGGGCTGACGTATTAATTAAATAATAAAGAACAATAAATGAGCATAAAAAACATGGCAAATCAAATCTCTCCATGACAACATTCTAGATGTCTAAATTTAATGGACACCTAGATTATCATTATGGAGTGTTGTTGTATTATGATAGATTTGATTTGTCATACTTCTGTATGCTCATTTATTGTTGTCGCACTTCTTTTAGACTCTTTTTAGATTTTTAAAGAAGTATTTTTAGATGGAGGCGGAGCTGATGTCATGGTGATACAATGATTCTTTCATAGCACTCTATGGAAGTTTGCCAAATTCTTCCTGCCAGAGGGTCCCAACAGACCTAAGCCACCTTGGAGGGGAAGAGACCCCTGTTGATCACAAGGAGATAGCTAACTCCTTGTTTCATCCGGAGGAAACTCTCAATCCAGCAGGAAGGAAAAGATGGCCATTGCATGCTGTCCAAGGCTGTGGCAGCCCAAAGAAAGAAGAATGAGGGAAGACTGAAGAAGAACAGTGTGGTGGCTGAGTGAGAATTTTCTAACCTGTCAAATTTGCCCCTTTTAAAATTGGCTGAGCAACAGTGGGGCTGTAAAAGAAGGGGGTGGAATTGTTCATCTCCCACCCCCTGAGAATAGTGGTGAACAAGCACAAAGCTGAAATAGATCCAAACAGGAAATTTGAACTATTTGAATAATTTGAAGATATAAATGCTAAAAGAGGAAAACAGGATTGGTTAACCTGAGGATTATATTAATTGGATATTATTGCTCTAAAACTTTATTTGGAATTATAAAATTTGGGCTCTGGAACCCTTAAAGGGAAAAAATAGCATATGCTAAAGGAAGTTAAAGGAGAAGAGTAGAAGAGAAATAGAGCAACAGTGACACATACTGGTCAGAAAAAACCCCATAGAGAAAGTGGAGAAAGTGAAGAAAAGAAAATGTGAATAATAACTGATCTTGGATAGCTTATTGGAAAAACATTGTTGTAAGACTTAGATAAGCTTCCAGCACCTGGGAACTGTTTACAGAGAGAACTACAGAGGAAGAGAGTGGGAACAGTATAAGTGTAACTCCCTGATTGGATATAGATCTTAACAACTGAGCAACTGAAACTGGGAAATAACAGAGGTTGCTTATAAAATAAAGGGAGATTGTTATACTTCAGCTTTTACCTTTCAGCCTTTCTCCTTGGGGATTTATAATCTGTTGGATAGAATTCCAAGGTTTTGGTGGGCCTTTGTCGATTACAATTTAGTGAACCTTTGTGGATTATAACCTGCAACTTTGTGGATTATAATGTACAAGTCATTAAAAAGAAAAAAAGAAAACAACCTTCATTGAAGAGAACTTGGACTATGGATATTTTGGTTTTGTGAAATATAACACCCAAAAAAGGGAAGTGACTTGAGGCTTGAAAATAAGAATTGGGAACAAGAAAGGAAATTGTTGGACTATATCAAGTATACTTTATAAGGCTGATATTGTGGAGTACTGTTGTGTTTGATCTATTGTTGATTGTTGGGTTACTAATTGGCTGTTTTTGTTAAATAATTATTATTTAAAATATTTGACTATTCCAAACTATCAGAATGACAAGTAACACAAATTTAAGTAAAACAGGGAGGAAAACTCTATCCTCTGCACCATCAGCAGTGGCATCAGCAGCAGTGAGCCCAGCAAGTCAACACTTTATAGACACTATGTTACAGAATGAAAAATTAAATGCCTTTCAGTCAGAGATGAAAAATATGTTTCAATTACTATAGGAATCAATACAAGAAAGCATGGCTAACCAGATCATGAAGATCTGACAGATTGAATGCAAAAGATGGAACAAAATATGGAAGACAATAGCCAGCAAATAATTACTAAAAATGAACAACAGATCCAGAAAATGGAAGAAAAGACAGAACAAACAGATAAAAAAAAAGAAGAGATGGAGAATAGACTAACTAATGTAGACAATGATCTTGAATGATCTATAATTATGTTGGAGATGGATAAGGCAGAATACTTCTCAAGATTCCAAAATATTGAGGAAGAAAAAGGGGAAGATCTTGCAGAGAAAATGGTAGAACTACTGGCAGAGGTGCTGGAAAAGAATCCTCTCTGTGATGGAAGAAATATTTAGGGTATATACAAGTTATGCAAGAAGAAATAAGCTTCTCAGAGGGATACATGTGAGATTTTCAAAGAAGGCAATGAGAGTGTAAATACTCCAAAGAACAAGAGATGCACCACTGAAATATAAAGGAAGAGAAATAGTAGTTCTGAAACAAATACTCAGAAGGATAAGAGACACAAGAAAACAGTACCAATTTTTCACAAAACAATTGATAAAATACAAGGGAAACTTTAGATGGCTAATACCTGAGGCAATACTGGTGAGTTGGATGGAAAAAGACATAGATTCGACATGGTAGATAGAGCAGAACAATTCTATTATCAGTACTTTACAGCACATGAGGAAGAAGAGAATAGGGAGCAAGCAGAGAGGGGCAGCAGAATGAAATACACAACAAGAAGAAACTGAAACAGAGAAAAAAAGAGAGAAGGGAAAGAGAAGGAGTAAGACAGAAAGAACTGAGAGAAATAAGATCAACTAGAACAACATATATACATCTATATATGTACTTATCTATAAGTAAACAATGGAAGAAGAAGTAAAATTACTATCAATTAATATAATGTACTGAATTCACCAATGAAAAGAAAAAGAATTTTTTTTAACAAACTAGAAAAATTAAAGTCAAATTTAATCTGTCTTCAAGAAATCCACATTAAAAAGCAATACAGTAAACTTTTAGAGTACCTCAAAATTGGGAAACTATATTTTTCATTAGCACAGCAAAAGAAAAGGGGGGGGAGATATATATTAAACAAACAATAAAGACTAGACAAATTTTTGCAGATGGAGAGGGGGGAATATTGATGGTGGAGGTAACAATGAACCAAAACCAGATGTTGTTGATAGTGATATATGCACCTAATAATAAACAAGATGAGTTTTATGGAAAATTCCATAAGAAAATTATAGAATTGGAATATGAAAATATTTGTGTGGTAGGTGACTTCAATGCAATTGTAAACACAGAACTTGACTATAAGAGCAGTAAAATAGGCAAAAAAACCCCAAAAAACATTCCCAAAACCTTCCTTAAAATGATGAAAGAAATAGGAACCCAAGATGTATGGAGAGAAACACACACTAAGAAAAATCAATATTCATTCTGTTCAAACAGGCATAAATCCTGGTCCAGAATAGACATGGTATGGATGACATCAGAATTGAAAACATGTGTGCAACAGATAGAAACAGAACTAAATGTTTGGGCAGATCACAATCCAATGAAAGTTGTTTGGAAAGGACAAAAAAGAAAATGGAGATGTTAAATCAAGCAATACTGCAAGATAAAGAATTCATACAAAAGATGGAAAAAGAATTGGATTTTTTTCCCAAGGAGAATAGGAAGGAAAAGACCTCCCTGCAAATTGTATGGAATACTGTTAAAGCATATACCTGGGGATTAGCTATAACATATATCAGAAAGAAAAATAATAAGAAAAAACAAAATAAGAAAATGTTAGAAGAATAAAAGATTAGAATCAGAACTCCAGAGAGAACCAAAAAAAAAAAAAAAAAGGAATTGAAAAATCAAATAGACTTAATAAAACATAAAACGAACCTATTGGAAAAAGAATTGGCACAAAAAATTAAAAATGCAAAACAAAATTTATTTGAAAATGCAAATAAACCTGGAAGATTATTGACATATAAATTGAAAAAAGAGAGAGAGAAAAAAAATGATATATCAGCTAATATATGAGAAAAGGACTTTTCACTATCAGAATGAGGAGAAAAAAATTATTATAAAAGAGTACTGTGAGAAATTGTATGACAAGGAGGAAATATTGGAAAATAAAATACAACAATATCTGGAACAATCTGAACTCCCTAAGGTACCTGATTCAGTTAAAGATATGCTGAATGAATGGATAACCATGATGGAATTGACAGAAGCGATTAAGAGACAAAAAAGTAATAAAACACCCAGGCCCGATGCGCTACCGGCAGAATTTTACAAACAACTAGAAGAGATATTAAGCCCAGTGATGTTGGAAGTTTATAATGAAGTACTACTAGAAGCAAAAATACCAAATTCATGGATGGAAGCAAATATTACTCTTATACTGAAAGACGATTCAGATTTAACACAGATAAAGAACTACATGAATGCGAACTATAAAACATATGCTTCGATAATAGCAGAGAGATTAAAAAAGTACTTGAACGAATTTATACATCCAGATCAGAACAGATTTCTGCCAAAGAGATTAAAAACAATATGAGAATGATTCTAAATACATTGGAGTATTATGAAATGCACCCTGGAAAATAAATGGCACTGATGGTTTCAGATGCACAGAAAGCATTTGATAATGTTTCACGAATGTTTCCAGGATTGCTGTGGCTACTTGCCTACTCACAAACAGTATGGTTTCAATCAAGCCATCTCCTGTTTGTAATTACCTGCAAGCCTTCCCCACCCTAGTTAATTGCAGGTTAACTCCCAATATAAGCAAGGACCTTTTCGCTTGCTACTTGGGCCTAGACTCCTGGTTTAGGCCTAAATGCACAGCTCCTGCAAGAAGCTCAGTGCAACGCCGCAGATGGGAGAAGAATGCAGATAAGGACTCCAGACGCCGTTGCAGAGAAACTCCCATGGATGCTTGCCTTTTGCTGTTTTGAGGCACGCAAGCTATCATCGGGACTGCTGCTGGACCTTTTTCCTCCCACAAGCTTCAAGCAATGTTTGCTGTTTGAACTGTTTTTACTTCAGGTGACTTTTAGCTGTGAAGCTTATGCTGCCCCCATTTTGGATTGCCTTGATGATGTATCGATGCCGAAGCTGCTTACCTTCATGCTAGCTTTATTCTCTTGTGAACTGTTTTGGTATTGTGGAGAGGGATCTAGGGATATAGCCTTGTTTCACATACCCAGATAAGACTTTATTTTTAATGTGCTTTCTTAACGACATAGTGCTTTTTAAATGTTTTAAAGTAAATTATATTTTTACACAAGACTCCTCTGTCAGAATCATTTCAGTCTCAGTGTGTTTACTCATGAGCTGGTTCACGGTCCTGGGTACCCCTCAACCCCATTTCATAACAGTTGGTAGCAGAGGATGGTTTAACGAACCTACGCTCATATGGTAACACGCTAGACTGGAATGTCTGCAGTTGAACAGATGTTGACTGGGCCAGCAGCAGCAGCAAAAAGTATGAAGTCACAAACTGGACTGTCTGGGGCTCAGGCCAAAAATGTTTTGGCTGAAAAACCCCAAACTCTAATTGATTCAGAGAATAGTGGAGCTGTAAGTTTTGGAGCAGACGCCTTAACTTCTGAAGGGCCTAAGATAGTGAATAAACCATCATCACCTAAAGAAGTAGAGACTGGAAGAACACCACTTCAGATCTTGAAAACAAATACAGAGGTGGATGATGAGTTTAGGAAGGCAATCCTTCAGCTTTTAGGTTTGCCCACAGTAAGTCAGAACCCGACTGCTGATTCTAGCAGATTATTAAAGAACCCAGCCGTGAAAGGAAAGAAGATCGAAGTCCTAGAAAACACCGGATCGGTAAGAGACTTTCAATCTTTTCCTAAAACCCCCACCTCAGACCATAAGTGGAGAATGGGGGATAACAGACTGCCTGATTCGAATGTTCCTGCTTCTTTGTTAAACCAGCATCGCCAAGTTGATATTGCGCCACCTGCTGTTGAAGCCATCATAGATCAGGCTATAAAGACTTTAGCTCCCTTGATGACGTCAATGACTTCTGCTAAAAATTTAAGAGACTCTTATGTTGAGCGTAAGGTTGCAAGTGTGATAGAAACTTTGGCAACCATTTTAGGCGATGGTTTGCAGGAGCCATCGGCTCAACAAACAGTAGCTGCATGTACCAACTTACCCCTGATGTCTGCGGCTAATTCAGCGCACGCCACAAGTGGGATATATCCATCTGTGACGACATCGACATCCAGGACGGTTCCGGAGGCTGCCTCAACTGAAGATAGGAATTTGGGAGCGCATCCAAAAATTCCTAGAGATGTGCATCAGAGAAGACCCTCAAGCATTTGTGATCAAACCAGGATGAGCTTTGCATCCGCACAACGTGAAGTTTTCATCCCTCCCATTGGGGAGGAACGACCGTCAGAATGCCTGATGCAAGACACCGTGCTGTGTGCTTCCATTCCAATGCCTTATTGCCCGTTCCAGGATGGACCACATTTTGAACATCAATTAATGTCTGTTTCCATGTTTAATAATGTACAGGTCCTTCCCCCTAATTTTAAAAGTTTAAGTGTGGGTGGAGGAAATTTTAAGGAATGGGTTAAAAGTATTCAAGTAATTTTAATGAAAGAAAATGTTTTATCGTTGTTGTTGAAACCCCCACCTAGACCATGGTCCTTAGAAGTTGATCTTTTACATCATAAGGCCTTTTGTATTTTATTGATGTCCATTAATCCTGCACTATATCCCAGTATTCCTTGTAACCTGACCGTAACAGAAGTTTGGGTGAAACTGCATAAGCTATTTTGTTCAAAAAGCTCTCATGTTACAAACAGAGTTTATAGGGAGTTCTAGTCCGCAAGGTTGAAGGCGGGAGTAGATATTAATAAACACTTATGTGAGTTAAACAGGTTAAGGCAGGAATTGATGTTGAGGGGGGAAACAGTGTCTGAACAAACCCACATTACTGTTATACTCAATTCCCTTGATCCCAGCTGGGATAATTTTATATTGCAATTGGATAATGTTAGCTGTAATAACTTATCTTTAGAAGTGTTATCTGGCAGACTGATTGCTGAAGATAACTTGCGAAAATGCAGGGCGGCTTTTCACAAAAAGGAAAAACCTTTAAGAAGGCCCGATAGTTCAGATAGAGCATACACTATCGGAGAATGCTTCAATTGTGGTTCAAGAGAACATTATAGAAGGGATTGCCCACAAAATGTGAATGCTAGTGCATGCTCAAAGGTACCTTCTGATAATAAATGTAAAAGGAGGCCATTACCTCCTGGTAGAAAGCCAAGTATAGATGTTCCTAACCACAGAAGGGGTAAAAAGCCAAATAGAGGCAACAAAGGGAACAATCCCAGGTTTAATGATAGCTCTGTAGGTATAGTGGAAACTACTGAGTCAGAGCTTACAAAGGAACAGCGAGAGCAACTATGGTTAATGGACAGTGGAGCCAGTAACCATGTTGTCAGTGACTGAAGGTTGTTAGTTAATATGAGAAGGCATCAATCCATGGTCAAAGTTGCAAACGGTAAAAAGGTGAATGTTGTTGGCATTGGAGATGTTTATATCCCTGAGATAGGAGAGATTCACGGAGCATTGTATGTACCAGAAATAGATCATAATCTGCTAAACCTGATGAGGATATGTGAGAACCCTAGAGTGGAGATTCTGTTCTCAGGAGGAACAGCTGTGATCAAAAACAACAAATGTGTGATTGGGGAGGTTTTGAAAATAGGTGGCTTGCCTTATTATTCCCCCAATACGAATGCTGAGTCCTGCAGTGATAGCGATTATGCTATCTCATTTGGTAGTAACAATGAATCACAGTTAGAACTAGGTGATGATCAAGACTTTTACCAGAGGAAGCCTTGTAAAGACAAATGTAAAGTTAATAAAAAGTTTTTAAATTTTAATTTAGAGTCAGATAGTAGGAAACCTGAAAATGCTAATGCAATTGCTACAGGTGAGCCGCTGCATAATGAATGTGCTCACTTGATGCATCACAGATTAGGTCATGTGAGTTTTCCTATAGTGAAAAAGGTAACCGAACACTCAAGGGGAACCAAGATCAATGACTGTAACACATTCCTAGACTGTTCAATCTGTAGGAGTGCAAAGTTGAAGGTGAAATCTGCGCCCAAGAAGTCTCAGAGGTACTCTGAACACCCGTTTCAGCTCATCCACATGGATTTGGTGGGTCCATTCGCACCTTCCGTGGGTAAGAGACGGTACTTTCTTACCATAGTAGACGAACATAGCAGATTTGGATTCGTTTTTCCCCTAATGTCTAAGAGTGAAACGTTGACTAAGTTTAAGGAATTTTGTAACTTAGTCCAGAACCAGCACCAGGTCAGAGTTAAGAAGATCTTAACTGACAGGGGGACTGAATTTAATTCCAGGCAGTTCTCCAGCTGGTTGAGGAGTAAGGGCATAGTCCACTTACGCACCACGCCTTACTCTAAGTTTCAAAATGGCGTTACAGAACAGCGCAGCGACGTATTACAAACAATGATGCGGTGCGCCCTAGAAGACTCCAGATTAAACTTCGCGTATTGGGTAGAAGCAATTAGATACGCGAATTACACCTTGAACCGAGTGTGGTCTAGCGTGGTCCAGAAGACCCCATATGAGGTGCTGTACGGCCATAAGCCTAGCTTGGCACACCTCCACGTTTTCGGAGTGATGGCCGATGTTCATGTCCCGAAGGAGCTCAGGAGAAAGGGAGACCGGATCTCTGTTAAACTGAGATTTGTTGGTTACGAGCAGGGCTCCAAGGCATTTAGGTTTGCCTACCCTAACGGAAAACTGATGATATCAAGGTCTGCCACTTTTCACGAAGAGGCCAACTGGATTAAAATCCATGCCAATGAGATTCTTACTCAGAACCCTTCCCATAGTTGTTGTAGACAAGCGGAGGATGTATCGGAAAACCTACCTGAGGATAGGGATACATCTGGTTCTGGGAAGCATGCTTCCCAGGCACCCTTGAAAGGGGTATTGAAGCGTAAAATGGGGGTAGCCAGGAAGGATAGGCACCCAGCTTCTGAGACCGATAGTGATAGTCACGAGGTAGATGACTCATTAGACGACTCTGATGTCAGTGACGTTCCTAAAGGCAGACCAGTTAGGGCTACTAGAGGCAATAAGCCTAAGAGGTACGATGACTTTGTCACCTCAGTCGACCAGGTTTTGGCCACCCCTCAGAGATATGAGGATGTGATGGCCTTACCTGACCATGAATGACAGAAGTGGCTGGCTGCCATGGATACGGAACTAGATAGCCTGAAAAGGCTGGATGTATTCATGCCAACAAGATTGCCCAAGGACAAGAGGGTGATCGGCACCAGGTGGCTTTTCAAGAAAAAGCCCATTGAAGATGGGGGCTTTGTCTATAAGGTGAGACTAGTGGCGCAGGGATTCGCGCAGAGATTCCCTGATGATTATGAGAACACCTTCTCGCCCATGGTGCGCCCTGAGAGTGTGAGAAAAGCTCTCACCATTGCTACCATGTGAGGCGAACATGTATATCAGGCGAACATGTCTAACTGGGCGTACCTGCACGCCCAGTTAGACAAAGAGTTGTACGTGAGGATTCCTCAGGGAGTAAGCCATCGGGAAGACAATGTGTGGTTGTTGAACAAGAGCCTATATGGCTTAAAACAATCTGGTAAGCGATGGTACGAGTGTCTCACTAAAAGCCTGAGAGAGATGGGCTTTTTACCATCGTTGGCTGACAAATGTGTTTTTGTCAAGGAAGATCAGGGCATTAGGGAAACGGTACTGTTGTACGTTGATGTCATCCTATATATTTGCAGATCAGAGAACAGGCATAAGAAGTTCTCTGAGGACCTAAGTAAGAGTTTCGCCTTAAAACCATTAGGTCACATTAGCAAATTTTTAGGGGTGCAATTCGTAAAAACCGAGAAGGGGTTTCGGCTCTCTCAGGAAGATAAAATTCAGGAATTGCTTAAAAAGTGTAGCATGGTAGAGGCGAAGCCATGTGATACCCCTATGGCAACAGACTTCCTTAAGAATATGTACACTGAGAGCACCAAGTTTGAGGATAAGACCCTTTACAAGTCCGTAATTGGGTCGCTGTTGTACATTGCAAATTGGACTAGACCGGACATCAGTCTAAGTGTAAATGTGTTATCTAGACATTCTGAACATCCCACACAGTACCATTGGAGCGGAATCAAACAACTCCTGAGATATTTAAAAGGTACTGTGAACTATTCATTGTTATTGGAACCAGAAGCAACTAGAGAATTAAGATTGAGTTGTTTTTCGGATGCCAATTGGGCAGGGGATGTTAGATCTAGAAAAAGTACCTCGGGGTACATTGTATACCTAAATAGTAGCCCCGTGTATTGGTACTCTGGGAAGCAGAAGCTGAGTATGTGAGTTTGTCCAAAGCTTCCAGTAACCTAGTTTGGTTTGACGATCTTCTGGTAAGCTTATGGAGGCAGCCCATGAAACCTATAAAAGTCTATGAGGATAACATGGCTACCATTAACATATCGGAAGCCGATGCTGTAGGCCAGAGATCGCGCCATATTGATATACAAAACAAACATGTGAGGCAATTGGTGAAAACTGGTTTCATTAAGACTGTGTATTGTGAAACCAAGGAACAGGTAGTGGATGTGTTTACCAAACCGCTGCCCCATGACCAACACCTCTATCTTCTGGGTAAAATGTCGATGGCTATGTGAATGTACTTACCATTGATGTGTACATGTACCCAATGTAGAATGTATGTTTGTTAACGAGTCAAATAGCCGCAGAGAAGGGGATTGTCACGAGTGTTTCCAGGATTGCTGTGGCTACTTGCCTACTCACAAACAGTATGGTTTCAATCAAGCCATCTCCTGTTTGTAATTACCTGCAAGCCTTCCCCACCCTAGTTAATTGCAGGTTAACTCCCAATATAAGCAAGGACCTTTTCGCTTGCTACTTGGGCCTAGACTCCTGGTTTAGGCCTAAATGCACAGCTCCTGCAAGAAGCTCAGTGCAACGCCGCAGATGGGAGAAGAATGCAGATAAGGACTCCAGACGCCGTTGCAGAGAAACTCCCATGGATGCTTGCCTTTTGCTGTTTTGAGGCACACAAGCTATCATCGGGACTGCTGCTGGACCTTTTTCCTCCCACAAGCTTCAAGCAATGTTTGCTGTTTGAACTGTTTTTACTTCAGGTGACTTTTAGCTGTGAAGCTTGTGCTGTCCCCATTTTGGATTGCCTTGATGATGTATCGATGCCGAAGCTGCTTACCTTCATGCTAGCTTTATTCTCTTGTGAACTGTTTCGGGATTGTGGAGAGGGATCTAGGGAGATAGCCTTGTTTCACATACCCAGATAAGACTTTGTTTTTAATGTGCTTTCTTAAAGAGAGTGCTTTTTAAATGTTTTAAAGTAAATTATATTTTTACACAAGACGCCTCTGTCAGAATCATTTCAGTCTCAGTGTGTTTACTCATGAGCTGGTTCACGGTCCGGGGTACCCCTCAACCCCATTTCATAACATGATGTTAATTGGCAATTTATGTTAATACAACTAAAATATATGGACTTTGGGGAGAGATTTATTAATAAAATCAAAGCAATATACTGTAAACAATCAGCCAAGGTTAAATGGAGAAATGACAGAGAACTTTGATATCAAGAAAGGCACTAGACAGGGATGTCCACTGTCCCCACTGGTATTTATATTGATCTTGGAGGTGTTAACCAGGAAAATTTGCCAAGATGAAGAAATAAAAGGAGTGGAAATAAAAAAAGAGAAATACAAGCTACAGGCATTTGCAGATGACTTGGTTTTTATACTAGAAGACCCCTTAGAAACTGGACCAAAACTAATTAGAAAAATAGAAGAATATGGGGAAGTAGCAGGACTGAAAATAAACAAGGATAAGACAAAGATTTTAGTTAAGAATCTTACAGATACACATAAAAAACTGTTGGTGGAAAGAATTAATATACATATAGTTAAAAAAGTGAAATTCTTAGGAATACAACTAACAGCAAAATGTGCAACAATTAAAGGGGATAATTATATGGAACTGATGAGGCAAATTAAACTAAACCTGGAGAAATGGAAAGATATGCAACTGTCATTAACAGGAAGAATAGCTATTATAAAAATGAATATCTTGCCAAGACTATTATATCTATTCCAAACAATACCAATAAAACTGGAGAAAAAATATTTTGAAGAATTAAATAAAATGATATCAAGATACATTTGGTTAGGGGAAAAAGCAAGAATAGGCTTCAAAATGTTGCAGGAAGCCAAAAAAAGAGGGGGCTTTGGGCTACCAGACTGGGAATTGTACTATCAGTATTCACATGGGTGAAAGAATGGATCAGTCTGACATAATACAAGATTATTAACCCTAGAAGGCCATGGCCTCCAACTAGGTTGGCATCAGTGGTGGGTTCCTCCCGGTTCCGCCCAGTTCCACCGAGGCAGTAGCAAAAATACATGAGTAGATCAGTGCCTGCAAAAATAAATGGGTAGACCAGTGCCTGCAAAAATAAATGGGTAGATTGGTACAGCTCTGCAAGCAGTTAAAAGCCTGGTAGACCAGTACTTCTGCTAAATCCTAAAGAATTGTGACATGACCATCAAGCCACCCCGACAAAATAAGCCATGCCCACAGAACCGGTAGTAAAAAATTTTAGAACCCAGCCCTGGTTGGCACACCTTCTTATGGTATGGGAAGAATAAGATACATAGTTATTTTCAAAGACACTATGTTAGGAATGCATTGTTATTAGTTTGGTTTCAAATAAAAGAACAACACTATTTGAAAATACCAATCTGGCTTTCCACTATGGAAGCATTGGTACATCCTAATGTTATTAACATGGAAAAAATTGTAAGATATTTATTGAATGAATATTGAATGAAAAAAGGGAATTAAAAACTAAGCAGGAACTTAGTAGTCAAGGGATGGACATTGCATGGTGGTCACACATGCAGATACAATCTCGCTACGAGAAAGATGCTAAAGCGTATGGTTTTAACAAAGAGTTAACAGAAATAGACCAGATATTAACTGGAACGGATGAAAAACTGATAAAGAAATTATACTAATATTTATTAAGTATTAAACTTGAAAGTGTGTAGGTAAAGGAGACAATGATTGCTTGGGCTAAAAACTTTAGACATGCAATAGAATTAGATAAATGGCAGAAACTATGGATAGAAATATTAAATTGACTATGTCAACTGCATATAAAGAAAATTTGTATAAAATGTTTTATAGGTGGCATTTTGTCCCGGCAAGACTGACTAAAATGTATAAAGATAGATCTGCTAAATGCTGGAAGTGTAATCACTCATCTGGTTCATATTATCATATGTGGTGGACATGCCCAAAAGCTAAAAAATGTTGGACGAAAATACATTCTTGGTTGGAAAAAATGATAAAGCAGCATGTAGATTTGAAACCAGACACATTTTTGTTGGGCATCCTACCGGAAAAATATGATGAAAGGATTATATATCTGATTTTACATATACTAACCGCAGCCAGAATTGTATTTTCACAGGAATGGAAAAAAGATGAAATTTTGTCAGATGAGAATGTAATTAAGAAAATACTAGAATGCGCAGAAATGGATAGATTAACGCTTACTATTAAAAATAAAGAAGAAACTGGACATTTTTTCATATGGAACATATTTTATCAATGGCTAGACAATAGAAACAGAAGTTAGAAAAGAGGAGACATGAAAAGAGGAAATGTTAAAGTTGAGAGTTAAAGAAGATAATGTTAAGTATTACTGCTAATATTAAGTATTACTGCTATTATATTATACTATTATATGATCAATATTATTGTGAAGAATGCTATAATAAATATGTGGATTATGATTGCTTAAAACAACTGTACCCAGATCACACAGTTTGATGGAAATGGAATTTTTATGTTATTTAAATAAAATAAATAAAACATGAAATTTAAAAAAACCAATAGTTTTAATGGACACCTAGATTATCATTATGGAGTGTTGTTTTATTATGATAGATTTGATTTGTCACGCTTTTTTATGCTTTTATTGTTCTTGAACTTCTTTTAGACTCTTTTTAGATTTTTTAAAAAGTATTTTTAGATTTTTTTGTAATTTTATTTTTGTATTTTTATGCTTTGAAGTTCCTTGTATGCCATCCTCATTATGCTGGTTTTTGATCATTATAAATATTGATTTGATCTGACTAAGCTTCATTGTCATCAGAGCAACTCCATGCAAAGTATGCCTAATTGAGTATTACACCTCCCAAAAAATCAGAATGTGTTTAATGTTATTAGAATTGTGTTAATTATGAATTTGTCTGAACTTCTGCTCATCTTGAAAAAGCTAAAATTTGGTTAGTAATTGGATGAGGAATCAGCAGGGAATTTCACATAGTCTCATAGACTAAATTGGGAAGTAAAATGAAACTAGCAAACATCCTAGAAGAAGTCAATGGCAAATAACTTTCTATGGAGGTTTACATATCATTATCCAGAGAGACTGTCATGAGTGTTTTCAGGATTGCTGTAGCTACTTGATCAGTCACAAACAGTATGGATCCAATCAAGCCATCTCCTATTTGCAATTAACTGCAAGCCTTCCCCGCCCTAGTTAATTGCAGGTTAACTCCCCATATAAGCAAGGACCTTTCTGCTTGCTATTCGGGCCTAGACGCTGTTTAGGCCTAGATGCAGAGCCAGTGTTGAAGCACCTGGACGCAGAGTCCAGAGCAGAGCTGCAGAAGGGAGGAGAACTCAGATAAGGAGTCCTGACGGCTGCAGCAGAGATAGCAGCAGAAAAGGAGCTGAAAAGCTGGGTAAAGATATTCCCACGGAGCTAGCTGCAACTGTGAGTTGAGATAGCTGAGAACCTTTTGAAGTCTCCAATTTCGGCTTGCCTTTTGCTGAGTTGAAGCACGCAAGCTAACATCTGAACTGTTGCTGCTGGACAGTTTCCCTCCCGGGAGCTTCAAGCCATGTTTGCTGATTGAATTGTTTTTCACATGTGACTTTTAGCTGTGAAGCCTACGCTGCTGCCCTTCTACCACCTCGATGATGTATCGACACCGAAGCTGTTTAATGTCATGTTAGTTTTTTCTTATGGACTGTTTCGGTATTGTGGAGAGGAATTTAGGGAGATGGCCTGGCTTTATTTAACCAAGATAAGACTTTGTTATTAATGTGCCTTTTAAAAGATATAATGTTTTTTAAACATTTTGAAGTAAAGTATATTTTTATACAAGACTCCTCTGCTAGTTTTATTTCAGTCCTAGTGTGTTTGCTCGTGAGCTGGTTCACGGTTCGGGGACAACCCTCAACCCCATCCTGACAGAGACATTATCTTTAATTGTAAGCTTATCCTGTTGTTGTTAATTTGTATGGAGCTCTGGAGTCCTTGGTGCTCTTTAAGCTTGGTTGTTTGTTTGCAATTGCTTCATGCCTTGATTAGAAATGTCTCCAAAGTAACAAACAAGCTCAAAGAGCATCAAGGACTTTACATTTCAACCCTGTGCTACATATATTCTCTTCTACTATATGGCCATAAATACAAACCAGGGGTGAAATGCTCCCAGTTCAGACTGGATTGCCTGATCCGGTAGTGATGGAGGCAGGTGGTTCGGAAACTGGTAGCAAAAATCCCTGCCCCCACCCCCATGCCCAGCTGAGTTGCGCAATTATCAGAGGCTTTTTTAAAAAAAAAATTAAAAGCATTTTTTCTACAACCCCTTCGCCGAAAAAATGCTCTTAAAAGTAAAAAGAAAAGCCTCTGATTATTGTGTGGCTCAGCTGGGATCATTAAAGGCTTTTAAAAACATTTTTTTCTACAACCTTTTAAGAGGTTGTAGAAAAAATGCTTTTAAAAGCCTCTGACGAGCCAAGCTGAGTTGCCTGATCGGCAGAGGCTTTTTTTTTCTTTTAAAAGCCTCTGACAATCCCAGCTGAGTTGCCTGATCGATAGAGGCTTTTAAAAGAAAAAAAGGCAGGCAACTCAGCTGGGATTGTCAGAGCCTTTTGAAAGCATTTTTTTACAACTTCTTCACCGAAGAGGTTGTAGAAAAAAATGGTTTTAAAAGTAAAAAAAAAAAAAAAAATTGGCCATGCCCACCCAGTCACATTACACCCCCCCCCACCAAACCACGCCCACAGAACCGGTAGTAACAAATTTTAGATTTTACCACTGATACAAACTAATAGCCTAGATCATAATACATTGGAATGTTCTTTTTTAAATAGCACAAATAGGATCATCTACCTAATTGGAACTACCCCTAGTACTATGCATTAGTTTACCTACTATTCTCAAACAATCTTTAAATTACCTATATTGCCAATATGCTTTATTCAATTTAAAAAGTCTGTATTAATTGTATAATATTGGTGCAGAATAGATCAGAAGGGAGGGATTATTGCTCATGAAAGTTCATTTCCAAAGTGATTTGTGACAGAGAAATATGCTAATAGGAAAGTAATAAAAATATAGGATGAGCGTAAAGTAAATGGATATAAGCATAAAATAAGCATAGTGGATGGAGTGCTTCCTTTGATTGGAGACCAAGGGTTGAAACTTGACTAGTACCTACTTTACCAGTAGGTGTCCTTGGGCAAAGACCCCTAATACTTCATCTGCTTATTTTATATAATAGTGCCACATACTAAAAGAATCATGCTGGCTTGGACGTTGCCTGGATTAATAAAGTCTGTGCCAAATGTTGGGGAACCAGGACTGTCTTACAATAAATAGGCTACTGGAACAAACAAACCAACAAACAAACCAAAATATGGACAAGTAAGAACCAGGAATTGATGGTATGCTGCTATAACAGTAGCACTATGGACTAATAGAAAACCTGCATCCATACTAACTGAGAAACAGCTATTATTCAACACTTCAACATATTGAGCAAGCATCTGCTCCCACAACTTGAGACAGACCAATTTCCCATTACATCCCAAACTCAGGAAGACCCAGAAAAGAAACTTATTACATCCCAGATTTACAAAGTTCCAGAAATAAAGCAACAGTTGAAGCATCACTGCCACCTTCAGAGCATGTCAACTTATATGAGGCATAAAATCATGGATAAACTAGCTACTGTTCTGACTCAGTCTTAGTAAGAAACGATAAGCCA
Organism: Arizona elegans; assembly: GCA_022577455.1. NCBI lineage: Eukaryota > Metazoa > Chordata > Lepidosauria > Squamata > Colubridae > Arizona > Arizona elegans. The sequence continues at coordinate 80,128,683 of JAKOOJ010000004.1, read as the reverse complement.
CTTACTCTCAAGTAAAAACAAACCCCGGTTCTAACAGGCTAAGGTAAAGATAAAGGTTTTCCTCGCACATATGTGTTAATTGTTCCCGCCTCTAGGGAGTGGTGTTCATCTCTGTTTCAAAGCCGAAGAGCCAGTGCTGTCTGAAGACGTCTCAATGGTCATGTGGCCAGCATGACTAAATGCCAAAGGCTCATGGAGTGCTGTTACCTTCCCTCCAAAATGGTCCCTATTTTTCGACGTGCATTTTTTACATACTTTCGAACTGCTGGATTGGCAGAAGCTGGGACAAGTAACGGGAGCTCACCCCATTATGTGGCACTAGGGATTCGATTAAATAGGGTAGGAATAGTCTTTTATTCACATGGATAAACAAAAATCAAATGTAATTAGTCCCAAGAGACCTAGCCAAGAAATCTGAATTGCTTGCCATATCCTAAAAGCAAACGGCCACTCCCAAACCCCTACTATTTATTTCCCAGCCAGGGAGGGGCTTGCTAGCGTCCATGTCTGCTTTTCCTTGAGAGCTGAGTTATTATTTTCCTTTGCTCTCCTCTCCTTTCCTCTCTGCACATATGCACATCTGGGATGAACCCCATCTGTTCCTCCCCTTCACTCAGCTCAGGCTCTGAAGACAGCTGCCTCTCCACCTGTGGGAGGATGGAAGGCCCAGGCTCTGCCTCCGCCTCCTCCTCATCTGATTCTGCAGCTAGCTCTCCTGGCAGCTGACAAGTCACAACAACTACAGTCAATCCTCAAGACTGGTTACCAAGGTTCAGTGGAGAAGTACCATCAGATAGGATGCTAGACTATGCCAGTAGAGCAGGAGTGAAATGCTACCAGTTTGGGCCAGTTCGCTTGAACCGGTAGTAAAAAAATGCTACTGGTTTGCCAAACCGGTAGTAAAAAAAAAAAAAAGTTCCGCCAATCACTGAGCGATGCACCATCGTCGGAATTTTTTAAAAAACCTTTAAAGCATTTTTTTTACTATCAGTTCTCCAGAACCGGTAGTTAAAAATGTTTTTTTTAAAAAAAGTTCCAGTTCCAGTGGTTCCGTGAAACACCGATGGAGCTCCTTTTAGGAGCTCCAGCCCCGTGACTCCGTATAGCTGCTAGAACAGCAAAAATCAGCTGTCTAGTGGCTTAAAAACTCTCCCCCAGGGAAAAAGGGGGAGAGAAGAGCAGAAGGGTCTGGGTAGAGCTCCCCTAGACCCCCAGGCTTTTTTTTTTTAAAAAAGCCTGAGGTTTGCAGGGTGAGAGCTCCCGAGCCGGGACGAGTCTGCTTAAAAATAAGCAGACCAAAGCATCACGACCACACCAGCAAATCAACTAGAAAGATTATAAAGAATTTGGATTCTGGATTTTGATTGCTGGCAGAGTTAATCCAGGAAACTAAAAACGCAAGTATTGTATGTTAACTCCGTTTAAAAAGGGAAAGATGGCGCCTTAGGGCGTGAAAATGAAACTTGTAAGTGAAAGTCCTTGTTAACATCAGTAAATTATTATAGCTATCGGGTTATTCAAGAAAAAGATTTAAAGTGGAAGTGGAATGGAAAAGACTGTGGTATTGATTTTAACTAATTTACATCCTTAATTTGCATGGAAAATAATTGGATTTAATGACCTGATAGCTGAATTAACACAAACATAAAGAGACAATTGAAAAATGGCTGAAATTAAAGATGGATTATATGAGTCAGCAAACTTACAGTGGTGACTGCAAAGGACTTAAAAGATTTTTTAAAATCTTTTACTGTTGAGATAAGACAGATAATTAAAAGAACTATTCAAGATTTTAAATTGGGGAATAATGATGACTTGCTGGCTAGAAAAGAGGAAGAAATTAATCAGGATAATGTGACTTTGGAGGATAAAAGAGACACCGTTGGGGCTAAAATGGAGGTTATTATACCGAAAACAGAGGTTCTGGAAAAGGCTTCCATTCAATTAATTGAGAAACAGCAAGAAGACCCTTTACTGCAGGTTGATAAATATTTTGACAAGTTTTGGCTTTACAGACAGAATCAATATTTAAGGAACGAACTGTTGGACTACAAATGCAGGAAGAGTTGAAATGGGGGCTTCAAATTAAAGGAAACAACCCCAAGAAGAGAACGAATTCCAAAGACACACCAACTACAATTTCAAACCCAAAAATTTTTGAAAATAAAAGCAGGGGGAGGAGCAATGCCGAAGAAGAGAGTATTATTGAAGGAGGACTGGAAAAAATATAGAAAGAAAGAAAGACTGGTCATATTTTGGAGATTGTCTCATGATGTTAAAAGATTTAATTAAAGTTGGATAACTTTTTGAATTTTATTGTAGTTTTAAAGTATGAAGTTTAAAGGTGGATAACTTAAAATTTAATGGATAACTTTTTGAAAGTTTTGAAACTTATATTTTGGAGAATGTTCTGCTAATGTATTAAGAGATTTCAAAACGTTTAAAATAAGATTATGGGGTTTTTTTTACAAATGTGAAATGTGATAAGAGAATTTATAAAAGGAAGGTTGAAGTATAATTTTTAAAAGGGGAGTTAACAAGTGTGAGAGAGTTTTGAATTCTGTAATAGTTAGCATATTTTAGCTTATGTTTGTTAAATGCTCTATCTTGTTTTTGCTCTGGGAAGTCGGGGGGGGATTGGGGAAGGGGGCTGTGTGGGGATAAAATGATGTATGATAATTGATTTTGTAGTGTTTGGTTGTTTGAATATAAAAAAATAAACACTTTTGTCTTTAAAAAAAGTTCTGACAATCGTGCATCGCTCAGCTGATTGTCAGAACTTTTTTTTTTTTTTTACTTTTTAAGCATTTTTTTTACTACCAATTCAGGTGAATGGGTAGTAAAAAATGCTTTAAAAAGTAAAAAATAGGCTCTGACGATCACAGCTGTGCCGTGTGATCAGCTTTTTTTTTACCTTTTTAAAGCATTTTTTTACTACCTATTCGCCCAAGCCGGTAGTAAAAAAATGCTTTTAAAATGTTTTTAAAAGGTTCCGATGATTGCGAGGCACAGCTGTGATCATTGGAGCCTCTTTTTTTTACTTTTTAAAAGCATTTTTACTACCTATTTGCCCAAGCCAGTAGTAAAAAATGCTTTTAAAAAGTTTTTTAAAAGGTTTGAATAAGGGTACCCCAATTGAAATTGTGTGGGATGCGAGTAAAGCGTATATGAGAGGGGTACTCATTCATATGAATTCTAAACATAAACTGAATTGACAAAAGAAAAGATCTGAACTGGAAGCAGAAATAAATAAAGAATAAAGAACAGTTACTTATTAAAAATCCAACAGATGAAAGAATACGTGGTGCTATAAAACTTTTGAAAGATCAATTCCAAATGCTTATGGCGGAACAAGTTGCAACAAATTTACAATTGCAAAGGATAATACATTTTGTAATCCTAACAAACCGGGCAGATGGTTGGCCTATACATTAAGGAAGAAGCAGAGCATACAGACTGTTGATAGCATTGATATTGGAGGGAAAGAAATTTTTCAACAAAAATTAATTAAAGAAGCTTTTGTAGATTATTATACCAAATTATATGCTAAAGATGATATGCAGAATGGACTTATAGAAAAATATTTAGATAATAAAAGAGTTAAAAAAATTACTAATCAACAAAAGGAAAGAATGAACTATCCTATAACAGAGGAGGAGATAATAGCAGCAATCAAACAATTAAAAACAGCTAAAGCTCCTGGAACAGATGGTTTGACTGCAGTGTATTATAAAACTTTGCAAGCAGAAATGGTGGAACAACTCAGAGACTTATTTTGTAACATACAACAAGGGGGTAAAATACCCCCATCATGGAAAACAGCTTATATTTCTTTGATACCAAAAGAGCAAGTAAGTCCAGAGAATTATAGACCAATATCTCTTTTGAATAATGATTATAAAATTTATGCAAAAGTACTAGCCAACAGGTTGATGCCAGTAATCCAAGAGGTGATTCATGATGATCAAGCGGATTTATTGAGGGCAGATACATGAAGGACAATGTAAGGCAAGTAATAGATTTATTGGAATATCTTGAGAAAAATAAACAGATCCCTGCAGTGCTGGTCTTTTTGATGCGGAGAAGGCATTTGATAGAGTGGACTAGAATTTTCTATTAAAGACTTTTAAAAAGATGGATTTTAGAGATCAATTTATACAGGCGGTTTCAGGAATTTACCAAGAGCAAAAGGCACATATTATTATTAATGGGAGTTTGACAACAGATTTTAATATTGAAAAAGGAACAAGACAAGGTTGCCCGTTGTCCCCATTGTTATTTATTTTAACACTAGAAGTCTTGTTGAATACAATACGGGACTCTAATATCTTGAAAGGCATAGTGATAAGGCAAGAGGACTACAGAATAAAGGCATTTGCAGATGATCTGGTTGTTACCCTAACACAGCCGATGGAATCAATAATCCAGATGAAAGACATTATACAAGACTATGGCACAGTATCAGGTTTTAGACTAAACCAGAAAAAAACTAAGATGATAGTTAAAAATATGACACAAGATCGTAAACACAAACTTGAAAGGAGGGCAGGTTTTGAGATTGTACCAAAGGTTAAATATCTAGGAGTTCAGGTTGCAGAATCAAATATGAAATTGCTTCAAAATAATTATGAGGTGTTATGGCGAGATGTACAGAAAGATATGGAGACTTGGAAAAAACTGCAGCTGTCTCTACTTGGAAGAATAGCAGCAGTTAAGATGAATATTTTGCCAAGATTTCTTTATTTGTTTCAAATGATTCCGGTGCTTAAAAGCGATAAACAATTGAAAGAGTGGCAAAGCGGAGTGAATAAGTTTGTCTGGAATGAGAAAAAACCGAGAGTGAAATTGAAAATTATGCAAGATGTTCCAGAATGGGGAGGTCTTAAACTTCCAAACCTACAGTTATATTATGAAGCAGCAGCTTTGACTCTAGCAAGTGATTGGTTTGGAAGGAAAAAGACTGGAATATTGAATATAGAAAGTTTTGATCTTCGGATGGCATGCTTACTTATTTTATGAAAATAAAGTGGATAAAGTATTTAAAAGCCATATATTTAGAGACTCCTTGATGAGAGTTTGGAAGAAGCACTGACTCAAATGGGATTATAAAATACCGCTATGGCTGGATCTTGGTCATATTATTTGGAATACAAATATAATGTCACTCGGGGGGGGGGGGTTTATACAAAGAGGTTCTTTTTACAGATGCGGGCAGACGGCAGTTGAAGACATTAGAGACACTGTTGGACGAAGGGATTAACTTAACTTGGTTACAGTACAATCAACTTCAACTGAGATGGAAAGAGGACCAAAAAACTGGTATTATGTTGCATGAGGAAGAATTGGTTAGACATATAAAAGAGAAAGGTCCAATGCATATTAAAAGGCTTTACAATGTCTTGTTAGAAAGGGATTCAGAAACTGAATTGGTTAAAGATTGTATGATTAAGTGGGCACAAAATTTTGAGGAGCCAGTGATGTTGGAAACATGGGAAAAAATTTGGGTTCAGAACGTTAAATTTACAGTCACAGAATTTGAGGGAAAATTTCTATAAAATGTTTTATAGATGGCATTTAGATCCTAAGAAATTGTCATGCATGTATCCTAATGTTCAGCCAAAATGTTGGAGTTGTGATTGTTTAGATGCTACATATTATCATGTCTGGTGGACTTGTAAGAAAGTTAAGGCTTTTTGGATAAAAATTTGGTGGGTTATGCAGAATGTTTTGAAGAAAAAAATTCAATTTACTCCACAATTGTTTTTACTGGGTATAGTTAAGGGTTTTACATTGGGTGAAACAAAGTTGATATTGTATATGATAACAGCAGCGAGATTATTGATAGGTAAATACTGGAAAAATGAAGCTTTGCCCACTATCGAGGAATGGACTTTGAAGATGGCCAGTTTTGCAGAGATGGCGAAGATTTCAGCATACCTAAAAGATTGTTCACAAGAGACTTATGAATGGGAATTGAAAAAGTGGATAGATTATGTGCAGAACAAATATCAAACCAGGAAGTATCAAATAGCTTTTAATTGAAAATGTTATATTAAGATAGAAATATTTTACCTTTGTGAAGATGAAAAATTATATGGGGGATGGAGGGGTTCATGTTTTATATAAAGAGTTTTTTTTTGATGTGAGCATATTCTGTGGAGGTCCGGGGGGAGGGGAGGATTAGGGAGGGTGAGGTTGGGGAGTTTGGGGCGGGTTGAGGGGGGGGAAATGGGGTGTCTTTCCTGCCGCCTTGAAAGAGGCGGTGGTGAGGCCTCTCAAGACGCCTTCCCTGGACCCGGCAATGTTGGTAAATTATCGTCCGGTCTCTAACCTTCGTTTTGTGGCGAAGGTTGTTGAGAGTGTGGTCGCGCAACAGCTCCCCCAGCACCTGGATGAAACGACGTATCTGGATCCGTTCCAGTCGGGCTTCAGGCCCGGGTACAGCACGGAAACGGCATTGGTCGCGTTGGTTGATGATCTCTGGAGGGCTCGGGACAGGGGGTGCTCCTCTGTCCTGGTCCTGTTAGATCTCTCAGCGGCTTTTGATACCATCAACCATGGTATCATGCTGCACCGGTTAGAAGAGTTAGGGGTGGGAGGCACTGTGTTGCAGTGGTTCTCCTCCTTTCTCTCTGACTGGTCGCACTGTGTTGACAGGGGGACAGAGGTCGACCCCGAGGCCCCTCATATGTGGGGTGCCACAGGGGTCGGTCCTCTCGCCTCTCCTGTTCAACATTTATGTGAAGCCGCTGGGCGAGATCATCCGTGGTTTCGGGGTGGAGTACCATCAGTACGCTGACGACACCCAGCTGTACATCTCCACCCCGGATCACCCCAACGATGCCCTTGAAGTGATGTCCCGGTGCCTGGAGGCCATACGGATCTGGATGGGGAGGAACAGGCTAAGGCTCAATCCATCCAAGACCGAGTGGCTGTGGTTTCCGACGTCCCGATATAGTCAGTTGACACCATCACTGACTATTGGGGGCGAATCATTGGCCCCACGGAGAGGGCTCGCAACTTGGGCGTCCTCCTGGATTCATGGCTGTCTTTAGAAGAGCACCTGACGGCCGTGACTGGGAGGATTTTTTATCAGGTTCGCCTGATTCGCCAGTTGCGTCCCTTTCTGGATCAGGACTCGTTACGCACGGTCACTCATGCCCTCGTCACCTCTTGCCTGGACTATTGTAATGCTCCCTACATGGGGCTCCCCTTGAGGAGCACCCGGAGGCTCCAACTGGCGCAGAGTGTAGCTGCGTGGGTGGTAATGGGAGCGTCATGGTGCTCCCATGTGACACCTCTCCTGCGCAAGCTGCACTGGCTCCTGGTGGTCTTCCGGGTGCGCTTCAAGGTTTTGGTTACCACCTTCAAAGCGCTCCATGGCTTAAGACCTGGTTATCTACGGGACCGCCTACTACCACCAATAGCCTCCCACCGGCCAGTCCCTCATAGAGAGGGACTCCTCCGGGTGCCATCAGCCAAACAGTGTCAGCTGGCGACCCCTAGGGGGAGAGCCTTCTCTGTGGGGGCACCTACCATCTGGAATGAGCTCCCCCCAGAGATACGGAGGATTCCGGATCTGCGCACCTTCCGCTGCGCTGTGAAGACCTTTTTATTCCATCAAGCGGGCTTGGCCTAATCTCCTCCCTCTTTTAATATGTAAATTTTAATCTGTTTTTAAATTATTGGGGTGTTTTAATCTGTCTGGGCCAAAATGATTTAATTTGATTTTATCTGGTTTTAAATTTTGTGTATTTATGTATTTTATTGCTTGGCTGTTCACCGCCCTGAGTCCTTCGGGAGTAGGGCAGTATACAAATCAAATAAACTAAACTAAACTAACTAAACTAATTGTAAAACTTTTGCAATAATAAAAAAAAAGGTTCCAACACGTGCCATAGCTGATCACCCCCCCCCCCCCACGCTGTTCTACTTACCTTCCCAAGGCTCCTTTTTGGCAAGCACTGCACATATGTGCACACAGCTGTGATTGGTGTGCATTGCACATGCGTGCACAGAGCTCATGTTTGGCGCATGATGCACATGTGCAGCCAGTGAACCGGTAGTAAACCAGTTCAAATTTCACCACTGCAGTAGAGCCATTATAAATATCACTATTGCCACCATAACTCAAAGGATAAACTGGTTTAATTGTAACATATGTAATCCTGGAGATGCTTGGCTACAAAATTTAGAAGAATAACTATAAATACCACAACCACTACCTTTGCCACCTGAAAATGAATTAAATGCTAAAATCAAGGCAGCTCAGAGAGAAATTATTCAGCTGGGGGAACTATAGAAGGGTATGTAGATTAAGGGATTAAGACCCAGTTACTGAAGAAATATAAGAGCCTGACTCCATCTGAAGTCCCATAAACTATTAAACAAGAACTCACAGAAATGGCTACCAGGTTATGAAGATACACTAGATAAGCAGAGGTCAAGAAGATAAATGCCTTGTTCTCCAAAAACTATTCAAGATTTACTCCCATTTGCAGTGCAACAATACAGTAACAACAGAGCCACCAACACAAAAAACTGAATAGTATTGGAAGAGCACATGGGAAAAAGAGAAAACACATAAAACCAGGCAAAGTGGCAAAGTGTAAGACCTGAGAACAAACCTTTACAATCTCCCAGTCACCATTAGAGTAGCAAACACCAGCATGGGTGGGTGATGAACATGAAGACCTGGATAGCACCTAGCCTGGACATAGAAAATATAATAAAAGGATTGGAAATGACCTTGGGGATCTTTTAGTCCAATCTCTGTTCGTGGAAGGCGATCTTGTATCATTCTGGACATTGGTCTTCATGGAATGGATACACAATCATAGAAAGAATAAGAGAATAACAGACTAGAATAATAGAGTTGTAAGGGACCCTGGAGGACCTTTAGTCCAGGGGCCTGCAGGGTCCTTAGATCTGGTCCATGGGGCCACCCTGGAAACAGCGAAGGACTGGCCCATGGTGCTTCTGCCAGCAAAAATGGAGCTCAGGAGGACCACGTGCAGCCCATCAGAGCTCCATTTTTGCTGGCAGAAGCTGCAGGAGGCCATCATGGCTGAATACGGAACCCAGAGTCCGTTTTTGCTGACAGAGTTCTAGCAAAACAAGCTACTACCAAAGTGGCATTTGATCACAAGGCAAGGAGGCATCAAGAAATGTTTCCCCTTTGGCATTTGACTATCTGAGAAGAGATAGGAAAGGAGAAATGGAAAGAGAAATGACAAAGAAAAGGAAGGAAAGATAGGAAGAGTGCAAGGAAGGAAAAAGACGGGAAGAAGGGAAGGAAGAAGAAAGAAGAATGAAGAGGGAAGGAAAAGGAAGAAAAGGAAGGAAGGAAGGAAGGAAGGAAGGAAGGAAGGAAGGAAGGAAGGAAAGAAAGAAAGAAGGAAGGAAGGTCTTGCTTTAGCACATGGCCACCAGCAGCCCTGCTGCCCTTTTGCCATCCCCTTGTCTCCTCCTCCTGACCTCTCCAGGTGGTCTCCCATCCTATCACTGAGCATGCTTTGGTTTGGCAAGCCGGGTTTCCTTGTGTGGAGAGGGAGTGGGTCTCCCTCTGACCCACGCACTTTGCCCTTCCACACACACCATGAACTACCTAGCCAAGAAGAGCGAGAACAGCAGCAGCAGCCTCATGGAGGAGGTAAGTGCAGTTAGGCACTCTTTCGGGAAAGCAGTTCTGATCTGGTCTGTGGGGTCCCGGTGTCCTGGGAGCTTGAGGGCCAGGCTGGGCACTTGCCCTCCATTGCCTAGGGCTCTAGATAGCCTGTGCCACCATGCAGGGATCCTCTGCATGGCCTGAGAAGGATGGCAAGGCTCCTTTGGAGGACAAGGAATTGATGCTCTCTCTGATCTCTTCTTCCTCCACTGGAGACAATGGAGGTGCCCCTGACATGAGTGACATTGAGCTGACCATGCCCACCCTAGCCACACAGCAATCGCTACATATTTTCAGGGCAGCGAGAAGACTCGGAAAGAAAGAGCTCTGCTCCACTCCCCACCACACACACACACACACACACACACACACACACAGAGAGAGAGAGAGAGAGAGAGAGAGAGAGAGAGAGAGAGAGAGAGAGAGAGAGAGAGAGAGAGAGAGAGAATTGAAAAAACATGCACAGGAATCAAGAGGCTTTCTCTCTTTCTTCTCTTATCCCCCATGCTACGTGCTGATCGGAACAGCACCCCCACCTTCTGCAAAGGAGACACAACACATGCTACATATTCAATCAGTATATCCCACTGCAGCCAAACCTGTGTGCTTCCTTCCCAAGTCTTTATTCTCTATCCCAAAGAATCCTCATAAACAAAGAGAGTGAGTGCTGGGATGGATTTTTCCTCATCTACCCCTCTTACCTGACATCCCAAATCTTTGTTGCGGCACCATTTATTCCCCTCCCCGGCATTCCTGGGGAAGTCTCAAGAATTTCCTGGCACCAGCTCACCAGCTGTGGGGCAGGATACCATAAATTGCTCATCCCTACCCCAGCTTATCAACCTATGGGCAACTGTGGATTGCCCTCCTTATTTCCTGGCCACTTTGGTCTCCTTCCTGCCTCTTTCCACTCAAGATGCCCATTAAGAATTCAGGGTGGGAAAAGCAGAACCCAGACGGAGAAAAGAAGTGCAGAAGGTGAAGGCACTTTCCTCCTTCACTTGCTCTTTTGTTCCTCTTTCACTCTCACACACTTAGGATTTTTAGGAAAGATTTCCCCCATGACCCACCCACTCCTTGGTCACTTCAGAGTCATCTGGCCACTTTCCCCAGATTACTTCCATTTCCTTCATTTGATGTTTTCAGAGCAATTTGCTCTGTTCCCAAGCACCTGACAGGCAACCAAACACTTTTCATCTGGACAAAGAAATGACGGAGACTCAAAGCTTTGTTTGCTTGCAAAGGGGATGTATTGTGGCCTGTTGGCCACTGGCCCCTCTGGCAGTTGAATCAGATGAGGAGGTGGAGTGGAAGTCGGGGCCAGCATCAAGGCAATCTGAGAGCTCTGAGAGGGAAGAGGGAATGGAGCTGTCAGAGATAGAGACAGAGGCAGAGCCTAGACTGTCCATCAGCCCCCAGATGGAGAATCAACAGCCACCCCCCCCCCCCCCGGTCCTGAGGTGGATGATGAGGAAGAGGGTCCCATGCCTGATGTGCGGATGCACAGAAGGCAAAGGCAAGGAGAGCAGCAGGAAGCTTTGGGCCAGTCTTTGAGAAGGAAGACCCACCGCTGCCCCACCCTAGCTCTGGGGATAAAAGACAGGGAGCAGAGACAAATAGGTGTAGCAGAGAGCTATTTGTCTCCCTGTCAGACAGCCACTGATAGTCTGAACTTCTGAATCCTGTTGGGAACTGTATTGGAATCCTTTCTTGGAATCTGTGGCACTAAGAGTCAGGTTGCCTTTGGAGCATGTGTGTGTGTCTCCACTGTGCTCCGAGAAAAGAACAAGTGCATCCCCTTTGCACGCAGACAAAGCTTCATATCCCTCTGGATGAAAAGTGTGCAGCAGAGCCAGGTGGAGGCAGAAGCAATCCCAACATGCTGCCCACTCTACCCCACCATCTCTTGGCTTCCCTGTGGCCATGCCAAACAGGCACCCACACAGGGCATCGGGATCACCTGCCTACCCCATCCCACATGCTTCTGCCCCTGCCTGCCCCTGCCAAGCCTCCGTGAGCTTCCTGTGAGTCAGGCAGCCATGCAGAACATCTGGATCACATGTCTTCTTCCCCCATCTCTGCCTCCACTCTCAGAATTAATGGTATTTGTGCTTATTTTCAAGCAAAAAGGAAAACAAGGCCGGGTCTTATTTTTGGGGAAACACAGTAGTAGCACAAGAATGGGCACTAAGCATAAGATTGATAGAAGCTGGGGTCTACCATACTAGAAAGACCCGAGGTACAAATTATGCAAAGAGGCCTCAAAGCCTTTGCAAAGATGCAGGAAGAAGTAGCATGTATTATGCACCACAACCAAGTAGCTGGTGTTAGATGGTCATGGAGAATATCAGGGCTAAGATCCTCTAGGGCTTCCAGATACAGATGGATAGGCAGATACTGGTCAGTCAATCAAACATTGTAATAGTACATAAGGACCAGAAGACAGTCATAGTGATATATGTAACAGACCCAAGGGACATCTGCATCAGGAAGAAGGAGCATATGAAACTGGAAAGGTATGAGGCAATGAAGGAGGATTTGAAGAGGATATTGAAAGTAAAGGCTAAAATGAGAGGGACAGAGCTAGCTGTCAGCCCAAAAGATTGTGCAAATGGGCGCTCTGTGAAGCACAACTGATTTCCAGTCATCCTGCGGGCTTCTTGAAGCCAGAGTTGCTTTGGAGGGGTGACTTGGGAGGAAGATGACCAATCGATCAAGTTCGGGTGGTGGTCTATGTCAAAAAACAGTCTGCTTTGATGAGAGCAGCCCGTAATGGCCAAACCACAGAGCTGACAGCCAGATGAGGAAAGCAGTGGTGAAGTGGAATGTTGGTGGACCGGAACTGGCTGAAATCAGTTCCGACTTCCAAAGAGTGAGCAGCAGGGAGAAGAAGTTGAGCAAAACTCCTAGCTGATTGAGGAAAAGAAGGGGCTCTTATTAGAAGGAGGGGAGATGTTCATCCACACACCCCATGATAGCAGAGACGAAGGAGATCATGGAGCTTTTTTCTAAGACCCACAAGGATAGAAGATAGGAGAGGGATAGCTAATTAGACAGAGTGGATCTAGACCGGGAGATTTTCGTGGGACTGCATAGGAAAAATTGGACAATCTGAAAGTTGAAGAAAATTTGACAAATATGGGAGATAAAATGGCTGTGCTACTCTCCCCTGGATTCTGACAAGGCACTTTTTGTTTTGGAACTGAAACAAGGCTCAAGGGAGACATCTACTGAGCAAAAGAAGAAATACACCTGTAAGTTGGGAAGACTAAAGAGAAAAAGTTCCTTTGAATGACACTAGTTTAGGTTTGCTGTATTGTGGATATCGGGGAGCCTAGCGAAGTGACATCTTAATAATAATCCTGTAATGGTGGCAAATAGGGGTTATTTACAACAGCAAGAGATATATTTGAGGTTCTAGTGCATAAAGACATATGATGAAATAAAAAAAGATCTTTGCTGAATACTTAAACCCAACAGAAGGGCAACGTTAAAAAGTAGCTGAACTGAACTGAACTATAATAGATTGCTAGCTTGCTGGAAATCACTGAAACCTTGGGTGTTACTATCAATATTACTGTTATCACCAGAAGTACTACCATCACCATTATTATATTATTGTGATTATTGTAACTATTACAAGTATTATTATCATTTATATTGATTGTATTTATTAACATTAATGCTACCATTCTCACCTGTATTAATATCATTAGCCTCATAGCTAGCATAACTAGTTAATTATAGGTAGACTAATAGAATTAGAATAAGTTTTATATTTTGATATTTAGTGGTTAACATCGATAGCCTAAACCACCCTCGGAGCAGTGGAGGGTTATACTGGTGTGAAAAGGAGGTGGGGGTGTTGGATAAAGTCTAATTTTGTGGAAAAATTCTTAAAGATGACAAGCACTACAAACTTAACTAAGGTAAGGATGGGGAGGAGACCAGCTGCCCAGACAGCATTGGCTACATCGAGTCCATCAACACAGAGATCAATAGAAGATATGTTTCAATGGAAGAGGTCCAACTCTTTTAAAGATCTGCAGGTTATGCTGCAATCAATGCAGGAAGCGATTACAAAGAACCACGATGAAATGAAAAAAGAGATAGGAGAGGTAAGAAATGATACGGAAGAACTTAAAGAAAAAATGCAAAAGAAGGATGATAAATTTGAATTTTTTCAGCACCAGATTACCAAAAACGAAAAGAAACTGCAGGAGATGGAAGAGAGGATGGAGAGAGAAGAAAAAAGAGTGAATGAAATGAGTGAGAAATTATTTCAGGCAAATAAAGAATTAGAATCTACAATTATTTTTCTGGAATCAGAAAAAGCAGCGCACTACATACATTTTCAGAATATAAGAGAGGAGAAAGGAGAAGACCCACCAGATATTATGGCAGAAATAATAGCAAAAGCATTAGGAACAGAAAAAGAGGAGAGGATGGAAATAGATGAGACCTATAGAATCCACACGAATTACATGAGGAGATACATTCTTCCAAAGGAAGTACATGTCAGATTCATGAAGAAATCAATCTGGGATGAAGTGCTTCACAGGACAAGAGATAAACCAATAGAATATAGAGGGAAACAATTGACAGTCCTTAAGCAGGTCCCAAGAAGAGTTAGAGAATTGTGAAGACCATACCAATTCCTAACATCATTGTTGACCAAATACAACATCAATTTTAGATGGCTGACACTGGAAGGTATAATGCAGGGGTGAAATGCTCCTGGTTCGGACCAGATCGCCCGATCCGGTAGCGATGGAGGCGGGTGGTTCAGAAACTGGGAGCAAAAATCCCTGCCCCCCCCCCAATTGCCTAGCTGAACCGCACAATCATCAGAGGCTTTTTAAAATTATTTTTAAAAGCATTTTTTCTACAACCTCTTCGGCTGAAAAAATGCCTTTAAAAGAAAAAAAAAAGCCTCTGATGATTGCGCGGCTCAGCTGGGATCATCAGAGGCTTTTAAAGCATTTTTTTCTACAACCTCTTCACCCGAAAAGGTTATAGAAAAAATGTTTTTAAAAGGAAAAAAAGCCTCTGCCGATTAGGCAAATCAGCTGGGATCGTTAGAGGCTTTAAAAAAAAAAGCTTCTGCCGATCAAACAAGTCAGCTGGGATCATCAGAGGCTTTTTTTTTTAAAGAAAGCCTCTGCCAATCAGGCAAGTCAGCTGGGACCATCAGAGGCTTTAAAAAAAAAAAGAAAGCCTCTGCCGATCAGGCAAGTCAGCTGGGATCGTCAGAGGCTTTAAAAGCATTTTTTTACAACCTCTTCAGCCGAAGAGGTTGTAGAAAAAAATGGTTTTAAAAGTTAAAAAAAAAAGTTGGCCATGCCCACTCAATCATATTACCCCACCACCACGAAGCCACACCCACAGAAATGGTAGTAACAATTTTACATTTCACCACTGGTATAATGGTCTCCTGACAAGAAAGGAGATACAGAGTGGATAAAGTGGAGGAATTCTATAACCAATATTTTGGTAATGAGAAAGAAACAGAAGAGTAAGGGAAGTAATAGTAGAAAAAGATCAAAAAATACCAGCCATGGAAGAAAGGGAAATACAACTGAAAAAGAGGAAGAAAGAAAAAGGAGAAAGACAGGAAAGTAATGGGAAAAGACCTAAGGAACTAAGAGAGATCAGAAAAATAAGAACTATAAGACCTACATATAAGGAATGCAGGAAGGATTTAAGATCTTATCATTGAATATTA
Source organism: Arizona elegans (assembly GCA_022577455.1). Taxonomy (NCBI): domain Eukaryota; kingdom Metazoa; phylum Chordata; class Lepidosauria; order Squamata; family Colubridae; genus Arizona; species Arizona elegans. The sequence continues at coordinate 80,113,291 of JAKOOJ010000004.1, read as the reverse complement.
ATGGACTAAATACTTCCGCGAAAAGGAAAAAGATTTTCAACAAATTACAAAGATATGATTTGGATATAATAGCACTATAAGAAGTCCACATAAAAGAACAACACAAACAGTTACTGGAATATCTCAAATTGGGAAAAATATATGTATCACTGTCACAACAAAAGAAGAGAAGGGTAGTATTATACAGTATAATAAGGAGACAATTTCAGTTAAACAAATTTATAAAGATGAAGAGGAAAGGGTTTTGATTGTGGAAGTAATATTAAGTCAGAAATGGGCTTTATTAGTAGCAATCTATGCTCTAAATGAGGGCAGGAATAATTTTATGATAAATTACACAATATTATTTGAGGCATAGAGTGTAATAATCTTTGTATATTAGGAGACTTCAACGCTATAATAGACAAAAAATTAGATTACAAAAGTAATAAACTTTAAAAAGGAATTAGAAGAACGTTACCTAGAACTTTCTTTAAAATGGTAGATTAACTAAACATCCAGGATATTTGGAGAGAGAGAAACCAGGGCAAGAGTCAATATACATATTATTCCAATAGGCACCAATCCTGGTCTAGAATCGACATGGTATGGATGTCGATAAAATTAAACGCAGAAGTGAATGAAATAGAAATAGATACAAACATTTGGGCAGATCACAACCCAATGAGGGTTAATTGGAAAGGGCAAAAAAAAAAAAAACCCTGTAAAATGGATCTTAAATAGGTCAATTCTAAAGGAGGAAAAATTTAGATTAACAATGGAAAAGCAAATGGGCCTTTTCTTTAAAGAAAACAAGAAAGAAGATATATCCTTACAAAACCTATGGGACATGGTGAAGGCATATGTGAGGGGAGTTGCTATATCATACATGGCAAACAAAAACAAAGAGAAGAAACAGCAACAGAAACACCTAGAAGAAGAACATAGAAGAGTTGAGGTAGAGTTGCAAAGGGAACCTCAAAAAAGAGAGCTAAAACAACAAATAGACTTAATTAAACATAAACTGAATATTCTTGAGAAGGAGAAGTTGGCGTGACATATAAAGAAAACCAATCAAAATTTCTTTGAGAATGCAAATAAACCAGGGAGGTGGTTAACTTATAAATTGAAGAAGCAGAAGGAGAAAAGATGGACTAGTATATTGCAAAATGAAGAAGGAGAGATATGTTATCAGAATGAGGGGGAAAGAATATAGTTCAGGAGTTCTATAAGAAACTGTATGATAAAGAAAGCTACTCAGAAGACAAAGCAAAACAATGTCTAAAGAAAGCCTTGCTGCCTAAAGTTCCACAGGAAACAAGAAACATGTTAAATGAAGAAACAAGGATGCCAGCAATTATTAGAGAATTATTAGAGGCAATTAAAAAAAAAAAAGAACAACAAAACACCAAGCCTGGATGGATTGCCAATAGAAATGTATAAAGAACTACAAGATGTATTGGGGCAAATATTACTGGAGATATATAATGCAGTTCTAAATGAAAGGAAGATACCTCCATCATGGATAGAAACGAATATTACGTTGATCCCGAATGCTGATTTAACCTTAATTAAAAACTATAGCCCTATCTCGCTGTTGAACAGAGATGATAAAATATTTATGTCAATAATAGTGAAAAGATTGAAATGAGTTTATACACGTGGACCAAAATGGTTTTCTGTTAAAAAGACAAATAAGGAACAACATGAGAATAATATTAGACATGTTAGAATATGATGAAAGTCATAGTGAGATACAGGTGGTATTGATGTTTCTAGATGCCCCAAAAGCCTTTGATAATGTTAAATGGAATTTTATGTTACAACTAAGACATATTGATTTTGATGATAAATTTATAAACATGTTTACGGCAATATATTCTAAACAGGAGAGTAATAATGAATGGAGAAATGACACAAAACTTTAGGATTCAGAAAGGTACAAGGCAAGGGTGCCCGCTCTCACCATTGTTGTTTATGTTGACTTTGGAAGTATTGATGAGAATAATTCAAAAAGATATGCAGATCAAAGGATTGAAAATTAAAAGAGAGAGTTATAAATTGCAAGCTTTTGCAGATGACTTAGTCTTCATTTTAGAGGAGCCACTGAAATCGGGCCTGAGACTTATAGAGGTATTAGAGGAATATGGAGAAGTAGCTGGACTAAACATAAATAAGGAGAAAACTAAAATGATAGCCAAGAACATGACAAATAAACAGAAAGATTATTTGACTAAGGGAATAAATATTCAATTAGCAAAGAAGATGAAGTACCTAGAGATTTATTTGATGGCAAGGTGTACATTGATAAAGGAGGACAATTATATTAAATTAATAAATCAAATAAAGGCAGATCTAGAGAGATGGAAAACCATTCAACTCTCCGTTATAGGCTGAATAGCAGCAATAAAAATGAATGTTCTGCCCAAACTACTCTTCCTATTTCAAAACATACTGATAAAATTAGAGAAAAAATATTTTGATAATTTGAATAAAATAGTGTCAAAATTTATATGGCAAGGGAAGAAGTTAAGAATTAAATTGAAATTACTCCAAGAGTCCAAGGAAAGAGGAGGATTTGGTTTGCCTGACTGGGAATTATATTATCAAGTGGCAACGATCACCTGGGTGAAAGAATAGATAACTTTAAGGAACAAGAGATTATTAATACTAGAAGGTCATGATATTCAAGCAGGGTGGCATGCATTCCTCTGGTATGGAGGACAAGTGGCACACCAATACTTCCAAAGACACTATATACGACAGGCCCTATTGGGAGTATGGAATAAAATAAAATAAAAACCAGAACTATATGAAAGTACCGATCTGGCTCTCCACTCTAGAAGCGTTGGTTCATCCAAATCTTATCATGGAAGAGACAGGACACAGCTCTCACAGTAATAAAATAGACTAGAATAGAATTTTTATTGGCCAAGTGTGATTGGACACACAAAAAAATTGTCTTGGTGCATATGCTCTCAGTGTACATAAAAGAAAAGATACATTCATCAAAAATCTTAAAGTACAACACTTAATGATAGTCATAGGTTACAAATAAGCAATCAGGAAACAATATCAATATAAATCGTAGCAACAGCTCTTCATTAGTAGATCAATGCAACTCAGTAACTGGCTTGTCTGACTGCTCTCCCTTTTATAGGGAGCTGTCAGAGAGGTCAGCCAATAGTGTTTGAATATTTTCCAGATTGGTGGACCTGAGTGAAGCCTATGCTCCCTCCTACTTAATATTCAACACCTCTCCCTTCCCAGATGAAACAATGTCAAATCATTTAACTATTTACAAACATTGTCACGTAGATAGGCGGGGCGCTGATGAATTCTACTTGACCTGCACAGCTCAGTTGGTTTCTGGGCATCGGCCTGAGTAGTTGGATCTGTTGCTGGTTCAGGATTTGCCAATGCAATTGACTGGATTTTTTTCACGGGGCATGGTCAGAGTCTTTAAGCCCAACCCTTCCAGAAGTCTGCACTGGAGTCATAGTTACTCAGGTGGGTGTTCCCACTGTATAATCGGGCTTGAGTCATAGTTAGATATTTGTTTATTTTATTGGCTAGAGTCTGTAAGGATCAGCCTCTTGTCAGTTTGAGCTAACTCTGGTTGTCTTAGTGGAGAATTATCAAGATGGCCTTGGATTTGGTCCAAGTGCTGTCACCACATTCTCCCATCCTCCAACTCAACTTTATAAGAGTGAGGGCCAGAAATTTCTACCACAGTAGCTGGAATCCAGAGGGCACCAACAGCATAGTTGTGGGCATATACTTTGGCTCCGATGTCAAATGACCAGATTTTTCCTGTTGAATCGGGAGGTGTTTCTGCAATGTAATTTGGGTGTAAACTTTGGGTGTAAAATTGAGAATGGATTCTCCTACCCATAAGGAGTTCTGCAGGGCTTCTATTCTTTGTGGCGCTGGAGGTGATATGTTACACTAATAAGAATTTATCCATCTGGGCTTGCCAATCCCCTGGGCCCATGCATCGGGGAGGCCGTAGTCTCCAGAGGACTCAGATGACCGCCTTAGCAGTGGTTGTAGACATCAGAAATATCTCCAACCACTTTGAGTATGCATTGACCACGATTAAAAATGTTTGGCCTTTTACTGGTCCTGCAAAATTGATATGCACTCAGGACTATAGTGCCTTAGGGGTTTCCCATTCTTTAGCCGCGGCAGAGAGGGGTGCTGGTCTGGATTCCTGACATGGTGTGCAGGTGGCAACCCATTCCACTATTTCATGGTCCATATTAGGCCACCAGACATAGCTCCTAGCTAGTGCTTTCATCCTGACTATTCCAGGATGCCCCTCATGTAAGACTTCCAGCACCTCTCGCCTTGATCTAGGGTGTATAACAATTTCTCCCCATACAACAAGCACCCCTTCAATACAGACAATTCATTATGGTGTACATAATAAGGATACAAATTTCCCTTCAAGGGTGCTCCTGGCCAACTCACGTGGCCCAGTTACTCCACCAGTAACTGGGCTGGAGGACCACCCAGTAACTGTATGCTGCCAGAAAGACAGTCTAGCGGGTCATCCTAGGGGACAATATTGAGGAAGTGGGGTGGTCTCTGGCCAATAAGCCCAGGAGTGGTTTATGGTCAGTGGCAAGCACAAAGTCTTGCCCATAAAGATAATCGTGAAACTGCTGAACACTGGCGACTGCAGCCAGCACTTCCCTGTCCATCTGGCTGTAGTTCCGCTCGGTGGTGGACAAGGTAGCAATAAATGCTTCGCTGTATTGGGCATCTGGTGGCTGAGGACTGCCCCAACCTCAAATGGGGATGTGTCACAAGTCAGCACCAGGGGCAGGATCTTGCTGTAGTGGACGAGCACACTGTCAGATGACAAAAGTTGCTTCACAGCAGCAAAAGCAACAGATTCAGCCCAACCCAGGTCCAGAAAGCCTTCTTTACCAGCCTATGCAATGGTTCCACCACAGTTGCCTTCTGTGGCAGGAACATACTGTAGAAATTCAGCAAGCCTAGGAATGCTTGCAACTCAGTTTTGTTTTTGGGAGTGGGGGCATCTCTGATTGCTGCAATCTTATTTTTTGTTAGGTGAATCCCTGAACTGTTGATCAAGTAGCCCAGGAATTCTACTTTTGGCACCACTGACACTCCTCTCACTTGACTTTAAGTCTGGCTTCCCTAAATCTCATTAGGACACTTTTTAAATGGTTGAGGAGGAACTTCTTGTTTTTGGCAGACACCAGGACATCGTCAAAATAGAGTACTACCCTGAGAATGCCCTGAAGCAACCGTTCCATGATACCTTGGAACAATCCTGGTGCCACACTCACGCCAAATTGTAATTGGCAGTACTTGAAGGCACCTCTATGGGTGACAATTGTCTGTGCCTCGGCTGTACTGTCATCAACTGGCAACTGTTGATAAGCTTGTGCCAATCAAGCTTGACAAATGTTTTTCCCCTTTGTAGTGAATGGAGCAATTGCTGAATAATGGGAACCAGATAGGCACTCTGCTGCAATGCCTTATTGATTGTGCATTTGTAGTCTTTGCAGATGCGGACAAATCCATCAGACTTAATAGGTGTTACTATAGGGGTTTCCCATGGATGTGATCGACTGGTTCAAGGATTCCCTGGCCAATTAACTTATCCAATTCTTTGTCAATTTTGAGTTTGAGGGCAAGAGGACCCTTTATGGTTTGATTCTAATTGGGGCAATATTTGGGTCTAGGCCAGTGATGGCAAACCTTTTTGGCACCGAGTGCCCAAACTGGAACACGTGTGCATGTGCATACATGTGTGCATGCCGGAGCACCAGAAACCCAAAGACCAGCTGGCTGGTGTGCACATGCCTGTTTTTGGCCATTTTGGGGGCCATTTTCAGGCCATTTTGGGGGCCATTTTCAGAGCATTTAACCAATCGTTTATGAGCCAAAAATGGCCTGGGAAACAGCCTGTTTTTGGCTGTTTTCAGGTGTTTTTCAGGGTGTTTTGGGAGGCATTTTCAAGGTGCTTACAGCTTGTTTTTGGCCCAAAAAACAGCCTGAAAATGGCCCAAAAATGGCCACATGTGTGCCAGAAACCAGAAGAGCAGCTGGCAATAGCACACATGCCCACACAGAAGGCTCTGTGTGCCACCTCTGACACGCATGCCATAGGTTCTCCATCATGGGTCTAGGCTGAAAGAAATAGATATTCCTTTATACTTGCCCAGGCTGTCGCTGAAAACGTCCTCAAATTCCCAGATCAGCTCGTCCTCACTGTCTTCATGGATGGTGTTGATTCCTGTCACATCCATTCTCAGGCCTTGAACCAAGCCAAGCCAAGCAGGCTTGGTAATGTACTGCCAACCACAGTGATACTCAGTGGACCAGAGAACTTCCTAAACTTGATATGGAATGTTCCGCTCCCTATGACAGGGATGCGGTTTCCCTGGTAGTCTTTAAGTTGCACCCTTTGGGGGCTTAGGTCTCTCTTCTTGAGACTGGGCACAGCCTTTCTGATCGTTTCCCAAGACACAATAGTCAGGGACGATCTGGTGTCTATTTTTATGTCACAATGCGATCCTTCTATCTGGATGTTGACGTGTATCTTCTTCGCCTTAGTGAAGCTTGTTTGCCTGATGTTGGTCTGATACACGTCCTTTTCCTCTGCTTATGGGCCCTCTCTGTGCTGAGGCTTCCAGGATGTCGGTTTTCATCTCTCTGCTGCAGTGGTTGTGGTGGTGGGGATTCTTACACACAGAATATGGTGGTCTGGCTAGCACAGCAAACCCTTGCCAAGTGCCCCTTGCGGTCAGACCTCTGGCAGGTAGAGTCTGTGTATTTGAACGCTGCCCGGGGGTGCTTCCCTCACACCCTGCACACAATTGCTGCCTTCCTTCTTCATTGGGATAGACTTTCTTTTTCTCAGATTGAAGCCAGCAAATGTCATTCTCATCTCCGGATGACTCAATCAACTCGGTGCTCTCCTGGTGGACTGTGGCAGGTTGGCATGAAGACGGTGTGTCTTCCTGCCTTTTGTAGGGCTGCCACTGATTTCTGTTGCTCTGGCCTCTTCTAGTGCGGTCTGCAGAGTGAGGTTAGGCTTCGCTAAAAACCGCCTTTGTAAACTAATGTCCCTCACTCCACTAATGAGTTGTTCTAGCAGTACGTCCTCTAGTTCGCGAAACTCCCAGTATGCTGTGGCCTTCCTCAATGCTGCCATGTAGTGATTTACTATTTCACCTTCGTCCTGCATTCTGGTGTGGAACTCGCACTACCTCACAAACTTTGATTGCACTGGAGTGTGCTTGAAATGCGTTCTGAAGTGCGGCCCATGGCACTGTTTGCACCATTGCTGGTGTGATGAGTGCCCTGGCTGTCTTGAGCACTTCAGTTCCACAATAGCTGAGAAACAGCACACTTTTTCGATTATACAAAAGTCTCAGAAGGTCACTGGCCTCCAAGAAACACTTGAATCTGATAATGCACGAGTCCCAATTATCCGTTGCTGCGTTGAACCGGAGTTGGCTGGGGTGGGCAGTCATCATGATGGCTGATGCAGGTTTTGTTCACTGCTGGCTTGGCCAGACGATGCTTTATCTGGTGGCTCTGTCTTCTGCTGGGACTGCAATCACGACTAAAGCTCTTTTTGTCTAATTGCTCTTCCGATCCTACCTTCATCGCCAGTGTTAGATCAGGTGATGGAAGAGACAGGACACAGTTCTCACACTAACAACAGCTTTTTATTAGTAGATCAGTGCAACCCAGCAACTGGCTCATCTGACTGCTCTTCCTTTTATAGGGAGCTGTCAGATGGGTCAGCCAATGGGGTTTGAGTTTTTTCCCACCGGATTGGTAGACGTGAGTGAAGCCTATGCTCCCTCCTACTTAATATTTAACAAAAATGGTCTCAGTTATAATAGGAGCACTTGGGGCTGTGATTCCTAAACTGGGAACCCAGGAACAACATGAGAACTCTTGTCCAGAAGAAGAGTGCAGTGCTTGGAACAGCTAAAATACTGCACAGAACCTTTCAATTTGCAGGGTCCTGGTTAAGGGCCCAAGTTTGAGGAAGATACATATCACCCATAGAAACGAGAAGTGTGTGTGTATGTGTGTGTGTGTGTGTGTATGTGTATGTATATGTATATGTACATGTACATGTACATGTATATCTATCTATCTATCTATCTATCTATCTATCTATCTATCTATCTAATAAAACAGCCTGTCAGCCTCAGCTTTGTCTGCTTCAGCTGCCATAAGAAATGGGGGGAGGGATTAGTTATGGAGCAAAGGGTGGGAAGATGCAGGGGGTGTTTTTTTTCCTTGTAGGATGTGTCTTCATGAGAAACGAAAGTGGACCTTCAAAAGGGGACGGCTGACCAACTGCCCTACATTCCTGATGAATGATGCTGCCAGACGTGTTGCTACCTGACCTTTGGAAAACCTTTGGATTGGCTGATGATTTATGAACACGAAGGGGGGAGAAGCTTAGTAGATGCATTTCACGCGTTTTGCTCACTTCCAGCTTTACCTGGGTTGCTATCATTTCATATTCAGTAAAAGTACTAAATTCTTCAAAATGCTTGAGTTTGGGTTTTTCTTTCCTGGATACTGAAGGAAGCATACCTGACATTAAGCTGGAAGACACAACCAGTCATCCCGGACAAAAACCGAGGGGACTGTAAATCCAAAATATGTCAGATCGAGGGAGTGATGGAGAAGAGAAGATGGGGGCAGCGAGTTCAACCGCCCTCCAGTCGGAAAAGGAGACTGCAGAATGGTTGGGAAAACTCCATTTGGAGCCGGAGGAGGAATGGGGAGACTGCCGGACTGGGGAGAGGACCCCCGGGGAGTGACAACTTCCAGACCCCAAAAAAAGGAGGCAGTGTGGATGCAAGAGCAAAAAGAATGTCTCATGATAGACCAAGCCTTACAGCTTATCCGTAATGTAGAAGAAAGCAGAAGAAACCATGAGTCTTTTGGAATTCCTGTGGAGAAGGGGGGAGCAAGCCCCAGGGGGGAGCCAGAAGAAACAGCCTGCAGGGGAGAGGAAGAGTTTGAGGAGAGAACATCCCAGGCTTCAGCAGCTCGAGGGAGAGATGCAGCTGGCCAGAGAACCCCAGCCTTGCAGCCCCCCCCCCCCGCAGAAGTAAAAAGCCAAAAATCCCCCCCCCCTTCCTGGGAAGTTTGATGGGAATCCTAAAGCCTTGGGATTTTTCCTGACCCAAGTGTGGAACCACATGCAGGACTGGGGGGAGGACTATGAAACAGAGGCGGCTAAAGTCAGAAGCATCGCAAATGCCCTAGAGGGAGTAGCTGCTGAGTGGATGGTGGTTCTCCACAATAACAACTCCCCCTTGCTGAGAAATTACAACCAGTTCATGAGGGCCCTTAGAAGGCGTTTTGAAGACCATTTAGCTGAACGAAAGGTGAGACTCAGAATGAAGAGCATTCAGCAGGGCCGGAGGCCAGTGGCAGAGTATATCCAAGAATTTTGTGACCTGGCACCCTATATGACAGGCTGGTCAGAAATGGCTCTTTTGGAGAGTTTCAAGGATGGATTGAATGAAGAGATATATCGAGACTGCAGGAGCATGGGGGTCCCCGATGATTTGGATAGATGGTACATAGTAGCTGAGGATGTGGAGATCGAGCTGAAATGGAGCGAACTCCGAGGAAGGCGGATGGGGGACCAGTCATCCTCTTTCTACTGTAAGGGGGCACCCAAGATGACTGGTGGGAAGACCGAATCCAAACCCAAGTCAAAGTCCTTCACCTGTTTCAAATGTGGGAAGGAGGGTCACCGGGCGGCCGAATGTTTCTCCAAACCACCGCCAAAAGCCACTGGGGCCGGCCAAAAGAAAGGCAACAAAATACCCGCCAAAACCCACGGCACCGCCCTGAAAGGAGAAGTCGTTGAGTTCACTCCCCAGAACCAGGGTGAGTTGGGAACTCCGACCAACGATGATGACAGCGAGATGGACTCAGACTCCGACACCGACGAACGGGTGAGTCACACGGAAGAACCCTTACTCATCCCCGTAGAAATAAGGGTGCTCTCCACAGGGACTCACGCGCAATTGTTAGCCCTGTTGGACTCGGGGTGCACTAGGTGCATAATTAGCCCCAAAGTAGTGGAGGAAATGGGACTGAGACTAAAAACTTTAAAAAGACCCATTGCATTTTGTCAATTAGACGGGTCGATTGCAGGAGGGGGCCCAGCTAGCTTTATGACCGAACCCCTTGAACTGCAGTTGGGGAATCATGTAGAGAATCTCAGATTTATTGTAGCCCCTGGCATGGAAAGACCCCTCATTCTAGGACTGCCCTGGCTTCGCAAATGGAATCCACGAGTAAATTGGAAGACAGGGGTCCTGCGCATCCGCACAGCAGAACCAACTCCGGAAAAGGAAGCCCCCCCCCCCAAGGGATGACATAAGACCAGAAAGGGTGGCAGTAGCTATTAACTATATTGAGGGAGAAGAAAAAATTCCAAAAGAATATTGGGACCTCAAGGAAGTGTTTAGCGAAAAAGCATCAGATGCCCTGCCTCCCCACAGGGCCACTGACTGCACCATTAAAATACTCCCTGGGGTGAAGCTTCCCAAACCAAAAATTTACCCCATGACACCTCGAGAATTGGGGGAATTGTGGAATTTTATCGATAAAAACTTAGAATGGGGATTCATTGAATGAGCCAAACCCAAGGTGGCGGCGCCAGTAATGTTCCGCGAAAAAAAAGATGGATCCTTCCGGTTAGTAGTTGATTATAGAAACATGAATGCCATTTGCATAGAAAATGTCTATCCCCTCCCACTCATGAAGGACATGTTAGCCCATTTAGGGAAGGGAAAATTTTTTACCAAACTTGATTTAAGAGAGGCTTACTACCGAGTGAGAATAAAAGAGGGAGATGAATGGAAGACAGCATTTAATTGCCCACTAGGATGTTTCCAGTTTAGAGTACTCCCTTTTGGACTACAGGGAGCCCCGGCTGTATTCATGCAGTTGATCAATGAAGTGATGCATGAGCACCTGTATAAGGGGGTGTTGGTCTATTTGGATGACATTCTAATTTATTCTGACAACATGGCCGACCATATAAGTCTGATTCAAGCGGTCTTGAATAAACTCAGAGCAGCTGAACTCTATGCCAAACTTTCTAAATATGAATTTCACCAAGACAAAATCGACTATCTTGGATATTGTATATTGCATGAGGGAATAGAGATGGACCCGGAAAAGGTCCGGGCAGTGATGGAATGGGCTGCACCACGCACCCGTAAACAGTTACAGAGTTTCTTAGGATTTGCTAATTTTTATAGACAATTTATCCCCACTTTCGCGAAAATCGCACTGCCAATTACAGACTTGCTAAAAACCAAAGGGGAAGTAAAACCCAAACCCTCGAAACCACTAGAATGGACTATGGACTGTCAAGCTGCTTTCGAAAAACTGAAACGACTGTTTGCAGCTGAACCGGTGCTCAAACACCTTGACATGGAACAACCTTTTGTAGTATAAGCTGATACCAGCGACCAGGAGCAATACTCTTGCAAAAGAATGAGAACGGGATATTACAACCCTGTGCTTACACATCCCGTAAACTATCAGACATGGAAAGGAGATGGGCCATATGGGAGAAAGAAGCATTTGCAGTTAGATGGGTGCTGTTAACATGGAGACAATTTTTAGAAGGGGCGAAACACCCTTTCGAGGTGTGGACTGATCATAAGAATCTAGAAGCATTAAAAACACCACACAAACTATCACCAAAACAGACTTGCTGGGCCCAACACTCCAAGCGTTTCAATTTCATTTTACGTTACCTTCCTGGTGGAAAAAATTTCATGGCGGACGCACTTTCCAGAATGCCACAGTACAACAGCATAAAGAAGGAAGTGGTTCAACCAATGATCCCCTTGACGCAATTGGCAACACCTGTCACTACCAGAGTGCAGAGTAAAACCGAACCAGAACTCTCGGGGGATTTGCTCGAAAAATTACGAGAAGCGCTAAAAACTGACGAGTGGTTTAAGGCCCACTCGAATGAATGCACACTTTGCGACAGATTAGCTTGGGTTGGATCGAAATTGTATGTTCCAGCCACATTAAGAACAACCGTATTGAAATATGCTCATGATGCCAAGGCCGCAGGACACTTTGTGTTTCTCAAGACTCTACATCTTGTTAAGAGACAATTTTGGTGGCCGGCACTTAAAAAGGACATAGAGACATATATGGCTAGCTGTCCAGTATGTGCCTCAGCTAAAAGACCTCAAGGAAAATCCCCTGGATTACTGCAAAGTGTGGCTAGACCGAATGCCCCATGGAAAGAAATATCTATGGACTTCATTGTGGACTTACGAGAGAGTGAGGGCTGCACAGTCATTTGGGTAGTAACTGATCTGTTTTCCAAACAAGTACATTTCATCCCTTGCTCAAAGATCCCTTCAGCAAGAACTCTCGCAAAACTGTTTATTCGACAGATTTACCGGCTACATGGATCTCCAAAAAGAATAATTTCTGACAGGGGTGTACAATTTACTTCCAGTTTCTGGAAAGAGTTTTTGAAGTTGATAGGCTCCGCCCAGGGGTTGAGTTCCAGTCACCACCCCCAGACAAATGGAGCCTGTGAAAGAACCAATGGGTGCTAGAACAATACCTGAGGTGTTATGTAAAGTACCAACAAGACAATTGGGTAGAATTGTTGCCATTTGCAGAAGTGGCATATAATAATTTCGTACACAGTAGCACCAGATTCACTCCTTTTAAGGTCACGTCGGGCCAGGATTTCGTACCCATTCCCGAGCTACCACAAGATGATCCTCAGAATCCCTCCTTGATGGATTGGATTGAGCAATTAAAAAGCACATGGGCAGTGACTCAGAAGGCATTAGATGAGGCACACCGGGCCCATAAGGCGCAAGCTGATAAGAAAAGGTCCCCAGCTCACAAGTATAAAGTGGGTGATAAAGTCTATTTGTCTACTAAATACTTACAGACTACCCAGAAGTCCAAAAAGCTAGGGCCTAAGTATGTGGGACCATTTCGTGTGATTAGATTGATTAATCCAGTAACAGTTGAATTGGAATTGCCAAAAACCTTGAGACGAATACATCCTGTATTTCATGTTAGTTTATTGAAACCTGAACACTCATCTCCTTTAAGGGCTGATCAAAGCACCCCTCCAATTCCCATTCTCATAGAGGGGGAGCAACATTTTGAAGTTAAGGAAATTTTGGACTCTAGAAAACACCATGGTAAAGTCCAATATCTGATTGCCTGGAAACATTTCCCTTTATCTCAGGCTGAATGGGTGAATAAACGAGATGTCCGAAAGTACAACAATTCTATACCAAATACCCAGATAAACCATAATTATTGTATATATTCTGTTTCTCTCTCTTTTCTTTCCTTTTATTTAGGAATAACATCTCTTCTGCAAGGGGGGCCGAATGTCATCCTCAGCTTTGCCTGCTTCAGCTGCCATAAGAAACGGGGGGGAGGGATTAGTTATGGAGCAAAGGGTGGGAAGATGCAGGGGGTGTTTTTTTTCCTTGTAGGATATGTCTTCATGAGAAACAAAAGTGGATCTTCAAAAGGGGACGGCTGACCAACTGCCCTACATTCCTGATGAATGATGCTGCCAGACGTGTTGCCACCTGACCTTTGGAAGACCTTTGGATTGGCTGATGATTTATGAACACGAAGGGGGGAGAAGCTTAGTAGATGCATTTCACATGTTTTGCTCACTTCCAGCTTTACCTGGGCTGCTATCATTTCATATTCAGTAAAAGTACTAAATTCTTCAAAATGCTTGAGTTTGGGTTTTTCTTTCCTGGATACTGAAGGCAGCATACCTGACACAGCCAAATAAGAAGAGAAGAGTTACCTCTGGTCTTTGCACTTCTCCAGCTACAATTTTTCTTTCTAGTTCAATTAGTTCTATTACTTTTCTATTTAGAAGTGGTCCATTTGCTCCTCTTACAATATCTATCATCTTGCCATCCTGAAAAACAAATAATATTAATAATAAATTTAAAAAATCATGTATTCTGTTTCAGACTTAAGGCTGAATTAACTAATTTAAGCCTATATGTATTCATATCTGTCTATCTGTCTATTGGTCTGTTTCTATCACTATCTTGCATTCAGCTACTCACATACATTCTTTCAGCTACTCACTTACATTCTTTCATTCATAATTCTATAGAATCAGGGAGATAACCTTGAGGGAAACATACAGGAACTGTTATATAAGCAAAGACAACTGAAACATTCCTTAAATCCTAAGAAGAAAGGTAGTAGGGATTCAAAGCTCTTCCTTAATTAATTGGAATATAACAGATATGGAAAGTAAATACAGTCTTAAAAGATTCTATTACTATAGCCTCAATAAAGTATAATTCAATTATTTCAGTGTACAGATAGTACAACTTAGTGGCACAATTGGAAGTGGAATTTTTGTTACTTAAAACAAATGCTTAGTTGTTAAGCAAGAAGTTATTTGACCAGATCCAATTTTATGACCATTTTTGCAGAGCTGTTCATGAATCACATGGTTGTTAAGCCATTCTAGTTTCCTTGGCTGGGGTTTTTTTTTTTTTTTTTTTTTTTGGTCACATAATTGCAAAAAATTGTAACAATAATAAATGTGTTGCTAAGTGCCCAAATTGCAATCATGAGATATGGAGGTGTTGTGATGGTCATAATTTTGATGACATATCATAAGTCAATTTTCCCGAGGCTGATATAACTTCAATTTTCAATTTGTTGTTAAACAAATGGTGGTAAGACAAGGACTATCAATAGTCTGTTTCCTGACTTGATCTAACCTGAATAGCTGACATAATTATGTCAAGGATGTAATACTCTGGAAAACTATTGGATGTCATTGAAGAGATATAGAAATTCTGATCCATTGTTGTTATCTAGTAGTTGTCCAGAATTATGCAGATTTGATATAATATTCTTGCACATAAGACATAGTCAATTCAGCTCTCAGTTAACTTAATTCTGCAACTTCAGAAAAACCCATTAAAGTCAATGCAAGGCTTCTTCAATAACTAATTGTAGGAGACATGTATATATGAGGACGGATACCAGTTTGAGAGTGATCCAGCTGCTGCATGAAGAGTTAATTTTTGTCCCTACCTACTTGTAAATATCTCTTTCAAATAAGTATCCTATCCTACAATTAGTTTTGGAAAAGGAAAAAGTGGGGCATTCTACATGGAGGGAAGGAAATCATATTCACAGGGAAGGGAAAATTAACTCCTCCCCCCCCCCCATTTCTGCTGTACTTGAAATTAAGTTGTGAAGCCAATGTTAAGTGTTCCTTTGAGGGGTTTTCTTTCTCCAAGGCTGATTACTTGCTAGTGGAGCTAAAGGAGAAACTGTGAGCAATTGGGGAAGTTTGGCAAACTGTTACTATCGCCTAGGCTGGATAATCTTCACTATGGTGTAATCAGTCTGGTTTTGCAGCAGTTTAACCCAGCATGGCCAATGGTAAGGGACTGTGCAAATGAAATAGAAAAGATTATTCATAACAATATACCACCAATACTTGGCAAAATCTCTATCCCAGTGCTGCCTTCTCAGATAAAAACAACTACCACCTTATTCTGCAGTGGAATTTTCTGCAGCTCTAGGCTGATGGTTTTGTTTTCATGAAAGTTTTGGCTTGGATTTTTTTAAAAAAACTATTTCAGTTAAGTAGTAAAAGTGGAGAAATCACTTAAATTGTGCAACTCTAGATCCATGCATATAAATGTTAACTTATCTGTTTGGTTAAGTAAATAAAGTTTACTTATTTATTTAGAAAATTTATATGGTTGCCTACTTACTCTCAGTGACTTGATGTGGGTTAAAAAAGTAAAAGCCCAATTTATAAACAGTAAAAGCAATAACCCTTCACCCCCTCCCCCAGTGGCAATAATTAATCAAACAAGCACTTGATGGACTCCATACCACTCTGGGTTCCCCATGCCCATTGGCAAAACCAGGTCTTCAGGGCCTTGCGAAAGAGTATCAAAGTGGGTGGCAGTTTGATCTCTGTGGTGTTGATGTTCCAAAGGGAAGGAACCATCACAGAGAAGGCTATTCTTCTGGATCCTGCTAAATGTACCTTCTTAGGAGAGGAGATCCACAACATTCTCTGACTCCCTACTTTGGTGGATCAGTGCATGTAACTGAGAAGAGACGGTCCTTCAAATAACCTCATCCCAAGCTGTGAAGGGCTTTAAAAATGACATCTAGCACCTTGAATTATACCTGGAATCATTCTTTGTTTATTATTACAGGATTTTCTTTCTCTGAAACCTTTTTCGTATTGGGATTATTGTGCCAAAGGCAGGATGAAATAAGAATAATAAAGTAGGTAAAGCAGGTCCAGCTAGATGATCACTGAAGGGCCCTCTTTGTTCATAGTATTGTAGGAAACAAACTGTGTTTGCAAATGTATCCAGCACGTAGGCAGACACATTCCTTCTTTGATGTAGAACCAGTGAGACGGGGCCCCTCAGTTGTCACAGATAACTACAGTTGCTGATATATTGTTTGAAGGTCACAGCAGCCAAGAATGACTGCATGAAATATAAACAAGAGATAATTTGAATCTATGCTTCGGTGATTTACAAAAAGAATTATGACTGTGTTGCAAATTTAGTAATTAGAAAATGTCATTTGATGTAATGTATGTTGCAATGATAAGAACTGCTGAGTTAACAGAATCCTTTGTTTGAAAATGTATAAAGACTGAGGTCTCCATTTTATACCTTGTTCAGATCTTGTGGTCACAATACCAATCTGATCCTTATTGCAATAATAAATAAACTGATTCTTGTCTGCCTGAAAGGATGTCTCTTAATTCCTTCCTTCCATAACAATTTTGGCACCCCAGATGGGACTTTGAGAGGCAGAGATTTTTCTTCCTAGGCAAATTGCCCCGGCGAGAGGCGACTTTTTCCCACCGAGGAGTCAACAGCCGGCATCCAGACTCCTTTGAAGTCAACAGAATCCCTCATTGAGAGATTGTCGTATGCTCTCTGGAGAAGCAATTCAGCCAAGGACCCACAAGAAGGGCAGACCAGACTCAGAAATTTCCGTGGATAAAGATCGCCTGGAAGGCAAGTATAAAAGGGGAAACCTGCCTATTTTGGGGGGCAGAGGAAGGGGGGTTGATCACCCTCCTAGGAGACGAGGTGGCGTCCTAAAGTCTCCAGTAAGGAATTCGAGTCTCCTGAGGGGAGTGTTAAGATTAGGATGAGTGGCCAGCCTTGGGCGTAAGGTGGCCAGAAGGGGGGGAAAAAGAGACCCCCCCCTTGGTTAATCAAGTGTCAGGCAGAGTTTGCTAGGGTCTGTTTGATGAAATCTAAAGAGGGGAGGAAGAAGAATCTTAGCGCCAAAGATTTTTAACCAGGCTGAAAGAAGAAATTATTTATTGTTCTTCCCACCTAGGGTTTAAAAGGTAATAAAAACATAAAGCCTGTCTAAATGGGAAGACTCATATAATTTGAATTGATCAACTTGATGTGATTTCTGTTTAACAATATTTTATTGATGTGCATCTATAATGATAGTGTGTAGAATTGAATGTGATTGAATTGATTGTGATATGTTTGGCTGGCCAGCAAATTAAATAGGCTTGGGCTTGAAGCTGTGGGAAATGGGCAGTGGTTAGGGCCCACAATCACAATTGTGATTAAAACTGCTGCCTGAGTTTTTCCGCTGCTTTAAGAATAAGCTACCTCGAATTCAGTCATCCTGGAGCAGGTCCACCACATGTGGAAATAGGTGCCAATCTTCCCACACTTCCAACAGTTTGGTGAGAGATTTGAATACATTTTAGAAAGATGAGCAGGTGGAAGGTGCCATCTATACAGCATCTTGTACACATTTTCTTTGTATGATGTTGCCCACAGGAATTTCATATGTTTAAGACAGATTTCTTCCCATTTTGTCATATCAATTGGATAGCCAATATTTCTCCCCCAGGCAATCATAGAGTCTTTACCTATTTCATCCCCTATCCAATAGTCTATTAAAAGTTTATATATCCTTGATAACATTTTGTCCTCTTTTCCTAGCATGATATTGTCCAGATCATGCTGATTCAAATTAATACCATCTTGTTCCCTATCTTTTTTAAATTTCGAGCAAATTTGGGCATAAGCCCACCAATCCAGTTGTCTTCCCTGCAACTCCAACTCATTTCTTGATTTAAGACTACCATGGGGGTCCAAAAGTTCCCGGTAAGAGAGGTGATTTTCTTTGTTATATAGAGGCCTATACGTTATAGTTTCGAGTGGGACCAGCCAAGAGGGGATTGAAGAGTAAAATTTACCCTTAATTTTCCTCCAGGACTCAATTAGAATATTCCTCACATAATGTCCTGCAAGGCACCTGTGCTTTGGGATTTTGTTTTGCCAAAGAAAATAATGCCAACCTTGATGTAGCCCCTCCCCTTCCAAGATCAACAACCTCCTTCTTCTCAACAATATCCAATCCCTGATCCAGACTAAATTTGTGGCCTGATAGTAGTATTCCCATTTTAGAATACCAAATCCTCCTCTTTCTTTAAGCTCTTGAAACATTTTAAGTTTGATTCTGGATTTTTTATTTTGCCAAATGAATTTAAGGACATAGTAATTTAGTTTTTTTAAAAAATTATCATCCAATCTAGCTGGTGCTGTATAGAATAGGTATATCCATTTCGGGAGTATGTAAGTTTTTATAATTGTTGTTCTACCTAGTAGGGATATCTGCATGTTCTTCCACTTCTCTAGATCCTGACCTGTTCTCTTGAGAAGGTTCAGATAGTTGTCTTCTTTGATCGTGGAGCACTTGGCTGATATAATAATACCTAGATATTTTAGTTTATTTACAATTTGGAACCCCAAATTCGCTTCTAATTCTTTCCCTTGCTTTATTGTCAGATTTTTGGCAATAATTTGTTTTTTCCCTATTGACTTTTAATCCCGCCACTTTACCATATTTTTCTATTTCCTGGGTCCGACACGGTCCCGATATCAACGGATCTTCTAATATGAATACTAAGTCATCAGCGTAAGCCTGCACCTTATATTGTTGATTTTGGATATAAAGACCTTTTATCCCCATATTACATCTAATTTCCCTCAGTAAGGGTTCTAATGACAGAATAAATAACAACGGGGAAAGCGGTTGTCTAGTTCCTTTCTCAATATCAATTTGACCAGATACATCACCATTAATTGAAATTTTAGCAGTCTGCTTTGAGTAAATTGCACGGATTGCCCAAATAAATCTTTCTCCAAATTGCATATGTTGCAGTAAACCTATTAAAAAGCTCCAGTTCACATGATCAAAGGCCTTATGTGCATCCATGAATACCAGGGCCAGTTGTTTATCAATATGGGTTTCGTAGTATTCCAAAACATTCATAACTATTCTTACGTTGTCTCTAATCTGTCTGCCTGGTAAGAAGCCATTTTGGTCTTCATGTATAAATTGGTTAAGAAACCCTTTGAGTCTCTCTGCTAAAACTGCTGCGAATAATTTATAATCTGCGTTAAGGAGCGAGATGGGCCTATAGTTCTGAATCTGAGATATGTCACTATCGTCCTTTGGCAAAAGAGTTATTAGTGCTTCTGTCCATGATTTCGGGGTCTGTCCCTCCCGAATCACCCCATTAAATAACTCAGTCATATGCGTACCTAGTATTTCCCAAAGTGCTTTGTAATATTCAGTTGGTAGGCCATCTGTATTGGGAGTTTTCCCTGTCTTTTGTTTTCCCATGACCCTTTCGATTTCCCCCTCCGTAATTTCTTCATCCAATACTTCCCTAGATCAACCTGGTATTTGGGGTATGTCTGATTCCTCTAAGTATTTCTTTATTTCCTGCTCAGACTTATCTTCCTTAGAATATAGGTTAGTATAAAATTCCTGTGCAATTATTTTCTTCCCTTCTTCCCCTGTAATCCAATTGCCTTTCCCATCTCTCAAGTTATGGATTCTATTCTTTTCCTTTTCTTTATTTAGACGGTAAGTGAGCCACCTCCCTTGTTTGTTTGTCCTTTCGAAGTATCTTTGCTTCATCCACCTTATTTTTTTTTCCAAATCCTGTTGATCAAATAAATTAATTTGGTGTCGTGCTAATTTCAAGTTCATTTTAAGTCCTATATTGCTTGGATCCTGCTGTAACATAGCCTCACTTCTTACCAGGTCATCCAATAATTTATTGCGCTCAGCCCTTTCCTTCTTTCGTTTCCCTGCCATATAATTAATCACCAAACCACGAAACACAGCCTTCGCTGTGTCCCATACATTTAAAAGGCTTGCATCCTCCCTGTTGTTTTCCTGAAAGAAGAACCCTATCTCTTTCTTTAAGTGTTTTAAGAATAACTCATCTTTAAAAACTCTTATATCCAATCTCCACTTAGGCCTTATTTTCCGGCTTCCCCATGTTATCCAAAGAGGGTTGTGGTCTGCCCACTCATTGATGCCTATTTCTGCTTTCTGTATCCCCTGACTCAATTCCCCTGACAACCACGCCACATCTATCCGTGACCAAGATGAGTGCCTGGCGGAGAAGTATGTATATTGTTTATCATCTGGGTTCTTTTCCCTCCAAATGTCTCTGAGTCTAAATTCTTCTTGTATTTGATGCCAGATAGAAGGCAACCTTTTCTTTACCATATTTTTTCCCCTTCCTGCTTCCTCTTTCCAGATGTATAATCTTTGCTTTTATCCTCTATAGCATTAAAGTCTCCCCTACACAGATATGTGGGTAATCATATTCAACCAGTTTAGAGTGTAAGATCTGAAAAAAAAAACTTTCTGATTTCCATTGGGTGCGTATATACAGACCAATAGACATTTTTATCACATATTTCTACCTCAACCATTAGCAGTCTCCTGTCTTCGTCTGCAAAAATCAGCCTCAACTTTATATGTTTTTGTACATAAATAGCTACTGCTCTTTTTTTTGTTTCTGCTAGGGATGAATATAATTGACCCAGTTTATTATAATTCAATAAATAGAGGTGATCTCTTTTTATATGTACCTCTTGGAGGCATACTATATTCAAACGTGCTTTCATTAATTTAGTGAAAACCTTTTTCCTTTTATTTGGACTATTCAATCCATTGATATTAACAGACATTAAACGCATTTCTTCCCCCATCCCGTCTTCCTTATTACCCTTACTTGCCTTCTGCTTGAGGTTTCTTTTTTGATTGTCTTGTTTCGACACCCCTCTCTACCTGACTCTGAGTTTGTCCTTTCCCTTTCTTCCTTTCACCTACTTGTTCTATTTCCCTTCTCTCTTCCTCCTCTAGTACTTCTTCCCCGCTCTTGCTCTCTAGCTCTTCTCCCACGTCTGATTCTGAGGGGTTCAAATGTCTAATAAAGAAATCTCTAGCATCTCTAAGGTTGTCGATTCTCACCCTTTTTTCTGCCCAAGTAAATTTATTTATTTATTTATTTATTTAATTTGTATACCGCCCTTCTCCCAGAAGGGACTCAGGGTGGTGAACAGCCAAAATTAAAAAACATACAAATACAAAAGTTAAGATAATTAAAAGAATTAAATCATTGGCTACCCAATTTAAAACCCCAAATCCATAAAATTTAAAATCCCAATTAAAAACCATTTAGGCTAGTCCGGCTTGATGAAATAAAAACGTCTTCAGGGCTTTACGGAAGGTCCGGAGGTCTGGGATCAATCGTATTCCAGGAGGCAGCTCATTCCACAGGGCGGGTGCCCCCACAGAGAAGGCTCGCTCCCTGGGGGCCGCCAGCTGACATTGCCTGACCGACGGCACCCCGAAGAGGCCCTCTCTGTGAGAGCGTATGGGCTGGTGGGAGGTTATCGGTAGCAGCAGGCGGTCTCGCAAATACCCTGGCCCTAAGCCATGGAGTGCTTTAAAGATGAGAACCAACACCTTAAAGCGCACCCAGAAGACCACCGGGAGCCAATGCAGCTTGCGCAGGAGAGGTGTTACGTGGGAGCGCCACGTCGCTCCCATAATCACCTGCGCGGCTGCATTCTACACCAGCTGGAGCCTCCGGGTGCTCCTCAGGGGGAGCCCCATGTAGAGAGTGTTACAGTAGTCCAGGCGTGACGTAACCAAGGCATGAGTGACTGTGCACAAGGAGTCCCGATCCAGAAAGGGGCGCAACTGGAGTATCAGGCGAACCTGATAAAAAGCCCCCCTGGCCACGGCCATCATATGCTCTTCTAAAGACAGCCGTGTGTCCAGGAGGACGCCCAAGTTGCGAGTCCCCTCTGTGGGGGTCAGTGACTCACCCCCAATAGCCAGCGATGGCACCAGCTGGCTATACCGGGACACGGGCATCCACAGCCACTCGGTCTTGGAAGGGTTGAGCCGAAGCCTGTTCCTCCCCATCCAGACCCGCACGGCCTCCAGACACTGGGACATCACTAATAACCCTTCCGGGAGAAGCCACCTATATAATATATTATGCTTTCTCAGTTGGGCCGTTAAAAAGTGATAATTGCGCCATATTTCCCGAACCCGCCTAGGGAGTTGCTTTAAGAATATCAATTGTTTATCCTTATAAGTTACTGTTTTTTTTTTTTATTGCAAAAGTTTTACAATTACATTTTCACCCCTTTCCCCCCCCCTCAACCCACCCCAAACTTCCCAACCTCCCTAACCCTCCCTAACCCTCCCCTCCCCCCGGACTTCCACACAATATACTCATATCAGGTAAAAAAAAAAAACCCTTAGTATAAAACTTATATAAAACTTGAACCCCTCCCTCCCCCTTATAATTTTTCATCTTAATTACATTGAAATATTTCTATCTTGATATATCATTTTCAAATAAAAGCTATTTGATACTTCCTAGTTTGATATTTGTTCTGAACATAATCTATCCACTTTTTCCATTCCCATTCATAAGTCTCTTGTGAACAGTCTTTTAAATATGCTGAAATCTTCGCCATCTCTGCAAAACTGGCCATCTTCAAAGTCCATTCCTCGATCGTGGGCAAAACTTCATTCTTCCAGTATTTACCTATCAATAGCCTCACAGCTGTTATCATGTACAATATCAACTTTGTTTCACCCGAAGTAAAACCCTTAACTATACCCAATAAAAACAATTGTGGAGAAAATTGAATTTTTTTCTTCAAAACATTCTGCATGACCCACCAAATTTTTATCCAGAAGGCCTTAACTTTCCTACAGGTCCACCAAACAAGATAATATGTAGCATCTAAACAATCACATCTCCAACATTTTGGCTGAACATTAGGGTACATACACGACAATTTTTGGGGGTCTAAATGCCATCTATAAAACATTTTATAAAAATTTTCCCTCAAATTCTGCGACTGTGTAAATTTAACGTTCTGAACCCAAATTTTTTCCCAAGTTTCCAACATCACTGACTCCTCAAAATTTTGTGCCCACTTAATCATACAATCTTTAACCAATTCAGTTTCTGAATCCCTTTCTAACAAAACATTATAAAGCCTTTTAATATGCATTGGACCTTTCTCTTTTATATGTCTAACCAATTCTTCCTCATGTAACATAATACCAATTTTTTGGTCCTCTTTCCATCTCAATTGTAGTTAATTATATTGTAACCAAGTTAAGTTAATTCCTTCGTCCAACAGTGTCTGTAGTGTCTTCAACTGCCATCTGCCCGCATCTGTAAAAAGAACCTCTTTGTATAAAAACCCCCCGAGTGACATTATATTTGTATTCCACATAATATGACCAAGATCCAGCCATAGCGGTATTTTATAATCCCATTTGAGTCGGTGCTTCTTCCAAACTCTCATCAAAGAGTCTCTAAGTATATGGCTTTTAAATACTTTATCCACTTTGTTGTCATAAAATAAGTAGGCATGCCATCCAAATTCAAGATCAAAACTTTCTATATTCATTATTCCAGTCTTTTTCCTTCCAAACCAATCACTTGCTAGAGTCAAAGCTGCTGCTTCATAATATAACTGTAGGTTTGGAAGTTTAAGGCCTCCCCTTTCTGGAACATCTTGCATAATTTTCAGTTTCACTCTCGGTTTTTTCTCGTTCCAGACAAACTTATTCACTCCAGTTTGCCACACTTTTAGTTGTTTATCACTTTTAAGCACCGGAATCATTTGAAACAAAAAAAGAAATCTTGGCAAAATGTTCATCTTAACTGCTGCTCTTCTTCCAAGTAAAGACAGCTACAGTTTTTTCCAAGTCTCCATATCTTTCTGCACCTCTCGCCACAACACCTCATAATTATTTTGAAATAATTTGATATTTGATTCTGCAACCTGAACTCCTAGATATTTTACCTTTGGTACAATCTCAAAACCTGCCCTCCTTTGAAGCTCGTGTTTACGATCTTGTGTCATATTTTTAACTATCATCTTAGTTTTTTTCTGGTTCAATCTAAAACCTGAATCTTTACCATAATCTTGTATAATGTCCTTCATCTGGATTATTGATTCCATTGGCTGTGTTAGGGTAACAATCAAATCATCTGCAAATGCCTTTATTCTGTAATCCTCTTGCCTTATCATTATACCTTTCAAGATATTAGAATCCCGTATTGTGTTTAACAAGACTTCTAATGTTAAAATAAACAACAGTGGGGACAACAGACATCCCTGTCTTGTTCCTTTTTCAATTTTGAACTCTGTTGTCAAACTTCCATTAATAATAATCTATGCCTTTTGCTCTTGGTAAATTGCTGAAACTGCCTGTATAAATTGATCCCCAAAGTCCATCTTTTTTAAAGTCTTTAGTAGAAAATTCCAATCCACTCTATCAAAGGCCTTCTCTGCATCCAAGAAGACCAGCACTGCAGGGATCTGTTTATTCTTCTCAAGATATTCCAATAAATCTATTACTTGCCTTACATTGTCCTTCATGTATCTACCCTCGATAAATCCCGCTTGATCTTCATGAATCACCTTTTGAATTACTGGCATCAACCTGTTGGCTAGTACTTTTGCGTAAATTTTATAATCAGTATTCAGAAGAGATATTGGTCTATAATTCTCCGGTTTTTTAGGACCTGCTTGCTCTTTTGGTATCAAAGAAATATAAGCTGTTTTCCATGATGGGGGTATTTTACCCCCTTGTTGAATATTACAAAATAGATCTCTAAGTTGTTCCACCATTTCTACTTGCACAGTTTTATAATACACTGCGGTCAAACCATCCGTTCCAGGAGCTTTAGCTGTTTTTAATTGTTTAATTGCTGCCATTATCTCCTCTTCTGTTATAGGATAATTCATTCTTTCCTTTTGTTGATCAGTAATTTTTGTAACTCTTTTATTATCTAAGTATTTTTCTATAAGTCCATTCTGCACATCATCTTTGGCATATAGTTTAGTATAATAGTCCACAAAAGCTTCTTTAATTAATTTTTGTTGAAAAATTTCTTTCCCTCCAATATCAATACTATCAATAGTCCGTATACTCTGCTTTTTCCTTAATGTATAGGCCAACCATCTGCCCGGTTTATTGGCATTACAAAATGTATTATGCTTCGCATATTGTAAATTTGTTGCAACTTGTTCCGCCATAAGCATTTGAAATTGGTCTTTCAAAAGTTTTATAACACCACGTATTCTCTCATCTGTTGGTTTTTAATAAGTAGCTGTTCTTTATTCTTTATTTCTACTTCCAGTTCAGATCTTTTCTTTTGTCGAATCAGTCTATGTTTAGAGTTCATATAAATAAGCACCCCTCTCATATAAGCTTTGCTCGCGTCCCATACAATTTCAATTGGGGTACCTTTATTCAGGTTCATTTCAAAAAATTCTTTCAAATGCTTTTTAAGTTCTATTATATTTTTTTCATATCTGAACAAGTTTTCATTCATTCTCCAAGAGCGCCGCTCAATCTTGCCCATTTCAATTTCTATCCATACTGGGCTATGGTCAGTCAGAGTTCTTGGAAAAATCTTTGTTCTTTTTGTTTTCACAAGTAAATCATCTGACAACAAAATAAAATCAATCCTAGAGAAAGATCTATGTCTATCGGAAAAAAAGTATAATCCAGTTCTTTTGGATTATGTATTCTCCAAATATCTTTTAATTCCAAATCTTCTTTCATGTCAAAAAAAGTCTCTGGTAATCTGATCCTAGATTTCGCCAAACTCTTTTTATCTAATTTTGAATCAATTACTCCATTCCAATCTCCCATAATTAGAATAGATCTATAGTCCCATTGCAATATTTTAGTATGTAACATTTTATAGAAATGGTCCTGTTGTTGATTAGGAGCATAAATTCCAATCAAAAGAATTTGGCCATTTGCTGTAAGCAATTCGATGGCTACAAACCTACCATCTTCATCTGCTTC
Source organism: Arizona elegans (assembly GCA_022577455.1). Lineage (NCBI taxonomy): Eukaryota > Metazoa > Chordata > Lepidosauria > Squamata > Colubridae > Arizona > Arizona elegans. Next base: position 80,087,008 of record JAKOOJ010000004.1, on the reverse strand, counting down.
TATAATTTTAGCTGTTAATCTTTTGTTTACATAACCACAGCAGTCTTTTTTTGCAAAGTTGAAGATATAAAATGTGTTCCTAATTTAGAATTTATCAAGTATTTTTGATCTTGAGTTGTAATATGTGTTTCCTGTAAACAAATTATGTCATTATTAAATTGTCTCAAATATGTAAATAATTTCTTCCTTTTCTGTGCTGAATTCAACCCATTCACGTTCCAAGATAAACACTTAATTGTCATCTTTCTTTTCCTGAAGCATCGAGCAGAATAACCGAATATCTTCCCGAATCTTCGGTCTCGCCCCCCCCGCCCATGGCTCCAGTATCTTGTATGGCACTCATAGCTTCCTTTTCTTGTCTTTCCTGTTGTTGCTTTTCTTTAAGTTGTTTGGATTTTGCACGAGTTATACGCTGATCCTTAACTTCGGCCATCCGAACCAAATCCAGGATTGGAGAAGATTCCAGCAAAGGCTCATCCAAGAAACCTCCTTCAGCACCCTGCAATTTCTCTAGCTCCACCTGCTTAACCTGTTCTTGCGATTCTTGTTGAGATTGCTTCTTATCACTCTCCTTAATCTCCAAAACTGTGGAAGAATGTGGAGATGGTGTTCTTTCTTTAAAAATGGTAGTATAGAAATACTCCGCCTTCTCCACGGTATTCAAACGATGTCTTTCACCCTTGTATTTCAAAATTCTGCCAGTTGGGGCATCCCACCGAAATGGTATTTCTTGCTTTTGCAATTCTTTTACAAGAAAGCCAAAATCTTTTCTTGCTTTCAACATTTTAGGTGGTAGTTCTTTATAAACTCCTATTTGTGAGCCCCCCACTTGCACAGAAGTAAGAAAAGATTGTTGCAGGATATCATTTCTTATTGTTCTGTCCGTGAAGTATATGACCACATCTCTAGGCAGTTGTCTTTGTCTGGCCACCCAGGAATTCACTCTGTAAATTTTATCTATTTTGTAAAAAACCACATCAGGATTAATGTTTAAAAGCACTGCCAAAGCCTCAGCACAAATCTGTCTCAGGTCCTGCCTGTCACCCTCTTTAATTCCTCGAAGCCTTATGGCAAATTCCATTGACCTGAATTGCATCATAACAACTTCGTTTTCAACTCTGCATTTTCTCATCATCAGAAATTTTATAGTCATTATCTTTCATCTTAACATTGACTTCTGATTTAAGTTCATCCACTTTAGAATCAACTTTAATAATAAATTCTGCAAGACCAGATGCCACATCTGATATTTTTTTAGTCACCTTGCCATAATCCTGTTTCACCATATCGTTAATTTCATTAATTTCCTGCATAATTTCCTGTTGAGATTTTTGAAGTTTTTCATCTATTTCCTGTTGAGATTTTTGAAATTTATCATCCAAAACTTTAGAAATAAATTCTTTTAAATTTTCAAGATCAAAGTCTTTTTTCTCAGTCTGTTGAGACTGTATTTCATGTTTGTGTGTGGGGGATCCCCCCCTGCTGCCTTTCCTTCCTGCTTCTTTGAAGCCATTCTGCCACGTGATTTAGTTTTTCTGAAAAGGGAAATCCTTTTTCTTTTTCCACCTCCACAAAGGCTTCTAAAAAAGTCCCCCAGATTTAATCAGGTAGAAGCTAGGCTGGGGCCAACTCAGATTTTAATAAAAAAGTTTTTCCACTTCTCCTGTTCCTTTGTGTTACAGGCAGAGTTACTTTGTAACAGATCAAAGAAACTTCACAGAATCACTTTCACTAGCTCGTTAACTCAGTTGCTGGGTGCCATATTTTTTTTTCTTCAAATCAGTTTCACTCGCACTTTCTCTTAGTTTAAAAAGTCACCAAAAACATCAATACTTACGATTCTCAAGTTTGGGGGTTCAAGTTGATACTTCCGCTGCTTGTTAAGGTTGGTTTCATTCAGATAAAATGTTTGCAGCAGCCAGCTTGTTCTGCGAAGTTCAGCAGAATCGTCCCACGCCGTCCAGAGTCTGGCAAGTTGAAAGGGAGCCGCGCCTGTTTCCTCCCCAGCAATAAATCTCTGGGGGCTCACAGGGACTCAACTGGTGCCTTGCCTTCTCTGCTCCTACAATCCTTAGGATTTTGGAGTTTTCAAGCCACTTCTCGATGTCGAAGTGGCTCTACAAACGGTGGGGCTGGCAGTCAAGAGGAGACCGTCTTCGCTGGCGGCGAGACAAACCGGAAGTCCCTATAAGTTACTGTTTTATCTCTAGCCTTCGCAATCACATCTTCCCTAAGGGCTTTCTTAGATAGTCTGATATGAACCTCAGTCGGAAGTTTCTGTCTCCTGGCATAACTCGTGTGAAGCCGAAACACATCGTCTATATCCCTCAAAATCTCTTCCTTTGTGATCTCCAAAGTCCCAGCCAATATTTCTGCTACTATATCTCTTAACGGCTCCCCCCTTTCTTCCACCACGTTTTGAATCCTCAGATAGAAAGATGATCATTCCATTTCCAGAAAAATAATTTCCTCTTCAAGGACCCTGTTCACTGCTATTTGTTCCCTTTCCTCTCCATCTTGTCTTTCCTCACATCGTCCCATCCTCCTTTCAATGTCTTGTATTTTACTCTCCTGTTGCGTCAACACCCCCTGAACACCTTCCAAGCTCTCATTCAACATTTTGATATCATTTCTAACAGCTCCCAGCTCCCCTTTAATCTGATGTTAAGTCCTCTAAATTTTTAGAAATAACTTCTTGATTTTTGGTCATCACTTCATACATTGCCTGCAGCATGTTCTGTAAGCTTGATTACGATGGTGGTTTCCCTGCAGCAACCATATCATCCAGTGACCTGGCAGACGAAGGCGATGAGGTGGGTGTAGCCGTGGTAGCCGTAGCAGTGACCATAGGGAAAGTCAAGACTTTTTTCCCAGTTTTTGTGGTTACCACTGATGTTGCCGTTGACATTTTGATTGAAAATATTTTATCTGATCAATTCCAAAAAAAGGGGGTAATCAAGGGTAGACAAGATTTGAATTAATCAGGTGAGCAGTCTAATTGGTAGTAGGGGTAGTATTCAATACATAGTTCAGAGAGGAAAGAAAAGTAAGGAGAAAGAAAAAAAAATCCAAAAAATATTACTCGGCAGAATTCTTCTCTTCCTGGAATTGCTATACACAGGTTATAATAAAGATCTCCACTAGATGGGGGTATAGCACTATTCTGCACACACACTCTTTAATAAACACGTTGAGAGGAAAAAGGGGTGGGGAAAGGATAATAGATTTTTAGCAAAAAGTATAGCTGTTTGTTCAGTCACAGGTCCTCCCAAATCCTCTATAGAAAATATAAGAAAGGAGCAGGAGATCAACCCAAAATCAATCACACCCTCCACCAGATACAGCTCACAACTCGATCCTTTTCAAATGTTCCATTCAGCCAGCACAGTTCAAAATCGGCTCCACAAGTAAGGAGTGGGACACACATAGTCGTATTCTGTCTTTGATCCAACCACACACAGGGCACTTTTCATAGATCTCACCACCTCAGTATATCCAGTGGGGCTCTCAGAAGAGTCAAAACACTGTCTCCATTAGCTCTTATTTAATTGAAGATGTAGGGCGCCTTTTCCATCGCGATCAGGTTTCCCTATGGGCAGTTATCACTACGGAGCCGCCATTACTGGCGCTGCCTTCTCAGCCTGGTATAGGAGAGATTCGCTTTCGCATGCCGGATTGCCACTCCTAACACGCTCCTAGCTCCTCTCCGCTTGCGGCCGCCTCTCTGGGGCGGCTGCCGGCAAAACAAAACCGCCCAGGCTAGGAAGTTGGCAAGATCGTGACAGGAGCTAACTCCAAATCCATCTTGCTAGCATGATGACCGGAACCGGAAACTGTCTATGAGCTGTTCAGACTAAAAAAAAAGAAAGAAAAGAAAAGCAGAGAGTATTGTTTTGTTGAAAGAGTTGTTTTGTTGAAAGGATGCTGAGAGGCGAAAGAAGATGAGAATTCTATGTAGTTTAAACATTTTTTCTTCCTGTATTCACCTCCCCGCTCCCTTGGAGGAGAGAAGCAGGAAAAGGGGGGCTGCGGGTTGTTTCTTTTTTCCTCTCCGCCGAAACAGCCAGAGGAAGAAGGGGAGCTGGGTGATTTGCTTATGCAGCCTTGCCTCTCCCTCTTTCATTAACATATGAAAGCTATGCAGATAAATTCTCCTTTCTGCTCTGAATACATTTTGATTTTTTTCTTTTACTCTGGAAATTTTTGAGGTTTAAAACACTTAATTAAACCCATACCCAAAAACCTGTTGTTCTGCCAGGCTGGGTTAGCAACATAATTTTAAATTGGATGTTTTAAATTTCTGGGATTTTAAATTGAGCCGAATCCATTTAATATTTTTAATTATTTTAAATTGGTGTTTGTCTTGGTTTTTTTTTTTTAATAGGCTGTACACCTCCCTGAGTCCTTTGGGAGAAGGGTGGTATACAAATAAAATTATTCTTATTCTTATTCTATATCAAAGAAATGATTTTGAAAGATTTTTTGAATCTGACTTGCATTTTACTAAAGGCAGAGAATTGCATTTTGCATTTTGCAGCGCACGTGATGCCCTTTTTGGGAATGGTTACAGAGATGAGTTAGAAAGTACAATATGTAGTGTTGGAAGATATGAGAAACTTTATATTAAAAGAGCAGGGAAATTCCCTAAAGAAAATAAGCAGAAACTCTGGCAGAGTTTCAGCCCCCACTTTTATCAATGGGCCATTGAAGAACTGAAGCCACCTTATTTTCCACAACAAAGGGAGGAGAAAATGGGCATTGGTACTTACCTGATACGCCTCTTCTCTGACTGTCGGGCACGGCAGTCAGGATGGGTGGAGACTTGGTTGAGCTTCCATTGGACCGGGTCTGCAGAAATAAAGGGAAGTCCCTCCTCCTGACTGTGCCTGTCAGTTTTGAGACGAGGGAGCCTGTGCAGATAGTTGTATCTAGGAATTGGAAAACAAACACATTAGAAACACCCCAGCCCCTTCCCCAGTGAAGCTGTGCAGGGACCGGCCATTCCCACACAGGGAGGGGCTGACTGCCGTGCCCGACAGTCAGAGAAGAGGTGTATCAGGTAAGTACCAACGCCCATTCTCCTATAGTCGGGCACGGCAGTCAGGATGGGACATACCAAAGCGAGGTGTCCAGTTGGGCAGGAGAAGGCCGGTCCCGCACTCAGGAGGATGTATGGACACCTTGGAGGAACCTTCGCCCAAAGGCCGCGTCCGCCGATGCAAACTTGTCCAGACGGTAGTGACGGACGAACGGAGAAGGCGATGCCCAGGTGGCTGCCCAACAAATCTCATCGATGGTGGCCCGGGTGGACCATGCCGCTGATGTGGCCGCACTTCGCGTAGAATGGGCTGTTATGTTGCGTGAAGCCGGAAGGGCAGAAGCCTCATAGGCTGTGGAAATACACGCCCGAATCCATCGGCCCAAGGTGGAAGAGGAGGTCTTAGATCCCAGGGAAGAAGGTAAGAATGACACAAAGAGTGCATCCGACCGCCGGAAGGCTGCCGTGCGGGCAATATATATCTTGACCGCTCGTCGAACGTCCAGGGTATGCCAGCGCTTTTCAAGGTGATGGCGAGGAGCTGGACAGAAATCTGGGAGGACCACCTCTTGTGACTGGTGAAAAATTGAATTAACCTTCGGGATGAAGGAAGGATCCAGTCTGAGGACTACCCTGTCCTGGTGGAAAATGTATAGTTCTTTCCGGATCTAAAGAGCCGCCATCTCTGAAATTCGACGGGCCGAAGTCACTTCCACTAGGAAGGCCACTTTGAAAGAAAGGTGTTTCAAGGAAATGTCTCATAGAGGTTCGAAGGGAGGCCCAGTAAGGGCCTGTAGGACCTTAGGTAAATCCCACTTGGGATACCTATGGACTGCGGGAGGACGGATGTTTGTCGCCCCTCGTAGAAATTGTCGAATTAGAGGGTCCCTGGACAAAGGATCCGTCAAGGAGGTGGACAACACGGTGGACAGGGCCACCACCTGACGTCGAAGAGTGTTCGGAGAGAGGCCAGCAACAAAGCCCTCCTGAAGGAACTCAATGACCAGGAGAACTGAGGCTGACGTAGGTGAATAAAGATGTCTTTTACACCACAACGAAAAGGCGTGCCAGGTGGATTCATAAATGCGAGAGGTAGAGGCCCTACGTGCTGCCTGGATAGTAGAGATGGCCCCCTCCGATAAGGGGAGCTTGGTTAGCAACCCCCGCTCAACCAGACGGTGAGCTGGAACCAAAGAGTGTCTGGATGCTGTAACTGACCCTGGGAGAGTGTCACCTGATCGTCCGGTATCTGCCAAGGTGGTTGAACTGACAAGGAGACGAGGTCTGCAAACCAAGGACGCCGGTTCCAGGATGGAGCAATGAGAACTACCTTCGCCTGTTCTTGCAGTAATTTCCGAATTACCTTGGGCAAGAGGTTGGTTGGGGGAAAGGCATATAGAAGTTGTCTGGATGGCCACGGACACCGTAGCGCGTCCACTGCCTCTGCCCCGGGGCAGCGGAACCTGGCAAAGAACCGAGGAAGCTGACGGTTGGCTGCGCTGGCAAAGAGGTCCACTGTTGGGAGCCTGAATCGGTGGACTATCTCCTGGAATAGCTGAGGAGAAATGGACCACTCTGCGTTGTCTATCGGGGCCCGACTGAGGGAATCAGCCATCTGGTTGCGAATTCCGGAGATGTGAGCCGCTTGCATCGATGCTAGGTGTCTCTCCACCCACAGGCCCAGCCGTCGTGCTTCTCACATCAGAGCCTTGGAACGCGTTCCCCCGAGGCGGTTCACATGCGCTTTGGCTGTTACATTGTCGGTACGAATTAGGACATCCCAGTGAAGGACGTGAGATTGGAAGGCTTTTAAGGCGAGGAAGATAGCCTGCAGTTCTAGCACATTGATGTTCATTCATTGCTCGCTCTCTGACCATTGGCCCTGAGCTAGGTGGGGGCCCAGATGAGCTCCCCACCCTGACAAACTGGCATCCGTCGTGATCAGCAGACGCTGAGGTTCTCTGAACTTGCTCCCCTTTAACAGAGCTTCTGACGTCCACCAGGAGCGAGACCGTAGAACCGGAGGGGGCAATATCAGCCTCACGGTTGAGTTGTCCCTATGTGAACGTTGAAAGGGTAGTAGCAGCCATTGTAAGTCCCGGCAGTGTAAGCGAGCCCAAGGGACTATTCCGAAGGTGGACACCATCTTGCCAAGAAGACGAGAGAGGGAGAGGACTGAAGCAGCTCCCCTATCCTGTATTCGGCTAGCTAAACCCCTAAGGCTGTCTACGCGGTCTGGGGAAAGGAAGACCTCGGAGGACCACCCCTAAATGGCGGATCCTAGTAGAAGGGGTTAAATGGCTCTTCGACTGGTTTACTGAGAACCCATGGTTCTGGAGCACCTGCAGGATGGTAGCTAGGTCTGTCTGTGCCTGCTGTAAAGAGCGTGACAAAATTAGAACATCATCCAAATAGAAGGAGACCCTAATAGGGATGGTGGCTACATATCCCATAAGGGCAGCCATTATCTTGGTAAAGGCCCTGGGAGCTGAAGACAATCCAAAGGGAAGGGCACGGTACTGATAATGCTTGTTGTTATAACAAAAATGGAGGAATCTCCGGTGATTGGGAAGGATGGGAACGTGGAGGTAGGCTTCAGTTAAATCCACAGAAGACAAAAAATCTCCTTCCCGGATACAAAGTAAAATTGTTTGCAAGGAATGCAACTTGAACCGACGATAAGTTATGTGCCGGTTCAAGGATTTCAAATCAAGGATAGGGCGCCAATCCCCCGAGGACTTTTGTACTAAAAAAGGCGGGAGTAAAATCCTTGGCCAAATTCGGAAGGGGGGGACAGGTTGGATGGCCTTTATAGACAATAAGTGACCAATGGCTGCTTCTACTTGAGCCCGTTTCACTCTGTTAAGAGAGACTGGGCAACGTATGAATCTACTAGGAGGGGTAGATAAGAACTCAAGGGAAAGGCCGAATTTGATGGTATTTTTAACCCACTCATCTGTAATGTTATTCTCCCAAGCCTGGGAGAAAAGGGCTAGACGGCCCCCTAGTTGGGTCGGAACTAAGCCCCTAGTGAGACCTTCGGAAGGGACATCCTGTACCACCCCTCTGGGGTCTTCTGGGGGGCTATCTTGGACCCTGTCTGACCAGGTTGTCCTGATGGAAAGTCCCCCGCTGCTGGAAAGAGCACTGAGACCTCTGCTGGACATAGCCGGAATCAGATCCCCGAAAGGACTGCAACCGAAAGAATCCAGATGAACGACTCTCTGCTCTGTGAGACAATGCTGGCAAGATCTTCCGATGGTCCCTGGTCTCAATTAGAAGGGGTTCAAGTGAAGGACCGAAAAGCTTGTCACCCGCATATGGTGATGAGGCAAGACGCCATTTGTTACGCACGTCAGCCTGCCAATACTTTAACCACAACAACCTTTGAGAAGTGACTGCGGAGCCTATGGCCTTAGCAGAAAATCTAGCCGCGTTCAAGGTGGCATCCGCTGAAAATTCTACAGCTGCTAGAATCTTGTTAATATCTTGATGTGTTCTCACATCAGCAGAGGGTATGCGACCTTGCAGCTGCTTCAACCAGAGGATCGATGCCCTATTAAAAAAAGATGCAGCCGAAGCTGCTTGTACAGACCAGGCTGATGCTTGGTGACCCTTAATCAGTGTACGTTCCATCTTTCTTTCCTCCAGTCTTAGTGACTCCTCAGCAGGTCCTGAAGAAGGGGAAGGTGATGAAAGGGCTGCCACTGGAGCATCCACAGAGGGTATCTGTAAAAGAGAAGCATACTCCGACGCCAAAGTATATAAACGTCTATCCAGGCTGTTAGGAATTGGGCCTGTACTGGGATTCTTCCATTGCCTCTGTAATACATCTGTAAATAATTTAGGGGCCGGCACAATTTCGGTTTGAATTGTAGGAGTCTCAAATAAGGAGGAAGAAGATGCCGATGACCCTGGCTGAGGCTGGTCTTTGTTTTGAGGAAGGCCAAGGCCAGTAGTGGTTTGGGCCTTGTATAACAAAGAGCGGAACATCAGAGGGCGAAACAAGCCGACAAAGGGGGGTTGATCAGGTTCCAAACCCTCATCCTCGGATAAATCCTGCTCAATGATGGCCTGTTCCTCTTCTCCTGAAAGGGAGCCCTGGCTGTCCCTAGAAGGGGAAACTGCTCTCGTTGGAGACTGAGATGAGGCCTGCAAGGGCTGGGAGCATACAGAAGGTGTGTGTCGGCTCAAATAATCAGAAACTTTGGAAGAAGCTCTTTCCTGAAGTCCCTGGGCAATCCCCTGTCTGATAGAATTAGTAATCATTTGGGCCAAAGCTGGAGTGACATCTAGTTTTTTGGGCTTGAGATGACTGGTTATCAAGGTCTCCAGAGGAATGGGGCACCGGATCTGGAGCCTCAACTGGTTGTGGAGCAGGATCCTCAGGATCTCCCGAAGGAAAAACAGCCTCTGGCACTGGAGCTGAGGCATCCTCAGTGGCTGAAATATCTGGGGAGAGATCAGGTACCAGAGAAGACTGTGGGATCTCCCCCACTGTGTGAGAGGCCGAAACTGGAGTGATAACATCAGATGGAGAAGAAAGAGGTTCAGGCTGAGTCCTCACAGAAGAGGCCACTTTATTGCAGGCCTTTTCTATCGCATTATGTCTCCTCTTCTCCTCTCTGGACATTGGGGCCTGTCTAGGAGCCTGGGTCCTAGGCCTCTTAGCCTGGGTGCTAGTGGAAGTACCCTCTCCTGGATTCTCTGATGAGGGGGGGCGCTTCCCTCTACTGCTTTTACTGTGAGCCCTGGCGTCTGCCATCTTGAAGGGCTCTGAAGGGTTATAAAATGGCCGCCCAAACCTCCAAGAGTCACTCAGGCCCACCAAGGTTCGCCCGGAGTTGTGCTCACTGTAATGAGGCCGAAACGAGTAGAGAAGGCCTTGGGGTGTGCTAGCCAGCCGGTCAAAGCACCCCCAAAAACGTGGAATTTCCCTCGCGCTAACGAGCTGCAGGCCGATGAAAGGGAAAGGCCACGCTGTCCCCTGAGGCCTTAATTAGTCGCTCTGAGGCGATCCGCCGATGAAAGTGCTAGCCAGCCGGCCTACAGCACTAATGGGCGCGGAAGGCACGTCGTGCCAAACCAGGAAGCAGCTGGGCGCTCGATCGACGTCCTCCTGCCGTCCCTGCAGCTGCCCGATAAAAGTAGGCCCCAACGTGATGGAGCGAACTCGTGCGCATGGGCGATGCAATTGCCAGCCGGCAATTGAACCGCAGCGCGGTTTCCAGCGGAGCTAAGCCCCTCGCTGAGTCGAATGCTAGCAGGGAGCTAGAGGAGGCTTAAATCTCTATTTTTCTGCTGCTCTCTTTCTCCTCTTTTTTTTTTTTTTTAAGGAGCTATCCTAGATGCGACTGGTCCGGACTCGACCGAGTCGAAAAACTGACAGGCACAGTCAGGAGGAGGGACTTCCCTTTATTTCTGCAGACCCGGTCCAATGGAAGCTCAACCAAGTCTCCACCCATCCTGACTGCCGTGCCCGACTATAGGAGAATTACAAGGGGCCACAACATCCAAACAGATGTGGGACACAGGAAAGAAAAACAAACACCCAAAAAGGAAACTACATCAAGCCAAAGTAACTTAAACACGTGAGGAAAAAGAGATATTCACTAAAATATTCACAGAAATAGCAAACTGAATAATTATAGGAAATGAACAACTACAAAGGGCCAGGAAAAACAGAGTGGACTATAAAACAATTACTTATTTGACAGATCCAGGATGGAAGAACCTAATCACAAACAAAAACAGGATTTAAACACCATAAAACAATCACACACACAAATCAAAGAATTCACACTCCAACTCAAAAGACTTTAAAGGATCACATAGAAAATCAGAAGATGTTTTAGGATAAATAAAAAAAGAAAGGGTTATTCTTACAATTAAGACAGGCTAGCCTAGGAACGCTGTGCTTCTATACACAATAGACTGATTCTGCTCTCAAGCAACTGACTTCCAATCGTTTTGAAGTATTCTCCCAGCCGTGAGTTTTGAATTCAAGAAGGGAAGGCCTTGCCTTCCAACAATCCTTAAAGGGAAAGGCTCTTTTTCCTCGTACAGTAGTACAAGAGGAAGTTTAGTGGAAGCCAGAAAATTGACTTTAAGTTGGTCTGCACAGACTTGGACTGACTTGGAAGTCAGAATGGCAGTGGTAAGAGGTATTGAATGTTTAATATTATAAGGAGAAGTTATGTGATTTGTTGATTGGAAGGTTACAGATGTTGTGGGTGGCATAGAGAAGGAAGAAAGAAAGCAAGTTGCTAAGGAAAGAAAGCAGATGGAGATGTTGGCTTTGGCACTTGAACGAGTCATTTTAGGACCCAATCAATGTGCAGTTTGTAAAGAAGTTGGTCATTGGAAGAGAGACTGTCCCCGTACAAGTATGAAAACCCAAGACAGGTCCTACGGGCGAAGATCTCAGATGGTGAGAGGAAGTCAGAGAAGTGTTTTTCGAGGACGGAACATGAGAGGAAATATGAGAGGCATTTTCAGAGGAAGACTATGCAGACTCTGGATTGATGAGTAGGCTGATTTTACCAAACCTCTGTATGTAAAATTAATTGAAGTTGACCCTTGGAGTTGAAATGGGAGGGACACTAAAGAGGAAGCCTTGAAAATTTGAAACAAGCTTTAAACAAGGCTCCTGTATTAAATTTACCAAATTTGGAAAAGACATTCCATTTCTTTGTAAACAAAGAAAATTGAATTGCACAAAGGGTGTTGGTTCAGGATTGGGCTGGACAAAAGAAACCCGTGGCAGTCCTGTCATAAATAATGAACTCAGTAATAAAGGGATGGCCAGTATGTATTCAAGCAATTGTTGCTACCGCAATATTAGTCCAAGAAAGTAGGACCTTTGGGGAAGCCCTTATTGTAAGCACCCCACTTCAAGTCAGAACTATCCTTCAGCAAAAAGCGGGGTGGTGGTTAACTGATTCCAGAATTCTAAAATATGAAACAATTTTAATGCAGCAGTCAGACTTGATTTTAACTACAGATCACAATTTGAATCCTGCACATTTCTTAGCCACCACCAGATCAATGGATTAGTATGGATTAGAACATTATTGTGTTGAAGTAACTGATTTACAACAAACATGAGATCCGATTTGGAGGAACACCCCCTGAGGAAAGGAGGAGCAATTTTTATGATCTTATAAATGGACACACTAAAGAGATCCTGGAAGCAAAGGGTTTGCCTCAAAATTGGTCTGCTCAAACCTGTCAATTGTATGCACTAATCAAGTTCAATGTATCTTAGAAGGAAATATTGGGACAATATACACAGATTCCAAGAATGCGTCTGGGATAGTGCACACATTTGGAAAAATATGGGTGGAAAGAGGCATGATAAATAGCAAGGGAAATGAATTGGTACATAAAACTCTGATAAAAGGGATAATGAATTCTTTACAAAAACTAGAAACATTGCAGTAACACATGTGAATGCTACAGAATTACCAAATGCGGGGGGAGTTAAATATTTATTGGTCATGGTGGACCACTTCACAGGGTGGGTTGAAGCTTTTCCTGCAGTAATGCTACAGCAACAGTAGTGTCAAGAGTTTAGTTAGACCCAACCTAGAAAGAATATTGGATTATTATCATATGAATTGTTTGGAGTAGTTTTCACTCCAGGAAGCATATGCATTGATTCCCTGGAAACCAGAGACAAAGTGTTGAAACAAAATGTGCATAAACTGTCCAGATATTTTGAAGTTCTTAGGAAACAAGGACTATTAGCCCAAACACCACCTTTGGAGTTTCCAGTCCACAAATTCCACCACGATGATTGGGTCTGGAGCTGGAAGGAGAAAACCTCAATTGGAAGGGCCCGTGCCAGCCCCAAAGGAGTGGAAGCAGGAGGATTGCTTTTGCAGTTACAACAGCACAACAATCATGTCAATCAACTGAGGCAATATATGCAAGTATGTAGACCTCCCCCTATTATGACTACAGGTCACAACTACAAACTACTTTTTTTTTTAATTGAAAAGTTTTATAAGAAATACAAACAATTTTCTCCCCCCACCCTTTCCCCCTCCCCACATAATAGAAAGTGTACATGTTCTTATACATAATAAATGCACGTTTCCTTTAAAGAAAGCATTAAAGTAGGACATTTTAATTGCATTTGGAGTTGCTCTTCTTCTCTTTCTTCCCTCATTCTACAACAAACCTTCTTCTCCTCCTCCTTTCTTTCCCTTCCCTCCCTCCTCTTCTCTCCTACTTTCTCCTTCCTCCTCTCCTACCTCATCCTACTTCCTTTTCCTTTCCCCCACTTCTTTCTTCTTTTCCCCCTTCTCGCCTTCACTCCTACTTCTGTCCCCTTCCCTTCCTCCTCTCCTTCTTCCATTCCTCTCCCTCCCTCTCCTCTTCCTACCCACTCCTCCTCTCTCCTTTCTAACTTCTTTGCTGTGAAATATTCTCCTCCTTTAGTATCTGAGCAACTCCTGTATTCTAATCGTAGATACTTTCTTCTGTTAAAACATTCACCACTTTTTTTCCCCATCCCAACCCTTAGCCCACCCTCCACACACACCCCTGACTTCCCAGAGCAAAAACAGGGTATAGCATCTAACAAACATATGCTAAAATAAACTAACTAATTATAAATTTCAAAACTCCCACACGTTCTTTAACTCCCCTTGCTCCAATTCATCAACCTCCCTTTTGTAAATCCTCAAGACCAATTACGTTAAATTCATTCATCCTAATTATAAAAAAACTTTTTCTTGATGTATAATCCAATACTTTAGCAATATTACAAACAGTAAAAATCATAAGTAAATTTATTTCCATACCCTCGAACCTCATTCTTTTTGAACATTACTCCCTAATAAAATTCTGAATTTAACATTAAGCCTCTTCATTCAAAAAATTGGGTATCTTGAAATCTTACACATTTTATCTCATATACCTGTTAAAATAATATAATCTTATGTTAAACATTTTTAAAATCTCTTAATACCTTTAAAACACTTATTTACCAAATATAAATTTCAAAATCTACCAGAGGATATCTTTCAAGTTTTCAATTAACCAATGTTAATACCTCTAACTTTTTAGAAAGCAGCCCTTTTACTATCCAAAACTAATTATCGTTTTGTAATAGAATTCTGAATTTAACATTAATCCTCTTTGCTTCAAAAAGTTGGGCATCTTGAAACTTACACAATTTATCTCATATATCTTTTAAAATAATAAAATCTTATATTAAACATTTTAAAAATCTCTTAATACCATTGAAACACATATTTACCAAATACAGATTTCAAAATCTACAGGAAGATATCTTTCAAATTTTCAGTTCCTAAAATAGCCTTTAATACCAATGTAATTAAACTTCTCAGTTTATTACTAGAATCTTCCTTCCCCAAAGAGAAAAAAAAAAGCAAATACTTAATCTTCTATTCTTCTCTTCTTTCTATATTTTTTCCAGTCCTTTTTTTTTATTAATTCTTTCAACATTCCCCCCAATTTTATTTTTGAAAATTTTAAAATGTTGGTTTGAGGTTGATGTTTCTGAAATACTCTCTCTCTTCTTGAAATCACTTTTTCTAGTTTGAGATCTCCATTTCGACTCTTCTTGCTTGTATAGTCCTTCAATCCATTCCTTTGTTCATATAGCCAAAATTTGTTGCCATAAAGTTTGTCAGCTTGCAATAAAGAATCTATTTGTTGCTTTTCTATCAGTTGAATGGAAGCGTCTACCCAGTTCTTTGTTTCAGCTGTGCCAGCCTGCCTTTCAGTCCTAATAGCCTCTCGATCTTCCAAGGGCAGACTCTTCTGAAAAATTTCCTGCTGCCCATCTAACGACTCCTTAGAATTTTCCAAGCTGTTTTTTGAAAAAGCTCTTTCAATTATATCCAAAAGCACAGAATTAAAGGATTCTAGAAGTTCTTAAAAAGCTTTAATAGTTACAGCTTGAGAATTTGCTGATTCACCAGCCCTGCTGTCAGCCATATTTCAGCCACTTTGTATTTATCCAGCTATTAGGTTGACAATTCCAACTATTTTCCACACAGTATAAGAGCAAAATTTTAGTTAAAGTCAATACCAAATTCTTTTCCTCAGTACCAAATTCTTTTCCTAGCCGCTTCCACTTTAAAACTTTCTCTTAAGGTGTAATCCAGTAGCTGTTATCAATGTTGCAAACGTTAACAAGCATAACAAGCACTTTCCCTTGTAGCTTCCTCCTCCTGCCCTCAGGCGCCATTTTCTGCATTTTAAAACGGAGTTAAAGTGTTACTTGCAATTTTTTTCTTTTTTCTCCTGGTTTGCTCTGTCTTCAATCAAGGTAAAGATGTTAAAAGTCCCCTCATTTTTTTTCCCCAGCAAATTTTGGTCGTGGCTTCTAGCTCCACTTTTGCAGAGTTGTCCCTGGTCCGGAGCAGCTTGACAGGCTTCAATAGGGAGCCACACCCTTCGCGCCCCAGGATTTCTCCTAGGGCACTTGGGGGGGGGCCTCTACCTCCGCCTGTCGACTCTTCTCTCTCCCCTTTGCCCGGGGAGAGGGTTCCAAGCCTCCAGACAGCTGTTTTTTGGCTGTTCTGGGGCTTTTACGGAACCGGGGATCGGGCTCTCATAAAAGAGCTTCTTCAAAGCTCACGGAGCCAACCGGAGCCCTCAACTACAAACTACTTGAGTCCTTAGAAGGATGATCCTGAATCCACTGGACAGACTGAAGCATGCAGACCAGAGTGACCTAGTGACATATCAGGTGACATGAACGGAACAACCCTTGGTGTTCAAATTCAAGAAGAATACACCCTGCTGAGTCCTACCAGCAACGGACTCTCAACGCTTGGTGGTGACTGGCAGCTTTGCTGAACCACTCCGGAAGCTGGTTCCCTGCGCACGGCCGAAGCTTGGTATGGAGAAAAACAACATTCCATGACTATAATTTGTAATGTAAAACCCATTAACTGTGATAGAATCCAGTGAGCAATTCTTAAAGACACTCATGTTTGAGGAAGATTGGGTGTGGGGACTCTGGGTAGCTACTATCCTAGCCCTACTATTGGTATTGTATTATATGTATTGGTATTGTATTATATGTATATAAGGACCAGTTCTGTGGGATGCCTAGGACTGAGGTTGATACTGCTCTTTCCCAAGTTACACATACCCCTAACCTTCTTCCTGACATGGTGAGTTTGTAAAATGAGAGTGTTGTGATATTGAGGCCCTGTGTGTGTGTGTGTGTGTGTTGTAAGGAAGTGATTATTTTTATGCCTTTGGATGTTTTTAGCAACGGGTCTATTAAGTGATAATATCTTGAACAATAGTTCCCACTCTTGTGTCCAAGAAATCCTCCTTGTCCCTGTAGAAGGATTTAAAGATGTCAAGAATTCTAGGGGACCTAGCAGCATCAGAACACTGAATGGGGACACTTTAGGTCAAGTACGCTCCCACCAAAAACGCATTGTCTATGCATGGGGTTGTTACTTTAAACCTAAGTCAACTCCACCACCTAAGATTGCACTATTGACATTCCCAACTGAGGGGGGAATAGATAAGGAAAATGGGCCTCTACAACAATTGCATAGAGGAGACTATATATCACGGATTTTGGAATAAAGTCAAGATCTTGTTAATCAGTATGACCCTACCCTAGGTCAGAAATGCTGCTTATGTTTATCTGCTAGCCCTGCATCTTATCATGCTGTTCCTGTCAAACCACAACTCTGGGTTAGAACAAAGGCTACCAGAAATAAACTTTAAGAAGGGAAAGTGGAGTGGATGGAATCTGTCCTTTGAAAGCTGTCCAAGACCATTTCAACCTCCAGGATTTCCGCTCTGGTTCAACTTAAAGTTCAAATCAGGTTTGTGTATCCTTTTTCCACCTGGAAATACTACCTCTCGGTATGTTTTTGAAGGACCAATTCTCAGAGATAAACAGAAGGACCCCTCACTGGAAGTCCCATTGCAACCACTGGCAGGAATGTTTGTGGCAGGGACTTAGGGGTCTGGACTAATGCAAGGAACTACTGAGCGCATGCCTTTTCCATAAATCTTCTTATGTGGAAAGGATGCATATTTGTGTTTACCAACAAACTGGACAGGAACATGTAACAAATCAGGTGTGGTCAGAGAAATTGCCAAGGAATTGCAGGATAGGGCTTCCAAGATAAGTCAGAGGTTACAAACAACTGACATGTGGTTTTCTTGGGTGCCTGGATTCGGATGGATTAAACAAATTATAGTCTTGTTCATATGTGCGATAGCTGGCTTAGCATTCATCCCATGTGTAATACCACTCCTCAGACAATCATCAATAAGAGCTGTAAAGGAGATTCAAGTTGAGAAGGAACTAGCTTTGACAGAACATTTTCTTAATCAACTTGGTTCCTATCCTGTGGAAGAACCTACAGGGTCTGAGGCTGACCCATATGTGAAAATAGGACCGGTGGAAAGATGGAGAGAATCTTCCTAAGAATCAAGAGAGTAAAAACAATCATGTATAACCTTTTAATTACCTTTATTTCTTATCTTTTGTTAGGATTTTTATATTGTAGATTTGTTTATTGGAAACTTATATACTCAGTAGTTACACTTATAAGAAAGTAGTGAAAGTTTCTGCATTGAAAAACTTTCAGAGGGGGGAATAAAGTAGGTAAAGCTGGTCCAGCTAGATGATCACTGAAGGGCCCTCTTTGTTCATAGTATTGTAGGAAACAAACTGTGTTTGCAAATGTATCCAGCACGTAGGCGGACACATTCCTTCTTTGATGTAGAACCAGTGAGACGGGGCCCCTCAGTTGTCACAGATAACGACAGTTGCTGATATATTGTTTGAAGGTCACAGCAGCCAAGAATGACTGCATGAAATATAAACAAGAGATAATTTGAATCTATGCTTTGGTGATTTACAAAAAGAATTATGACTGTGTTGCAAATTTAGTTAATTAGAAAATGTCATTTGATGTAATGAATGTTGCAATGATAAGAACTGCTGAGTTAACAGAATCCTTTATTTGAAAATGTATAAAGACTGAGGTCTCCATTTTATACCTTGTTCAGATCTTGTGGTCACAATACCAATCTGATCCTTATTGCAATAATAAATAAACTGATTCTTGTCTGCCTGAAAGGATGTCTCTTAATTCCTTCCTTCCATAACAATAAAGGCTAGGATGAAACACCAGGATATAACAATAGAAAGGGATTTGCATGCACAAATATTCTCATATACAGTACAGTTTTAGAAATACATAATACAGAAGATTCCAGCCATTTTGAATTATTGTCCTCCTTTTGTATATTTCATCATGGCTCAAGAAAATGTGTTATTACACACATTTAACCCTATGCAAAGCTCTTTTCTGATCCCCATTATGGTGCACTTACCAGACAGAAGACAAAAGCAGGTTCACATTTATCTTTAAATGGGAGCAGCGTCACCACACTATCAGCCTCTGCCTTAAATGAATAATACAAAATATATCTGCTATATTTTTTCTTCTAAATCATGTTGAACAGTAACAATTATCATATGATTCACAATTGTGGTTTATTATAGCTTTACTAAAACTTGGGCTGCAATATCTAGACCAGTAGATGGAAGCAAAGAGATATAAACTCATTCTTTGAACTATCTATTGATCGCCCTGTTTTTTTGCAGTCAATATTTGTTAGTCCTACTTATTGGGTTTTGGTTTAGTCTGCTGCTTCTTTTTCTAGTTTCTATTGCAGTTCCCAATGAAAATTAATCCCATTGTAATTGCCATTAAAAATACAAAGCTAAAGAAATGGGTATGATTGATCTACCCAAGGATAAGCAAGCTACTGTTCTACTGTTTAATTTTGCTATCCTAATCATAGTAAAACAACTTAATTACATCAGAATTCTATATCGTTCTAAATGCTTTAAATCACTTTAGATTGGATAATATATGTTTGATTGTGACACAGCCATTGAAATCCTTGTAAGTCTAGGCTAAACTCTAGTATTTATTTCTTTAAAACCATTCATCTTCTTCTCTACAACAGCTTACTCTTTCAACTTTTTTTTAATTTTTAATTTTTATTTCTCATAAAAACATTTACATATACATTTATCCATCATTTTTCATTCCCCTTATCTTTTAACTTTCATTTTTCATTTTTACTTTTTCGGGGCTGCTCTTTTACCATTTACCTTTACTCCAACCTTTCTTCTTCTCCTCCCCATCTCTTCCTTCCCCCTTCTCCTCCTACTTCCTTCTTTCTTCCTCTCCTTCTCTTTCCTACTTCCCCTTCCCTTCCCCCACTCCTCTCTTCTTCCCCCTTCTAACCTTCTCTTCTACTCCTCTTTCCATTCCCTTTTCTTCCTCTCCTTTTCCCTTTCTTCTTTCTCCTCTCCTCTCTTCTCCCTTCCTCTCTCTCTACTCCTTCCCCCTCTTTCAACTTTCTCAAGTTTCAAAATCTATGTATCAATAAGAAGCCATGTTTTAGCCCATTTTAGGCTATTTCTTGTTTGTCTAAATTGTAAAGAATAGCTTTGAGTGTAATGATATTCATTAGATGGACTAAATTTATTAAATTAGGAAGTTTAGCCAAGTTCTTTGTCACTTGATCATCTCACCTCATTTCTACAAGGCATAACATAGTTATTGTGTGTCTTTAATGAATATAATGATATTTAAATTCCTTTTCCTAATTTCAGCTTGCTATGGAATTTTTAATGATAATATTTTCAATAATCTCCCTGTCAAAATGAGACTAACTTGGTCAAATGAGGTATTAATATCACAAACTGTGCTTCTCCAAAGTATTTAGCATGAGAAAGTATTTAATAGTTTCCCATAAACTAGTCATCTTTGATATATTGGCTCTTGGATGCACTTGCTTGGAGGTATGGGAAGTGAAATCCAATTTATAGGGAGGGTGCTACTTTAGAAAAAGCTAGTTGGTTATTCAGATTCTTACCACAGCAAAATGTAGAAGATTATCTTCACCATATTCATTTTTTAGCCTCCTGAACAAGTTTACTACAGCTTTGCAAGGTCCACACCATGCCTGATAAATATCTACCACTGATAAAACATAGAGACACAACATAAATCCTTATTTTTTAAAATTAACAATTCCTTTGCTGGAACTCTCACCCATGCATAAAATGTGGATCTCAAATTAAAATAATACATTAATATTTCAAGAAAATAAAAATCATACATCAATAATGGACAGAAAAGATGCATTTGCAATTCCTCAAAGCTTATTCGAAGGATCAGCAAGTGCTTTAGGCTTAATAACATTCTTCTAATGAATGCAATTGTTTATTGCACATTTCCTCCTTAACATAAAGCAATGCATATTTTAGTGGAGATTAAAACTTTTCCTGCTTTATTATGTCCAGAATATCTTCTTTTTTAAGGGATATGTAGGATTTGTTGGACTAAATAATTCAACATATCTAGAGCTCGGATTTTAAAACTTTTTTAGTTTGCAGAACCTGGAAATTTAAAAAGAAAAAGAAAAAAGAAAGAGAAAATATATTCCCAGAAGTCCTGATCAAAAGACAAAATTCTAGTGAGAGAAAATTGGCTGAGGTTAATTTCAGTTAAATTTTATCTTATTTTTGCCTTTAGGTTGGTGTTTTTCAGCCTTCACAACTTTCTGATGTGTAATCTTCAACTCCCAGAATCTCCTACAATCATATCACTTGATTATTTTCTCCAAGATAAGAAATGAAAAAAAGATTAACAGATCTGATACATCTTGAGGTTGCTCTAGAATAGTATTTTTCAACTTTGGCAACCTTAAGATTTGTAGACTTTTAACTCCTGGAATTCCCAGTTGGTTGGGGAATTCTGTGGTTGAAGTTCACATAACTTAAAGTTGCCAAGATCGATAAGCACTATCATAGAATCTCACAGAATTCTATCAAGTACTCTCGAGGATCTTGGCATTTTGTCTTATGCAATTAACCAACACCATCAGGTCTAAACTAGATTAGGCACTGGCTGCTGCATAAGAGGTGTAATGCTCAAATTAGACCATATATATATATATATATATATATATATATATATATATATATATATATATATATATATATATATATATATATATATATGTGTGTGTGTGTGTGTGTGTGTGTGTGTGTGTGTGTGTGTGTGTGTGTGTGTGTATCTAATCTGTTTAAAATTAAAATAACCAGCTCCCGAAGATTGTAATAATGGTGGTAGTGGTGGGGACTTTATATTGTTCTCTCTTCTTGTTCTAGTTCTGTTAATAATTATCATATTTTTCGGTGTATAAGATGCACTCCCCCCCTCCAAAAAAGTGGGTGGAAATGTCTGTGAGTCTTATCCAGTGAATGTTGCTGAAGCCCAGCACAGGGGTGAAATGCTACCAGTTTGAACCTGTTTGGGTGAACTGGTAGTGGTGGTGGTGAATGGTTTGGCGAACTGGTAGCGGCAGCAGCGCAAAGCTCTGCTTACCTACCTGGAAGTGGTTACTTCCTGGCTTTAACCAGAAAGTAACCCATTTTGACCCTCTGCGCATGCGAAGGCTTTGCACATACACAGAGGGTCCAAAATCATACATGATGCACTCATGAAGCACTCACTTCCAAACTGATAGGGAAGGTAAATAGATTTCACCCCTCACCCTGCCCACCCACCGGCCCCATCCTTTGCCTCCCAGCAATTTAACTCCTTGCAGCAAACAGCAAACAGCCAACAGCCTGGTCAGCTTCAGCACAGCCTGATTTAGCACAAGCAGCTGATTGGCAGTTGGATCGGCCTCCCGGAATACCGCCTATCAGCTGTTCAAGGCTGCAGGGATCGCCACCACCCATTGCTGCCCATCACTGCTGCTGCCTATTGCCGCCTCTGCATGCTCCATTTTTGGCCTCCACACACCCCATTTTCGGCCTCCATGCATCCTGGTTTTGGCCCATTCCAGTTGGTGAGGACAGGCAGTAGCAGCAGTGATACCTGCTGCCTAGAATGGGCCAAAAATGGGACATGCAGAAGCCAAAAATGGAGTGTACAGAGGTGGTGATAGGTGGCAGCAGTGATGGGTGGCAACAGCGGCAATGAGTGGTGGCGATCCCTACAGCCTGGAACAGCTGATAGGCATTATTCCAGGAGACCAATCCAACCACCAATCAACTGCTTGTGCTAAATCAGGCTGTGGTGAAACTGACCAGGCTGGTTGCTGGTTGCTGCAAAGAGGTAAATTGCTGGGAGGCAGAGGCAGATTCCCCCCCCCCCCGCCCCAATTGTTTTCCTTTCTAAAAGCTAGGTGTGTCTTATACTTCAGAGTGTCTTATAGTCCAAACAATACAATAAATTTAGCCGATATGATCCAATAACAGTTTTTGAGATATCAGAAGCTATTAAAAAAATGAGGCCAGCCAAAGCCCTAAGCCCAAATGGTCTTACAAGCCAATACTATAGGTGTTTCGAAGATGAACTCCTACAACCACTAAAAGACACAATGAATGATATACTACAGGGGAGGGAATATACCCCAGACATGGAAAGAAGCCAATATCGTGTTGCTCCCAAAGGAGAGTCAAGATGTTACAAAGATAAAGAATTATAGACCAATTTCATCATTAAATAAAGACTATAAACTCTTTGCCACTGTTCTGGCAAAAAGACTAAAGAAGATTTTACAGGTATTTATACATGAAGACCAAGCAGGCTTTCTGCCGAAAAGACAGCTAAGAGATAATGTGAGGACTGTCTTAAATATTATTGAATATTTACAATATCATAATGAAAAACAGGCTGCTTTAATTATTTGGATGCAGAGAAGGCCTTTGACAACCTGAATTGGGGCTTTATGTTTAAGGTGCTGGAAGAAATAGACTTTGGAGTGAATTTTATTCAAGGAATTAAAATGATCTACACGTCCAGAATGCAAAAATTGTCATAAATTGTGATTTAACTAATTCATGTAAAATTCACAAGGGTACAGGACAAAGATGTGCCTTGTCCCCTCTGTTTTTATTTTGGTTTTGGAAGTCTTGAATAGAGATATCAGACAAAATGACAAAATAAGGAAGGGGCATGGTCAGCATCACAGCAACACAGCATGAAACCTTGGGGCTCCGAAGATAGCACTGATATCACAGCCATTTGAGGGTCCTTCGGGGTCATAGCTGTGTCGTAGGGATGGTGAAGAACGGAGACACAGGCTGGTATGAACAGGGAAATCACAAATTCACTGAAGTACTGGCAAATAGCCTCCGACTCAGCAGTTGGGAAGAGAGCTAGGAAGCTATCATAAATTCCTTCCGAGTAGCAGACCAATATGGTGACTCTATATTGAACGCCGAGGACGAAGGGGCAATGTCCGGCATTTTTGAGGGTGTTGGGGGGTCAGCTGACCATCTTACAACCCCCGCCCAGCAAGCTGAAGCATAGCCGACTCGATTGAGCCGTAGATGGAGCCGGAAGAACATCCGGCCGCCGTGGAGATGGTTAGGGATGGCACGGCAGGCGGTAAACAGCGGTGAACATTGAAACCGGGGCCCAGCTGACTGTCATGAACCAAACGGCTGTGGGGCCGGAGCGGTTGAGGCAACGGTCAGTGATGTTGCTGTGGTGGTGCCTGGGTTGCCGAAAACTTGATTTGCTGCAGACTGGGTGCTGCGGGCGGTGACGCGGGGGCGGCGGCCATGGCTACGGAGGCGGAGCTGACTAAAATGACACTCGCAACGGCGATGATGACAGCAACAGCAGCAGCAACACCGGTAGGCTAGGCTACGAGGATGCCCTCTCTAAACGATGGAGAGGGCTTTGCTGCAAGCAGTTACCCCCCTCGATGTAATGGGGAGGGGCCTGGATATTCCCCCCACCATTTTTTGAAGTATTAGGGGAGAGGTTTTCAACTTAATCACCTGAATGGCCCTATCTGAAAGAGCATGGTAGTGGTGGGGGCTGAGAACTGAAGACATGATTCTTTTTGGTCTTCCCCTGACTGTTTCCCCCCTCCCCCCTTACTAGACCTAGGCCTAGTTTGGCCATTCAGCAAAACTTGCAGCTGTTCGATCAGTTTATAGCCTTTATTTTAAACATCTTTTCCTCCTTGGCTATCCTGGTTATCCTGATAATTTGATTTCATCTCTTCCGCCTTGATGCTCCACCTTGCTTTTTCAACTTTATCTTCAGATTTTGCTGGTGTCAGAAAGGGAGGAAGCATAGACATCGATAGTCTTGAACGATTTATTTGTAATATTTATACAAATGGATGGGACTGACCATCTTCTCCTTTGTCTCTGTAACTCTGGATTGGTCGCCGTGAGAGGGCGGTCATTGAAACTCTCATTCCCTTTTTTGACTAACTTATTTTAATCACAAGACTTCCCATTGCTGTAAGAGGGAGATGGTATTCCGATGTTCTAGTACATTAGCTTCCTTGTACAACTATCTACTTTACCCTTTTTGTCTTAATCATCTGTTTTAAACCATCTTTAACACCTTAAGAAGAAAATGGCCTTTCATGGCCTCCAATTCTATCTCACCTCCGATGTATTCAGTAACAGAGCTCCTAGCACTACAAGATTTCCCCCTCTCGCAAATTTGGCCCTCCCAGTTATCTAGGGCTGCCCTCGAGGACGGGTTTTGGAACCCCGAGAGGTGGTATGCTAAGAACTGGAAGCTTTGGGGTTTTTTAAATAGTTTTTCAAACTCTATTTTAAGGGGATCTGGGAGGAGGGTGGTTTCCAATGTAAATAATGAGGCTGTGGGGCCTCCCGGGAGGGGGGTGGGTTGTATGGGTTCAGGGATTAACCCGCGAGGGATGGGGTCTAGTCCAGCTGAAGAGCGCAGCGGAGGAGATGCAGAATCCGGGGTCAAGGAGAGGGTTAGAGCTTGTACTGTTGATAGACATTACATCAGTACTGTAGGTGGGAGGGGCAGATATGGCGGGAGTAGGGGGCCACATCAAGTTGCGGGAGTGCGCACTCGCTATCTTCAAGCAGTGGCACGCTCCGGCCCCCAATGCTCTTCTCGTTCCCCAAGTGGCACAGACCCTCAGGCCCTGGGCCTTCGGCTGATGCTATGCAATGCCAGGTACATGGTAAATAAAGCCCCCCTCATTTGTGATCTTGTTCGGGAGGGGGGAGCGGACCTGGCGGGTATTACGGAGACCTGGTTGGGCCAGGAGGGGGGGGCCTCTTGTAGAGATGTGCCCACCCAGTTTCTGGGCATTTCATCAGCCAAGGTCACAGGGGAGGGGCGGGGGGTGGCAGTTATCATTAAAGAGGGTCTTGGTCCGAGGGAGGCCACTGTTCCTCAGACGGCCGGATGTGAGTCCCTCCTTGTGAAGTGGGGTCATGGGGTGCAGATGGGCCTGCTGGTTACGTACCTGGCTCCCTGCCACGTGGCAGCGGCCTTGTCTGAACTACTCAACGTTATAGCCGCGGTGGCGGTTGATACCCCTAGGCTTATGGTCATGGGGGATTTCAACCTGCCATCCGTCGGTGAGGCGTCTGAGGTGGCTCAGGAGTTCATGGCTTCCATGATGGCCATGGACCTTACCCAATTAGTTCATGGCCCTACTCACATGGGGGGAAACACGCTGGACCTGGTTTTTGTCTCTGGTCAGTGGCTGAGTGGTCTCGAGATAGGGGATATAGCGATTGAGCCCTTGTCATGGTCAGATCACTCCCTCCTTCGCTTTGACCTTCGAACTGCCGCACCCCACCGCAGGGAGGCGGAACTGATGAGGTGGTTCCGCCCCAGGCACCTGATGGACCCGGATAGGTTCCAGATGGAGCTTGGGCCATTTTCTGAGGCTCTGGCACACGGCTCGACTGAAGACCTAGTGGCCGCCTGGGATAGGGTGGCCACTGGAGCTTTAGACCGGGTCGTGCCTTTGTGGCCTCTAACCTGGCGTCGATCTCACCTGGCTCCCTGGTTCACCGAGGAGCTGAGGGAGATGAAACGCTGGAAAAGACACCTAGAGAGCAGTTGGAGGGCCAGCCATTCTGAATCTGACCAAACATTGGTAAGGTCTCATATTAAGACCTACCTGGTGGCAATAAAAGTGGCAAAATGTAACTATTTTTCCACTCTTATTGCATCATCAGATAATCACCCGGCCACCCTGTTTAGAGTGACCCGCTCCCTGCTCCACCAGGAAGCATGGGAGGACCCCTTGGAGGGTAGAGCCGAGGACTTTGTACAATATCTGTATGACAAAATCGCTCAGATTCGGGAAAATTTGGACTCTGACTGGGTAGATTCAGGAGGGAGGATGGAGGCAAGTCTTGAGAATATTACCTGGGAAGAGTTTGATTCTGTGACTCTGGAAAACGTGGACAAGATACTGGGCAGACTGAGTGCGGCCACATGTTTATTGGACCCATGTCCCTCCTGGCTGGTGCTGGCCTCTCGGGAGGTTACACGAGGCTGGTTCCAGGGGATTATAAATGCTTCCTTGAGGAAGGTGCCTTCCCCGCCGCCTTGAAAGAGGCGGTGGTGAAGCCTCTCCTCAAGAAGCCTTCCCTGGACCCAGCAGTGTTGACTAATTACCGTCCAGTCTCCAACCTTCGCTTCGTTGCGAAGGTTGTTGTGAGTGTGGTAGCGCGACAGCTTCCTCAGTACTTGGATGAATCGGCTTATCTAGATCCGTTCCAGTCGGGCTTCAGGTCTGGATACAGCATGGAAACAGCATTAGTCGCATTGGTAGATGATCTCTGGAGGGCCCGGGACAGGGGTTGCTCCTCTATCCTGGTCCTATTAGACCTCTCAGCGGCTTTTGATACCATCAACCATGGTATCATGCTGCACCAGTTTGAAGAGTTAGGGGTGGGGGGCACCGTGTTGTGGTGGTTCTCCTCCTTTCTCTCTGATCGGTTGCAGTCCATGTTGACAGGGGGGCAGAGGTCGACCCTAAGGCCCCTTGTATGTGGGGTGCCACAGGGATCGGTTCTCTCGCCCCTTCTGTTCAACATTTATGTGAAGCCGCTGGGTGAGATCATCTGTGGTTTTGGGGTAAAGTATCATCAGTATGCAGATGATACTCAGCTATACATCTCCACCCCAGACCACCCCAATGATGCCCTTGAAGTGATGTCTCGGTGCCTGGAGGCTGTACAGATCTGGATGGGGAGGAACAGACTCAAGCTCAACCCATCCAAGACCGAGTGGCTGTGGTTTCCGACGTCCCGATATAGTCAGTTGGTGCCATCACTGACTATTGGAGATGAGTCATTGCCACCCACGGAGAGGGTTCACAACTTAGGCATCTTCTTGGACTCACGGCTGTCTTTAGAAGAGCATTTGACGGCTGTGGCCGGGAGGTCTTTTTATCACATTCGCCTGATTCGCCAGTTGCGTCCCTTTCTGGATCAGGACTTGTTAAATACAGTCACTCATGCCCTCGTCACTTGGACCTGGACTACTGTAATGCTCTCTACATGGGGCTTCCCTTGAGGAGCACCCGGAGGCTCCAGCTGGTCCAGAATGCAGCCGTGTGGGTAGTTAAGGGAGCAGCATGGCGCTCCCATGTGGCTCCCCTCCTGCGCGAGCTGCACTGGCTCCCGGTGGTCTTCCTGGTGCGCTTCAAGGTCTTGGTTACCACCTTTAGAGCGCTCCATGGCTTAGGACCGGGGTACTTATGAGACCGCCTTCTGCCACCAATAGCCTCTCACCGCCCAGTACACTCCCATAGAGAGGGGCTTCTCAGGGTGCTGTCAGCCAAACAGTGTCGACTGGCGGCCCCCAGGGGGAGAGCCTTTTCTGTGAGGACACCCACCATCTGGAACGAGCTCCCCCCAGAGATACAGAAGATCCCGGATCTGCGCACTTTCCGCTGTGCCCTCAAAACATTCCTGTTTCAGCAGGCCGGTCTGGCCTAACTTTCCCTTTATATTGCTTTTGATTTTGGGATGTCTTGAATTATCTAGGACCAGAGTGTTTAGTATATTTTAATTGGTTTTTTAACGTTTGTATTACATGTATTTTTATCTTTCACTGTTCACCACCCTGAGTCCCTCGGGAATAGGGCGGTATATAAATTTAATAAATAAATAAATAAATAAGCTGAGGCAGCCACATGGAATAAGAAGAGAAGAAAGCAAGGTGAAACATCTGGGTGAGAACAAATTGCTGCCTTGGAAATAAGATTCCTTTTGTAAAAAAATTTACTCCCTGATTTTAAAAAACTTTACTTGAGAGAGAACAGCAAAAGAGGAGACGGGAGGGAGCAGATACAAGGCTATCTCCCTTCTTCCAGCAATAGCAGCAAAAATGTGGAAGCCATTAATGACAATAATTGACAAAGTTTGAAAACTGATTTTTAATTAATAGAAAGCAGATTGGGCAGAGTGGGGGTTTCTTTGTGCCAAGTTTGATGTATGACTGAACAAATCCTGAGATTTGTATCTGAAAAACTAAAAAATTGGACTGCATATTCCAAGATAATTGGAATAATTGGGAGTAAATTGTAGTGCCATCTAGTGGTGCTAGAGAAAATTCAACAATTAAATTGAACAAAGAAGAAGATAAGAATGGAATGACCTTGAACAATGTTTTGAGAACTCTGATAAGAAATGGTCTGGTGATTTTGTAGCAGAGAAGAAAAAAGGATGGCATCTAGATCCTAAAAAGCTAGCCTGTATGTATCCATGTGTGCAACCCAAGTGTTGGAGATGTGAATGTGATGATGCCACGTATTATCATATATGGTGGACATGTAAAAAAATTAAGGCATTTTGGATAAAAATATGGTGGATTATTCAAAATATTCTCAAAAAGAAGATAAAATTTACTCCACAGTTCTTCTTGTTAGGTATAATTACAGATTGTACTGTTATAGAGACTACGTTGATTTTAAATTTAATAACAGCAGCCAGACTTTTGGCGGCGCAGTATTGGAAGAAGGAAGACTTGCCTACTATTGAAGAATGGACATTAAAAGTAGTGAACTTAGCAGAGATGGCCAAAATTTCAGCGTATTTGAAGGACCATTCAAATGAAAGATATGCATCAGAATGGAGAAGATGGATTGACTATATTCAAAACAAATATCGGACTAAAAAGCTTCAAATAGCTTATGAATAAAATCAACTTTTTCTTTTTGAATTATGTTTTGTTAGTTAAAAGGGGAGTTAAAGAGCAAGAGGGAATTAAGAGCCTACAGAAAGTTAGCATATTTTAGTTTATGTTTGTTACACCCTGTATTTGCTCTGGGAAGTCTGGGCTGGGGGGAGAGGGGTTGGAGGGAGAGGGGGGATGGGGGATGGGTGGTGGGGGGAGGAGGGAAGAGGGGGAGGAGGGACGGGGAAAAATATTGTAATATTTGATAAAACTTTTTAATAAAAAAAAAGAAAAAAGGAAAAAATATACAGCTAAAAACTGAACTGCCTGCCTGTTGTTTTGCAGATTTATAAATCATGGAATGGTGTATTTGGTCCTTTTTTTTTTAATTTGATTTATATGCCACCCTTCTCCGGAGACTCAGGGCGGCTTACAATGCGTTAAGCAATAGCCTTCATACTTTTATATATTTATACAAAGTCAACTTGTTGCCCCCACAAATTGGGTCCTCAATTTACCTACCTTAGAAAGGATGGAAGGCTGAGTCAACCTTGAGCCTGGTGAGATTCGAACTTACAGTAATTGCAGACAGCTGGTGTTAATCACAATGCTATTAGTCTGCTGACCCACCAGGCCTTTTTAAATTGGATTTTTTTCCCTTCTCTTTGGAATTACATTTTTGGAGATTAGTTTCTTTCTTTCTCTCTCCTTGGAAATTTTATCTCTCTCTCTCTCTCTCTCTCTCTCTCTCTCTCCCTCTCTCTCTCTCTCTCTCTCTCTCTCTTTTTTTTTTTTTTTTTGGTTTTTTCCTTTCCTTTCCTTATCTCTTCTTTTTTACTTTTAACATTCTTTTTTGGTGATAGATATATTTTTGTTTTTATTTTTTGTCCTTTTTATACTTTTGATTTTCTTGGCTCTTTTTGATTTTCAAATCTATACTTTGAACTTTTTGTTATATCCTTTTTTTCTCTGCTTTGTGGGTTAGGGTAACAAGAACCTGAAAATTTTGATTGTGGATTGGACTTTGATTTTAAACCTGGAAGTAATTAAGAGGCAAATTTGAATTTTAAAGTTGAATCATTTGGATTACAAATTGGGTGGTTTGAATTTAAAGAACATAATGAAGAAAACAACACAACATCTATCTTCACCATCAATATCAACAGCAACCAACTCCACAGGACAAAAAATAGCGAAAACTGCAACACAGCAAGAGAAATCTAATACCAAATTAAAAAATATGTTATAGACCATATACAAAGGACAATTATAACTGTCGAAATGGATAAAGCTGATTATTATTTAAGATTTCAGAACATCAAAGAAGAAAAAGGAGAGAACTTAGCAGAAAAAAATTGCAGAAATATTAGCGGAGGCAATGGAAGAGGACAAAGAAAAGATACTAAGTGGGATTGATGAGATATATAGAGTGCATACAAGATATGCAATGAGAAATAATTTACCAAGAGAAATACATGTCAGATTTACCAAGAAAGATTGAGAGCAGAGATACTGCAATTGATGAGAAATTTGACAATAAAGCACAAAGGTAGAGAGATAGTAGCACTGAAACAAATTCCAAGAAGAGTTAGAGACTTAAGAAAAGAATATCAATTTCTTACAAAATGTCTGATTAAAAGAGGAGTGAATTTCAGATGGTTGGTGCCAGAAGGAATCTTGGTGAACTGGCAGGAACAAAGACACAGATTAGATACAATAGAGAAAGCAGAAATATTCTATGAACAATACATAGAATTCCAAGAGGAAGGAAGATCGAGTGAAGAAAGAGGGATTGGACAACAGGAAGAAAAAAAAGGAACAATTAAAAGAGACAACAAAAAAACAGGAAAAAAGAGCAATAAGAGAAGGAGCAAGAGTGAAAAAAGTTAAAGACCAAAGGGAGATAAGAGTGACTAGATCTACAAAACAAGTAAATAAGTAAGAAATGGAAGAAAAAATTAAAATGATATCAATGAATATAAACGGATTAAATTTGGCGATAAAAAGAAGAATATTTAATGAATTAGAGAAGCTAAAATTAGAGATTATATGTTTCCAAGAAGTCCACATTAGAAAACAACTTTTGGAGCAAGTAAAATTGGGGACATAATATACAACGCTTGCTTGCCAAAGTAAAAGAGGAGTAGCACTTTATATTAAAAAGATAATTCAATCTAAACAAATATTTGAGGATGAGGAAGGAAGAGTATTAATGGTAGAAATAGTAATGAACTATTAAAAAATATTGATAGTGGGGATATACACTCCAAATGAAAATCAAGAAGAATTTTATGCGAAATTACACAGGAAAATATTAGAATATGTATATGAAGATATATGCATAATAGGAGACTTCAATGTAATTGATAATAATGAGTTAGACTACAAATCTACAAAAATGAATAAAAAATTAAGAAAGACTTTACCTAGAGCTCTGATGGTGAAACTATGGCACGCGTGGGCACACCAGCCGTCACTCCAGCCCAGTTCCACCGTGCATGCATGTGTGCCCCCCATTGGCCAGAGGGTCTCTGCTGCGCATGTGCCAGGGGTGGGGCGC
The DNA here is from genome assembly GCA_022577455.1 of Arizona elegans. NCBI lineage: Eukaryota > Metazoa > Chordata > Lepidosauria > Squamata > Colubridae > Arizona > Arizona elegans. The sequence goes on along the minus strand of JAKOOJ010000004.1, from coordinate 80,055,414 downwards.
ATGCATGGGGGGGAGCAGATTGGTGCAAGAGGCTTTCCAGGCCCAAAATGTGCCCCATTTTGGACCTAGAAAGACTCCTGCAGCAACCTGGAAGCTAAAATAGCCCCAAGCGCATGCATGGGGGGGGGCGCATGCACGGGGGAATGCTTGCATTGTATTTGGGGGGTTCAGGTACGCGCCCACATTTGGCCACACACACATGCTTTGGGCACTCGGCACCCAAAAGGTTAACCATCACTGACCTAGAGCATTTTATACAATGACAGATGAGTTAAGCTTGCAAGATGCATGGAGAAAAAGAAATTTGAAAGAAAAGCAGGATACATTTTACTCAAACAGGCACATGTCATGATCAAGAATAGATATGATGTGGATGTCAGCAGCATTAATCTCCAAGATATATAAGATCGAAACAGAAGCAAGTACATGGGCAGACCACAATCCAATAATAATGATATAGAAGGGGAAGAGAAAAAGAATGAGATGGACATTAAACCAAAACTTACAATGTATGGAAAAAGAATTGATTTTCTTCTTTAAACAAAATATAAAAGAGGATACATCACTGCAAAATATATGGGATACTAGTAAGGCATATATTAGAAGATTAACAATGATATATTTAGGAAAATGGAATAAACAGAACATACAAAAACAAAAAAAGTTGGAAAAGGAACATAAGAATCTAGAACAGTGGTTTTCAACCTTCCTAATGCCGCGACCCTTTAATACAGTTCCTCATGTTGTGGTGACCCTCAACCATAAAATTATTCCTAAAACCATCCGATGGTTTTCCGATGGTCTTAGGCCAGGAGTCCCCAACCTTTTGGACCTCAGGGACCACCAAGTTCATAATTTTAAATTTCGCGGACCACTAATACGAATCCAGCGCGCCGCTGGCTGAAGCACCTGGACTCCCAGTGATGGGATGGTGTCCTTCAGGCACTCTCCCTCCTCTCTTTCTCTCTCCCCCCTCTTTCTCTCTCTTTCTCTTTCATTCTACCTCCCTCTCTCTCCCCCAGTCTCTCTCATTCTTTCTCTCTCTTCCCCTCTCTCTTTCTCTCTCCCATTCTTTCTTTCTTTTTCATTCCCTCCTCTCTCCCATTCTTTCTCTCATTCTCTTTCTCTCTCCCCCCTTTCTCTCTTTCTCTCTCCCCCCCTCTCTCCCCCCCTCTCATTCTGATTCTCTCATTCTGATTCTCTCTCTCTGATTCTTTCATTTTCTCTCTCTCTCTCATTCTCTGATTTTCTGATTCTCTTTCATTCTCTGTCTCTTTCTCTGTCTCTCATTCTCTCTCTCTCACTCTCTGATTCTCTTTCTCTCTCTCTCTCTCATTTTCTCTCTTTCATTCTTTATCTTTCATTCTTTCTCTCTCTCTGTCTCATTCTGATTCTCTCTCTTTCTCTCTCTTTCTCTCTCTCTCTCATTGTCTCTTTCATTGTCTCTTTCTCTTTCTCTCGCTCTCTCATTCTGATTCTCTCTCTCTCTCTCTCTCTCTCTCTCTCTCTCTCTCTCTCTCTCTCTCTCTCTCTCTCATCTCATGGGCCAGCCAGTGTCTTGGGCCTGAGATGAAGTCAAGCACCTCCCAGAGAGACCAAGGTGCGTGGAGCACCAACAAGGGCCAGAAGAAGTTTGGGAGCGAAGCACTACTTGAACTTGCATGGCATGAACATTCGCCTTGGTATATTTGCGCCAGCCAGTGGCCAAGGCAGCCCTCATCTTCTGTCGCTTGGGACTCGGAGTGGTAAATGGTGACTGGTCTGGGGACCAGCCAGATTTTGCTCTCCATTGTGGATGCCAGATTGGCCCCCTGTAAGCTCTTGTCTCTTGAGGAGTGCTTCCTGGAGCGGCGCTGTAAACTTTGGTTGGGCTCCTCGAGACACGAGAGCTTGCAGAGGGCTGATCTGATGTCTGCAATGGACAGCAAAATCCAGCTTCTTCTCTCTGCTGTAAGTGCAGCATCAGGATTCTGCCTTGGTATATTTGCGGTGTAAGGCAGCCCTCATTTCCTCCCGCTTGGGACTCGGAGTGGTAAACAGCATCTGGTTTGGGGAGCAGCCGGATTTTCTCTCCATTGCAGATGCCAGATCGGCCCCCTGCAAGCTCTCGTCTCTCAAGGAGTCCAACCAAAGTTTCCCACACCACTTCAGGGAGCGCTCCTCGAAAGACGAGAGCTTGCAGGGGGCCAATCTGGCATCCGCAATGGAGAGCAAAATCCGGCTGCTCCCTGAACCAGTCACCATTTACCGCTCCGAGTCCCAAACATCAGGAGATGAGGGCTGCCTTGCGCCACAAATATACCAAGGCAGATTTCTGATGCTGCACTTAACAGTGGAGAGAAGAAGCTAGATTTTGCTCTCCATTGCAGACACCAAATCAGCCCCCTGCAAGCTCTCATCTCTCGAGGAGCCCAACCAAAGTTTCCCGCACTGCTTCAGGGAGCCCTCCTCGAGAGATGAGAGCTTGCAGGGGGCCGATCTGGCATCCACAATGGAGAGCAAAATCCTGCTGCTCCCGGATTTTGGTGCTCCCAGACGCCATTTACTGCTCCGAGTCCCAAGCGGCAGGAGAGGAGGGCTGCCTTGCACTACTGGTTGTCTTAGGTGACCCCTGTGAAAGGGTTGTTTGACCCCCAAAGGGGTCATGACCCACAGGTTGAGAACCACTGATCTAGAGGAAGAACTTCAGAAGCAGCCACCAAATAAAAAAAAATTAAAAATTTGACAGATTTGCAAAAACATAAATTAAACTTAATGGAAAATGAAGAATTGGCAAATAAAATAAAATTAACAAAGTAATTTTTTTTTTGAAAATGCAAACATGCCAGGATGATGGTTGGCATATAAGATGAAAAAGGGGAAAAAAAAAAAAGATAAATCAATTATTAGATCAAGATGGAAGGATATGCTATCAAAATGAGAAAAAGAAAAAAATAATTGAGAAATATTATAAAAGTTTATACAAGCAAGAGTTAGTGACAGAAGGAAAGATAGAACAATACTTAGAAAAAGCTAAAATACCTAAAATTCCAGAAGAATTTAAAAAGTTGTTAGAAGAAAGAATATCGATGATGGAATTGATGGAGGGAATTAAGAAACAAAAGAATGATAAAACACCAGATGGATTGCCAGCAGAACTATACAAAATGTTGCAAGATGTATTAAGCAATGTATTGTTACAAGTATTTAATTATTTATTATTAAAAGCCAAAATTCCGAATTCGTGGATGGACGTATATATAACTCTTATACCAAAAGAAGAATCAGATTTATGACAAATAAAGAACTATAGACCAATCTCATTATTAAATGTGGATTACAAAATTTTTGCATCAATTATGGCTGAAAGATTGAAGAGACTATCAAATGAATTTATATATTCATTTGATAGTCTGTCCGAAGTTAGGGGGGTGAGGGGAGGGAAAGAAGAGGCTTGGTGGAGAGAGGATCTTCCAATCTCTGTGATGGTTGGGAGAGGGGGAGATCTAGAGAGCGCCCCGCTGTATCCAAGAGATGGCATGCTCCAGCCCCCTGGGTTCACCCTGCTTCCCCAGGGGTGTAGGAGGGCGGAGCCCTGGACTCCGGCTGGTGTATCTGAATGCCAGGTCTGTAATGAAAAGGCCCTCCTCGTCCGAGATTTAATTGACGAGGAGGAAGCGGACCTGGCTTGCATTATGGAGACCTGGTTAGGACCGGAGGGAGGTGTCCCTCTCCCTGATTTATGTCCCCCAGGCTTCCGTGTGCTTCACCAGCTGCTACTCCAGGGTAAGGGCAGGGGGGGTGGCGGTTGTTATTAGAGAAAGCCTCAGTCCCAGGGAGGTCACTGTTCCTCTGATAGGTGGGTGTGAATTGCTCCTTTTGAAATGGGACCCTGGAGTTCAGTCGGGTCTGTTGGTTACATACCTGTCTCCCAGTTGCGTATCCTCAGTCCTGCCTGCACTACTAGATGTCCTGGCCAAGTTGGCGGTTGAACTCCCCAACCTTTTGTTGTAGGAGACATCAACTTGCCATCGGTCGGGGAGACATCTGAGCTAGTCCGGGAGTTCATGACCTCCATGATGGCCATGGACCTAACTCAGGTTGTATAGGGCCCAACTCATAAAGGAGGACACACACTCAACCTGATTTTTCTCTCTGGACGGTGGATAAATGATCGGGGTAGGGGGGACTTATCCATCTACCCCCTGTCATGGACCGATCATTCCCTCTTTAGGCTGGACTTTTTCTCCATCATAGCCCACTGCTGGGAGCTGGAACCAGTGAGATGGTTCCGCCCCAGGCGTCTGATGGACCCGGAAAGGTTCCTGATGGAGCTTGGGCCATTTCCCGCCTCCTTAACCCACGATTCGTCTGAGGCCCTGGTGGCGGCCTGGGAACAGGCTGCGGTGGGGGCCTTGGATCGAATCGTGCCTTTGCAGCCTCTGACCCGATGCAGATCCTGGGTGGCTCCATGATTTAACGTGGAGCTTAGGGAAATGAAGTGTCAGAAAAGACACCTGGAGGGCAGTTGGAGATCTTCCCAGACCGAATCGGACCGAATACAGTTAAGAACCCATATTAGGTTTTATCTTATGGTGATGGAAGCGGCGAAACGTCATTATTTCGCCACTCTCATTGCATCTGCAGAAAACCGCCCAGCAGCCCTGTTTAGAGTGACCCACTCTCTTCTGGAGCGAGGGAGGACCCCTTGCAGGGCAGAGCTGAGGATTTTGTACAGTTTCTACAAGATAAAATCACTCAGATCTGGACTGGGTTGGACTCTGACTGGGCAGAGTCTATCGAGGAGACAAAGGTTTGTCTTGAAGGTAACGTCTGGGTTGAGTTTGAGCCTGTTTCGGTGGATGAACTGGACAGAATTATGAGTCAGCTGGGTGCCTCCACATGTTTATTGGACCCTTGTCCCTCCTGGCTTGTTTCTGCAACCAGAGAGGTGACTGGAGGCTTGATTCAAGCAGTTGTCAAGGGGTCTTCCCCGTCACATTTAAAGAGGCAGTGGTTCGACCCCTGCTTAAGAAGCCCACTCTGGATCCAGACTCCCTTAACAACTATCGTCCAGTCTCCAATCTTCACTTTATAGCGAAGGTTGTTGAGTCCATGGTGGCACAGCAGCTCCCTCAGTTCCTGGAGGAAACTGACTACCTGGACCCATACCAATCGGGTTTCAGGTGCAGTTATAGCATGGAAACGGCATTGGTCACCCTAGTGAATTGCAAAACAAAATGGCAGCTCAGAGCTGAAACTCCGAAGCTAGGAGGGAGATGTTTCAACATTTTCAAGAGTGTGGGGGTCAATTAACCATCCACAGACCCCCTCCCAGCAAGCTGAGGTATTTTCAGCTCAATAGAGCTGTGGATGGAGCCCAAGGATAAAACCCAAGCCGAGCCCGAAGATCAGCTGTTTGTTGGTAAAAAGACTGAGGGCGGTGAAGAGGATGTCAACATCAAAGCCTGGCTGTCATGACCGGGTCAACCACTGAGTCTAATACAGCTGATGAAATGGTTGGCGAGATGGTGGCAACATCAACTCAGGATAGGGTGTTGATAATGATGCCTGGGCTAATAGGCGCTGCATGTAGCAACACGGCAGCGATGATGTCTACGGCAAGGGGGGTTACCACAATGGCGAGGGGAATGGCGCTAATGGCAGTGATGGCAATACCAGGAGGCTGCAAGGAAGCCCTCGTTGTTAATAGAGGAGAGGGCAATGCTGCAAAGGCTATAAATGTTAGGATCCCTTCAACCTCTAGGGATCTGTCGCACTCCTCTTTCTTGAAACGCTGAGGACTTATTAAACTAATTGAACTAAGTAGCCTGAGCAAGGTGATGGATGGGACTGAGGATTATAAACTGGAGATGATGATTTACTCTCCCCATCCACTGTCCCTCTCTCCTTTATCAGATCTAGGTCTATTACGACCACTCAGCATTAACTTGCAATCTTAGATTGATCTGCAGCTTTATTTACCACCTATTCCCCAATATTACCCTGATTATTTAACCCTAAATACTTTGTCCAGTGACTCTGCCTTACTTTTTTGATCTAATCCTTGGCCATCGCTGGTATCAGGACTGGAGGAGATACAGACATTGAGAGTCTTGGATTATGGGGAGATAGACCACCTTCTCTTTGTTTGTTTCAAATGGTTTGGTTGCTGTGAGAGGACAACCCTTTGAGACCTCTACCCCCCACCTCCTTTGGATGGACTTACTACAACCACAAGACTTCCCATCGTCGTGAGAGGGCGATGATGTTCTGATGTATTGACATTTGTAACATACTGGTCTTCCTTTAACATCTATTTCCTCCCTTATTTTAAATTACCTGTCTTAACCATCTGTAACACTCTTAGAAGAAAATGATCCTTCATCTCCTTCAACTCGCTCCTATCTTTGATGTATTCAACTGCGGAGCTCCTTGCACTGTGAGATTCCCCCCTCTCGCATGTCTGGCCCCTTTCAGTTATCAAGGGCCGCCCTTGAGGACGGGTTTTGGAACCCCGAGAGGTGGTTTGCAAAAAACCGACAGCTTTGGGGGTTTTTAGATAAATCTTTAAGTTCTATTTTAAGGGGTTCTGGGAGGGATTGTGGGAATGGATCTGGGGGGATCCATAAATCCACTAAAAAGGGTAATGGGTCTGATGATCATGGTGGGGAAGATGGGGACAGAAATCTGACAAGGATGCAGGGGGATGAAGCGATGGGCATTAGTATAGTAAGTGGGAGGGGCAGATATGATGGCTGCAAGAGGCCATATTATGTTTCGGGAGTGCGCACTCGTTGTTTATGAGCGATTGCCCACTCCGACCCCCAAAGCACTGCTCGTTTCCCAGGTTGTTCAGAGTCTCAGACCCTGGGTCTATGGCAGATGTTATGTAATTCAAGGTCAGTGGTAAATAAAGCCCCGCTCATTCATGATCTTATTTCAGAGGGGGGTGCTGACCTGGCAGGGATTACGGAGACCTGGTTAGGCCAGGAGGGAGGAGTTCCCCTTGTGGAAATGTGCCCGCCAGGTTTCCGTGCATTCCATCAGCCAAGGACTCAGGGAAGGGGTGGGGGAGTGGCAACAATCATTAGAGAAAGTCTTTGCCCGAGGGAGGCCACTGTTCCTCAGATAGCTGGTTGTGAGTCCCTCCTTGTGAAGTGGGGTCGGGGGATTCAGATGGGTCTACTGATTGCGTACCTGGCTCCCTGCCACGTAACAGTGGTCCTGCCTGAGCTGCTCGACATTATAGCCGGGGTGGCAGTGGAAACCCCCAGACTTATTGTTATGGGGGATTTTAACCTGCCATCGGCTGGTGAGATGTCGGAGACGGCTCGGGAGTTCATGGCTTCCATGACGGCCATGGACCTGACCCAGGTAGTTCAAGGCCCCACCCACTTGGAGAATCACACTCTGGACTTGATTTTTGTCTCTGATCAGTGGCTGAATGATCTAAGAATAGGAGATATAGACATCAAGCCCTTGTCATGGTCTGATCATTCTCTCCTTCACATGGACTTTCAAGTCACTTCCACCCACCGCAGGGAGATGGAACCAACCAAATGGTTCCATCCCAGGTGCCTGATGGACCCCGAAAGGTTCCTGATGGAGCTTGGGCCATTTCCTGAGACTCTGGCTCACGACTCGACTGAGGACCTGGTGGTCGCCTGGGACAAGGCGGCTACTGCGGCCTTGGATCGCATCGTGCCTTTGCGGCCTCTGACCCAATGCCGATCTCATCTAGCTCCTTGGTTTTCTGAGGAGCTGAGAGAGATGAAGCATCGGAAAAGACGCCTGGAGAGCGATTGGAGGACAAGCCGATCTGAATCTGAGCGAACACAGGTGAGATCTTATATTAAGACCTACCTAGTGGCGATAAGAGCGGTGAAGTCTAGCTACTTCTCCGCTCTTATTGCATCTGCAGAGAACCGCCCAGCCGTGCTGTTTAGGGTGACCTGCTCCCTACTTCAGGTGGGGGTACGGGAAGATCCCTTAAAGGGTCGAGCTGAGGATTTGGTACAATTCCTGCATGATAAAGTCACTCAGATTCGGGAAGGCCTGGACTCCGATTGGGTAGATCCAGGGGAGGAGACAGGGGCAGGTCTTGAGAGCATTATCTGGGAAGAGTTTGACTCTGTGACTCCTGAGGACGTGGACAGGATTCTGGGCAAGCTTAACGTTGCCACATGTTTATTGGACCCGTGTCCCTCCTGGTTGGTACTGGCCTCCCGGGAGGTTACACGAGGCTGGCTCCAGGGGATTATAAATGCTTCTCTGAGTGAGGGTGTCTTTCCCACTGCCTTGAAAGAGGCAGTTGTGAAGCCCCTCCTCAGGAAGCCTTCCCTGGACTCGGCTATATTATCAAATTATCGTCTAGTCTCCAATCTTCACTTTGTTGCGAAGGTTGTTGAGAGTGTGGTGGCGTGACAACTACCCCGATACCTGGATGAAGTTGTCTATCTGGATCCATTCCAGTCGGGCTTCAGGTCACGATACAGCACGGAAACGGCATTGGTCGCGTTGGTGGATGATCTCTGGAGGGCTCGGGACAGAGGTTGCTCCTCTATCCTGGTCCTATTAGATTTCTCAGCAGCTTTTGATACCATCGACCATGGTATCTTACTGCACCAGCTGGAGGGGTTAGGAATAGGGGGCACCGTGCTTTGGTGGTTCTCCTCCTTCCTCTCTGACCGTTCGCAGTTTGTGTTGGCAGGGGGGCAGAGGTCGACCTCGAGGCACCTTATTTGTGGAGTGCTGCAAGGGTCAGTCCTCTCACCCCTTCTGTTCAACATTTATGTAAAACCGCTAGGCGAGATCATCCATGGTTTCGGGGTGAGTGTTCATCAGTATGCTGTTGACACACAGCTATATATCTCCACCCCAGACCACCCCAATGATGCCCTTGCTGTGATGTCCCATTGCCTGGAGGCCGTGCGGATCTGGATGGGGAGAAACAAGCTCAGACTCAACCTCTCCAAGACCGAGTGGCTGTGGCTTCCAGCGTCCTGGTATAGTCAGCTGGTACCATCACTGACAATAGGGGATGAGATCTTGCTCCCCACAGAGAGGGCCCACAACTTGGATGTCCTCCTGGATTCATGGCTATCTTTAGAAGATCATTTGACGGCCAGGGGTGCCTTTTATCAGGTTCGCCTGATCCGCCAGTTGCGTCCCTTTCTGGATCGGGATGCCTTGCGCACGGTCACTCATGCCCTAGTTACCTCCCGTATGGACTACTGTAATGCTCTCTACATGGGGCTCCCCTTGAAAAGCACCCGGAGGCTCCAACTGGTCCAGAACGTAGCCGCGCGGGTGATTATGAGTGCAGCTTGTTACGCCCATGTAACAGCTCTCCTACGCGAGCTGCACTGGCTCTCCGTGGTCTTCCGGGTGCGATACAAGGCGTTAGTTATCACCTTTAAAGCGCTCCATGGCTTAGGACCTGGGTATCTACGAGACCGTCTTTTGCCACCAATAGCCTCGCACCGACAAGTTCGTTCTCACAGGGAGGGACTACTCAGGGTACCGTCAGTCAAATTATGTCGACTGGCGACTCCCAGGGGGAGGGCCTTCTCTGTGAGGGCTCCAATCCTTTGGAATGAACTGCCCCCGGAGATATGGAATATCCCTGATCTCCGTGCTTTCCGCCGTGCCCTCAAGACCCTGATGTTCCAACAGGCGGGGCTAAACATATGAACATGTGAATGATTTTTTAAATGTGATCTAATTCTGGGTTTTATTTAATTGACCAAACTAAGTAATAATTTTAATTAGCAATTTTATGATGTTTGTGTGTCTATATTTTTCTTGACTGTACACCGCCTTGAGTCTTACGGGAGAAAGGTGGTATAGAAATATAATAAATAAATAAATAAATAAATAAATAAATAAATAAATAAATAAATAGTGAATGATCTCTGGCAGGCCTGGGATGGGGGTTGTTGCTCCATCCTGGTCCTTCTTGACCTCTCAGCAACTTTTGATACCATTGACCATGGTATCCTACTGCAGCGACTCGGGGGATTGGGGGTAGGAGGCACCATTTTACGGTGGTTCTCCTCCTGCCTTTCAGGCCTCTCGCAGTTTGTATGGACGGGGGGACAGAGATCCTCCCCGAAGCCTCTCACATGCGGGGTGCCTCAGGGGTTGGTTCTCTCCCCCCTGCTCTTTAACATCTATATGAAGCTGCTGGGTGAGATCATTCATGATTTTGGGGTGAAAATATGCTGATGACACTCAGCTTTATATCTCCACCCTGGACCACCCTGGGGATGCCCTTTCCATGATATCCTGGTGCGGACCTGGATGGGAAGTAACAGACTCAGACTCAACCCATCCAAGACTGAGTGGCTGTGGATACCGGCATCCCATGATCTAGTGGTCCCGTCACTTGTGATAGGAGGGGAGCTACTCACTCCCTCAGAAAGGGTTCGCAATCTGGGTGTCCTCCTGGATTCACGGCTATCTTTAGATCATCTGACGGCTGTGACCAGGGGGACCTTCGCACAGGTACGCCTGGTGCGCCAATTGCGCCCTTTCCTAGACCGGGATGCCCTTGCCACGGTCACCCACGCCCTTGTTACTTCTCAGTTGGACTACTGTAATGCCCTCTACATGGGGCTGCCCTTGGGATACACCCGGAGGCTACAGCTAGTCCAGAATGTGGCCGCGCGGGTTGTTAGGGGGCTTCTCATTACTCCCGTGTGACATCTCTCCTGTGCGAGCTGCACTGGCTGCCGGTGGTCCTTCAGGTTTGTTTCAAGGTGCTGGTGCTCACCTATAAAGCCCTACATGGCTTAGGCCCGGGGTACTTGCAGGATCATCTCCTGCCATCCTCCCATCATCCTGTGCGCTTCCACAGAGTGGGCCTCCTCAGGGTGCCGTCAGCCAGACAATGTCAGCTGGCAGCCTCCAGGGGGAGAGCATTCTCTGTGGGAGCTCTGACCCTCTGGAATGGGTTGTCCACACCCTAACCCTAACCCTTCCGCCGCAAACTGAAGACGTGGCTCTTTCATCAAATGGGCTGACCCATTGGGGGATTTTTACATTGAAATAATTTTAAGTAATTTTAAATTGGATTTTAATTTTTATGTAATTTTCGAATTTGTTGAATGTCTCTTTGTAAGCTGCCCTGAGTCCTTCGGGAGAAGGGTGGCATATTAATTACATCAATAAATAAATAAATAAATAAATAAATAAATAAATAAATAATCTGGATCAGAATGGTTTTCTACCTAAAAGACAGATTAGGGATAATATGCGAATTATATTGGACGCATTGGAATACTATGAAGCACATTCAGAAAAGCAAATGGCATTGTTATTTTTGAATGTGCAGAAAGCGTTTGATAATGTGAACTGGCAATTTATGACTACACAATTGCAAGTGACGGATTTCACGGATAGGTTTATAAATATGGTTAAAACTATATATAAAGATCAATCGGCAAAGGTGATTGTGAATGACAGAAAAAGTAGCTATTACAAAAGAAACTAGACAAGGATGTCCATTATCTCCATTGCTATTCATATTAACATTAGAAATTTTAAACAGAAAGATAAGACAAGATAAAGAAATAAAAGGAATGAAAATCAAAAAAGAAGAATACAAACTACAAGCCTTTGCGGATGATTTAGTGTTTATCATGGAAGAACCAACAAAAACAAGTCCAAAGTTAATTGAGCAAATAGAGGAATATGGAGAAGTAGCGGGATTGAAAATTAATAAAGACAGGATAAAAATCATAGTTAAAAATATGAGAGAAAAACAAAAAAAGCAATTAATGGAGAAGTTAGTTGTTCAAATAGTGAAGAAAGTAAAATATTTGGGTATTCAATTAACTTCAAGGTGTATAACTATGAAGGAAGATAATTATTACAAACTGATAAATCAAATTGAAATAGACTTGGAGATATGGAAAAATTTGCAATTATCACTAATGGGAAGAATAGTGTTAATTAAAATGAATATACTACCAAGAATCTTGGTTTTTTTTCCAAACAATACCGATAAAGTTGGAGAAAAAATATTTTGAGAATTTGAACAAAATGATGTGGAAATATGTATGGCAAGGGGAAAAAAGCAAGAATTAAACTTAAACTGCTTCAAGATTCTAGAACTAGAGTTGGGTTTGGACTACCAAATTGGGATCTATACTATCAAGTGGCGACGTTAACCTGGGTTAAAGAAAGGATTTTATTGAGAAATACAAGAATATTGACTCTGGAAGGACATAATTTGCAACTAGAGTGGCACGCTTTTCTTTGGTATGGAAAAAATAGGATACATGGGTATTTTCAGAAACATTGCATAAGGAATGGTTTGCTAAAACATGGGAAATAGTGAAAGAAAGACATTATATGAAGATACCAATGTGGCTTTCAACAATAGAAGCTTTGACACATCCAGATATGATTAACATGGAAAATATTGTGAGATATAAGGATATTTTAATAGAGAAGGGAGAACTAAAACAGAAACAAATACTAGAAAAACAAGGGATTGAGAAGATTGGTATACACGACTGCAAATACAATCAAGGTATGATATAGATTTGAAACAGTAAGGATTTAATTTGGAAAAATCAGAATTGGATGAGCTATTGACTGGGACAGATGAAAAAATGATTAAGAAATTGTATAATTACTTATTGCAAATCAGATTAGAAGAGGAAGAAGTAAAAGAGACAATGATAGTATGGACAAAAAACTTTGGTTATACGCTAGAACTAGAGAGATGGCAACAATTATGGGAAAGGAATTATAAATTAACAATGGCAACTGCATATAAAGAAAATTTATATAAAATGTTTTAAGGATGGCATATGTCACCAGAAAGATTAGCAAAAATGTTTAAGGATAAATCAGCTAAATGTTGGAAATGTTTTCAATTGCCGGTATCATATTATCATGTGTGGTGGACATGTAAGAAGCAAAAAATTATTGGGTTAGAATACAGGCATGGTTAGAGGAAATGTTGCACTAACGTATAGAGTTAAAACCAGAGGCATTTTTATTGGGCATATTACTGGACAAATATAGGAAAAAGATACATATTTGATTATTCATATAATAACAACAGCGAGAATTGTATTTGCACAAAAGTGGAAGACAGAAAAAATCCCATCAGAAGGAGAGGTAATAAAGGAGGTTTTAGAATGTGCAGAAATGAATAGGTTAACATTGAGAATAAAAAATAAAGAGGAACTGGTGTATTTTTTTTTTCAATTCCTTTATTTATCAGTATCAAATTACATAGTAAATTACTTTGGAGAATGCGTTGCTTGAATACTGTAATACAAATAAAGATCTTTCCATTATTTGACGTACCTTATTGTCTTAAAACTGTGCGTTGAAATAAAACATTTTGGCATGTCCCAAAGAAATAACCTGCATGAATTTTCTGTACTCGGTTTACACATAATACATTTATACTTTTTTGAGATGCTGCCATGGGTTCATAAGCAGCCTGTATCTATTATGGGCTTTGCTTATCATAACATCCAGATTCTGTTCTGGGAAAATGAGATTCCTGAGCCGAAATCCAAGTTAACATGAAGAACATGTTAACATGTTAACATGTTAACATGAAAAGTCCTACCTCTCATCTGAGGAATCCGTACCCAATTTCTTACCCCAGATCATACAATCTTGGATCACCCCGGAAATCATGATTGTATTCCTCATTACTGGAAGATGACCAGGATTCAGCTGGGAAGATGAGTAAACCACACCAGAGTTCAAGGCCCAACCCTTAGGCTTGTACCGTTAGTCTACTTATTTCCCAATTGAATTTTCTTTTGGCCGAGGCGAGCAGCGTCGGCCAAACTTCATTGGATACCAGAAGGATTTTGGCATTCCCTTGAGAACTTTCTCTCTCTCTGTGTGTGAGATGTACAGGGCACCAGAAACTGCACCCTGGATGATCTTGCAGTCTGAAATGATGATGATGATGATGATGGGGGCAGAAGGGCATCCAAGAGAGATGTCCAAGGTCCAAATGAACAGAAGTACAGAAACGCCAGTGCAGGGTCACAGGTGGGACAGGAAGTAGGCAGCATTTCCTGTTGAGCCCTCAGCTTGTCAGTATCATTTGAAGTCAGGTTTCTCCGGGAAGGTGCAACCGGAATGCTTGATGATCACACTGGCAGCGTAGTGCCCGGCTCTGATACACTCCGTCAACGGCCGCTCATAGACCAACTGAGACAGGAAGCCACCTACAAAGGCATCTCTGGCTCCATTAGTGTCAATTATCTCACTCTGGTCACTAATTAAGACTGGGAAAACTCTTACTTCATTTTCTGTGGCCATGACAGTGTTATCCTTCCCTTGGGTAAACACCACGACCCGCTGTCTTTTCGGATTTGCTTTTTTCAGCGCCTGAGTTTTTCGGGCAATCTCTTCAATGTCCTCCGTCTCAAAGCCTTGCTCTCGAGCAAAAGTGGCAGCTTCTGTTTCATTCCCAAACAGGATATCAACATAAGGCATGACTTCCATTAGTTGGTCCTTGTAGAACTGGCTAATGAAGGGTGCAGAAAGATTTAAGCTGAAGATCTTGTTGTTTGCAGAAGCTTGAGTTGCGACTTTTATTATGGATTTTGGTGACACCCTCAAGAAGAAACCTGCAATATAATAGACTTTAGCTTTTTCCACCAGCTTCCAGTTCTTCTCCATATCAAGATGTTTTTCCTTCTTATAGCAATTAGCAGCAGCCAAGTTAGCAATCAGAGACCTGTTATCACTGGTGATGCAGGCGGCACAGGTTCCCATCGGTTCTTCACTTTGTTCATAGTAGTGAGCATTGACATGGGCTTCTTCCGTTTTTCTTTTGAGGATCTCACCAAATTTATCGGTTCCGATGCAGCCAAAAAAGGTTGTGGCTTTGTAGTACTCTGTATACTCTGGTTTCTCTTCAGTATAAATCTTTCGCCTTTAACTGGTGTATTTCAAGACATCAACCGGGGATGATTTTATGTATGGTTAGAAAAGAAATATGACTAAAAGATTATAGAGAAATAAATTAGATAAGGTATGAATAAATGAGGGAGAAGAGGAAAAAAAATAGAAACCCAGAAGACACCTGTGTAAATGGAAAAGGGGAAAGGTGGGGGGAGAAAAAATGTTATTATATAAATGTACATTTATGATGCTATGTGTGAATTTAGTAAAATGAAAAAGTAATTGAAAAGAAAGTAAAAATCGGGATTGCTTGAATACCACATTGGAAAATACTAAACTAAAATGAATACAACAATAGAGAGAGAATGGAGAGGGATAGAGGAGAGAAGAGAGGAAGGAGAGAGATAGACAGAAGAAAGGGAAAAGGAGAGGAACAAAGAATGGGAAACAAGAGTAGGAAAGAAGATTAGAAGGGAGGAAGAAGGGAGGTGTGGGGAAAGGAAGGGGAAGGAGAGAAGGAGAAGGAGAGGAGGAAAGAAGAAAGTAGAAGAGTACAGGGTAAAAGGGAGGGAAAGGAAAGAGAGGAGATGGAGAAGAAAGTGTTGTAAAACAAGGGAGATGAAATGGTAGAAGAGCAACCCTGAATATAATTAAATCCTTTAGGATGAAGATGGTATTAGTATGAAAGTTAAAAGAAAATATTATGTTAGATAAGAAACTGTACATTTAAGATATGTTTATGAGAAAAAAACCTTTTTTTAAAAAAAATTAGGTGTATAAATATTAAGAAAGAAGTTTATAAATTGATAGCCTTTGCTGATGATTTGGTTATATTTTTACAGGATCCAAAAAATAATATAGAACATTTGATGAGGAAATTGAATGAGTTTGGGGCTTTGGCAGGTTTCAAAATAAATAAACAGAAAACAACATTGCTGATTTATTTTTTTATTTTATTTTATTTGTTTCAATTTGTATACCACTCTTCTCCAGCAGGACTCAGGGCAGTGAACAGCGAGAATAAAACAGAGCATACAAAATTTAAAAACAGTTTAAAAATGATTAAATATTTTTGGCCACAATTTAAAACAACCCAATTAAAATCAATTAATTTAACCAAAACAGTGGGATCAAGCCAGCCCGGCTAGGTGAAATAAATAAGTTTTCAGGGCCCGACGAAAAGTCCAGAGGTCTGGTATTGTACATATCTCTGGGGGAGGTTGTTCCAGAGGGTGGGCGCCACCACAGAGAAGGCACTCCCCCTGGGGGTCACCAGCCGACACTGTCTGGCGGATGGCACCCTGAGGAGGCCCTCTCTGTGCAAGCGTACTGGCCGGTGGGAGGCTATTGGTGGCAAAAGGCAGTCTCGTAAATATTCCAGCCCTAAACCATGGAGCGCTTTAAAGGTGGTCACCAACACCTTGAAGCGCACCCAGAAGACCACCAGGAGCCAGTGCAGCTCACGCAGGAGAGGTGTCACATGGGAGCACCCCGTCGCTCCCATAATCCCCCATGCGGCTGCATTCTGGACCAGCTGGAGCCTCTGGGTGCACTCCAGGGGGAGCCCCATGTAGAGAGCATTGCAGTAGTCCAGGCAGGAAGTGACGAGTGGCTGAGTGACCATGCGTAGGGAGTCCCGATCCAGAAAGGGACGCAACTGGTATATCAGGAGAACCTGATAAAAAGCCCCCCTGGCCACGGCCATCATATGCTCTTCTAAACACAGCCGTACATCCAGGAGGACGCCCAAGTTGTGAGCCCTCACCATGGGGGCCAGTGATTCGCCCCCAATAACCAGCGATGGCACCAGCTGGCTATATCGGGACGCCGGAAGCCACAGCCACTCAGTCTTGGAAGGGTTGAGTCAGAGCCTGTTTCTACCCATCCAGGTCCGCACAGCCTCCAGGCATTGGGATATTACTTCAAGGGCATCGTTGGGGTGGCCTGGGGTGGAGATGTACAGCTGGGTGTCATCAGCGTACTTATGGAACTCCACCCCGAAGCCACGGATGATCTCACCCAACGGATTTACATAAATGTTGAACAGAAGGGGCGAGAGGACCGACCCTTGCGGCACCCCACAAACAAGGCACCTCGGGGTCAACCGCTGCCCCCCTGTCAACACAGATTGCGACCGATCAAAGAGGTAGGAGGAGAACCACCGCAAAACGGTGCCGCCGCCCCCCCCACCCCTCCAATCGGTGCAATATGATACCATGGTCGATGGTATCAAAAGCCACTGAGAGATCTAATAGAACCAGGATAGAGGAGCAACCCCTATCCCGAACCCTCCAGAGATCATCCACCAACGCGACCAATGCCGTTTCCGTGCTGTGCCCAGGCCTGAAGCCAGACTGGAGCAGATCTAGATAGACAGCTCCATCCAGGTACTGTGGCAGCTGCCGCGCCACCACACTCTCAACAACCTTCGCAATAAAGCAAAGGTTGGAGACTGGCCAAAATAGATTAAGAATATGTCTTCTCAGGATAGTGATATATTGAATAAAAAGTTGGGTTTTTGGATCGAAAAAAAGGTGAAATATTTAGGGGTTATGTTGACAAACATAAAACTGATTGAAAATAACTATGTTTTTCTTTGGATGGATATTAAACAGGATTTACAAAGATGGGATAAATTGCATTTATCACTACTGGGAATAATCTCCGTAATCAAAATAATATTTTACCAAAGATGCTTTTTTTTTAATTTCAGAGGTTACCAATACTCATAAATGACAATCCATTTAAAGAATGGCAGAAGAATATCTTTAAGTTCATATGGCACGGGAAAAAAAACCAAGAATTATATATAAGCTCCCTTTCATGTATCACTGCCTTGTCGTGGCGAAGGGACTTGCGCAGTGCAATGAAGCTATGAGCTAGATTGTGCAGGGCCATCCAAGATGGACAGGTTATACAAGAGAGCTCTGACAAAATGTGATCCACTGGAGAAGCAAATGGCAACCCACTCCAGTATTTTGCCATGAAAACCCTATGGACAGTACCAAAAAGCAAAAAAATATAATGCTGGAAGATGAATCCCTCAGGTCAGAAGGTGTTCAATATGCTACTGGGGAAAAGCAGAGAGCTAGTACTAGTAGTGCCAGAAAGAGTGAAGCAACTGGGCCATAACTGAAAGGACGCTCAGTTGTGGATGTATCTGGTGGTGAAAGGAAAGTCTGATACTGTAAAGATCTATACTCTATAGGAACCTGGAATGTAAGATCCATGAATCAAGGCAAGCTGGATGTGGTCAAACAAGAGATGACAAAACTGAACATCAACATCTTAGAAATCAGCAAACTAAAATGGACAGGAATTTAATTCAGATGACCATCAGGTATACTACTGCAGGCAAGAATCCCTCAGAAGAAATGGAATGTCAGCTAGGGTTTTCCAGAACACTGACATGCAGTAGCCATCATAGTCCATAAAAGAATAGGAAAAGCAGTACTGGGATACAATCCCCAAAATGACAGAATGATCTCAGTTTGAATCCAAGGCAAACCATTCAACATCCCAGTAGTCCAAGTCTATGCCACAACCATTGGTGCTGAAGAAGCTGAAGTTGACTGGTTCTATGAAGACCTATAACACCTTCTAGAATTAACACCAAAAAATGATGCCCTTATCATTATGGGGGATTGGAATGCTAAAATAGGAAGTCAAAAGATAACCAGAATAACAGGCAAGTTTGGTCTTGGAGTACAAAATGAGGCAGGGTACAGGCTGGTATAATTTTATCAAGAGAATATGATGGTCATAGAAAACACTCTTTTCCAACAACCCAAGAGATTTCTCTACACATATGTGCTCTGCAGAAAAACATCTACTTCTGCTTCAATGACTATGCTAAAGCTTTTGATTGTGTGGATCACAACAAATTGTGGCAAGTTCTCAAAGAGATAGGAGTACCAGACCATCTTATTTGTCTTTTGAGAAACCTATATGCAGGTCAAGAAGCAACAGTGAGAACTGGACAGGGAACCACTGATTGGTTCAAAATTGAGAAAGGAGTTTGGCAAGGCTGCATACTCTCACCCTGCCTATTTAACTTATATGCAGAGCACATCATGAGAAAAGTGGGGCTAGATGAATTACAAGTTGGAATTAAGATTGCTGGGAGAAATATCAACTTCAGATATGCAGATGATTCCATTCTAATGACAGAAAGTGAAGAGGAACTAAAGAGCCTTCTCATGCAGGTGAAGGAGGAGAGTGCAAAAGCTGGCTTGAAACTCAACATTAAGAAAACTAAGATTATGGCTCCTAGCCCTCTCAATTACTGGCAAATAGATGGGGAAGAAATGGAGGTAGTGACAGATTTTATTTTCCTGGGCTCCAAGATCACCACACATGGGGACTACAGCCAAGAAAATAAAAGATGCTTGCTCCTGGGGAAGAAAGCTATGGCAGACAGCATACTAAAAAGCAGAGACATCACCCTGCCAACAAAACTGTGTATAGTCAAAGCTATGGTTTTCGCAGTTGCAATGTATAGTTGTGAAAGTTGGACCATAAGGAAAGCTGAGCATCAAACAATTGAGGCCTTTGAACTATGGTCCTGGAGAAGACTCCTGCAAGTCCCTTGGATTGCAAGGCAATCAAACCAGTCAGTCCTAGAGGAGATCAACTCTGACTGCTCTTTAGAAGGCCAGGTCCTGAAGATGAAACCAAAATACTTTGGCCACCTAATGAGAAGGAAGGACTCACTGGAGAAGAGCCTAATGCTGGGAAAGATTGAGGGCAAAAGAAGAAGGGGATGGCAGAGAACAAGGTGGCTGGCTGGAGTTACTGAAGCAGTAGGCGTGAGCTTAAATGGACTCCAGAGGATGATAGAGGACAGGAAGGCCTGGAGGAACATTGTCCATGAGGTCGTGATGGGTCAGACATGACTTCGCAACTAACAACAACAACAAAGGAAGTGCAAGACCTATTTCGCAGACAAAAGCCAGGAAAAGCTCTAGGCCTAGACAAGATAACTCCTTCTTGCTTAAAAGTCTGAGCTGACCAATTGGCCCCCATCTTCACCCGTATCTTCAATAAATCACTAGAGATGTGCTATGTTCCTTCTTGCTTCAAACGCTCTACTATCATCCCAGTGCCAAAGCAGTCCACCATCAAGGAACTGAACAACTACAGACCAGTTGCTCTAACATCTGTACTCTTGAAAACTTTTGAAAGGCTAGTGCTGTCCCACTTGAAAACCATCACGGATCCACTGTTAGACCCCTTGCAATTTGCATACTGAGCAAATAGATCAACAGATGATGCTGTTAATATGGCTCTGCACTACATCTTACAACATCTTGAATCTCCAAAGACCTACGCAAGGTTCCTCTTTGTAGACTTTAGTTCATCATTCAATATCATCATTCCAGACACACTTCTAACTAAGCTAAATCAGCTACAGGTACCTAAAACATTTGCAAGTGGATCATAAGCTTCCTAACAAACAGGAAACAGCAGGTGAAGTTAAGCAGAATCACATCAGATACCTGTACAATTAGCACAGCCCCCCCCCAGTGATTCTGTGCACTCTCCCCACTTCTCTTCTCTCTGTATATCAATGACTGCATCTCTAACAATCCATCTGTTAAACTATCAGCGAACTATAAAGTTCGCAGATGACACAACAGTGATCGGTCTCATTCGAGACAATGATGAATCCTCATACAGATGGGAGGTTGAACAACTAGCCTCGTGGTGTGACCGGAACAATATGGAACTGAATACACTGAAAACCATAGAAATGGTGGTAGACTTTAGGAGAAACCCTTCCATACTTCCATCTCTCACAATACTAGACAACACAGTATCAACAGTAGAGACCTTCAAATTTCTAGGTTCTACCATATCGCAAGATCTAAAATGGACACCTAACATCAAAAATGTCCTCAAAAAAGCACAACAAAGAATGTTCTTTCTGCACCAACTCAGAAAGCTCAAACTGCCCAAGGAACTGCTGATCCAGTTCTACAGAGGAATTATTGACTCTGTCATCTGCACCTCCATAACTGTCTGGTTTGGCTCTGCAACCCGACAGACACAGACTTCAGAGGATAATTAGAACTGCAGAAAAAAACAATTACTACCAACCTGCCTTCCATTGAGTACCTGTATACTGCACGACTCAAAAAGAGGGCTGTGAAAATATTTACAGACCCCTCACACCCTGGACATAAACTGTTTCAACTCCTACCCTCAAAATGACGCTATAGAGCACTGCACACCAGAACAACTATACACAAGAACAGTTTTTCCTGAATGCCATCACTCTACTAAACAAATAATTCCCTCAACACTGTCAAACTATTTATGCTGCACTACTATTAATCTTCTCATCATTCCCACCACCCATCTCCTTCCTCTTATGACTGTATGACTGTAATTTTGTTGCTTGTATCCTTACGATTTATATTGATATTGTTTCCTGATTGCTTATTTGTACTGTATGAGTATCATTAAGTGTTGTATCTTATGATTCTTGATGAGCGTATTTTTTCTTTTATGTACACTGAGAGCATATGTACCAAAACAAATTCCTTGTGTGTCCAATCACACTTGGCCAATAAAAAATTCTATTCTATTCTATTCTATTCTATTCTATTCTATTCTATTCTATTCTATTCTATTCTATTCTATTCTAATTCAAAGGTATAAGCTTTTGCAAGATGCCAACAAAGAGGGGGGTTATGAAATTGTATTTTGATGCATGTTGCTTGAGCTGGGGAAAAGAATGGGTGAGTCTCCAGAAAAAGAAGCTACTCAAATTAGAGGGCCATGAATTAAGGTTTGGATGGCACGGCTATTTATGGTACGATAAAAGTAATGTTGATTTTAATAACCATTTTGTTAGACGTGCCATATTCAGAGTTTGGAATAAATATAAAACAAGGCTCTCTACAAAGCTACCCCTTTGGGTGTCACTACAGGAAGCTTTTTTAAGAAAAGAAATAGTGGCAAAGCCAGATTGGCTGACATATGGTAAAATCTTTTAATTCTGGTGATGACCCAATATGAAAGCCAAGGGAGGAACTCGAATCAGAAGGTTACGTTTGCCATTGATTTACTTATCAGCAACTGAAAGAAAGGTTCAAAATGGATAAAAAATGCTATGGATTTGACTTTGTTAAAAATGAATTGGAACTTTCATGATATGGCAACAATGAATGTATTATTGCTAAGATTTATAAAATGTTGTGAAATTGAATTTGGAAAATGAACATGTAAAACATTGTATGATTCAGTGGGCAAGGAATTTTGGATATAATGTGATGCTTGAATAATGGGAAAATAAGTGGATGAGGGATTTAAAATTTATCATATTTTTCGGAGTATAAGATGTACTGGAGTATAAGGCACAGCTTAGTTTTTGGGGAGAAAAATAGGGGAAAAAAATCTGCCTACCAGGTATTCATCTGGCTAGTGTCCTTAGTCTGGTCAGCTTCAGCACATTAGTTTGCTGGTTTTTATCCCCTGCTACAGAATAAAAAACAGCTTCTAAAGCACAACTGATCTTTGGAGAGAGAAGCAATGAGAAAAGCAGGCAAACCACGGAGATCGCTTCACTCGCTAGCACCTCGTTAGGGCTGAAAAAAAACTTCACAGCTGAGAGTTGCAGGGAGCAGGCAAAAGCTTCACTGAATAAAAGCTTCTAAAGAACAGCTGAGAGGGGGCAGGCAAAGCCGGGAAGATTGCTAGCGCCTCGTTAGAGCTGAAAGAAAGCTTCAAAAAAATCTACATTCAGAGTAAAAATCACACCCAAATTTTCAGCCTCTTTTAGAAGGGAAAAAAGTGCATCTTATACTCTGAAAAATACACTACATTAAATTATAATCTAAAAGAGAATTTCTATAAGATGATGTATCATTGGTATTTAACACCAGAAAAGTTTTCTAGGATGTATAAAGGCATGTCAAATGAATGTTGGAAGTGTAAAAATAAAGAACAGACTTTTTATCATCTATGGTGGACATGTGATAAAGCAAAGAAAAAATTGGAGTATGATTCATATTTTAATACAGAAAATTCTGAAAACGGAGATAAAAATGAAACCAGAACTTTTCCTTTTGGGTCTAATGGAAAGAGAACTGGAGAAAAAATTTGGAACTTTGTTACTATGTACGTTGACAGCAGCAAGACTATTGTATGTGCAAAAATGGAAGGTCTCTTTGATTCCTACCATGGAAGAATAGTTGCAGAAGTTGATGGAGTTGGTTGAAATGGCAAAACTGATTACTTTGATTAAAGAAAAGAACATAAGTACTTTCGTTTCCACATGGAAACAGCTTCTGAACATCATGCTTGATGTGGAAAAGAATGAAACTCTGACTTTGGGTTTTACAGATTAGACTGATAGATCTTTATAGAAATCACTTGTTCATACTATTATGGAAAAGCAAAACACTGTAATTTGATGTTAATGCCTTATTTTACTGTAATAGAGAAAATCCCTTTTTCTCTCCCCTCTATCTTTCCTCACTTCTCTTCCACCTCCCCACTCACTGCTCTTCTATTTACTTTTGTATTTTGTATTTTATAATACTCTATAACTTAATAAATAAGTTTTTTTAAAAAATAATTAAATTTAGCAAAGTTCCCCTTTGGGTCAGGCAGAAATTTCTCTTTGGCACTGAAAGGGCTGGGACTGCAGCGATTGGTTTGGTGATTTGAAATCACAGAAGTCATTCTTAGAAAGTGGGTTTCTGAGCATATGCAGAATGTGGAGAGAATACCAAGATTGTAAAACAAATCAAATGCTCATAATGTAGTTGTCCTGGATGCAGAGCATGAATTTAGCCCTCTTATCAATGAATGCTGGAAGAATTAATTCTATTTGAATTAAAATTAGATTAAGAAATAACTTCTATCTAATTAGGACTTGAAAAGAGGGAAGCATAAGAGAGAGTGGAACAAGATTTTTTCTTCATTTGATAAATATAGAGGTGCATTTAACTAACAACAGGCCAGGCAAAATCAAGCAGAGGTGTGTGAAGAACCTTCCCCTCATTTGTCTCTCATCATTTCTCCTAGTTGTCAAAACAGCTCACTAGTGAAAAGAAATGATGAAATATCCAACAATTGATTTCTCCAGCATCGTATTGGTTTGAAAAATTACACGTTATGCTAGAAATAATTTACATGAGTTTCTGAATTTAATTCTAAAGAGAGAAGTCACTCAGTATTAAAGGGACAGAAAATTGAAAATGGACAAAGTTACAGAGAGAGCTAATTAGGAGCATAGAAAGGCCATTTGTTGACAGGAATTTAGATTTAAATATTTGTTTAAAAAGTACTTAAATATATTAAAATTACATGTCTCTTGTGAGTTTAGGAATTTTATTTTGCTTAATTTTGTTCTGTCTGTGCTATCTTTTTTCTTGACATACAAAGTACATGTGAGCTTTCTTTAATATATATTTGTATCTAATCTGTTTAAAATTAAAATAACCAACTCCAGGAGTTTGCAATAATAATGTGGGGGGGGGGAGACTTATGCCTTTCTTTTCTTGTTCTAGCTCAGTTGATAATTAAGTTTAGCAAAGTTCCCTTTTTGTTGGGCAGAAATTTCTCTTTGGCACTGAAACAGCTGGGACTGCAGGGATTGCTTTAGCAATTTGAAATTACCAACAGTGGTAGTGTGGGGAGGTTCCATTCCAAGTTTATAACAAGTATATACTTGCAAATGGCCTGGACTTGGTACACAAAATGAAACACACATGTGCCAAAGTACATATAAACAATATATAAGAAGTAGAGTCACAGAGAAAAATTACCTGTTAGACCTTTATTTAGCAGCATCTCATCCCATTGTGTTTGATTGAGTATTACTGCCTATAGTAAAAACATACAGAGAGCATTATTTCCTCAATTTGCTTGCTTATCTAAAGAACAGTTGGGTAATTGAACTAACAGAATAACAAGATACCTGTAGCTGAATTTCTTTCTTCTTACTTGCCATTGTTATTCTCTGTTATGGTAGAAATAAAACAAATCGAAATTATTGAGAAAAATACTATTATTATGCTTTAATGCTGGGTTCTGTCTAAACCACTGTTTGCTTGTACTATGAGTCTGTACCAGATTGACAAAGATCTTACAATAACAACATGAAGATAAGTGAAGGAGGCAGGAACACTTATTCATACAAATACATTATTATCTCTGCCATATCCATAGAAATTCTCACATTCCTGTACTTCACAGCTATGTATCATAACACAAATCACAGTACAACTATCTTTCCTCCATTATACCTCCTTATTAATTAATCCAAGATAACTCCTTCCAGAAGATAAAACTGTTGGCAGGAGATAACATGAGCAGGAGTGGGCAGGTTTTTAATGCTGTTGCTATGGTCACCAAAGAACATCTAGATAGATCCCAACTGTAAAGAATAGGTAGGTGAGGATATACATAGCAGAATGGATCTCAAACCAGATAGCCTGGGTTCAGGAGATGGAAAATGATAGGCTTCTGGCAAACTAGTAACTGAGAAGAATTAAAACTCAGGAAAAATCTAACAGCTGAAAAAACTCAATCTTGAATGTCTCACCTTCTTTCTGTGAGATTGAAGAAAGAAAAACAAGGCTACTATAATCATTTGCATCTTGAAAGAAGGTACAACAGTTGTCAAAGTGCAGGTAGTTCTCGACTTGCAACTACAATTGGGACCAGAATTACTGTTGCTAGACAAGGCATTGTTAAGTGAGTCATGCCCAATTTTATGGGGGTTTTTTTGCCATGGTTATTAAGCGAATTACTGCAGTTACATGAATCATGTGATCATTAAGTGAATTCAGATTCCCCCATTGAATTTACATCGGATGCTCATTGGGAGGGTAACAAATGGGGATCACATCACCCTGGGACATCACAACTGTCGTAAATATATGCTAGATGATCATGGGACCAAGGGGATCCTGCAGTAGTCTTAAGTATGAGTACTGGTTGTAAGTCACTTTCTTTTAGTGACTTTGTAACTTCAAACAGTAACTAAATAAATGGTCATAAATTGAGGACTACTTGTATTAAGAGTTATGGCACCTGCAGGGCTGTGTGTGTTGCTGGGGAAGCACATGAGGGAGATAAATGCATCACCAACAGTAGAATTGGCTTGCTCATTTGGCTCTGCTCACTACTGGCTTACAACCCCATCTTTCCTAAGAATTTGGGGGATTGGCACCCTAACCCATCTGGAAAACATCACCTTGGAAAAGACTTATTTTCCTTTTCTTTATATTAATAAATGGAATTATATTTCATTTATATTCATTTATGCATTTATGGACTTCTGTGCCACCCATCTGAAATAGTCTTTATCTAAATTTAATAAAAACAAACATTTCCTTTAAATTCTAAATATTCAGTAAGCACTTAGATTCATCCCGGGTCCATTCCCAATGATTGTATGGCTTGAATAAAAGTTTAAACATGTTTGGGTTTTACATTGGCATGTTCAATGATACCTTGCTCTCAAATATGTAGATTTCAATTTCCATAACTCTCAGCAATGGTCCTGTTATCTAGGTAAAGGTAAAGGTTTCCCTCATCCAGTTGTATCTGACTCTAGAGCAAGGGTCTGCAACTTTAAATACTCAAAGAGCCATTTGGACCCATTTCCCACAGAAAAGAAAACACCGGGAACAACAAAACCTGGGTGGGCATGGCCAACTCAATGTCACTCACTCCCACCCAGTCACATGACACACACACCAGCCATGCCTACCCAGGTTTTGTGACTCCCAGTGTTTTCTTTTCTATGGGAAACAGGTACATCTCTCTCTCTGTCTGTCTCTGTCCCTTTCTCTGTTCCCCTCCCTCTCTGTTTCTCTCTCTCTGTGTGTGTGTGTGTCTCTTTCTTTCTCCCTCTCTGTCTCTCTCTCTCTCCCTCTCTTTCTCCCTCATCTCTCTCTCCCCCTCTCATCTCTGTCTCTGATCTCGATCTCTGTCCCCCTCTCATTTCTGTCTCTCTCATCTCTCTCTCTCTCTCTCTCTCTCTCTCTCTCTCTCTCTCTCTCTCTCTCTCTCTCTCTCTCTCTCTCTCTCTCTCTGGTGTGTTCCCTCTTGAACCATTTCCAAAAAGAGGCAAGGATTGTGGTTTTTTTGCTGATGTTATTCTTTCTTCTTCTTTGGGTGCTTTTAAACATATGATTTAAATCAAGAGTAATTTCAGGTTTGTCAGAATATTCATGACTGGGAAGACATGGTAACAAGGTCAGCCAATGAATAGGCATAGCAACTGGATCAGCATTAAGATGTGTTTAGAAACAGAAATTTAAGTAAGAAGTCTGGGTGTGGCTTAGCTCTGCATCTTTAAACTCTGAGCCTGATTCTGTGCTGAGGATTGAACTAGTCTAATCTGCCTCTCTGAACTGATCTAAAACCAAAGAACCATTCTTAGTATTGAATGTATTACTTCATGTATTATTATGTATATAAAGAAGTTAATGAATCCTGCTGAATCAGTTTACTTGTGTGTACTTTCTGGATTTGATTTTTGCAACTAACTCTGACAGGTTATGGGCCCAGAGCACACAGAAAGACTGATTTGTAATTAAGCTGAGAGACTGCCTGTGTTTTAAAGAGAAACCAAGCATAGAAAGCTTGCAGGATGGCTGCTGTTGAATTTAAGGAGAGCTCTCTGCCTCGTTTGGGACAGAAAATCTATATTGTTTGGGCGGCAAATATTGAATGTTTCCTGAAGGCTAAGGAGCTCTGGGATATTGTTGTTAATCCACACCAGGCACCATTAGCAGCTGCGGAGCAGAGGCAGCATGATAAAGCAATGGCTTATATCATCTTAAGTTTAGAAGATGAACAATTTCTCAATGTAGATGATTTAAAGACTGTACGGGAAGTCTGGCTGAAGTTGAGAAGTGTGCATGTGAGTGTGTCAGCATGCAATATTATGCAATTATCAAGAATATTATACAGAGCCCATCTGCAACCAGGAGAATCTGTGGAACAGCATTTTGTACAAATGCAAACTTTGTTTGTGGAGTTGGAACAGCATGGATTGCAGTTTCCTGAATCTCAGAAGGTGCTACTAGTGTTAAACAATCTGGATGAAACTTGGGACATTGTTTCTGCACTATTTGAATGCAAACCAGGGCAGGAGTTGCATTCGGAGGCTTTAAAAACTTGTTTGGTTGCTGAGGAGAACAAATGCCATTTTAGAAAGAGCCACGAGGAGGAATTCCTGAGGTGGGGACCCAAGGATCAGAGAGATAAGAGGAGTGGAGAATTCCAGAGACTGGATGTCTGCAAAGAGAAATGTAGCAGCAGAAGAGATCAGATTACACCCCAGCAAAGACTTTCTAAGCAGAAAAAACAGCAACAATGGAGGGGTTTCCTTCGTAGTGAAAAAACACATTTAAAGAAAGACTGTTTGGAAAGGAAAAGCTGTTTGCAAGGAAAAATGCAAGATGGGAAGGTTGCTGTTGCAAAAGTCAGCTATTGCAATAGCAAAGAGAAATGATTGAAAGACAGTGGGGCAAGTCAAACAATTGTTAATAATTCTAAATTGTTTTACAGAATGGATCCAGCTGTTGGAGATGCAATAGCCTTGGCAAATGGCCAGAAGGCTAAAGTCATTGGAAGAGGCAGTGTGCAAATTCCATATCTGGAAAAGAGGTTTAATGATATAATATATGTGCCTGAAATGGAGGATAATTTATTGAGTGTCTTTAGTTTAGACAAGCAAATGGGAGGTGTCTAATAAAGAGAAAAGGTTCAATGTACACAAACATTTGGAAATGAGGCACCACATGATTCATATATTCATCTCTTGCACAGAAAGCTTGGCCATGCCAGCTTCAGAGTTTTACAAAGGATGGACCAGTTTGCAGAAGGATTAAATTTAAATGGATGTAAGGCATATTTGGACTGTGCAGTATGCAAGTCATCAAAGAACAAGGCGTTCCCAGTAAGCCAGTGTAGCAGAAGGCAGACAACAAGAGCTCTAGAGCTGGTGCATGCAGATTTGGTGGGGCCAATGCAAGCCACTTTGGGAAGAGCAAAGTATGCACTGGTCATTGTAGATGTCTACAGTAGTTTGGGGTTCTGCTATTTACTAAAGAGTAAAATAGGGGTGCTACAGAAATTTAAACAACAGGTATGTCAGCTGCAAACTGACAGAGGTTCAGAATTCATGTCAACAAGTTTTCAACAGTGGTTGGGACGGTTAGATATAAAACACAGACGCACAAATCCATACACAGCAGCTGAGAATGGTGTTCTTGAGAGGCAGAATGGAGTCTTACAAACCATGAAGGACTCACTGCTGGAGGACTCTGGTCTGAGCAGGTCATATTGGGGTGAAGCCATGTTGACTGCTAACTGTTTAATTAATAGGCTGTGAAGTTCATCCATTAATGATACTCCATATGCAGTGCTATATGGGAGAAAACCATCTCTGACAAAAACTTTAAGAGTTTTTGGAAGTAATGTGTGGGTGCATATTCCAAAAGCAGTCAGAAGAAAGGGACAACCAAAAGTTAGAAAGCTCAGGTTTATGGACTATGAGCCTGATTCAAAGAGCTACCGCTTTAGTGATGGGAGAAGAAGAATAGTGATTTCAAGGTCTACTAGCTTTGCAGCACAAAATTGGAATAGAATTGATGCAAATTTTTGGAATTATCCACTTAGTGATGGTAACTCACTTGGTAATGGTAACTCACTTAGTGATGGTGTCAGCATTCAGGAGGAGAAGCTGAAATTATATGAAGCAACAGAGGGTTGAAACACAACAGCAGTCAATGCGGTGGAACAAGTGGATTCCACCTGACAGGTATTCTGCTAGTAGAGTTAAAGTGGGTACTGTATGGTATGAGCCAAGGAACTATAAAGAAGTATTGGCATCACCCAAAATTGAACAAATAAAATGGAAACCAGCCTCTCTAGGAGTCTCTGGAGGCTGAGGATAGGAAAAAACATCACTTACTGTCCCACCGGGAGTGGGGAAATGGGCCCTTTGAGCCTCCGTAGGGCCTCCAAGGAAATGGGAAAGGCTGTTTTCGCAGTTCCCAGATACACAGAGAGGATCTGGAGCCAGGTAAGAAAGAAAAACTGGCCTTTCCCCTCCCCAGGCCCCCCAGAGGCAGGAAACAGCCTGTTTCCCTACTTCTGGTGGGCCCAGAAGGCCTGAAAATCAGGTGGCCGGTGCGCACATGCACCCCAGAGCTGAGCTGGTGTGCCCACTAATATGGCTCTGCGTGCCACCTGTGGCACGCATGCCATAGGTTCACCATCACGGATGTAGGTAATGCGGGTCCAGCTAAATGATCACTGAAGGGCCCTCTTTATTCATAGTATTGTAAGAAAGAAAATGTGCTTGTTTGAGAAAAGCAAATTTATCCAATAGAAATAGTACAAAGGCAGACAAATTCCTTTGAAGTAGAAACATTCTATAAGAGAGGCCCCTCAGTTGTCAGAGATAGAGACATTTGGTGATATACAGTTTGAAGGTTAAAAGAGACCAAGGATGACCACATGAAATATCAACAAGAGATAATTTGAAACTATGCTTCGGTGATTTACAAGAAGAATTATGACTGTTTGGCAAAGATAATGTAACAAACTTAGTAATTAGAAAAATGTCATTTGATGTAACGAATGTCTGCAATGATAAAACTGCTGAATTCACAGAATCCTTTGTTTGAAAATGTATAAAACTGGGATCATAAAGTTGTTCAGATCTTGAGGTAGCAATACCTATCTGATCCTTATTGCAATAATAAACTGACTTTGTCTGCCCTCAAGGGATGTCTCTTAATTCCTTCCTTCCATAACAATTTTGGCACCTCAGATGGGACTTTGAGAGGCAGAGATTTTTCTAGGCATGCTGTCTCGGCGAGAAGCGACCTTTTCCCAATGAAGATTCACCAGCCGGCATTCCAGACTCCATTGAAGTCAACAGAATTCTTCACTGAGGGATTGCCGTATGCTCACTGGAGATGCAGCTCAGCTAAGGACTCACAAGAGGGCAGACCAGACTCAGAAATCTCTGTGGATGGCCAGCAACAATGCATGCTAGGCGAGTATACATTTAAACAGGGAAAAGAAAGGACCTGTCTATTTTTAAGACAGAGAGGAGATCTGATCAATCTCCTAGGAGAAAAGAGTGGTGTCTCTTAATTCTCCAGGTTAGGCTGTGTGGGATTGGGTAAACTAGTGCAGTTCCTGACCGTGACTGTCGAGTGTCCAGCGCCCCAGGTCACTGGTAGTATCATTAGAAATGTGGGGGGGAAAAACAGCGTCCAGCGGACGCCATTACAATGTATGTTAGCCCACTTTCAATCTGCTTTTAGTGAATCCTATGGAGGTCCTCCATGCAATCCTGACACCTTGAAACAGTTTTGTGTTAACAATTGGCCAGCATTGGGCATAATGTGGCCAGAAGAGGGAACGTTAGATCCCATAATAATCTCAAAGGTGCACAGGATCATCACACAAGAGGGTCGTTGGAAACAGTTCCCATACATAGATCAGTGGCAGATCATTCAGAAGGCAAAACCCAAGTGGCTTAAAAAGTGTCAGTTGGAATGTGTGAGAGTGTGTATGATGAAAGAACAAAATAAAATCACCAAACAAAAGGTTAAAACTAAAGTTTTTAGTCAGGAAGATGAGGAAGAAATAAACCGACCTCCTCCCTATGCCCCCCTTCCTATAGCCCCAAGGCAAAACCTTTATCCAATGCTGCCTGCAACGGCGAGAACCATTCCATCTCGGAAAACTCATTTACAAGTCAAAAGAGAAGTTAAGAGTGACGGAGAACAGGAAGAGACAGAGGAACAGTATAAACCTATTAGCTCCCGGACTCAAAGCCAGACAAGTCTTAAGAAAGCAGAAACTCTGGCCCCTCTACGGGAGGTGTTAGCTCATGCACAGGACCCACAGGGACAGCCCATTATTCGTTCCTTGATGCAATATCAGCCTTTTACAACTATAGATCTCCTTAATTGGAAACAGCAGTATGGTCCGTTTAACAAAAAACCCCATGAAGTCGTAGATCTATTCAACACAATAATGCAAACACATAGACCTACGTGGGGAAATATTCAACTACTGTTAAATACATTGCTTTCTATGGAAGATAGAGAGAAATTCAAAATTGCTAAAGAAAAAGTACTGACCCGTATGTTTCCTGATGCTAACCAAGCTGCAAATAAAACAGCGGCCGCAGCTGAGACCAACCCTGATTGGAATGCAAATCATGTTCCGCATCAAACAGAGCCTTGATGGTACAGTGGTTTAATGCACCCTGTTATTAACACAGCTGCCTGCAATTTCTGCTGGTTCGAATCTCTCCAAGGCTCAAAATCCTTTCTAAGGTAGGTGAAATGAGGACCCAGTTTGTGGGGGCAATAAGCTGACTTTGTATAAAATATACAAAAGAATGAAGGCTATTGCTTAACGCATTGTAAGCCGCCCTGAGTCTCCGGAGAAGGGCGGCATATAAATCAAATTTTAAAAAAAACACTACTAAATAACTATCACCTCTTATGCGTAGACAGTTTACGAGAGGCTGCAAAGGGGCCTGTTAATTATGCAGAAACAGCCACCATTTTGCAGGAGAAGAATGAAAGCCCCGAAGGCTTTTTAATTCAATTGGTTGAATCTTATAAAATTAATACTGGAATAAACATAGAAGACCCAGCAAACAGATTTATGTTGAATGAAAGATTTATAAGCCAGAGTGCTCCAGACATTAGGAGAAAATTACAGAAATTAGAAGGAGCACTGGACAAAAACACAAGTGAATTGTTGGAGGTTGCTAAGAAGGTATACTTGAACAGAGAGAGAGAGAGAGGAAGAAAGGAAGCAAGTTGCTAAGGAAAGGAAGCAGACAGAGATGTTGGCTCTGGCACTTGGAGGGGGGGTCATTTTGGGACCCAATCAACGTGCAGTTTGTAAGGAAGTTGGTTATTGGAAGAGAGAGTGTCCCTGTAGAAGTATGGAAACCCGAGACGGATCCTACAGGTGCGGATCTCAGATGGTGAGAGGAAGTCAGAGAGGTGTTTTTCAAGGAAGGAATGTGAGAGGAAATACAAGGAGGGATTTCAGAGGGAGAAGGGGGAATGACAGGCAGTTTATTCCACCCAGCCAGTCAAACCAGAATCAGGAAGTTATCGGCTTAGCTGAGATGGACTGGGAAGATTGAAGCTGCCATGGCTCCACAGCTCCACCCCACCCCCCCGGAGCCCTTGATGGATTTATGGGTGGGAGGACGTCACGTCCACATGCTGGTTGATACTGGAGCCAGTCGATCACTAATTAATACACAAATAGCTCCTTTGTCAGCTAAAAAGATTAGAGTCCAAGGCGTTTCTGGCAATGCAGTTACACACAGTCTCCTGAAACCAGTTAAATGTAAAGTTGGAAACGGCTTAATAGAGCATCAATTTTTGTACATGCCTCACTGCCCAGTTCCACTATTAGAAAGAGATTTGCTTTCTAAAATGAAAGCCACAATTTCTTTCAATGCTAACGGACAGTACTTGACAGTAACACACCCAGTGGAAGAAACGTGGTGATTAATGCTAATGCAAGACACACCCATTGAAAGCAATTGGGAGAAATTCAATGTTCCTACCTTGTGGGCAGAAGACAATCCCCCTGGGCTTGCTATATTTCTATCTCCAGTAGAAGTCAAATTGAAACCAGGATTCCAGCCTATTCGTGAGCCTCAGTATTACATCCCACAAAAAGTGGCTGAGGCCATCCAGGTCTTAATTGACAAATTCCTAGCTGCAGGTATATTAAGGGAAACTAAATTCCCATGGAATACTGCAATATTACCCATAAAAAAAACAGATGGTGGCTGGAGACCGGCACAGGATCTTCACCCCATAAATTTGAGGACTGTAACGCTTCATGCAATTATGTCTAATCCCTATATTTTGCTAGGGACCATCCCTCATTCAGCAGCATGGTTTTCAGTTATAGACTTGAAGGATGCTTTTTTCACAATACCCTTACATCCTGATAGCCAAGACTTGTTCGCCTTTGAGTGGAAGGACTCTAAATCACATAGGCATTGTCAATATACCTGGACAAGATTGCCTCAAGGTTTTAAAAATTCTCCAACCCTTTTTGGTCAAGCCCTTGCATTGGACTTACAACATTTTCAACCAGTTCAGGAAGGAGACTGTCTCCTTCAATATGTGGATGATGTCTTAGTGACAGGAACCACACAGGAGAATTGTTTCAAATGAACCCAAATCCTTCTGGAATTACCAAGAGACTGTGGTTATAGGGCATCCAGAAAGAAAGCATAATTAGTTAAAAAGGAAGTTACATATTTGGGATATATTTTGTCTCAAGGTCAAAGAGGCTTACCTAAGAAACAGGCAATTTTACAGCTGCCCCCACCTAAAACTGGAAAGGAACTATGAGGCATTTTGGGAGTTATGGGCTTTTGTCGTCTATGGGTCCCCAATTTTGCCCTCCTTGCCAAACCTTTGTATTCATAAACCCATGGCGCAGAAATAGATCCTTTTGAATGGGGCAAGGAACAAGCGAATTATTTTGGGCAATTAAAGGAAATTCTCACATCCTCTCCAGCGCTAGGGTTACCAAATCTCACTAAGCCCTTCCATCTTTATGTAGACGTCCGTCATAATGTGGCTTTAGGGGTGTTGACACAACAGCAGGGGTCCTGGCTGTCACTGCGTTCTTTTATTTACCAGCTGAGCTCATTATTTCTGGACTATCAGACTTTCCATAGTTTGCCAAGAATCCTTATCAGTAAGCTAAACTGCGCAAGTTCCTCCACCCACATTCCTTCATACTTTTCTTTTGTTCTCTTGCCGAAAAGGTCCGGCTGAGAAATAGTCGGCACGAATTTTTTCAAAATGTAACTAATTAGATCAGTAAGATGTTTTATTTTCTTCTTTACAATAAATATGAGTTTAATTAGAAGATGTATTCCGGTTTTATTTTTCAAAAGTATACACAAGGAAAATGCCACAATCCAGGCAATTACCCCAGGAAGGTAATGGGGCTGATTGCCTCTGACAATGGTAGCAGAGGGCGGTCGAAATTTATGGGGTTTTTTTTCTTGTTTGTTACTTTTGATGATAAGCGCATAGGCAATTAGTTTTTAGCTACTGAGGTACGCTAATCATTTTTTGCTAAGATGTCGAAACAGAAGAAAAAGGGAAAAATGAAACTCAGAGCATTCCCTATTAATGATTTCAACCTCTCCTACAAAGAAGAGGCAGAAGGGAGGATTTCAAACTTCCAGCCCCTTGCTACAGCCACATTGCCTGGAACTAACAGCCATGGGAGAAGAAACAGACAGAAAGCTTCAGGAGGAAGATAAGATAAAAGCTGCTTTTGAAGGTGAAGTACTACAACTGAGGTCAATAGTGCTCCCTTCTAATTATGCGAGCTCTCAAACTGTCTTCCCAGAACCTTCTGAATTTGTAACGCTTGGTGCAGAGCCAGATTTTCCACAAATGGCAAAGCCTTTTTACTCCCACGCAGAGAGAGAAATAATTCATTATTCTCCTCGCACCCTTGAGCTCACCCTGGATGAGCTGGCTATGAAAGCCTATCACGACAGTATAAAATTCTATGAACATGAGCTATCCCAGGCAAAAATGGCTTTATCTATGCTTGAGCAAGATAAGGGAGAATCTCGTGACTTCAAAATCTCTAAAAGTGCCATTTTGGCTCCTTCTTCTTCGGAGCCAAAGACATTCCCCCTGGTGGATTTTGTGTCAGGCCAATCAGAACAGAGAGCAGTGCACACATCAGACAAAGTCCTCCCTTCTGAGATTGCATATGCCACGAAGGCACAGAAATTATCTGAGCTGCCCAAAACTAAAGGTGCAGCACCATCTGCTGGCGAAAGTAATTTACTAGAGAAAGCTGAAAGGCAATGTAGTCTACATGAACATTTTGAATTATTGCAGCAGACTCTGGCAAACCTGTCTCTAACTCACTCAGAGATTCAGGCTGCAATGCCACAAGTGTCTCCACAGGCTCAATCTCCAGCACCCCCTGGTGGTGCTGGTGTCCTTTTAGATGGAACACAACAAAGCTTAATGCAGCAAAGGCAAATGACTGTGTCTCCAGCAAGTCATGCTAATGTTGCAGCTCAAGCACAAATGGCAGCTGGAACACAGCAGATTCCAGTACAATAACCAGGGCCTGCTCCTGGTCCACCTCCAGTGCAACAAGTGCCTTTACTTCCACAGCCAGCACCTCAAATGCACATTCCTCAACAGGCATCTTCTGTTGCTCCACTGGCTGGTGAGTCAAAATTAAAGCTGTCAGGACAGAATTATAAGGCCTGGGTCAGTGAGATTGGATTGTTACTTCGCAGAGAAGGCACTCACTGTATGGTTTTTAACCCCCCTGCTCAGCCATGGTCTCCTGCAATAAGAGATTTAGAAATTAAAGCTTGCACAACATTATTGATGTCCATGGATACTGAACTACAGGTTACCTTTCCACCTGATGCAACAGCCCAACAAATTTGAGCCCAATTGAAAAATTGCTACAGGCCTGTTTCAGTTGAATCTTCATATTTGCTCATGTCTCAATTCCATGGTTCGAGATTGAAACCTGGTGAACAGATTGGAGGACATTTGACCAAACTGAAAGGACTCAGAAGAGAATTGAGAGAAAGAGGCTATAACATTGATGATATTCAAATGATCAGCATTATTATTAACTCTTTGAACTATGAATGGAAAGATGCCATTACAAAGATTAACCAAGTTCCTATTGCTCAACGCACAGTGGACAATGTATGCAGACTTTTAATTGAATAAGAAGCACTCATGTTAGCCATGCCACACTTGAGAGGACCACACACATCAAGAGCTCCAGCTAGGCGCCCCTTCCGAGGAAGTACCTATGCTCCAAGGATGCCAATCTGTGATCGTGTGGGACATGCCACCCGGGATTGTCCCCAATGAGTTCCAGCTCCTGTCTCGTACCAGCCCAGAGGAACAGATTCCAGAGGCAGAGGTGGAAGACAAAGTCGTCGTGGTCCCCGGCATGATCCACAAGCTCCACTCGCCACATTGGCTTTAACCAATGATCCACAACCTCAGCCAGAGTACGACAGATGACTCCTGTGGACTTTGGACAGTGGTGCAGCATTGCATGTTACCTACAGAAAGGAACTTTTCACAGAGATGCACAAGCCTGGACCTGAACTACGTGAACTTTATTCTTTTTCAAATCATCCTTGTCAGGTCAAAGGAAAAGGAACTGTTTATGTTGAAGAACTTGATGCATTTATTCCTGATGTTTATTACATACCAACAGTGTAATGAATCAGACTCCTTTCTTCATGTTGTATGGCTACAAGCCCAATCTTAAAAACATCCATATTTTTAGTTCATATGCTATGGTGAACATTCCCTTAGCTCAAAGAAGAAAAGGAGGTCCAGCAGCAAAAAGACTGAGATTTATGGGTATTGATGATAACTCAAAATGGAGCAAATTTATTGACTCTAAACATGTAATTGTGATTTCCCAATCTGCTAATTTTGAGGAAGATGTTGACTGGTCCAGGATTCATTCCAATGATCCTGGAGTTTATTTTCCTAGAGATGATACTGCTGATGCTATGCAGATTGATGATCAAGATTCCACTGGTCAAGTTCACTCCCGCCAAAAACGCATTATCTATGCACAGGGTCGTAACTTTCGACCTAAGTCAACTCCACCACCTAAGGTTGCGCTATTGACATTCCCAGCAGAGGGGGGAATAGATAAAGAAAATGAGCCTCTGCAACAATTGCATAGAGGAGACTATATATCACGGATTTTGGAATTAAGTCAAGATCTTGTTAATCAGTATAACCCTACCCTAGGTCAGAAATGCTGGTTATGTCTATCTTCTGACCCTGCATCTTATCATGCTATTCCTGTCAAACCACAACTCTGGGTTAGAACAAAGGCTACAATTCTCCTTGAAAGGGATAGTAGAGATGAAGTACCCGTCTCACCAATACAAGGAGATTTTTATGAGGCATTCAAAAGTTTGGGAAAAAGTTGCCTTCCTATCACAGGCCCAATTGTTACAGGTGTAGACCTCATAGGAACACCTTCTTGGTGTGTAAAGAGACACCAGAAACTTAGTAGGCCTGTAGGGTCCCTGACAGAAGAACAATGTCAGTCAGAAATATATTTTGGCCCTAAAATGAACTTGGCAGACATAAAATTAACAAAAGGTATTTTTCCCTCTGCCTACCGCACATTTTTTTTTTTAATTTTTTTATTCATTTTATATTTTAAATTACTAACATTACAAACAACATATACAATACTTCACCCTGTGCTATACATAAGAAAGGAAGATTTGGTTCTTCGGATATATCCTCATGATCGCCAAAATCCACGTTCTCGGGGTACAGGTACCGAAGCATCCAATTTTCCCAGCGCATAGTCCACAAATGGTTTCCAAATTTTCCAGAAAATATCTTCTTTATAGTCACCATTTCTAATTTTAATATCACATGTCATTTTATCATTTAAAGCTAATTTCCACATTTCACAATACCATTCTTCTATTCTAAAATTCACATCTAATTTCCAATATCTGGCTATTATAATTCTACCCATTATAATCATAATTCTAATCAATTCTTTTTCATATTTTGTTGGTTCTATTTCCTTAATTATCAACAGTAATATAGTTTCTGGTCTCAATATTATTGCTTTCCCCATCATTTCAAATATCCTTTCCTCCAATTGTTGCCAAAACTTTTTAACTTTATCACATTTGTACCACATATGTTCATAAGTCCCTAATTCCATGTCACATCTCCAACATTGTTTACTAATTTTTTTATCCATCAATGACAATCTTAATGGAGTCAAATACCATTTCCAAACAACCTTATAATTGTGCTCTTTAATCCTTACAGATAAAGTCTTCATAATTCTACTCTTCCAATTCACGTTCCAATCTAAATCTGATATTTTAATATTAAGTTCTTTTTCCCAATTCATCTTCATCACCCTTTGTGGTTTTCCATCAAAATTTATAATCTTATATATCTTACTAACGAGTCCCTTTAGTCCAATTTCATCTTTCATAATTTGGAATACTAAGTATTCAAATTCAGTTTTACTTCTACTTATCGAACAATTGTCCCTTACCTTCTTAGTCCATTTTTCTATCTGTATTTTTTCAAACCAGCCCAAACCCAATTTTTCAATGATTTCTTTTTTCCTCCTTTCATTTTCTAAAGTTTTTAACCAATCTATTATAATTTGTATATTTTCATCTTCCATTACCCTATCACGACTTATATTAGTTTTAATCGGCCAATTTTCAATTGTCTTCCCTAAGAAAATTATATCTGGAATTAAAATTTTAACAAATTTGTTCCAAATTTTACTCAATCCCTTTAACCAATAGCTATTAATTACACATTTTGATTTTGCTTTATCTAAAAACCATGTTGAGCCAAATCTCTTAATGTCCTTTAATTCTAAATCTCTCCAATGACTATCTTCACCTTTAAATATTTTTACCACAGTCCGAATAGCATAAGCCCAATAATAATTGAGTAGTTTGGGGATTCCTAATCCACCTTCCTTTTGATTTTGATACCACATTTTCTTCACTAATCTAGGTCTTTTCCCACCATTGCAAAATTTATCCAATTTCTTCTGATATCCTTCAATATCTTTCTCTGTCAAGTTTAACGGTAACATCTCAAATAAAAAATTAAACTTTGGCAACAACATCATCTTACACATTGCAATTCTACCAAACCAAGACAACTTTATCATTTTATATTTATCTATCTTTTTCTCAATTTCATTCATCGCCACATCATAATTTAATTTTTTCATTTCTTTAACTTTGAGTGAAAGTGTTATGCCCAAATATTTCAATGTTTTTTTAATCCTTATCCCAAGTTGTTCTTGCATATTCTCCCACTCCTTACCATTATTATTCATTAATAATTCAGATTTTGACCAATTTATTTTCAAACCTGTCATTTCCTCAAATTCTTCCAAATGCTTATGTATCTTTTTCAAATCTTTCTCTATATCTTTCAAAATAATCAAAGTATCATCCGCATACAGATTTATCTTATATCCCTTATAGCCTTCCAATTCTTCATCTTTTTCTATCATTTTAGTCAAAATTTCCATAACCAATAAAAATAATGTTGGAGACAGGGGACATCCTTGTCTTGTACCCGCTTCCAATCTTATCTCTTCTGTCAGCCTTCCATTCACCTTCACTCTTGCACTACTTTTTTGATACAGTTTTGAAATAACATGTATAAACTTATTACCAAAACCTAGTACCTCAACAATTATTTTAATAGTTTCCCATTGTACAGAGTCAAAAGCTTTAAAAATATCTAATGATATTATACCTATTTTATCAGCATTATATTCAGCAACATCTATAATATTTAATACTCTTCTGACAATATCACTCATATATCTACCCTTCACAAAACCTACTTGGTTATAACTTATATATCTATCTATAAATCTACTTAATCTATTACTTATAATGGCAGTAAATATCTTTGCATCTTGATTAATTAAAGAGATGGGCCGATAGGACTCAATCCTTTCTAAGTCTTTATCTGGTTTAGGGATTATAGATATCACCGTTCTGTTCCATGACAACGGAACTTCTCCACCATGTAAAATTCCGTTAAATAGTTTTTGCAATTTTGGTATTATTATTTCCTTAAATTCTTTATAAAACTCAGCAGGTAATCCATCTTCACCTGGAGCTTTCCCTAATTTTATTTTTTGTATTACTCCATTAATCTCGTCTTGTGTTATATCTTCTTCCATTAAATCTTTATATGTTTGGTCAATTTTCACAACATGTTTTTCTAAATAGCTTCTCAGTTTTCCCCGATCAATTAATTTTTTCGAATATAAATTTTGAAAAAAGTTCCTGACCACTTCACATTTTTCTAATTTTTTATAGCGTCTTATGCCCTTATCATCTATCAAGGCTCCAATTTCTCTCTTCTCTCTTTTATTTTTCGCCATCCTTGCCAATAACTTAGAATTTTTATTGCTAAATTCAAAAAAATTCCTATTTAAATATCTCATATTCTTTTTTACCAATTCTATATCTTCTTCTATCAATTTATTTTTTAGCAGATTTAATTCCTCCAAAAAAAACTTTTCTTTAGTAAGCAAAAATTGATTTTCCAATTCCTTAATCTGGCTTTTATCTTTTTCAATTTTATTTTTATAATTTTTATATTTTCTGCTTGATAACTTGATACTTTCCCCTCTAAACACTGCTTTCATCGCATCCCAAACAATTTCAAATTTAACCTCTCCATTATCATTCAATCTCCAACATTCTTCCCATTTTTTAAATATCCATTTTTTATCCTCCTCATTTTTATACAGTTTTTCATCATATCTCCAACAACTTCCTTTTTTCTCAAAATTAAAATCTATTTCCATCGTAACTTCTGCATGATCAGAATCCTTAAAAATTCCCACATCTATCTTATCCACATTATTCAACAAATCTTTAGAAACTAAGATATAGTCAATTCTTGAATATGTATTATGTATCTTAGAGTAAAAAGTGTACACTCTTTCAGTTCCTTTCACTTCTCTCCAGGCATCCACCACACCGTTTTGAAACATCCATTTATTTAAGATCCCCATTTTATTTGCTTCTCCACAACGAGTGGGGTTAGTACTATCTATTTTATCTCTAATTAAATTAAAATCCCCAGCCACAATTACTTTCCCTACACTTTCGATTTCCAAAATTTTAGTTATTTTTTCAAGAAATTCTTTTTGCTTCTCATTTGGTAAATATAAATTAACCAGTGTCACTTTTTCCTCGTTAATATTTCCCACAATTATTACATACCTTCCTTCTTCATCCACAATTACTTGTTCTTTTTCAAAATATACCCTATCTGATATCAATGTAGCAACTCCTCTTGCTTTTGAAGTTCCAAAAGATTTTTCATAAATTTGCATACCCTTTATATACATTTTATTTGAGTCTTCGGATTTCTGATGGGTTTCTTGCAAAAATAATATATCTGGTAGATCTCTTTTAATTTTAAGTTCCAATCGTCTTCTCTTAATCTGATTCCCTGTACCCTTCACATTCCATGTCATTATTTTTATTAAACCCATTTAAACTGTAATTTTTTTAATCCTTTCCCCTCCTCTTCCTTTCTGTGCCCAGATCTCAACACCAATCTCCCACATTCCAAACAACATTCAACATAGAAGAAAAAAAACAATAAAAAAAAACAAAAAAGGACAAAAAACACATCAAACATTGAATAACAAACAATCTTCGTCCCCCACATCCTCAATTGGTTTCTGCCTCTATAAAGAGAGTGGGGGAGAGGGGACGTGCCAATGGTCGGGTCACTTCTTTCGGGTAGTCTACTTAAATTCATCTCTCAGAGAAAAGGGTGGTAACTTTTCCCCGCACTCAGCTTCCTGCAATTCTTTTTCAAGATCCTTCAATTTCTTATCCACTCCATCTCCCATTATATCATCACGACTTTTCTTTTGTTCAACCTACCGCACATTTCAACAAAAAGTTACTTCCTCAACTCCACCACAAATGAACTTTAAGAAGGGAAAGTGGGGTGGATGGAATCTATCCTTTGAAAGCTGTCCAAAACCATTTCAACCACCAAGATTTCCGCTCTGGTTCAACTTAAAGTCCAAATCAGGTTTATGTATCCTTTTTCCACCTGGGAATACTACCTCCCAATATGTTTTTGAAGGACCAATTCTCAGAAATAAATAGAAGGACCCTTCACTAGAAGTCCCATTGCAACCTTTAGCAGGAATGTTTATGGCAGGGACTTTGGGGGTCTGGACTAATGAAAACAACCATAGAATCCATGCTTTCTCCATGAACATAGGAATATGTGTGGAAGAAAAGGGAGTGTTCTTTTTGTGTGGAACAGCTGCATATTTGTGTTTGCCAACAAACTGGACAGGAACATGTACACTGGCCCACCTTTTTCCTAAAGTAGGTGTTGTCAGTGCAGAGCATTCTATCCCTGTTCCCCTTATGGGACATGTTCAGAAGAGGGTCCCTATACTCATTCCACTATTAGTGCTTATAGAGATGGGTACTGCTGTTGGGACAGGGGTAGCAGGACTGACACACTCCGTAATCCAGTTTCAGCAAATATCAGAGGAGCTCCAAGGAAGTCTGAATCGAATTGCTGGCACCTTGATCGAAGTCCAAAATCAGATAGATTCCTTGGCTGCAGTAGTGTTACAAAACCCACGTGCCTTAGACCTCCTGACAGCAGAAAAAGGAGGAACATGTGTATTTTTAGGTGAAGATTGTTGTTTCTACATGAATAAATCAGGTGTGGTCAGAGAAGGTGCTAGGGAATTACAAGAAAGAGCTTCCAAGATAAGCCACACGTTACAGACATCAGATATGTGGTTTTCTTGGGTGCCAGGTTCTGGATGGATTAAACAAATGATATTTTTGTTCATATATGCGATAGCTGGTCTAGCATGTAATCCCAATACTCAGACAATTATCAATAAGAGCAGTAAAGGAGAATCAAGTTGAGAAGGAACTAGCTTTGACAGAACATTTTCTTAATCAACTTGGTCCCTATACTGTGGAAGAACCCACAGATTCTGAGGCAGACCCATATGTGGAAATGGGACCAGTGGAAAGATGGAGAAAATCTCCCTAAGAATCAAGAGAGTAGACACAATCATGTATAGCTTGTTATTTGCTTTTATTACTTATATTTTGTTAGAACTTATATATTGTAGATTTGTTTATTGGAACCTTATATACTCAGTAGTTACACTTATAAGAGAGTAGTGGAAGTTTATGCATAAAAAAATTTCCATAGGGGGGAATAATGTAGGTAATGTGGGTCCAGCTAGATGATCACTGAAGGACCCTCTTTATTCATAGTATTGTAAGAAAGAAAATGTGCTTGTTTGAGAAAAGCAAATTTATCCAGTAGAAATAGTACAAAGGCAGACAAATTCCTTTGAAGTAGAAACATTCTATAAGAGAGGCCCCTCAGTTGTCAGAGATAGAGACATTTGGTGATATACAGTTTGAAGGTTAAAAGAGACCAAGGATGACCACATGAAATATCAACAAGAGATAATTTGAAACTATGCTTCAGTGATTTACAAGAAGAATTATGACTGTTTGGCAAAGATAATGTAACAAACTTAGTAATTAGAAAAATGTCATTTGATGTAACG
Organism: Arizona elegans; assembly: GCA_022577455.1. NCBI lineage: Eukaryota > Metazoa > Chordata > Lepidosauria > Squamata > Colubridae > Arizona > Arizona elegans. Next base: position 80,011,320 of record JAKOOJ010000004.1, on the reverse strand, counting down.
AATGTCTGCAATGATAAAACTGCTGAATTCACAGAATCCTTTGTTTGAAAATGTATAAAACTGAGGTCTCAGGATCATAAAGTTGTTCAGATCTTGAGGTAGCAATACCTATCTGATCCTTATTGCAATAATAAACTGACTCTGTCTGCCCCGAAGGGATGTCTCTTAATTCCTTCCTTCCATAACACGTAGGTAGAACCTGGCTAAAGAGAAAGACACATAAAACCTACGAAAAAGAAAGAAAAACAAATATTGTACCTTTACAGGGAGGATACATGAGATGAGGATGTGGCTAACTGATGAGGCCTTATAAGGCCGAAATAGATCTATCTTAGTCTCCCAATGGGCAGCAAAGTGTCTGCTGGCTGCCAGAAAGAGAAAAGAAAAAAAAAAAGCCCAGAAACTAGTGAATTGTGATTTCACTGAATTAGGGCTGCATAATATCTTGGTTTACGTAGGAAGAACCTGGCCAAAGAGAAAGACACATAAAACCTATGAAAAAGAAAGAAAAAAAAAACCCCCCACACATATATATATTTGCTCAGTGGGATGGCTTTAGATACATGTTTTATAGAATGGACATTTTGCCTATAAAAATGTGCTCAATATATTGGAAGAAAAAATGTTGTCTTGGTGATGATATGGTGACCTTAGGAAAAAGCACAACTATTGTATGAATAAGAGCCTAGAGAGCAATCTAAATCAAATCATCTGCGGGATTCAGTTCATGACTTTTATGTTAGGAGAGACTGCAAGACTCTGTGATTTAGGACTACAAAGACTGGCTTTTCTTCTGAATGATCACATCCAATCTCTCTGGATAGAGCAGAGGGCTTTCTCTTGCCTTGTTCTCAATTTACCATAGGAGTTTTGCCCAGCCTCTACTTCCTCCAGGTTCAATCAGTCAATCAGAATAGAAAGCTAGAAAGGACCTTGGAGGTCTTCTAGTCCAACCCCCTGTTCAAGCAGAAGACCTATATCATTTCAGATAGGTGGCTGTCCAGTCTTTTCTTAAAAATTTCCAGTGATGAAGCCCCTACAACTCCTGAAAGCAAGCTGTTCCACTGGTTAATTGTTCTCATTATTAATAAATTTCTCCTTAATTCCAACTGTGTTCTCTCCTTGATTAGTTTCCATCCACTGCTTCTTGTCTTGCTTTCTGGTGCTTTGGAAAAATAAGTTGACACCTCTCTTCTTTGTGGCAGCCTCTCAAATACTGGAATACTGCTATCATGTCATCCCTAGTCCTTCTTTTCTCTAGACTGGGCATGCCCAATTCCTGCAACCGTTCTTCATATGTTTTTGTCTCTAGACCTTTAATCATCTCAGTTACTCGTCTTTGCAATTTGTTCTAAAGTCTCTACAAAGATATAGAAAAGGATTTAAGACGTCCTTCTTGAACTATTGTCTTGTTTATTTTCTCCCAGATGATACTCCAAGTACATTGTACTTGTGGATGTCTTGGCTTTTGCCTTGTTTTTACTATTTGCGAACAAGATACTGTATGCCTGAAAAAGATCTTCAGGCACTGAGAAAGGATTATTCTAGATGAATGAGAAAGTAAGATGAGGTCCCTAATAAAGGAAAAGCAACAATCAAATGCTGCAATTTAAGGGAGAGGGTCAATATCTGATATGGACTCCACTTGGACTCCAAGATCCCTCTCACAGTTACTAACATTGAGCCACGTTTCACCTAGTTTATACTTATAAACTTTGTATTTCATCTTTACATTAGCTATTTAATCTCTATTAGACATTGATGAGCAGCCTCAGATGCTAAATAACTCTGGAGTTAGAGCTATATAAGCCTTGTCTTGGGAGCATAATTATGGAATAATATTCATATTTTTTTTGGTCAGTTCTTGAGTATTTTGGTAATAGTAACCATTAAACAGATTAGACTATAATTCACTGCTTTACTAAACTTTTCTCAAACTCTTGTTGAAACTCAAAATGTGTGTTGTTATCATGATTGCCTTTATTTCTATGCTAAATCAATCAATCACGCAGGCAGGGAGGCAATCAGGCAATCCAGTAGAAATATCCAAATCCAGTATTTGTTGCAATAACATGCAAAGTTTGGTAGAATTCCATCTTCCTATGAAAGAAGACAAAACATCTGGTAACCAAGATAAACACAGAAAATAAGAAGGTGAGATATGTATGAAAATGTATTGCGGCACTCACAAATTTACTTAATAACTGACTAATGATCCAGTTGTTTGTAATATAATAGTACAGCTAATCCTCCAGTTACGACTGATCATTTAAAGACCATTTTGAAGTTACAATAGATCTACCCTAAAACCTACATATAACCCTGTTTCAAAGTTCTGGTGCCCCTTCCAGGTCATCATTAATGGGTTATGATCTGCCCAATCATTTGGTAAGATTTCTACTATTTCTATCTCTTTCATTAACATACCAGATACCCATGCCATGTCTAACCTGGACCAGGACTTATGTGGATTCGAGTAATATGTGAAATTCTTAATTTCGGGATTATAAAACCTCCAGCACCAAAGAAAGAAAAACAGATGGACAATGAATTTACAGGTAATGAAAGAGAAAGAATATAAGAAGTATATGGAAAAGGAACTAGAATTGTTCTATAAGGAAAATACAAAACAACACACCTCCCTACAAAATTTATGGGACACCACTAAGGCGTATGTAAGAGGCCTTACAATAGCATACATATATTGGCACAGACTTGATGTCAAATCTGTCACCACTTATTTGGGCTCAGACGAAGCCAGACACCTAGCAAGGGAAATCTCCCAATCTAAGCCCGGAGACAACACCCCAATGCCAGTTTATACAGAGCTAACTTCTACTCTTAGGAACTTAATGATCCAGAACAATAGAAAAGTAGATGGGATCTCTAGAAAGTGGTTTGATGATGATTGCCATAACTTGAGGTCAAATCTAAGAGCCGCAGTTAAGAAAGTTAACCGATCCAGACAGGGTGGTGATTATTCAAATATGGTTCAACTCAGGAGAGCATACAAATCCCTACTGAAAAACAAGAAAAGTAGCTATAACACCAGGATGTGGAAAGAGGTAGAAATGGCAGCAAAATCCCAATTCCCTACAATCTTTTGGCATAAGATAGCTGGTATATTAAAACAACGTTCCCCATTTATGGACACTGATATATCAGCAGTAAAATGGGAGAAGCACTATCTTGCTTTATTTGATGGTAACAATACAACAAATGTCTTGCAATTGGATATCCTCCAGCAAGAATTAAGGAAATGTCCGGAATGGACACCAGTTACCCCTACCGAAGTTAAGCATATAATTCAATCCTTAAAGGCCGGGAAGGCCCCTGGAGAGGACTTGTTGCCTCCTGAACTCTTTAGGTCCAACATTGATTTTTGGGTACCGGTGCTGGTAGCACTGTTTACTTATATCGATAAAGTAGGGATAATCCCTGAAGGGTGGAGGTTAGCTATAGTTTTTCCAATTTTTAAGAAAGGTGACAGAGCTGCCCCATCCAACTACCAACCCATCAGTCTTCTTAATATAATTTCAAAAATGTATACGAAACATCTCCTAAATAAAATAGAGGACTGGTGCTTGGATAAGGAAATTCTGGCAAATGAGCAGGCAGGTTTTAGATCAGGTAGGTCTACCATAGACACTTGTTTTGTCCTTTCCCACTTAATTAATAAATACAAGACCCAGGGGAAAAAGCTGTATACCGCCTTTATTGACCTTACTGCTGCTTTTGATTCTATAGATAGGAACCACTTGTGGAGGAAACTACAAGTTATGGGGATGGACCCCAGACTTATTTTGTTGATCAGGATTCTCTATACTAATACGGCAATTAGAGTCAGATATGCAGCAAATGGGGCCTCAGCAAACAGCATACCGACAACTAGAGAAGTGAGGCAGGGCTGCCTGCTGGGCCCTACTCTTTTTAACCTTTATATAAATGATATCCCAGCGCAGCTGGATGATCTTCTGACGCACAGCCCCCAAATAGGCACTAGATTTATTAACGTATTAATGTATGCCGATGACTTAGTGTTGTTTTCTAGAACCCAAATAGGAATGAGGAGACTTCTTGACAAGCTCACACGTTACTGTACTGCAAACCACTTGACTATAAATGTAGCTAAATCAAAAGTTTTAGTCTTTGGCAATAAGAATAAAAAGCACAATTGGCAGATTAATGACACAAAAATTGAGCAAGTTACCCAATATACTTATCTTGGAATTGTTTTTTCCAGTGCAGGATGTTGGACTCCGCACCATCAACACCTTTCTCAAAAGATCAGAGCAGGAGCAAGCCTTGTATCCAAATTAAGTAAATGAATCCAACCAACCTCCATTTTACCTCTTCGTAAAGTCTTTCAGGCTAAACTTGTTCCGATCATGCTTTATGGTGCTGAAATTTGGGGTCTTACAGAGGCCCCCATATTAGAGAGAACTCAAAATAATTTGTTAAGGGGGATGCTTGGGGTAAACAATTCCACTTCAGCTGCAGCCGTCAGAGCTGAATTGGGACATTTCTCACTGTACACCTATACAATCACTAGGGTGGTAGCCTACTGGCTAAAAATGACCCAGATGGATGTCAGCAGACTCCCCAAAATATGTCTAGAGGAACAGCAGATTTCAAATCCTCAAAGGTATTCCTGGCTAACCCGGCTGTCAGAAATATTGAACTGATATGGCGTAGGGTTCCTGTTGTGTGACACAGTGAACCAAGTTAAACAACGGATTAAAGATATACATGGGCAAATGGACATGGCAACCCTTTCAACTAATCATTCCCTTAAACTGCTGACAGCAGTTAAAACAACTTTCACTCTGGAAAAGTATTTACATTTAGAAATGCCATCAGTGGAGAGACAGTTATTTGTTAAGTTTAGATTTGAACTTCTAGATACAAACGTTAGATTCGGCCATTATCGGAAAATCCCGTATGACAAAAGAATATGCATATGTGGGGTAAACGTTGTGGAGGACACGGCACATATAATATTCGAATGTAGTCTCTATCAAGAAGTAAGAAAACAATATCTGTCCCCAATTATAAATAAATTTCCCCACTGGAATATAAGCCAAAAACTAGCATTTCTGTTGAGGGCTGACTCTCCTCCCCTGGTAAGAGCGATCACTCGATATCTTAAAAGAATGACAGCAATACGAGCCAGTTATATCAAAAAAAAAAATTATCGATTGTAAGGAAGATGAGCTCAGTTAGAGAGGAGCTATCCTATTTGGGTTATCTAGTCTTGGCAACTTACCTATTGAAAATTGATACTGTAAAATTTTAATGTCATCTATCATATATTTTTAGATTGCTATTTTTGTAACCATTTTACCTTTTTCCCTTTTTCTTTTCTGTTTTGTTTGAAAAGGCCTTCGGGCTATTCAATAAACTATACTATACTATACAATAGCATACAATGCAAAAAGGAGAAAGGAGAGAGAAAAAGAATATAATAAAATACGGGAGGAAATTCAAAATTGGGAACATAAATTGCAAGGGAAACCAGGAGATGAAGAAATAAGGGTGAAGTGGATAGTGGCAAAACATAAGCTCAACATATTAGAACAAGGGAAATACGCACTAAATTTGAAATATATAAGGCAGAACCACTTTGAGCACGCAAACAAACCAGGGAGGTGGTTGGCGTATAGGCTAAGGAAGGAAAGGGAAAAAAGAACAATTCAGAAACTACAAGATGATGAAGAGAAGATCCAACAAAGCATAGAGAAAAAAAGGAAATAATACTTCAATATTATCAGAAGCTTTATGAGAAGGACATAGCAACAACAGAGGAAATTGAACAGTACTTAAAAGGAGAGGGGGTACAAATATTAACAGAGGAGGAAAAAGAATGACTAAATAGGGAGATCACGATGGGTGAATTAAAAGAAGCATTGAAGAGACAGAAAAATAATAAAACCCCGGGGACTGATGGTTTACCAACAGAATTTTACAAAACATTCAGAGAACTATTAAATGGAATATTATTAGAAGTATATAATGAAGCCCTGTTGGAGGCAAAACTACCAAACACATGGAAAGAAGCGTATATCTCCCTAATACCAAAAGAAGGGGCAGATGCCACATTGATAAAAAATTACAGGCCGATTTCTTTGTTGAACACCGATTATAAGATTCTAATGAATATAATTGCTAATAGAATGAAAAAAATACTACATAACAAAATACATCAGGACCAAAACGGTTTCCTGCCCACAAGACAAATAAAAAATAATTTAAGGATGGTAATGGATGTCTTAGAGTATTATGAAGTGCATTCAGAGAGACAGATAGCCCTGATCTTTCTGGATGCACAAAAAGCGTTTGACCAAGTAAACTGGCAATTTATGAAACATCAAATTAAAAATATGAATTTCAGCGACAAATTTACAAAAATGATATCATCAATATACCAGGATCAAAAAGTATGTATATTGGTAAATGGGGAACCAACGGGATATTTTGGAATAAATAAAGGAGTAAGGCAGGGATGTCCGCTATCCCCTTTGCTTTTTATTTTAACGCTAGAAAATTTATTAATTAGAATTAGGGCAAACAAAGAGATACAAGGATTAAAGATTAAGAGAGAGGAGTACAAGGTCCAAGCTTTTGCGGACGACCTTATCTTTTTTGTAGAAGACCCAATAGAAACAACCCCCAAGTTAATAAAAAAAATTGAAAAATTTGGAAGAGTGGCAGGCCTAAAAATCAATAAAGAAAAAACAAATATGATAACAAAAAATATGGCAGCAAAGCAAGTAGAGCAATTAGTAAAGGTTTCACAACTACAGGCAGTTAAGAAGGTGAAATATTTAGGGATTCATCTGATGGCTAGAACAATAACAATAAAACAAGACAATTATGAACCCTTGGTCCAGAAAATTAAAGAAGATTTAGATAAATGGGGGAAACTAAAGTTGTCCCTTCTGGGGAGGATAGCAGTGGTAAAATCTAACATACTTCCAAGACTCCTTTATTTATTCCAAACGATCCCAGTAAAATTGGATAAGAATTTTTTTGACAATTTGGATAAAATAACCACAAAATTTGTATGGGAGGGGGAAAAATCGAGAATAAAATTAAACATATTACAAGACGATAAAATTAGGGATGATTTCGGTTTTCCAGCGTGGCAAAAATATTATAGGGCTGCCAGTTTACTATGGATCAAGGAATGGATAACTTTGGAGAATCAAAGACTGTTAAAGCGGGAAGGACATGACCTAATGAAGGGATGGCATGCCTTCATTTGGAACTCTGGAAACAAATCACACAAACATTTTAACAATCATACCATTAGGAAATCTTTAATTAGTACATGGCAACAAATTCAACGTAAGCATTACATGAAAATCCCCGGTTGGTTGTCGACAATAGAAGCAATTACCCACCCAAATATATTATCAAAACAAAAAATACTACGATATAGAGAAATATTAGATACACAGGGCAAATTAAAAACTAGGGAAGAATTAAAAGAACAAGGAATAGCAATAGACTGGTGGCCCTACTCACAAATAAAAATAAGATACAGGAAGGATCAGGAGGAGGGGGGAATAGATTTGAAACAAAACAGGTTGGATAAATTATTAGAATCTAAAGAAGGGAAATTAATTTCAAAAATCTACAAATATTTACTTGAATATGATTTGGCAGAAGAATTAGTGAAAGGGCAGATGATAGCATGGGCGAGAAACATCAGGCACAGTCTACAGCTAGAAGACTGGGAAAGAGTCTGGGAAACTAATTTCAGCATGACAAAATTGGTGGCCTACAAAGAAAATCATTATAAGATATGGTATCGATGGCATCTGGCCCCCGCAAGACTTGCGAAAATGTAGATTCGACCTGTTGGAAGTGCAGAAAAACACAGGGAACTTTCTACCATGCTTGGTGGCTTTGCCCGGTCATTAAGAAATACTGGAACAAGGTAAAGATATGGATAAGAGAAATTACAGATTGTGAAATTGAATTAGAACCTGAGATTTTCCTATTGGACATGATCAAAAAGAACATCCGAAATGACATAAAATACATAATACTTCATATAATCACGGCGGCAAGATTAGCACTAGCACAATTCTGGAAAAGTGATCGATTGCCAACAGATCAGGAATTAATACAAAAAATATATACATGTGCAGAGATGGATAGACTAACTTTAGAGTTACAGGATAAGGAGGATTCTAAATATTATGAAACATGGAATAGATTGTACCAATGGATAAACCAGAGGAAAGGAAATGGGTAGAGATGAAATTTAGAAGAAATCAATATAACAAAAAAAAAAACAGCACTGTCAGAGGTATAGAATATGGAATACTTTATTATATGTTTGTATATATATACAATAATATATACAATAATATATATACAATAATATAATATATTTATATAGAATAATGGAAATTAGCTAATAGGTGACGTTTATGTACTGTATATGTAAATTTGTTTCTCAATTGTGAGAAACTTGCATGTTTTTAAATGTTTTTCTTTTAAACAATAAAGTTTAATTTTATTAAAGGTTAAAAAAACAAAACAAAAACACCCTGTTTCAAAGTTACAGTGGCTACAGCATCCCACACTCATTTACCCTTACCAGAGATATTGTGTTTCATCTCCACCCCCCAAATCCCCCCTTCCATCCTGCTGTGCAGGGTTCCCATAGGCACTGAGCCTACTTTGCAATCCTACTGGTTCCACGTGTTCCTCTCCACCTTCATCATCAACCACTCACTCACCTTCCAAAGCTCTCTGAACTCAGGAGGTTGGGATAGAGAAGGAGAAAAGGCCACTCCATTGCTGAGCCATATGGCACAATCCCACAAGCAACCATCTTTTTCTGAGTACAATTGCAAATCACTTTGACCCAGCAATCCATGCAGTCTAGCAACTAAGCAATTTGAGGTTGTGCAGCACAATCAAAGAAGTTTTGGCTTGGAAAATGATAACCACTTGTGGAACCCATGCAGCAGTGAGCAGAGTGATCTGTTTTGCTCTGCTAGCCAAAATGGATCTAATACATCTGCTAGCTATTTGGCCCCTCTATCCTGGGCTATGCTAGATAGCTCACAGTAAGGAAAGGAAATAGCTCTCTGTCCAGCTAAAGAGACTTGGATCTTTGGAATGAAAACCTCTTTGGTCGGCAGAGAGATATTTCCACCACCACCACCACCCCACTGTGTAAAGTAGCAAAAGGTAAATATTATTGGAAGAAGGGAATACTGCATTTAAATTAATTGTGCAAACTAACTACAGTACTATAAAGATATAAATTATTCCATTTTAGTTTCATATGTTAACAACTTGCAAGTTTATATTAAGGAGGTCCTTCAGTTCTTATTAGAAAATTTACTTAACCACTGCATTACTACAGGAGCCCCAATGTCAGGTATGCTTCCTTCAATATCCAGGAAAGAAAAACACAAACTCAATCATTTTAAAGAGATTAGTACTTTTACTGAATATGAAATGATTGCAACCCAGGTAAAGCTGGGAGTGAGGAAAATGCGCGAAATAGCATCTACTAAGCTTCTCCTCCCCCCCCCCCCCGTATCCATTGACCATCATCCAATCCAAAGGTTTCCCAAAGGTCAGGTGGCATCACGTCTGGCAACGTCATTCATCAGGAATGTAGGGCAGTTGGTCAGCCAGCTCCTTTGGAGATTCACTTTCATTTCTTGGGAAGACACGTCCTACAATGAAAAAAACACCTCCTGCACCTTCCTCCCCTTCGCCCACTTAACTAGTCCCTCCCCCACGTTTCTTTTTTTTTTTATTGAAAAAGTTTTCAAATACAAGTTTTTCCCCCTTTCCCCCCCTCTTCCCTAACCCCCCCTCACCACCCATCCCCCCCTGTGACTTCTTCACAACAATAGGCTATTTCATAACTAATTACATACATAATATCTTTCCTTTCCCTTACTCCCTCCTCAGAATACTGACCCTTAGCATATTATTCTTATAACTCCCATTTTTACGATAATCTGCCCTTTTTCTCCTCCCCTAAACTTATAGTGTATTATAACAATTTAACATTTAATCTTTTATATATATTAATATAACATTTTAAAGCGGCCTTCTCCCTACATCCAAATTTAACATTTATTCAGTTCTATCCAATTCCTCCACTCCCCTAAATATATGACTTAAAGATCCTTTTTCTTAGACTAATCAATCAGTAAACTAACCTATTTCAACCCTTCAATTCCTACAAAATCATGCAATACAATTCTAAATATAATCCACTGCCCACTTTACTAAGATATACATATATCTATATATGCATTCCATTTTGTAAAAAGAAAAAAGACAATAACTTTAAATTTATAATCCATATAATATCTTCTTTGGTGTCTTTCTACTGGATTGTTAAATCCATCACCCATAATAGGGTAAAATAACATGCTGGTGCAACAGTTTGTTCAAAATCTTCAATCATCTTCTGCCCCCATCAGTAGTAGATATCCTCGTATATATATAAAAGTAAAAACAACCACCCGAGTGACATTATAATTATATCCATATAGTTATAGTTGTGGTGTTCATCAGGATTGTTGATTCCCATCCTCCTAATGGGTAACATCCAGATCTTCTGCATGCCCCAGCGTAACTCTCCTGCCTTGTAACTCAAAATAATTATAATATATTTACCAGTAAAAGAAATCCAGAGTAGATAATTCAAATCCAACAAGGTAAGGCTCTTTTCACATCCCAAAATACAGAGATCTGCCACAATCCTCAGGATAGTATTAAACAATTGTTCGCCTCCACTATCTTTTCAGATATTCATTCATTTTTTAAAGTCCCTGGCTTCACTGTTGCTTGGTTTAGAAACTGCTGTTTCTATGAGATCTATTTCTTTTCTTTTTCTTTTGCGGGTTGAATTTCCATCCTCGTTTCGTGCCTACCAATTGTGTGTCGGCTGATCGATTTTCATTCTGCTTTATGAGTTGATCTTGTTGGGTTAGTTTTGTCATCTCATCTTTCTTCTCCATCACTTGTATATCAACTGGTTGATTTGCGCACTTGTCTGTGACTTGATGGTTCATCACATTGGAATCGGATGACACTGCTCTCTTATTTATAGACAGTCCAGCTGGGGTATCCAGGGAGTCCAAAGACAATTTATCCACCACAGCCTCTGTAATTTGATATTTTCCTTTTGTTTCCAACTCCTTTTGCTTATCCTGTATTGTGCCTAAAGATGTTAAGTTCATTTTAAATTTTTTTTGATAAAATTCTTCCGCTTTTTCAACAGTGTTCAGTTGATATCTTACTCCTTGGTGTCTCAATATTAAACCAACTGGGGCATCCCACCTAAATAGGATATTTCTTTTTTTTAACTCAGTCACTAGAAAGCCAAATTTCTTCCTCTCCATTAGCATCTTAATCGGGAGCTCCTTAAAAATCCAAATCTTTCTTCCATGAAATTGCAAAGTAGAATTAAAAGAGTTCTGCACAATATTATTCCTAATTTCTTTATCTGTAAAATAGATCACCACATCTTTAGGCAATTGCCTTTGCTTTGCCAACCAGGAGTTTATTCTATAAATTCTATCAATCCTGCAAAACACTTCATCAGGTTGAACCTTTAAAATCCCAGGCAGAATTTCAGAAGATATTTTCCTTAAGTCATCTCTATTATTTTCCTGCAGACCTCTCAGTCTAATTGCATATTCTGTAAAATTATATTGAATCATTAAAACTTCTCTTTCAATCCTCTGGTGCACATTTTCTTCATTACCAGTCTTTTGGTCAACCTCCATTTTAGGTTTGTCTTCTGAGCTATTATCCTGAATGTTTACCAAATCCTTTTTAATTTTTTGAATCTTGTCATCCAAATTCTCCTCAGTTTCCTTCATTTTAGACTCTAATAATTTAGTCTTTGCATCCAACTGAATCAGAAAGTCTGATAAACCATTAGCTGTATTTAAAATCTTTCGATTCAAAAAGTCAAACTTTGATTTCACCAATTCACCAATTTCTTTAATTTCCTGCTTAAATTTTTCGAGTTGCTGGTTCACAATCTCATCCCTTCTTACAATCTCTTCAAGAAGAAATTCTATTATATTAAAATCAGGTTTCTGACACTGGAGAGTTACAACTTGTTGATGTAATTTATTAATGGGGGAAATTCCCCCCCCTGTTTGTCTAGCTGTGTAAGTCCCGATGCCATTTCCCACACAGACAAGATTTAGTGGAAAAGAGAGAGAGAAAAAAGGCTTGTTTCCAACCAAGATCAATATCAGATCCCCAGGAAAAAAAAAAGAAAAAAAAAGCAAGAGTGAGAGTGAGGTTTTGCCTCAATTACGGCCAGAAGTATTCATTCCGCTACTTTGTAATAGAAAACGGAAGGACTTTCCCTTTTCAGCCTCTCTTCACACCTCAGCAATCGCCATTTTAAAAAATCTTTTTTCCTTTCACTTCTTAAACAACTTCAGTAACTTTTCTAAAATAAGAAAAAAAAATACTTGCGCCTCAGGGTCAGTGGTCCAGCTCACGTCTTCTTTAATTAGTTTAACAAGTTTACAGGCTTGCTTTTGCCACCTAGCTCTGCGTGTAGCAGAGATCTCCCAGAGCCCGGAGCATCGGCTGGGGATACGGGGAGTCTCTTCCGCTCCGTCCCAAAAGTAAAAAAAAAAAACTTTTGGGATTAGGCAGAGGACTCAACCCACCCCAGCCTGCTCTATCTCCGTTTCCTCATGGAAACGGAGTTTTTTCGAGCTGCCATTCCGCTATAAAGGCGGCTCTTTACAGGCAGTGGGTGCGACGATCCCAAAGGAGCGTCCAGCGGGGACAAACAGCAAACCGGAAGTCCCCCACGTTTCTTATGGCAGCTGAAGCAGGCAAAGCTGAGGCTGACATCCAATTTAGTGTCAACTTTGAGGTTACATTAAATAGCATCCTGATCCTATCTATACAATTTACAGAATAGTTACAAAAACAATTCTGAATATTCAGCCAGTTTAATCCAGTGGTTATGACACCAGATAAAAACTGGGAGATTGTGAGTTTTAATCCCACGTTAGGTCTGAAACCTGGCTGAGTGACTTTGAGTCAATCACACTTCTTTAGCCCAAGTCATATCACAGGCTTGTTGTTGTGGAGGAAAGAGGAGAAATATTAGTTATGTTCTTTGCTTTAAGTTACAAGGTACGAGACTATCGCCCCTACTGTTTATCTTATTATTAAAAACATTGAAAAGAGTAATTTGAAAAGATATCCAAATTAAAGGTTTGACGATCAGAAATGAAAATTTTAAATTGCAAGCATTTGCAGAGGATCTCGTCTTTATTATTGAAGAGCCAATGCAATTGGGTGTACAGCTAATGGAAGTGCTGGAGGAATATGGGGAGGTAGCTGGCTTAAAAATAAATAAGGACAAAACAAAAAAGTAAAAAACATAATGAAGGAGGAAAAAAAGAGATATAGAGGGAAAAATTGATATTCAGATAGTTTAAAAAATTAGATATCTAGGATCCAATTGACATCAAGATGTGTGATGCGTAAAGAGGAGAATTACAATAGACTAATTGAGCAAATTAAAATTGATTTAGAAAGATGGGGAAGATTGCAACTCTCCTTTAGGGGGAGGGTTGCTACGATTAAGATGAATGTGCTACCCAAAATTTTATTTCAATGTATACCAATTTGGCTCAAAAAAGATTTCTTTACAAATTTGAATAGAATTATAGCAAAATTTATATGGCAGGGCAAAAAGCCAAGAATTAAATTAAAATTATTACAAGATGCAAAAGAAAGAGGAGGATTTGGTCTTCCAAATTGGGAAAAATATCAGCAAGCTGCAGCCCTGGTTTTGGTAAGTGATTGGGTACACCTCAAAAATAGAAGACTGTTGACACTAGAAGGACATGAACTTCAAATAGGGTGGCATGCTATCATCTGGGAAGAGAAGTATAAGGTTCACCAGTACTTCCAAAGGCATTATATTAGGAGGGCACTTTTAGATATTTGGATTAAGACCAAAAGAAGTAACTATATAGACATTCCCAATTGGATATCCACAGTAGAAATGCTCACACATTCTAATATTCTCAAAATGGGAGGGGCTATTATATATAAAGAATTATTAAACGTGAAAGAGGAATTAAAATCAAGGAAGAAGTTAAAGGAAGAAGGAATTGAATTAGAATGGTGGATATACCTACAAATACAATCCAAATTTACAAAGGATAAAAAAGAGTGGGATATAAAATTAGAATCATCAGAACTGAATAAAATTTTCCTAAGCACAGAGGGAAAGGCCATTAAAAAACTACCACTATTTATTAGAACAAGATATGCTTGAAGAACAAGTTAAGGAGATGATGATAATCTGGAGTAGATGCTTTGGGTACAGTATCGATTTGGACAATTGGCAAAATCTGTGGGGAAAAAAATATCAAAATCACACTGGCAGCTTCTTATAAAGAAAACCTGTATAAAATGTTTTACAGGTGGCACTTCCCACCGGCAAGATTGGCAAGAATTAGTGAAAAATATTCCCCAATTTGTTGGAAATGTGAGTGGAACTAGGGTCATATTACCATATGTGGTGGGAGTGCTCAAAAGCCAAAGGTTTCTGGCAGCAAATAAGGAGCTGATTAGAAGAGATGTTAATGTTTAAAATAGAAGTTAAGCTGGAATTTTTCTTACTGGGCATGACAGATGGCAAATATGACAAAAATGTAACCTATTTAATATTGTATATATTTACAGCGGCAAGACTAGCATTTGCTCAAAAATGGAAATGTAAAGAAATACCCTCAGAAGAAGAAGTAATACACAAAATTTACAGCTGTGCAGAGATGGACAGACTTACTTTAGAACTTAAAGACAAAAGTTAAAAGAAAAAAACTTAAAGAAAAAAATACTATGAAGTCTGGAATAAATTTTATAATTGAGTAGATAAGAGGAAGAATGCCAAAAACAAGGGATAACGAATGTCTGGAAATGTATATATCAATGTATATTAATATATCAATGTATATTGAACTTGTGAATGTTAATATTGGTTTATTAAATACATGCATAGTTGGTTAGGAAGTAAAATGCTGTATACTTGATATAATAAAGTAGGAGATATGTAAATTTGTATATAGAGCAAGGAATAGATTACTTATTAACTTGATTTTGACGTAAATGTTAGAAACCAGAGATGTTGAGCAATGTTCATTGTTTTACTTTTAAAACTAATAAAATAATAATTTTTTTAAAAAGTTATTTATAAAAATAATAAAGATAGGATACAAATAAATACAATAAAATGAACTGCATCTTTCCAATTGGAGGAGGGAGATCAGATTGATCAGAGATCAGAAAGAAAGAGAAACTTGTCTTTGTTCTTTTATTGGTCCCTCTTCTTCTTGGTCTGTATTCTCTTCACAAATCTAACATGAACATCCCTAGGCACTTTGTGTCTCCTTGCATAGCTTGAATTGACTCTAAATTTGATCGATCTCTTCTTCTATCTCATCTTTCTCAGTTTCTCTGTTTCCAGTTTGTAACCAGTTCTGTTAGATCTTCCTCCTTGTCTTAAAGTATATTCTGTAGTCTTAATATATATGAGACTTTTTCCATTTCCAGTGTTGCCACTGCATCTTCCAGATTTTTATTTGCCTGTGCCAATCTTTGGTTTTCTTCTTTTATTTCTTCCATATTTTTCTCCATTTCTTCTGTTTTATCTTCTATTTTCTGAATTCTTTGTTCATTCTTTGTAATCCTTTGTTGAAAATGTTCTAACTGGAAGTTTATATTAAATTTACCTTGTCCATTTTTTCTTCCAATTTATATGGGTTACTTTTGATCTCATCATGGTTCCTTCTTGTATCTTCATTATGTGAAACAATTGCTTCTTGAATCATCTGTAACTTTGTCTGCATTTCTTTTTGAAAATTGTTAGATTTTTCTTGTTGGAGCATTGAGTCTATAGATCTCTGGTGTATGGGCAGAGGTGGGCTTCAGCCAGTTTGGATCAGTTCGGGCAAACCGGTTGTTAAGATTCTGCGCAGTTCAGCGAACCAGCAAATCCCACCACTGGCTGGCCCCACCCCACCTGTCCTGCTCCCTCAACTCTTACAACCACATCTTTTCTTGCCTCGTTTGCTTTGGCTGCTTGGTTGCCTTGCTCATCAGCCATCGCAGCTTGCCAAGGCCCTAGACCACGTGGCACCTGCAACCCAGCTGCTCTTCAGCTTCCTGGCTTCCTAGTTTTAGGTAAGTAAATTACTTACCTAAATTTTAGGAATAAAGTATTCCTCCCAGGAAATCTATGCTTGCTGCCCACGCTTGTCTAGAATCCCTGGCCTCAAACTATGCCCCCCACCCAGGCTGAAGCAATTTATCTGGACTGCAGCCTGCCATACTTGGCCAAAGGGCCATTGGGGGGGGACATGATGAAGTTCGGACGCCTTTCGGGCCCAGCCCAGCTTTCGGGTTCCGCACAGCCTGCGGCCAGGAAGCCCAAGACAAAGCACCTGGTCTGGATGCACAACACCCCAGCATGACACTCTCCCCAGAGGGTTGCTCCCCCACTGGCCAGAAGTGGCAAGTCATCCTATCACAGGGCAATGGGAGGGTAAGTGGATGGCAGCCGAGAGCTGGGCCCGAAACAAGGCCAGGCCTTGCCGTGTTGCCTCCAAGATGGCCCCTTGGCCAAATGGACAGGTCTGGACCAGGTCTCCCTCCTGCGGTATGCTGCTTTCCATATTTAATTTTGGAGCCACCCGGGCAAGTGCAGCCCACCACATCCAGGCCCGGCAGCACACCCCCGAGTAGTGATTCCTTCCGCTGCTGTGCAAGCCAGCCAGCCTAGCCCGAGCCTGCTGGGTGCTCTTAGCCAGTCCCCCAGGGACCGCACATGAAGGAACAATCACCCTCTGCCAGCCAGCCCATGCCTACCTGCCTGGTCAGGCAGGTGCGGGTCCCTGCAAACTCTGTTGCCTGCCCAGCCAAAGTTTTACCTGCTGAGGAACCAGGAGTCCTGATGATGGGTTGGGATCCTTCAGGCACTTAGCTTGGCCACCTATTAGCTCCAGCCCCTCCCTCTGCCTCAACATGCAACACGCAAAACTTCAGCCAGGCTCCTTAAGAGACTGAGCTTGCAGGGGGCCAATCTAGCACCCAGGCTGACTGTAAGACAAACATTGATTCTCAGCTTTGAGATTCCTAGCTGTAATGGGCAGCAAAGCTAGATTTGTACCCCTGCAACTATCCAGAAGACAAAACAGGAAAAGGGGACAGAGACAAACAGTTCTTTTGCCAAGGTATGCGCAGGTTGGAGGGAAGCACCACTGGCTTGTTTGCGCTCTCTTTCCCCAGTCTAGCTTGATGCATAGCAGCTTACATTGCCTTTGCAAGCCCACTATTGCCTGGGCACCAGTGAGTACAGGCTTTTTGCCTAGCTTTGTCTGGCTGTCAGGGGGGAAATGGATGGGGTCCTGGGGAGGTACCCTATGTCAAGCTAGACTGGGAAAGCTAGTTGCAAAAGGAAAAGAAGCCAGGTAAGCTGGACCCAGATGTTTCCCAGGTCCCTTTGTCCCAGAAGCAGCAATCTTGCACTCTCCTCTCTCTGCTAGCTGCCTTCTTCACATGGGATCGCTCAGCAGCGGGGGGGGGGGGGACAAGGGGGCAGCATTCATGTATGCTCCCGTTTCTGTGTGCTAACACTGCTGTTCTGCCTGCGTCAAGCTAGACTGAGGTCTCTCAAAGCATGAGCAACCACCAAGGAGACCATGGAGGAGGGAAGCCAGGCAAAGGGGTGAGCGAGGGGCATCCACAGCATGCCGAGCCTGTAAACCTGCCTAAAAGCGGGAGGGAGGGAGGGAGGGAGGGATACACACACACACACACACACACACACACACACACACACAATCTAACTTGTGTCTGTGTGTCAGTGTGTGTCAGTGTGTGTGTGTGTGTGTGTGTGTGTGTGTGTGTGTGGGAGAGAGAGATGCGATCCAATCTCGGACAGTTATATCTGGGTTGGCGGCAGTGTGCTCTCTTCTCTCTCTCTCTCTCTCTCTCTCTCTCTCTCTCTCTCTCTCTCTCTCACACACACACACACACACACACACACACACATACACACACACACACACACTTTCTTTGCTCCCACTCCAATCCTGCCCCACCCACCAGAGACCCCTAGATTCCCTCCCCAACCCTGCCTGTCCCATACAGGCACCATCCATATGAGTGATATAGAATTGGCCACATCCACTCAGTCATATGATTCACCCAGCCATGCCCACCCATCTGAACTGGTTGTTAAATTATTTGAATCCTACCATTGTGTATGGGACTAGGAGCCCCAGATGGGGGTACTGAAGAAGAAGGCTTTTTACCAGTTTTGGTAAGATTTGGAACACTCATTTTTATTCCCACCCTTCAGTTACTCTATTATCAAGCTAATATATTCTTAAAAGAAAAAGAAATACTAGTGTTGTCTAATGTAGCAAAACTTGTTTGATATATCAATAAACATCATCGATTTAACATTAAATGTTACAGTTTTTATGATCTTTCACTTATCTATAACCTTATAATCCAGCAGGTTTCAATATTTAGTCAGTGAATCTAAATCAATTGAAGCTTTTAATCCACAATAGCCAGCAGGCTTTAATTGGTCCAATAGGTAAGTCTCACCAGGTAGTAAGCAGCAAAGCATCTTGTTTTCTCTATTGCCAACTGTTCCTTGCCAATTTGATAATTTCCCAACTTCAAGGACACCAGAAGTTCTAACAAAATATTTATGTCTGGGCTCCAAGCAGACATAGGATGTTTAGTTTCATTTAGGAAACTAAACCCTAAATATAACTAAGCAAGATGGAGAATGGAAATGGGATTCTCTCAATGAATATAAATGGACTAAATTCCCTCTCCAAAAGAAGAAAAATCTTTACATAATTACGAAAATTAGAAACAAATAATTTGTCTGCAAGAAACACATATAAAGAAACAGCACTATAAACTCTTAGAACATCCAAAAATTGGGAAACAATATTTCATGTCAGCACAATAAAAGAAAAGAGGAGTAGCCTTACATATTAAAGAATCAATGGACTGTAAACAAGTCTATTCAGATGAAGAAGGAAGAATCTTGATGGTGGAAACAATGATTAACCAAAAAAAGACATTGATAATAGCAGTATATGCACCAAAAAACAAGCAAGAACATTTTTATCAAGCACTACACAAGAAAATATTGGAAATGGAATATCAAAATATTTGTCTCATAGGAGACTTTAATGCAATTATGGATGAAAAACTAGTCTATAAAAGCACTAAAATGGGGGGGAAAGGAAGAAAGAAACTACCTAAGACTTTTTTTTAATGACAGAAGAAATTTGTATACAGGATATCTGGAGAGAAATAAAGTCGAAAAAGACTCAGTACACATTTTAATCATAATCATAAGTTTTAGTTGTCAAGCATATATAATGTTCATATATAATGCATGTTCTACAGTGGTTCTCCTCCTTTCTCTCTGACCGGTTGCAGTCTGTGTTGACAGGGGGGCAGAGGTCGACCCCGAGGCCCCTTATATGTGGGGTGCCACAAGGATCGGTCCTCTCGCCCCTTCTATTCAACATTTATGTGAAGCCGCTGGGTGAGATCATCCATGGTTTTGGGGTGAAGTATCATCAGTACGCTGATGACACCCAGCTGTACATCTCCACCCCAGACCACCCCAATGATGCCCTCGAGGTGATGTCCCGGTGCCTGGAGGCCGTACGGATCTGGATGGGGAGGAACAAACTCAGACTCAACCCATCCAA
The DNA here is from genome assembly GCA_022577455.1 of Arizona elegans. Lineage (NCBI taxonomy): Eukaryota > Metazoa > Chordata > Lepidosauria > Squamata > Colubridae > Arizona > Arizona elegans. The sequence goes on along the minus strand of JAKOOJ010000004.1, from coordinate 79,991,524 downwards.
GACCGAGTGGCTGTGGTTTCCGTCGTCCCGATATAGTCAGTTGGCGCCATCTCTGACTATTGGGGGCGAGTCGTTGGCCCCCACAGATAGGGTTCGCAACTTGGGCATCCTCCTGGACTCGTGGCTGTCTTTAGAAGAGCATATGACGGCCGTGGCCAGGGGGACTTTTTATCAAGTTCGCCTGATTCGCCAGTTGCGTCCCTTTCTGGATCGGGACTCGTTGCGCACAGTCACTCACGCCCTTGTCACCTCACGCCTGGATTGTAATGCTCTCTACATGGGGCTCCCCTTGAGAAGCACCCGAAGGCTCCAACTGGTCCAGAATGCAGCCGCGCGGGTGGTAATGGGAGCAATATGGCGCTCTCATGTAACCCCCCTCCTGCGCGAGCTGCATTGGCTCCCAGTGGTCTTCCGGGTGCGCTTCAAGGTTTTGGTTACTATCTTTAGAGCGCTCCATGGCTCAGGACCAGGGTACTTACGAGACCGCCTCCTGCCACCAATAGCCTCTCACCGACCAGTTCGCTCCCATAGAGAGGGACTCCTCAGGGTGCCGTCGGCCAAACAATGTCGACTGACGGCCCCCAGGGGGAGAGCCTTTTCTGTGGGGGCACCTACCATCTGGAACAGGCTTCCCCGGAGTTACGAAACATCCAAGACTTATGCATATTCCGCCGTGCCCTGAAAACGTTTCTATTCCAACAAGCTGGTCTGGCCTAACTCTCCCTTTTAAATTGGCTTTTAAATTGGCTTTTAAATCAGGTTTTAGACCTCTTTTAGATAAATTTGGATGTTTTAATCTTTGAGCCAAATTACTTAATCTGTTTTTTAATAGTTTTTAACTTCTATATGTATTTGTAATTATTATGGCTGTTCACCGCCCTGAGTCCCCCGGGAGTAGGGCAGTATACAAATATGAAAAATAAATAAAATAAATAAATAAGATAATAGGTAAAAGTATAAACATAATTTGAATACATGAAAAGAGTATGTAAAAAGGAATATTAGGACAGGGACGGTAGGCCAACTGGTGCATTTATGCACGTCCCTTACAGACCTCTCAGGAATGGGGTGAAGTCAACAGTAGACAGTTTAAGGTTACAGTTTTTGGGGTTTTGGGAAGAAACTACAGAGTCAGGTAGTGCATTCCAGGCATTGACCACTCTGTGACTGAAGTCATATTTTCTGCAATTGAGTTTGGAATGGTTTTCCTTGAGTTTGTATCTATTATTTGCTCGTGTATTGTTGTGGTTGAAGCTGAAGTAGTCATTGACAGGAAGGACAATGTGGCAGATAATTTTATGTACTATGTTTAGGTCATACTGAAGTAGTTCTAAATTGTCTAAGCCCAAAATTTGTAGTTGGTGGCATAAGGTATTTTATTGCAGTTAGAGGAAAGGAGGACTCTTCTCGTAAAATATCTCTGGACTCTCTCGGTTGTATTTATATCCGATATGCAGTGCAGGTTCCAGACAGATGAGCTGTATTCAAAATTGGTCTAGTAAATGTTTTGTATGCTCTAGTTAGTAATATAACATTACCAGTGGTGGGTTACCCCCGGTTTGCACCGGTTCTATAGAACCAGTAGTAAAACCGGCGGGAGGCTCCGCTCACCAACCCTGATGTCATCAAAATGCTTCTGCGCATATGTAGAAGAGTGTGTGTATGCACACACGAGCAAAGTGAGCGCGCATGTGCAGTCCCGTTGCGAACCAGTAGTAAAGGTAAGTAGAACACACCCCTGAACATTGCCGGAGAAGAAGAACTCTTAAAGCCTTTTTGGCAATGTTGTTACAGTGGCTCGGGCACTTAGATCTTTAGAAATGAGTACTCCAAGGTCCTTGACAGAGTGAGGGTCATTTGCAAGGTCATGTCCATCTAATTTGTATTTTATGTTTTGATTTTTTTTGCCAATGTGTAAGACAGAGTATTTGTTGGTTGAGATTTGAAGTTGCTACTTAGACCAATCTGACACATAGTCAAGGTCTTTTTGAAGGGTAGTTGCCTTATCAGTGGTGTTGAATAGTTTAACATCATCAGCGAAGAGAACACAGTTGCTTTTAATATGATTACAAAGGTCATTTATGTAAAGTATGAAGAGTGTTGGACCTAAGACACTGCCTTGGGGAACACCACTATTAATATGTACAGGTTTTGATAGAGTGCTTCCTATTTTGACCACTTGTTGTCTGTTTGACAGGAAGGCAGCTATCCATTTATGTAGGAGTCCAAAATGCCATAGGATTTTAGTTTTAGAAGTAATTTGTCATGTACCACTGAATTAAAAGCTTTATAGAAGTCTATGTAAAACTGTGTCTATTGCTTTGCCCTGATCGAGATATGTAGTCCATATGTTTTTACAATGTAGTAGTTGTAGATTACAGGATAAAATTTTTCTGAAATCGAATTGTTTGTTAAAAAGTAGATTGTTTATCTCAAGGTGTAGGGTAATAGATTGGTTAATGATTGATTCCATGACTTTGCCAGTGACACAACATAAAAGATTGGTCTGTAATTTTCAATTAAGCTAGGGTCTCCCTTTTTGAAGATAGGGATGACTCTGGCTTATAACCATTGGTAGGGCAAGGTGCTGGTATGGAAATATTTTTCAAAAATTATGCTTAAGGTTCTGTAATTGCAGTGGAAAGCTTTTTTAAGAAGTATGCACATAGTCCATCAAGTCCAATAGACAGAGATGTTTTAAGATTGTGTAGTGGCTTTTCAACATTGTCTTCTGTAAAATCAATATGTAGAAGATCACTGTAATCATTGTAATTGTCTGTAGTACAACTGGGAAATATTGGGTATGTGTTGTTGCTGTTTACAAAGACTGAGCCGAAGAATGTGTTAAAGAGATTGGCTTTAATGGTTTCATCAATGCAATCTTCATTGTTTGGTCCTTTTAGGGGTGAGATGGATCTTGAGTCTTTAAGTTGTTGTTTACAAAATTATAGAAGGCACGGATGGATTTTGTGTGTAGAAGGTTTTCTTCTTGCTTGATGTGATAATTGGTGCAATCTTTATTTGTTGGCATACGTTTTTGTAGCAGTTTTTGAAGTTAGCTACATAGTTTGTTTTGGTTTTTTGCCGAAGAGATTTTTTTCTGGATTGTAATTTCCTTATTGTTATTTGTAGTTTATTTTTTCTGGTTTTGTGGAGTATTAGTGGTATGTAAAGTTTAATGATTCTTTTGACTTCATGCAAGAAAATGTTGTAATGGTCATCAGCAGTATTACAGCCAAAGAATAGATTTTTCCAATCAAGATATGAGAGTTCATAGTCTATGAGATCATAGCTGGCTTTTTTAAAGTTATAACTGGTTAAAGTTATAATCATTATGATGATTTTTTTTCCAAAAAAAATATTTTTTAAAAAAAACATAAAACATAAAATACATCTTTTTAGAGCAAGGGTTTGGTCCGGCATAAAATGAGTACAATTATTTACATTCCCTCAATCAATTTTGTTCCAAATTTTATCCATTTACATCTTTAAAAAAAAGAAAAAAATCTTATTCTAAACATTTATCATTCTACTATTACACCCAAAATTCTAAACAATAAACACTGTTCTAAATCTTTATCATTTTAACAATCAATATTTCATATATATTCCTCAATCCTAAAACCCATTACCTCAAATCTATATTTTACTTCTCTTAAATGACATCTAATATCCATAATCTTGACAAAAAATATTTTCCTCCTCTCTTAAAGTCATTTCATAAACAATCAACATTTCCTTCTATAGTTTGTTACTTCCACAATATTTTATTTTATTTACTTCAAATTTATTCTCATATTTTATTGAATCTAATTTTTAACTGGTTCATAGTTTAAATATCTATTTCCCAGCTGTATTTTCCAATATTCCTGTCTGTATTTATTTAAACTGGTTCACACTTTAGCTACTATTCTCTGGTAAAATCTCTTCCACTTCCTCCTAAATTTATTTTTTAGCTGGTTTGCATCTTAATCAGCTGCTTTCCAGCAATGCTTTCCTCCACTCCTTACCTTAATTATTTTAGCTGGTTCACAGTATAATTTTAACTGCAGACCAACCTTCTCCTTAACTCCTCCTAAATCTATTATAAAACTGGTTCACAACTCAAGTTGCCTTCCAGCAATGCTTTCCTCCACTCCTACCCCTATTTTTAACTGGTTCACAACTTTATTTCAATTGATCCCCATGTATAGTCTCCTCCACTCCTAACTTTTTATTTTTGACTAGTTCACAGTTTTGCTTTAACTGTTACCCAGCGTATGCTTTCCTCCACTCCTAACTCAGTATTTTGGCTGGTTCATAGCTTTGCTTTAACTTTTTTCCAGCACATGCTTTCCTCCACTCCTAACTCTTATTTTTATTTTAAACTGGTTCCCAATTTACTTTAACTGTTCTCCAGTATGATGCTTTCCTCTACTCCTACCTTATTTGTAAAATTGGGTCACAGCTTTGCTTTCACTGATCTCCAGAATCATGCTTTCCTCTACTCCTAAATTCATTTATTTAACTAATTCATAACATTTATCTCTTATTCAGTTGTTCAGCTCTAAATTACTTTGAAATGTGTTACCAATATTGTTTTCCAATCTATTCTCCTCCATATCTCTTACCAATTTAAGATAAAAGTATATTTCAATAAATATCTTATCTCCTATTCTCTCTTAAGTTTTCTCCCATTCCATGCTTATTTCTTATTTTCAATATGAAACATTTTAAAACACTTTAAGATCAATTTTTTATGGTTCTTAATTCTATAAATAATTCTTTTTAACATCCAATGCCTTTAAAGGTAAACAATTTCTTCCAGATTATTAAATCTGTAGGTAGTGCTAGTTAAAAATTCAAAGTTTAAAAAAGGCATTAGAACATCCAAAAATCATGTTTTTCTTCAATTATTTATGCTTGTTTATATATTTATATGAGAATAATAATAGAAAAAAAGAAAGAGTAATAGCAATAATAATAATAATTACAATAAAAGAAATACAAAAAACAAGGCAACACTAAAAAAGGAAAAGGAAAAAGGAAGAGATTAGAAATATAACAAAAGAAGTCAAATGGATTAAAAAAGAAAATAGAGAGGGGAAAAGAAACAAAGAGAAAGATACTAAAAGAAAGAAATAGAGAGAGCGCATAGAGAAGACCAAGAAAAAAAGTATCTCCTAGCATTATTCAACCACCCAGAAACCGTTATATTCATTTAAATCAAAATATAATATTTTGTTGTCTTGTTACATAATATATTCCATTATTCCTTTCTCCAGTCTGTCCAAATATGTATCTTTTCCAGTTCAATGTTATCAAAGTTATGAGTTCTACAAAGTTAATTCTGAAGCTATTCCATATATGGTATTATCATGTCCTTCTTCTATTGCCACACCCTTCTTTTGTTGCCACATTTATTAGTTCAGTTTTCATTGTTCCATTTAATTTCTTCTTTCTAATTTTCAATAAATCCTCCAGTGAACAGATTATGTATCCTAAGTTAAGTTCTCTGAGTCTTTCCCTCAAAACAGTCAAGTCTAAATAACAAGCAACAAAGTTTCTCTTTTCAAGTAACGAGCAGCCTGGGATTTACTTTCACTTTTCAGCTGGCAACCATTTTATCCGTCTCCGTTTGTCTTTTTCCTTTGTTTTTGAAGGCATAATTATTTCCTCTTCTCCTTCGTCTCTCCCAAACATAGTCCAATCTCATTTATCCACCAAAAAGTAAAGAAAAAATATATCCAGATCTGTAGTCAAACATTTCCAAAAACTCAGTAATTTATGTTATCCACCAACAGGTCTTTTGTCTTTGTGCCCCAATAGTTCTCAGCTGCTGTTAAGGCTGGGGCAGACTAATTGTAATTCAGCATTTGTGGGCAGTTCCTGCCTGGGTTGATGTCCACTCACCCAGCATGCAAACTCCCGGCTCTGCTCTCCACTTCTCCTCTTCTCCTCCTGTGCATTCTTGCTGCAGTCTCAGGGCAGCCGCCATGGCTGCCGTTCCACCGCCACCAGCGCAGAGGGCAAGCCTCTGGCCCCGAGGAACCTGCCCATTCCTCTCAGCCATCCTAGGGGTCCCTCTCTATTCCCCTGTCCCTACAGGACAGGGTAGGTCCAAAGACCTACCAGCGGGGGCTTGGCAGATGGGGTTGTCACGGGGCTCCGAAGAGCCCACTATTTCCCCATCTGTATCCCCACAGCGCCAACCGGAAGTCTCTTATGATGATTTTTGAAAGGGCGTAAGTTGAGACAAAAGTCTCTTATTGTAATAATGGAGTCAGGGAGGGATGTTTATTCGAACAGACACAAATCATGGTCCAGAATTGATATGATATGGATGTCCCCTGAATTAAGAACAAATATATTTGAGGTGAAGATAGAACCTAGCATTTGGGCTGATCATAACCCAGTGAAATTGACTTGGAGAAGAGTAAAGAAGAATTTCAGATGGAGATTGAACCAATCCATATTAAAACAGAAAGAATTTACAGAATCTGCAGCAAAGGAAATGGAATTTTTCTTTAAAGAAAACAAAAGAGAAGATACCTCACTCCAGAATGTATGGGATATAGCCAAAGCATATTTCAGAGGATTAACTATAACCTATATGACTAAAAAGAATAGAGAAAAAATAACAAGATACGATGTTAAGAGAAGAGTTTAAGAAACTGGAGTCAGAACTTCAAAGAGATCCACAAAAGAAAATGCTTAAAAGAAAAATGGAGATAGTTAAGCACAAATTGAATTTAATAGTCTCAGAAGAAATAGACTAACAAATTAAAAGGGCAAAACATTTTTTTCTGAAAATGCAAATAAACCAGGAAGATGGCTGGTGTATAAACTGAAAAAAGAAAGAGAGAAAAGGGTGATAAATAAACTGCAAAATGAACAGGGATGCATACAATTCCAAGATGGGATAATAAAAAAAAACATTAATAATGTTCTTTAATGTTAAAGAACATTATGAAAAGTTATATGATATATTAAAAAAATCAATGGAAAAAATAACACAACATATGGAAGAAGCCAACCTATCCAAAATTCCAGAAAATTTCAAAAGTATACTAAATAAAAAAATAAAAATAAGGAAACTGACAGAAGCGATAAAAAGACAGAAAAATGATAAAACCCTAGGGCCAGGTGGGCTACCTGCAGAATTCTATAAATGTTTTTCAGATACGTTAAGCTCGCCATTGAAGGAAGAATACATGGACAGAAGCAAATATCACTCAAATACCAAAAGAAGATGTAGATTTGACACAGATAAAAAATTATAAATCAATATCTCTATTAAATGTGGACTATAAATTTTTTGCCTCAATAATAGCAGAGAGATTGAAAAAAATTCTGACTGAATTCAGACACCCAGATCAAAATGATTTTTTTTACCAAGAAGACAAATAAAACACAATTTAAGGATTATTCTAGATACACTAGAATACTATAAAGCACACCCAGGAAAACAAATGGCACTACTTTTTTTAGATGCTCAAAAAGCCTTTGATAATGTAAGCAAGCAATTTATGATACATCAATTAAATTGTATGAATTTTGGAGAAAAAATTATAAATGTAATCAAGATGATATAAACAAATAACAAAAGTAATTGTAAATGGGGACTATACAAAGAATTTTAATATAAAGATAGGCACATGACAAGGATGTCTACTATCGCCTTTACTATTTATATTGACTTTGGAAGTCTTGAATAGGAACATCAGACAAGATCAAGAAATTATAGGAATGGAGATAAGAGGGGAAAGATATAAAATATAAGCATTTGCAGATGATTTTATATTCATTACAGAAGAACCATTGGAGACAATTCCTAAACTATTAAAAAAGATAGAGGAGTTTGGAGAAGTAGCAGGACTAAAAATAAACAGAAAAAACTAAAGTTATAGTCAAAAACCTCATACAGAAAGAAAAAGAACAATTGGCAACAAAAGTGGTCTTTCAAATAGCAACAAAGATGATTAGGGGACTCAAGGATAAAACCAGCGGTGAAATCCCCCTGGTTCTATCTGGCTCACCGAACCAGTAGTGCCAGAGGCAGGAGGCTTTGCCCACCGACCGGGATGTCATTATGTCCCATTTTTTTCTGTCTGCGCATGCGCAGAAGGTTCTGCACATGAGCAGAAGAGGTGTGTGCATGTGTACCACGTGCACTCTCTCATGTGCTCCCATTCCCAAGCCGGTAGTGAAGGTAAGTGGATTTCACCGCTGGATAAAACATATAAAGAACTGTTGCTGAACTGGATGTCTAGTCTTATGAAAAGAAGGACTAGGAGTGACATGATAGCAGTGTACTGATATTTCAGGGCTTGCCACAAAGGAGAAAGAGTAACTATTCTCCAAAGCACCTGAGGGTAGAATAAGAAGCAATGGTTGGAAACTAATCAAGGAAAGAAGCAACTTAGAACTAAGGAGAAATTTCCTGACAGTTAGAACAATTAATCAGTGGAACAACTTGCCTCCAGAAGTTGTAAATGCTCCAACACTGGATTTTTAAAGAAGAGATTAGATAACCATATGTCTGAAGTGGTGTAGGGTTTCCTGCCTAATCAGGGGGTTGGACTAAAAGAAGGTCCCTTCCAAGTCTGTTACTTTATATATGTTCCTTTCAACAAATATTAAAAAGTAAAAATTGTTTTTCATCTGTTCATCCATCTGCTATCACAAGTCAAGAAACTATTGTTGGCCACTGCTTTTGATCACTTTCTGATAAAATAATAAAATTATCTACATCATTTTCACTGAGCTTGGTGAACATCAAAGTTGAACTGGAAGATTTACAGAAGGCTGTCTTTTAATTTGGGTCCTTCTATACTTTTTTGAAACTTACAAACATTTTATACTGTTTTGAAGCTCTTATTAACAAGATTACAAGAAAGATACATAAAGTAAGCATAGATATTTCTTCCTGACTATTGTTTTATTTAACAGCATTGTTTTATTGCAGCCTCTGGATAAAAAGAAGAGATACAATTGTATGAATAAGCAAATAAATTCAGCTTATAGAACAATTTTATTATTTTTTGCTAAGAAGTCAGTTCCACTGAAATCAATTATTGCAGCCTTACACTGCCAGGAAATTGGTTCCATTGAATGCAGTGAAACATACTGTCAGATCCCTAAAAGTGATACTGCCATTCAATTGGAGGAAGGGGGAGACTTGGATTTGATTTACTAGCATGGCCTTGTCAACAGATATTTTACAACATATATCCTGTACCAAAGAGGCCTGAGATTCCCTTTACCTGAAGGAATTTATATGGTAGCCATGTGGGTTGCCTCACTTTAAAGCATACTGGTGGGAATACATGTTTGTTCGGGTTCTCAGAGGAAATAGTAAAGAAAACAGCTTCACACTTGTGTATTGGCTAAAATCTGCATTCTCACTTAAAGGGAAGGGTCTCTACTGCTTTAATCCTACTTGTCTTGCCTAAGGGTATTCAGATCGTGTTTAACTGGATGGCTTTCACTTCTGCTTAATAAAAGAATCCTTTTGAACAACCACGTTTCAAGAGTTCATACTTTCTTAAGTTGGAAGGAGAGGTGATCCTTATAGAAAGCACGATCTGCAAAACGGTCAACCCAGAGAAGCAATCTTCGCTCTACTGAGGGGACCTTGCAAACCATGTCTGAACGAAGCAGAGAGCTGGGAGAAACCGATTGCTGGGTGGAGACATCAACCGCCACCCAGTCGGATGCCTGCTTCGTGCACCCCATCGAAGAGGATGAGGTAACCCTGGAGAATCCTGAAAAGCCCCGCTGGTCAATTGGCATCAGAAAGAAAGATGGCTGGGATGAGAGAACCAGAGGAGTTACCCTCAACCATGGCAACCGAAAACCAGGGTGGAAACTGGAACTAGAAGCCCTTGCTGACCAGGGGGGACTGACCAACCCATCACTGAGGGAGGACTATCTGAAGAGGCATATAACCCAATTAGTGATGGAAATTTTGGAAAATCTCAACATCCGAAGGAAGCCAGGACAACAACCAAAGGGCGCGGAAAGGGCAGCAGTCGCGGATGATGCCACAGGAGGCACCCCCCTTCTGGAGCCTGCCTATCGAACAGAGGGCACAGCAGCAGTGGGAGAAGACCCAACAACCCCTCCCCTCCAGGCAGCACGCACACCGGCGCACATTCCCAACCAGCCCCGGGTCCCGCAACTGGAAAGAGAAACTCCCCCCCTTGGGGTGAAGTTTGATGGGAATCCACAACAATTAGGATTCTTTGTGGCACATGTGCTAACCTACATGCAGGAGTATGGGCATGATTTCCAAACCCAAGGATCCTAAGTGCGAGTTGTGACCCTAGCCCTAGAGGGTGCCGTAGCCAGATGGATGGTGACCCTACATAACGCCAACGCACCAGAACTGTGGGATTTTGACCATTTCATGATGGCCCTGCAATGTTGGTTCGAGGACCCACTGGCAGATTGCAAAGCACACGACCGCATTTCGGTGGTGAAGCAGGGGCGACGGCCAGTAGCAGAGTATACTGAAGAATTCCGGGACCTCACGTGTCGTGTGCACTGGCCGGAAGATATTTTAGTGAGCTGTTTCAAGGACGGACTGAGTGATGATCTATACAATGCCTGCGTGGCCCGAGGGGCACCGAATGACCTACATGAATGGTATGTCACCGCCGAAGAAGCTGAGATCGTTATGGCCAGAAACCAATATCGAGTGGGCAATGGAAGCAAGAGCCCTTCAAACCACAAACTGCATTCTCCCCGAGATCTTCAGCGTGTTTCAAGTGTGGAAAAGAGGGGCCCTGAGGTGCAGAGTGTTATTTGCAACACCTGCCCAGAACCACCCACCGGGGGAGAACCCTGCAAAACTGGGTCGGCGTGGGAAGGAGACTGCCCTGAAGAGCAGGCAGACCACAGAGATTCCATCCCCTCCCCCCTTTGGGGAGGAAACCCTGGCATCTGAACAGGAGGAATCACACTCATTCGGAAGCGATCCAGATGATGAACCACTGGTAAGCAAACCAATTAAACCGCTTACCCTCCCCTTAAGACTATCCCAAACCAGGACAGGGAGATAAGTATCTCCACTCTAGTGGATTCAGGGTGCACCCGTTGTTTGATCAGCCCAACCCTAGTAGGGAAGTTAGGGATTAACGTAAGAAAGCTGAAAAACCCTATTGCTTTCTGCCAACTAGATGGGTCAATAGCAGGAGGGGAGCCAGCTTTTTTGGCCACCGAACCTCTACATATAGGCATCGGAAGCCACGAGGAAAGGCTTACATTTATAGTGGCACCTGGCATGGAATGGCCATTGGTTCTGGGCCTTGCATGGCTGAAAAAATGGAACCCAAAAATCAATTGGAAACAAGGCATCATAAAATTTCAGAGAAATGTGACTTTTGCTGAGAATCCACATAAAGAAACTGAGGGGGCAGAGAATCAAGAAACAGCTATGCCTGGTCATGCCACACCAACTGAGGGCATACCCATAGAAAACAAGGATTTAGCTGAGTTTTTTAGCGAAAAAGCCTCAGATGAGCTCCCCTCCCCACCGCATCACTGACTGCAATAGAAATCTTACCCGGTGCTAAACTCCCTAAACCCAAGATGTACAGCATGTCACCGAGGGAGTTGGAAGAGCTGAGAACATTTATTGAGAAAAAACTAGAAAGGGGTTTGATCGAGCCAGCCCGACCCAAAATTGCAGCTCCAGTGCTCTTTAGAGAGAAAAAAGATGGCTCAAAACATCTCTGTGTTGATTTTAGAAACCTCAATACTATCAGTGTGGAGAACATGTATCCTCTCCCGCTTATGAAAGATATGGTAGCACACCTCGCTAAAGGGAATTTTTTTTTTCAAAGCTGGACTTAAGGGAGGCTTACTACTGTGTCAGAATTAAGGAAGGGGATGAGTGGAAAATGGCATTTAACACCCCCCTCAGCTGCTACCAATTCAAAGTGCTACCCTTTGGGTTGCAAGGAGCTCCTGCAGTGTTTATGCAGTTAATAAATGAAGTGCTGCATCAGCATTTATATAAGGGGGTCTTGGTCTACTTGGACGACATTTTAATCTATACTGAGACCAAAGCAGAACATGTAAAACTACTCAGGGTGGTTTTAAACAAACTCTGCTCTGCCAAACTTTACGCCAAACTTTCCAAATGTGAATTCCACCAGAAGAAGATTGACTATTTGGGATACCGCATTTCACACCAGGGAGTTGAGATGAATCCTCTAAAAGTGCAGGCTGTACTTGATTGGGACCCTCCACGCACACGTAAACAGTTACAGAGCTTCCTGGGGTTTGCCAACTTTTACCTCCAGTTTATCCCTGCTTTCACTCAGATTGCCCTCCCCATCACCAAGCTCTTAAAAATGAAGGGGGAGGACAATCCTAAACCAAAGCAGCCATTGAACTGGACTATGGAATGCCAGGCGGCATTTGAAAAACTTAAACGGCTGCTCTTGGCAGAACCAATTCTAAAACACCCAGACACAGAGAAACCATTTGTCATACAAGCAGATGCCAGCGATGTGGCAATAGGAACGGTCCTGCTTCAGAAGAATGAGCAAGACCAACTACAACCCTGCGTTTACACATCCAAAAAGTTGAATGAGACTGAGCAAAGGTGGGCCATTTGGGAGAAAGAGGCTTATGCAGTTTGTTGGGCATTGTTAACCTGGAGGCACTTCCTAGAAGGTAGTAAGACTCCTTTTGAAGTCTGGACTGATCATAAAAATCTAGAAGCCCAAGGAAACTCTCCCCAAAACAAGAATGATGGGCTCAGTACTTTAAATGGTTTGATTTTACTCTAAAATATATCCCGAGGGGAAAAAACTTCCTGGCAGATGCGCTATCCAGAAAACCGCAATACCATAGTGCAAAATCAGACACAATCAAACCCATAGTACAAAACAATCAACTAGCTGCTGAAGTGGTCACCAGATCACAGGCAAAACAAGAGACATTGACGGGCAATGACACCACCCAAAATTTTAAACAAGCATTGGCCACTGATGAATGGTTTTTGAACAACAAATCCAGCTGTCTGATGAAAGAAGACTTGGCTTGGGAGGGGGGGAGTTGTATGTTCCTGCCAGCCAAAGACTATGCTTAATGGTAAGGTGCCACAACTCCAAACTAGCTGGACATTTTGGGTTTGTGAAAACTTTACACTTGATTAAAAGACAATTTTGGTGGCCATCGCTAAAAAAGGACATGGAAAGCTATGTAGCTAGCTGCCCCATTTGTGCAGCAGCAAAAAGATGTCAGGGGAAATCCCTAGGTCTATTGCAGAAGGTAGCTGAACCTTCAGCGCCTTGGAGAGAGATTGCTATGGATTTCATTGTGGAATTGCCAAACAATGAGGGAAATACTGTTATTTGGGTCGTGACAGACCTGTTTTCAAAACAGGCGCATTTTATACCCTGCCAAAAGATCCCAACTGCTAAAAGTTTAGCCAAATTGTTCCTAATACACATTTATTGACACAAAGGATCATCTCTGACAGAGGGGTTCAATTCACCTCCAACTTTTGGAGGGACTGACCAGGAGTCCTCAGACTAATGGCAATTCTGAAATTTTGAACTCAGTATTAGAACAATATTTAAGATGTTTCATTAATTTTCAACAGGATAACTGGATCGAACTTTTACCTTTTGCTGAAGTTGCGTTTAATAATGCTGTTCATTCAAGCACTGGTTTTACTTCTTTTAGAGTAGCGACAGGCCAGGATTTCAGCCCCATGCCTGAACTACCCACAGAAGAACCCACCATCCCCTCACTTAAGGAGTGGATGGATAATTTGCAAAACATGTGGCCAGTGATTAGACTAGCTTTAAAGGAAGCTAGAGAAGCTTTTAAAATTCAAGCTGACAAGAAAAGGATGGAACCCAAACCTTTTCATATTGGAGACAGAGTATACTTATCTACAAAATTCCTGAAATAATTACAACCATCGAAAAAACTAGGGCCAAAGTTCATTGGACCTTTCCCCATCACTAGAATCATCAATCCAGTAACAGTTTAACTACTCCTTCCAAAGACACTCAGGCAAGTCCACCCAGTATTCCATATCAGTTTACTCAAGCGAGAAGTAATCTCATCCCTCAGACCACCTGCATCTACACCACCTGTGCCCATCATGATTGAAGGTGAACAACACTTTGAAATCAAGGAAATCTTTGACTCTAGGATCCACAGAGGGAAAATCCAATACTTAGTTGCTTGGAAACTTTTACCATCAGCACACAATGAATGGGTCGCTAAACACCATGTTAGGGCTCCAATCTTATTGAGAAAATTTCACTCTCAATACCCTAACAAACCTTGTTAATATACTATCATGAAATCTTGAAATCTTGTGTATATTTGTTTTTTGTTTTTTTTACAGGTGGACCCTTTTGTTTTCTAAGGAGGGTAGCATGTCAGATCCCTAAAATTGATACTGCCATTCAATTGGAGGAAGGGGGAGACTTGGATTCGATTTACTAGCATGGCCTGTGTCAACAGATATTTTACAACATATATCCTGGTGCCAAAAAGGCCTGAGATTCCCTTTACCTGCAAGAATTTATATGGTAGCCATGTGGGTTGCCTCACTTTAAAGCATAATGGTGGAAATGCATGTTTGTTCGGGTTCTCAGAGGAAATAGTAAAGAAAACAGCTTCACACTTGTGTATTGGCTAAAATCTGCATTCTGACTTAAAGGGAGGGGTCTCTACTGCTTTAATCCTACTTGTCTTGCCTAAGGGTATTCAGATCGTGTTTAACTGGATGGCTTTCACTTCTGCTTAATATGCTCACCGGTTCAAGGTTGACTCAGCCTTCCATCCTTCCAAGGTGGGTAAAATGAGGACCCAGATTGTTAGGGGCAATATGCTATTTAGTATACTGTCTTTGGTGTAAGCCACCCAGAGTCCTCGGAGAGTGGGCAGCATAGAAATATAACTAACTAATAAATAAATAAATAAATAAATAAATAAATAAATAAATTTGTAATTTTCGCGCCTATTGCCTCAGACTTTGCTTTTCTTTCACTACATTTAGTTAATGCTCAGTAAAAGTACCTTTCTCTACAAATATGGAGTTGGGGTTTTTCTTTCTTGAGTTTTGAATGGAGGCACACCTGACAGCAATTCAAAAAAATATGCAAACATTGTTCCAATCATTACAAGAGGCCATAACCAGGAACCATAATGAAATAGACTGAGATAGGTGAGGACTGAGATGGGAGAGATCAAGGGAAAAATGCAAAGTATGGATGTAAAACTGGAGACTTTTCAACAAATGCTAACCAAAAATGAAAAAAAGATTAAAATATTGAAGAAAAGTCAGAACAAGTAGGGAAAAAAAACAAAAGAAATGAATCAGAGACTAACGCAGGCCAATAAAGAACTCAAAGGAACTGTAATCCATTTGCAAATGGAAAAGGCTGGACACTTCTTGAGGTTTCAGAATATTGAGGTAGGGAAAGAAGAAAACATAGCTGAGTTGATGGTCGATCTATTGGCTCAAACATTACAGATAACAAAACAAGAGATGAGGGCAGAGATAGATGAAGTGTTCAGAATTCAGACCAGGGGTGAAATCTAAAAATTTTCTCTACCAGTTCTGTGGGCGTGGCTTAATTAGTGGGTGTGGCTTGTTGGTCAGGTGACTGTGTGGGGGTGGCTTGTTGGTCAGGTGGGCGTGGCCAAGTCAATGTCACTTCTTTGCCCTTTTTTAACCTACAAAACACAACACAACACAACTGGTTCACCCACAATGTAAAAGCAGCTGTGCTAGACCCAAAATGGCCCCTGCAATAAGCAGGGACCTCACACAGCCACAAAAAGCCCAAAAAACCAACTTTCACACTTTACACACACACACACACACACACACACACACACAACACAACACAACTGGCTCACCCACAATGTAAAAGCAGCTGTGCTAGACCCAAATGGCCCCTGCAACAAGCAGGAACCTCACACAGCTACAAAAAGTCCAAAAAACCAACTTTTACATTTTACACACACAAAATTCCACATACAGCTTTGTGAGATTTTGTGTGTTTGTGTAGTTAGAGTGAAACACTACAGAAACACACCAAATCTCAGAAAGCTGCATAAATATTATTTTATTTTATTTTATTTTTATTTTTTATATAAAAGCAGCTAAATTTAAAACTTCCTAAACTTTAAATGCCTAGGTCTAAAAAAAGAAAAACTAAAAAAAACCCAATTAACTATTTTTTTAAAGCTCCCAAAGAGGGAAAAAACTTACCCAATTGAAGGGATAAGGCAGGCAGGCAGGCAGGCAGGCAGATAGAGCTGCTCACCGATGAGCTTGATTGCAGGCAGGGAGATTCAGTTGCTTGCTGATGTAATGGATTGCAGGGATTACAGCAAGTGAAGCGAAGCAGGCGATGCAACCAGCGGCTCAGGATTCAGTCTGAAGAGCGAAGGTAAGCACGTTGGAGGCTGGGGGGGGGAGGGATTTTTGCTACCGGTTCTCTGAACTGCCCGCTGCCATTGCTACCTACTCGTCCGAGCCGGTCCGAACTGGGAGCATTTCACCCCTGATTCAGACTACCTATGCTAAAAAGAAGAAACTCCCAAGGAAGGTACATGTAAGATTCATGAAAAAAACAATACGAGCAGAAATTCTTTAAAAAAATAAAAGAGGAAACCCTAAAATACAAAGGAAGAGAGATTGTGATTCTAAAGCAAGTACCCAGAAGTGTTAGAGACCTGCAGAAGCAATATCAATTTCTGACAGGACAGCTGTTCAAACACCAAGTAAACATCAGATGGCTGATACCAGAGGGAATTTTGGTTACCTGGAATGATAGAAGACACAAACTGGACTCTCCAGATAGTTCATATGAATTCTACGACTATTACTTTAAGCCACAGGAGCAACAAACAAGAAGAGAAGAAGTAGAAAATAAAAGACAAGAGGAATTAATGACAGATGAAACTATGACTAAGCAACAAGAAGAAAATGAAGTTGAACAAAAGAGAGAAGCAGAAAGAGAAGGAACAAGAACAAAGGAGCAGAGACAAACGAGCAACTAGAACAGCAAAACCCACTTATAAATGACACAATGAAAGAAGAAATAAACCTACTATCAATTAACATAAATGGATTAAATTCTCCCATGAAAAGGAGAAATATCTTTACAAAACTGCAAAAAATGGATTTAGCCATAATTTGCTTACAAGTAGTACACATCAAAAGACAGTATAATAAACTCTTAGAGTACCCCAAAATTGCGAAACTATATTCCTCGCTGGCACAACAAAAGAACAGGGGTCTGGTCTTATACATCAAAGAAACAATAAAAGCCAAACCTATATACTTAGATGAAGAAGGAAGAATATTAATATTAATATTAATATTAAGTAACAATAAACCACAAACAGGTACTCTTGACAGTAATATATGCACCAAACAATAAGCAAGAAGATTTGTATGGGAAACTCCAGGAGAAAATTGCAGAACTGGACTATGAAAACATTTGTATAATAGGAGACTTTAATGCAATCTGTTGTGGTCTGCCAGCAGCCTGCAGAGCTGGCAGCAGAGTCAGACAGTGAGGAGGCTGGGGAGGAACATGGGCCAGTCCTAGAGTCTGGGGAAGATTCGGACGAGGGCTCTGCATTGGAGGCAAAGAAAGGGCCATCTGGGAGGTACATGCTGCCTCCGGAGCCTCCAGAGTCAGACTTCAGTGAGGCAGAGGAATAGGGGAAGCCTGTTCCCAATGTGCACATGCACAGAGCTGCCAGAAGGCAAAAACAATTAAAACAAAAGGGATGACTCGGGAGTAGGGCTTGGAGATGATTGGCCCCTCCCATAAGACTTAAAAGAGGAGCAAAGGCATATGGTCCTTTGCAGGAAGCAACATTGTTAATTCTGTGCAATTTAAAGTCTGAAGCTCTGTTTGATTCTGGACTCCACGTGGCTTTGCCAAATAGGTCTTTGGCAGCATGTCAAGGAAGATAAAAGTAGGTGATTATTAGCCTTATCCCGAAGGACTCTTTACAATTATTTGGGACTCATCTGTGAATGAACAGAATTCACAATTGTTAAAATAAAACAGGTTTTTGGGACTACTCGTGTGTTTTACTAACTCTGGAAGCCTAGGTCAGAACACAATCACAGATGTAAAGCTAGATTACAGAAGCAGCAAAATAAATAAAAAGGCAAGGAAAACTCTACCAAAGTCTCTATTTAAACTGGTGGAAGAAATGAACATTCAAGATATATGGAGAGAAAGAAATCTGGAGAAAAACCAATATACATACTACTCAAATAGCCATCAATCCTGGCCAAGGATAGACATGGCACAGATGACACCAGAACTAAGTACAAATAAACAAGAAACAGAAATAGAACCAAATATATGGGCAGACCACAACTCAGTCAGAATTAAATGGAAAGGATATAAGGAAAAAACTGAGATGGTGTTGAATCAATCCATATTAAAAGACAAGGAATTTATACAAACAATAGAAAAAGAACTGACATTCTTCTTCAAAGAAAATAGAAAGGAAGAGACCTCATTACAAAACATATGGGACACAGCAAAGGCATATCTCTGAGGACTCACTATTTTTTATATAGGAAGGAAAAATAAAGAAAAGAAGCAATACTAAAAAAAAAACACTGGAAAGAGAATACAACAGATTAGAACTGGAATTGTGGAAAAAGCCACAAGAAAAGAAGCTCAAAAATCAAATGGAAATAATAAAACACAAACTGAGTTTACTCGAAAAAGAAGAACTAGTACGTAAAATTAAGAATATAAAACAAAACTTATTCGAAAATGCTAATAACCAGGAAGTTAGTTAGCATATAAACTAGAAAAAGGAAAAAAAAAACAGATACAAAGGTGAAAGGTGCATTACAACATTAATATGATAGCAAAAAAATAATAATTCAGAACTACTATGGAAATCTGAATGACCAAGAGGGACTATCAGAAGATAAAATAAAACAATATCTAGAAGAGGCCAGATTGCCTAAAGTCCCTAAAGAAATAAGATCTACATTAAATGAAAGGATAACAGTGTTTGAATTAACAGAGGCAATTAAGAGACAGAAGAATAATAAAACACCAGGACCAAATAACCCACCAGCAGAATTCTATAAATAATTACAAGATTCCTTGGGACTATTACTGCTGGAAGTTTACAATGAAGTATTGTTAGAAGCTAAAATACCAAAATCCTGGATGGAGGCAAATATCACCCTCATACAGGGGTGAAATGCTCCCAGTTCGGACTGGCTCGGGCGAGTAGGTAGCGATGGCGGCGGGTGGTTTAAAAGCATTTTAAAAGCATTTTTTCTACAACCTCTTCCGACGAAAAAATGCTTTTAAAAGTAAAAAAAAAAGCCTCTGATGATCATGCGGCTCAGCTGGGATAGTCAGAGGCTTTTCAAAGCATTTTTTTCTGCAACCTCTTGGCCAAAGAGGTGGTTAAAAAAATGCTTTGAAAAGTCTCTGATGATCCCAGCTGAGTTTCAAAGCATTAGAAAAAATGCTTTGAAAAGTTTAAAAAAAAAGTTGGCCATGCCCATCCAGTCACATTACCCACCACCACCACCAAGCCACACCCACAGAACCGGTAGTAATAAATTTTACATTTCACCCCTGCCCTCATACCAAAAGAAGATGCAGACTAATAGCAGATTAAAAACTATAGACCCATCTCACTTTTAAATGTGGACTATAAAATCTATACATCAATAATAGCGGAAAGATTGAAGAGATCCCTGAATGAATTTATACATTTAGACCACAATGGTTTCCTGCCAAATAGACAAATTAAAAACAACATGAGAATAATTTTGAACACATTGGAATATTATGAAGTGCATCTGGAAAAACAAATGGTGTTGATGTTTCTAGATGTGCAGAAAGCATTTGACAATGTAAACTGGTGGTTCATGATATTGCAGCTAAAATATATGGAATTTGGAGGGTAATTTATCAATATGATCAAGACAATAAACACCAAACAGACTGCAAAAGTCTTTATGAATGGGAACATACAGAAAATATTAATATTAAAAGAGGCACAAGACATGATGCACATTGTCCCCCTTATTATTCATCTTGACTCTGGAAGTGTTTAAGTGTTTAATAGTATTAAATAGAAATATTCGTCAAGATATAGAAATAAAAGACATGGAGATAAAAAAAGAAAAATATATACTACAAGCTTTCATAGATGATTCAGCTTTCATCATAGAGGAACTGCAAGAAACAGGACCCAAACTAATAAAGAAAATAGAAGACTATGGTGATATTACAGAATTGAAAATAAACAAAGAGAAAACTAAAATCCTAGTTAAGAACCTTACAAAGGAACAGAAAAAAAAATTAATGGAAAAGATAGACATTCAGATAGTAAAAAAAGTAAAATATTTGGGAATCCATTTATCAGTGACATGTGTAATCATAAAAGAAGACAATTACTTAAAATTAACACAGCAAATCAAACTCGATCTGGAAAAATGGAAAAACATGCAATTATCACTGTTAGGAAGAATAGCCACTATCAAAATGAATATCTTACCAAGACTGTTATATCTGTTCCAAACAATCCCAATAAAGCCAGATAGGAAATATTTAGAGGAGCTAAATAGAATGGTAACCAAATTTATATGGCAAGGTAGAAAGGCAAGAATTAGGCTGAAATTAATGTAAGACTCTACCAATAGAGGAGGTTTTGGGTTGCCAAATTGGGAATTATTTCATCAAGCAGCTGCCCTTACTTGGCTAAAGGAATAGATAACTCTAAGACATAGATAATTACTTGTACTGGACGTACACGATTTACAACTGGGGTGGCATGCCTTTCTATGGTATGAGAAATACAGACCACATAAATACTTTCAGGGACACTACATTAGAAATGCTCTGCTCTCAGTTTGGGCAAAAATCAAGGAAAAACACTATTTGAAAATGACTGGTTCTCTACGATGGAAGTACTAACATATCCAAATGTGATGGATATGGGAAAAATTGTAAGATACAAAGATATTTTAAATGAGAAGGGGGAATTGAAAAACAAACAGGAATTGAATAGCCAAGGGATAAATTTAGCATGGTGGCTGCATGTACAGATACAATCTAGATATTATAAAGATGTTAAAACATATGGTTTTTATAAAGAATCAACAGAATTGGATCAAATTTTAATAGGACCAGAGGAGAAACTGATTTAAAAATTCTATAATTATTTATTGACTATTAGAATAGAAAAGGAGCAAGTAAAAGAAACCATGATAGCATGGGCTAAACATTTTGGGTATTCTATAGAATTGGACAAATGGCAAAGCTGTGGGACAGAAACTATAAATTGATAACATCCACTGCATATAAAGAAAACTTATACAAACTGTTTTATACATGGCACTTCCCTCCAGCAAGATTAGCTAGAATGTTTAAGAATATGTCTGCCAAGTGTTGGAAGTGCTCGTAATACCATATGTGGTGGACATGTCCGAAAGCAAAAAAATACTGGACACACCTGGCTAGAAAAAATAATAAAGGAACATATAGATTTAAAACCGGAAATATTTCTGTTGGGCATCATACCAAATACAATAAAAGGAATGCATATTTAATAATACATGTGTTAACAACGGCCAGAATCATGTTTGCACAAAGTAGGAATGGCAAGGAGATTCCCACAGAAGAAAAGATAATAACAAAAATTTTAGAATGTACAGAAATGAATAAACTAATATTTGAAATTAAAGAAAAGGAAGACACTGAATATTTTGCAGTATAGGATCTGTTTTATCGATGGTTAAATGAGAGAAACAGGAATTAGAATTCCTAAAATTACAAGAGAAAGATTAATTTTATTATTAGGGTTGATTACTATAACTTATTCATTTTGATTAATTTTGATTAGTATTAACAATTAATATGCATTAATATTATGAAGGAAGCACTGTCATTATGAGATTACTATTAGAATACTATTATTATTACCATGATGAATATTACTCAAAAGAATTGTAACCAGACAACCACACTGTCTGTATGGATTTTGAACATGTTGCTCTTTTTATTTATATTAATAAAAAAAATTTTTAAAAAGAGAGTCACATTAGCTTCTCCCTGAATTTGGTTGATCATAAAGGGACTCTGATCTTATCATGACTTTTTGACACTCTTCTTTCTCCAGGATGTCTTTCTGCAAGTTATTACAAATGTTATTATAAGGAGGATTTGCCATATTTTTCGGAGTATAAGACGCACTCCCCCCCAAAAAAAGAGGCTGAAAATTTGGGTGCATCTTATACTCTGAATGTAGCTTTTTCAAGGTGCTAGAGAGCAAAATGATCTTCCAGCTTCGCCTGCTTTTCTTACTGCTTGAATGCATTCTTATTGCTTTCTTATTGCTTCTCTCTCCAAAGATCAGCTGTATTTTAGAAGCTGTTTTTTATCCCCAACACTCAAAACCAGCAAACTAATGTGCAAAACCTGACCAGACTAAGGATGCTAGCCAGATGAATACCTGGTAGGCAGATTTTTTTTCCTATTTTTCTCCCCAAAAACTAATCTGCATCTTATTCTCCAGTGCGCCTTATACTCCGAAAAATATGGTAATTCTCATACTCCCCATAAATTGTAACTTTGTAAAAATGTAGCAGCTCTTTAGCTATTCAATCAGTAATGAGATGCTATAATTATTTAAAAAGGATATCATGGATGCTTGACACCAAACAGTGTCAATGGTTTTTCAATTTAAGTAACAGAAGTATACCTTCAATACTGAATTATGATTAACAATTTTATTTTCTTGCAAATTTTGTGTTCTTGTAGTAAGCCTTATTTAGTTATGTATTAAATTTATAAAATGATCCATGTCAAAATTGGCTCACATTAATTAAAAACAACAGAATAAAACAATAAAAATTTAAATCACTGCAACATCCATCCATATTAAAGCCACCATGTTGGAGAAAGACTAGCAGAGTCAGGGGGAGGAGTCAAGTGGAGAAATAGTCTAGAGTCCTTGGTGGGCACAAGAGGATGAAATCTGACTCCCACCTTGAACGTCATTAAAACTTATCTAGCCTCACCAAGGTGCGAACATCAGATTAAGAAGATCCCATTGTATAAGCATGAGACCTAATCAGCTAATTGTATTCTTCACGTGTGGATCTTGTTGTTTACATCTGACAATCATCAAAGAGCCATTAAACCCAAATATAATGGTAGTTAGCAGGTAAATACAACCAGACATTTTATTCAGTACAATATTTGAAATGGCTCACTTCTACTACCAAACTTCTTGGCAAAATAACACAGCCTGTTTTAAGGCCCTTCTTAAAGGCCAAAAGGCTAGTGGCTAATCTTAGGCTAGGAGCCAATCTATGTTTTGGAGGATGATATTCTAAAGGGCACAGAATACTTTGGAGTGGGTGGGGAAGTATCTGGGGGCCAACATATGTCCAAGGAATGGATCCACTCACTGCTGACCTTCTTTGTCTTCCTGGCCTCTCACACTGGGGAGTTGGACTTTGGGAATGAAACAGATTTTCTTTTTCTTTTTTTTAATTCTAGCAGTTTATTTTTTTTTCTCCAATTTTTATTTATAAGTATAAACTAAACAGAACAATGAAACATACAAAACATAAAAACATATAAACATCCATTTCAATACATGTCCAGTTTGTCGCAACTATAATATACATTTCTCTTTGTATTTTGACTCTTCCTTATTTGGTCATTCCCTTTTATCTATCTAATATTGATCTTTGTTGACCTATGTCTGTTCTTTTTTTCCATCATATTATATTTGGTCATTTTATTTACTTCCTATTGCTTCATCTCTTTCCTATCTTTCAACCAACTATATCACTTTTCCCATACTAAATAAAAGTCATGTTCTTCCCTATTTTGTAATTCCTTTGTGAGTCTATATAATTCCGCACATTCCATAATTTTATTGATTACTTTATCTGATTTTGGTATATCACTACTCTTCCAGTGTTGCGCGTATAATATTCGTGCTGCTATTATCATATGTATAATTAAATAGGTTGTTTCTTTTTCATAGTATCCATTCACTATGCCTAATAAGAAGCTTTCTGGTCTTAGTTCTATCTTTTGGTGTGTTATTTCCTCTATTTGTATTTTGATCCTTTGCCAATATTGTTTCACCATTGGGCAGGTCCACCACATATGGTAATAGGTGCCTTTGTGGTGGTTGCATTTCTAACATGTTGATGGCATGCCAGGGAACATTCTTGCCAATCTGGCTGGTGGCAAGTGCCACCTATAAAACATTTTATAGAGATTTTTTTTATAGGATACAGACATTGTCATTTTATAATTTATTTTCCATAGTTTTTCCCATTTGTCTAATTGAATACTATAACCGAAATTTTTTGCCCAGGTTATCATATTTTCTTTCACTACCTCTTCTTCTAATTTATATCCTCGTAAGTAATTGTAAATTTTTTTGATCAGTTTGTCCTGTGTCCCTTGCAAAATTTTATCTAATTCTGTTTGACCTTTTTGAAATTCAAATTGAGCCAAATCTTTATTGTATCTTGATTTTATTTATTTATTTATTTATTTATTTATTTTTCATATTTGTATACCGCCCTACTCCCGAAGGACTCAGGGCGGTGAACAGCCAAAAATAAAATACAAAGACATACAAAAGTTAAAAACTATTAAAAACAGATTAAATAATTTAGGCTCAAAGATTAAAAAATCCAATTTATCTAAAAGAGATTTAAAACCAAATTTAAAAGCCAATTTAAAAACCAATTTAAAAGGGAGAGTTAGGCCAGACCAGCCTGTTGGAATAGAAATGTTTTTAGGGCGCGGCGGAAGATGCGTAAGTCTTGGATCCTCCGTATCTCTGGGGGGAGTTTGTTCCAGATGGCAGGTGCCCCCACAGAGAAGGCTCTCCCCCTGGGGGCTGCCAGTCGACATTGTTTGGCCGACGGCACCCTGAGGAGCCCCTCTCTATGGGAGCGAACTGATCGGTGAGAGGCTACTGGTGGCAGGAGGCGGTCTCGTAAGTACCCTGGTCCTGAGCCATGGAGTGCTCTAAGCACACACGGAAGACCACTGGGAGCCAGTGCAGCTCGCGCAGGAGGGGGGTCACATGGGAGCGCCACATCGCTCCCGTCACCACTCGCGCGGCCGCATTCTGGACCAATTGGAGCCTCCAGGTGCTCCTCAAGGGGAGCCTCGTATAGAGAGCATTGCAATAATCCAGACGTGAGGTGACAAGGGTGTGAGTGACCGTGCGTAACGAGTCCCGATCCAGAAAGGGATGCAACTGGCGTATCAGGCGGACCTGATAAAAAGCCCCCCTGGCCACAGCCGCCATATGCTCTTCTAAGACAGCCGCGAGTCTAGGAGGACGCCCAAGTTGCGAACCCCATCTGTGGGGGCCAACGACTCGCCCCCAATAGTCAGAGATGGCGCCAACTGACTATATCGGGACGTCGGAAACCACAGCCACTCAGTCTTGGATGGGTTGAGCCTGAGTCTGTTCCTCCCCATCCAGATCCATACGGCCTCCAGGCACCGGGACATCACCTCGAGGGCATCATTGGGGTGGTCTGGGGTGGAGATGTACAGCTGGGTGTCATCAGCGTACTGATGGTACTTCACCCCAAAACCACAGATGATCTCACCCAGCGGCTTCACATAAATGTTGAACAGAAGGGGCGAGAGGACCGATCCTTGCGGCACCCCAACATACAAGGGGCCTCGGGTTGACCTCTGCCCCCCTGTCAACACAGACTGTGACTGGTTGGAGAGAAAGGAGGAGAACCACTGTAAAACAGTGCCCCCCACCCCCAACCCTTCCAACCAGTGAAGCATGATACCATGGTCGATGGTATCAAAAGCCGCTGAGTGGTCTAATAGGACCAGGACAGAGGAGCAATCCCTGTCCCGAGCCCTCCAGAGATCATCAACCAATGCGACCAATGCTGTCTCTGTGCTGTACCCGGGCCTGAAGCCTGACTGGAACGGATCTAGATAAATCAATTCATCCAGGTACTGAGGCAGCTGCCGTGCAACCACGCTCTCAACAACCTTCGCAACAAAGCGAAGGTTGGAGACAGGACGATAATTTGCTAACACAGCCGGGTCCAGGGAGGGCTTCTTGAGGAGGGGTCTCACCACCGCCTCTTTCAAGGCGGCGGGAAAGACACCTTCACTCAGAGAAGCATTTATAATCCCCTGGAGCCAGCCTCGCGTCACCTCCCGGGAGGCCAGTACCAACCAGGAGGGACCCGGGTCCAATAAACATGTGGCCGTACTCAGTCTGCTCAGTATCCTGTCCATGCTTTCGGGAGTCACAGGATCAAACTCTTCCCATATAATATTCTCAGGACCTGCCCCTGTCATCTCCCCTGGACCTACCCAGTCAGAGTCCAGCTGTTCCCGAATCTGAGCGATTTTGTCATACAGATATTGTATAAAATTCTCAGCTCTACCCTCCAAGGGGTCCTCCCGCGCCCCCTGGTGGAGCAGGGAGCGGTTCACCCTAAACAGGGCAGCTGGGCGATTATCTGATGATGCAATAAGAGCAGAAAAGTAGTTACTCTTCTCTACTTTTATCGCCACTAGGTAATTCTTAATATGAGATCTTACCAGTGTCCGGTCGGATTCAGAACGACTAGCCCTCCAACTGCTTTCTAGGCGTCTTTTCCGGCGCTTCATCTCCCTCAGCTCGTCAGTATACCAAGGAGCCAGGTGAGACCGGCGCCGGGTCAGAGGCCGCAAAGGCACGACTCGGTCCAAAGCCCCGGCAGCCGCCCTATCCCAGACGGCTACTAAGTCCTCAGCCGAGTCGTGTGCCAGAACCTCAGGAAATGGCCCAAGCTCCATCTGGAACCTATCAGGATCCATCAGGCACCTGGGGCAGAACCACCTGGTTGGTTCCGCCTCCCTGCAGCAGGGTGTGGCGGTTCGGAGGTCCAGGCGAAGGAGTGATCTGACCATGACAAGGGTTCAATCGCTATATCCCCTATCTCGAGATCACTCGACCACTGTCCAGAGACAAAAACCAGGTCCAGTGTGTGTCCCCCCCATGTGAGTAGGGCCATAAATTAATTGGGTCAGGTCCATAGCCGTCATGGAAGCCATGAACTCCCGAGCCACCTCAGACGTCTCGCCGACTGATGGCAGGTTAAAATCCCCCATGACCATAAGCCTGGGGGTGTCAACCGCCACCGCGGCTATAACGTCAAGCAGCTCGGGCAGGGCTGCTGCCACGTGGCAGGGAGCCAGGTACGTGACTAGCAAGCCCAACTGCACCCTATGACCCCACTTCACAAGGAGGGACTCACATCCAGCCGTCTGAGGAACAGTGGCCTCCCTCGGTCCAAGACCCTCGTTAATAACAACCACCACCCCTCCGCCCCTCACCTATGACCTTGGCTGATGGAATGCATGGAAACCTGGTGGGCACATATCAACAAGGGGGGCTCCCCCCTCCTGGCCCAACCAGGTCTCTGTAATACCTGCCAAGTCCGCACCCCCTCCTGAATTAGGTCACAAATGAGGGGGGCTTTATTTACCACGGACCTGGCGTTGCACAGCATCAGCCAAAGGCCTGGGGCCCGAGGTTCCGTACAACCTGGGGAACGAGAAGAGCTTTGGGGGCCAGAGCGTGCCACCGCTTGCAACCAGCGAGGATGCACTCCTGCAAGATGATGTGGCCCCCTGCTCCCACCATATCTGCCCCTCCCACCTACAGTATCGATGTCATGGCCATCTGTATCATAAGCTCTAACTCCCTCCTTGAACCCTGATTATTATTTGTATATACGGCCACCAGTCAATGTCTGTACCCATCTCTTTTAGTTCTTGCCTCGTTCTTAGTTCCCCCTGATCGTTTAACAGATCTTTATAAGTTTTCGTTTTGTTATAGTTCATGACATTTGGATAGATCTGGGCTTCCATCGTTGACAACCACTCCGGGATTTTGTAATAATGTGCCTTTTTAATACTCTGACATGTTTGGTATAATGTGTGTCTGATTGTATGTCTCTGAAAATATTCATGCCTTTTGTCTGTGCCCTCCCATAAGAAGGCATGCCATCCTCGCTAAAGAGCGAATCCTTCCAAATTCAATAGTCTGTGGTTTTTGAGTTCCATCCACTCCTTGATCCAAATTAATGCTGATGCTTTGTAATATATTTCCCAATCGGGTAATGCCAATCCTCCTCTCTCTCTTGAGTCCTGTAGGTGTTTTAGTTTAATTCTTGCCTTCTTCCCTTGCCATATGTAGTCTGCAATTAGTTTATTAAAGTCCTTGAAGAAGTTCTTCCCCGGTTTTATTGGAATCACTTGAAACAAGAATAATATTCAAGGCAACACATTCATTTTAATGAATGTAGGGAATGAAACAGATTTTCTATGTTTAGACCAAAGAGTCTTTGAAATATTATCTTTTCTTAAATTATATACTGGTTAGTATCTCTTCTTCCTAGCCACTCCATCTGTCCAGAATATTGCAGCTCACCAAATAAATCTTAAAGTAAATTGAAGCCAGTTATATGAAAGAAAAAAAGAAGTGGGATAGAGGAACAAGGATAGAGAACAGGGGGAGAAGTAATAATAAACTGCAAGGGACTTGAATGATCTGCTTAATCCACGGATATCAAACTCGATCACATCATGGGCTGGATCGTGATGTACCATAATGTTTTTTACCTTTGCGGAGCTGGGGTGGGCATGGCCTGTGCCTGACCTATCCAGCCTGTGGGCCAGTTTGACAGGCCTGGATCTATCTAACATAATAGAGATGTTCAAAAACAAATTTTCCCCAAGATATTTAGTACCTCTCTTATGCATAAAGATACAAGAGTGCACACCTAATAATGATCTGCAGCTAGGTAAAACAATTTATGACATAATACAATACATTTCCTATGCTGATATTTGTGCTTTAAAATTTAGCATAGGCTATCTTTTGAAGACAGAGTCGTTGTGAAGGTAGTCCTGTCCCTATTGAAGATACGGAGGAATCTGGTAAGGAACCATCTGAAAGAATGACCCAATGGGGCCTGGGTTCTTTAATATAGTTTTAAAATAAACTTTTTTTAAAAAAAGAAAAAAAGCAGAGATCAAACTCCATCTCTACTTTAACCTTTCAAAATATCTTCTGCTACACCATCTGTCCTTTGTCCTTTTCTTGGTAGGAGGGGAGAGTTAGCAGAAATCTCACTTCTAAATAAAGCACTGAGATATAATCACCCACATCTTATTTTCTAAATATGCTAATCAAGGCCAAGAAACATTCATGTAAATAAGGTGACAGAGTCAGCACTCTGCTTTGCAGTTCAACAAGGTTGTTGTTTTTTACATTTTTGCTATCATTATTTATTTTTTACATCAAAATCAGAGGTAGCATACAATTTGATGGAACACCTCCATATTAAATGCATATTAACTGTATTTTAGCAATGAAAGCAATATAAAAGATCATGATTTAGTGTTTCAGGAACTCCTTCACCACAGATCAAATATTAAGCAAATATTTATTCAAAAGGAATGCCCTGAGGATTCCCCTCGAGTTATTAGGAAGGCATTAAATCTAGCTAGAGTTAACATCCTTCTGAATTTGGGAACTGTTATTTAGCTGAGATATTTAGCTGCTTTGAAAAAAGTTGAATGATTGCTTAAGAACACATCTTTGCATATTGGCAGCCTGATCTGAGGAATGCCCAAACATTCATACCCTATTATGAGGATTAATAAGTGAGAAATCGTAGCTTCACACCAGGTTGAAAGAAAGTCATCACTTAAAATTAGAATGTTAAGTCCACCCACAAAAAAAGAATGATTGTTGAGAAGATGTTTGAAACAATGGCTTCAGAGAATCCAAAGGAAGTTAATTAGCTGGATCCCTTCAAGTCAGGCCCAAGCACACTATTAAAACAACACTGATTGATTTCTGGCTGTACTTCTGGCGCTTTCAGAAGCAGGACCGCGAGCTCCACAGCCCGTTCTGAGCTCCCTCACTGGAGAACTCCAAATTGAGGCCATAGCCACCCTGGAGGGGAGGTGAAGTAAAGGGGGACTGCCATGCAGATCGAGGAGAGCCGCATCTCTCCTCCCTGACTCAGAAAGTCTCCTCCAAAAATGAACAGCAGTGGCAGTCAAAATTGCTGTCATGAAGCTGGGGAGTCTGAAAAACTAAGACAGTGCAGGAGCGGAGAAAGTGAATGGTGTGTGAACTAGGTGAGAAAATATTTTTTGTTGAAATTGGACCCCAAGAAATCTAAGGGGGAAGTACAGTATATTCAGAATTATTTGTTGAAGTGGTGTACCTTTGGAAAAATACCAAAGGATTCAAGAGGAAAAAAGTATTTTTTAAAATGAATAGAAACTTGGACTCTCAAAGTTAAAGATGTGGCATTGAAGAGGCATTTTCAAAATGCTGGAATTACAATCCCAAACTTTATTTTTCCACTATTGATTAATAGCCGGACTTACAATTTAAAACAATTAAATTGTACTTACTAAAAACATCACAGAGAGGCTGAGAAGACTGAAGCGAGAGCGCCATCTGCTGATGAAAAGGGAACTGTGTAACTATTTAAAGAGACTGAAAATATCTGATGGATAAGTACCTGCCCTAAGACCACTAGAGATTTGAATATTAAATAAGAATTTCAGTTAAGAGACCCCTGAATTCTATTGATCTTATAAAAGTGACTTGAAGAGATGTGGACAACCCTCTGATGAATTTAAATTGATTGGATTGACTGGACTGATTATTGATAAGACATTTAAAACTGAGATTTGGAAGTTTTGCATTGAATTAATGACTCCTGGACAATTGGCCAAAAAGGAAATTTATTAAATACTGACGCAACACAAGACAGAAGTGAGAGAAGTAAAGCGGAATGGAGTTGTTTCAAAGCATTGTGGAAATATTTGAGCATATAGACCAAAAACTGGAAAATATATTACAAGAGATAATGGACAAAGACCAGGACAATGGGGAAAGAATGGAACCATCAGAAGGAACAGAGGGAAAAGCAGAATTGAGAAACCAGCAGAAAGAAATCAACAAGGACGAGATATTATTAAAGCCAATAGTGGTTAAGGAATTAAAAAAAGAGGAACATACTGTAAAATATGTAAAAAGGGAATAGGAGAAACAGGAAGAGAGCTGGGGAAAAGAGAAAGGGGCTAGGAGCAGATAGTTCTGGAATCAGACAAGTATATATACTTCTTGCAAGTATAACATTTAAATCATTTTTATCATTTCAATTTCATTCAGTTTTACATTCAATTTCAATCATTAAGTATATTTCTCAAAACATCTTAACAATAAATTTCCACTTATTCAAATATATATTTATAAAGCGCATCTTAATCCTTTCTCATTTTACCCAATCTGATTAGTTCTTAAAATATCTTAATTTTTCTTCTTTTCTCTTTTTAATTATGTTTCAAATATATAGTTTGAAATATTCCAAACATTACATTTCACCCAACTGGTTTATTCATATTGTTAAAACTTATCATTCTATAAACTTCCAATATTATTGAGCATGTGACATTTATTACATTTTTTCCTTTGTTTCTACTTTTCTTTTCCTTTTTCATATCTTTTCATTATTAATATTTTGTATTTTAAAATTGTGAAATCTTTGCCCTTTATTTCCCATTATTTTCCATCCCTTTTCCCTCTTTCTT
This sequence comes from Arizona elegans, assembly GCA_022577455.1. Taxonomy (NCBI): domain Eukaryota; kingdom Metazoa; phylum Chordata; class Lepidosauria; order Squamata; family Colubridae; genus Arizona; species Arizona elegans. The sequence goes on along the minus strand of JAKOOJ010000004.1, from coordinate 79,959,851 downwards.
ATATTTCCACTGTAAATCCCAGTGTAATCATTTGTTTTTAATATTTTTTCTTCTCCACCCTCTTTTCCTTCTTTGCCTTTTGTTTTCCCTTCTTCTTTCTTCCTTTTGTATTTTAAAGTTCTGCACTCTCCTATTCTGCCCTATATTTCCCATTGTTTCTCCTTTCTCTTTCCTTCCAGAAGTGGTGCAGGAATCTGGAAGCGGTGCAGTGTGACTGGCTGGGAAAATGCCAGGCTCCGACGAGCTCGGCAAAAACCAGCCAGATGAACCGACACCGGTGGGTCTTCAGACCAAAGCTGTCCTATAGAAACAGTGAAGAAAGAGAGGCAGCTCAGTGTTTAAAGAGGGTCAGGCAAGTTCCTTGGATAGCCCAAGAACCTCTCTCTGAGCTGGTGACGGGCAGTGATCAGAGTGAATCGCCATGAAATTGGAGCCTCTGGAGCAAGCGATGTGCAGGAGGGAAGATTTGGACAGAGTGCTTGTGTTGGGTGAGTGATTGGCTAACCCACAGACAATAAAAAGAAAATTCTAAATATTGTTAACTACTAAACTATTATTAAAATTACCCTGGCATGGAAATTGCGGCTAAATAGTGGCGGGGGGAGATGGCGGATGGAAAGAGAAAGTGAGAATGAGAAGTGCACCATAGAAGAACCTGAATAAAGAATTAAAAGTGATTGACAAATGGAAATGTAAATCTGGAACTTGGATTCAATTTGGATTGGATTATAAACTGATTGGTGGTATATAAAAGTGAAAGAAGAGGTGAAAACTGGCTTTTTTCTCTTTTATGACTCAATAAACACAGATGGGGATTACAAATAAAATGGCAGTTTGTTAATTAGTCGAATGGAACTGTGGATTATAGAGAGACATCTGCAGGAGAAGGAAGAGCATGACATGGAATTGTTTACTTTGGGAAAACCTTTGAAGAAATGAAACCTTGAACTTTTAAAGAGATAACTGGCAAGAACTAAGGAGGATATGTTTTGCTTACAAGAGGATAGACTTTGATGATTATAAAAGAGGGACCTCAATGCAACTTAAAACTGGAATAATTCAACCCGGAAAGAATAAAATGGAACAGGAACTTAATGAACTGATAAAGACGATGTATTTGGAAATAAAGAAATGATTATAAATTTGCATGGAAAATCGAAATCTGAGGAGGCAAAGACAGAGCTAGAATGCACTGAAGATGAAAAGGAAATGACTAATGAGAAACAAGAAAGAGAGAGGGATAATGAAGAAGACAAAGAGACTGACTGGAAAATTATTGTAATATTAAGTATGGACAAAAAGAAAAGAAAAAAGAAGGAAAAGAGGGTGGAACAGGAAAAATATAAAAAACTTAAATGATTACACTGAGATTTACAGTGAAAAGATAAGAAAGATGGAAAAGAGATGGAAAATAATAAGAAATAAAGGACAAAATAAAAGATTTTATTATTTTAAAATACAAAATAAGCATACTTGGATTAACAATGAAAAGATACAAAAAAGGAAACAGAAGACAGATTTAGATGTAAAGGGAGTAAAAGGCTTAAGGGATAAATATGGGAGGCAAGCCAAAAAGAAAATAAGATTAAAGGTTTGGATGCAGACAAGTGATGGATAAGAGGGGGCGGGAAGAAAAGGAATCCTTCATAAATATATCTTAATAAATATGTATTAATATTACAATTACATAGGCTGGCTAATTATTTTATAAGTAGTGTAATGGACATTAGAATAACTTTCAATAGAAATAGATATGAAGAGTGGAATAAGGGAAATAGGAGAATTATGAATAAGAATGAAACAATAGGTGAAACTAGAATTTGAAACATTAAAGATGCATAAAATATGATTAGCAGTGAAATATTAGAACTAAATAATGGGTGATTAGATAATGAAAGAACATATTTTAAATATATTTTAAAGTAAACAAGTGTATTAACAGTAGAATTATATTAGAAATAAAAAAATGGGTGATTAGACAATGAAAATATATTTTAATATACTTATGTGTATTATTAGAATTATACTCTATATCCATGATGGCGAACCTATGGCACGCATGCCACAGGTGGCACACAGAGCCCTTTCTGTGGGCATGCCAGCTATCGCCCCAGCCCAGCTCCACTGCACATGCGCGCACCTCCCATTGGCCAGCTTGTCTTCGGGTCTCTGCCGCACATGCACAGGGACAGGGCCTTTCCCATTCTCTGCAGTTTCCACCCTTTGCCCATGCCTCTCCGTGGCAGTAAAGCAGGAGAAAGCTAGGACTCGATGGGGGGAGAAACTGCAAAGATCGGAGGAGGCACAGAAGGCAATAAACGTTCTGATATGTATTTAATATCCTGGTGAGGATGGCACAAGATCAAGCTCCCAACTTATTGCTGGTTACCCGGCTGGATGGCACAAACTACAAATCCTGGTCCACCAAGTGCAGTCTCCTGTTGCGCAAAGAAGGGCTATGGGATGTAGTGCAGAATCCACCAGATGTGACCTCCTGGAATACTGACGATGCCGAGGATGCCAGGAAGATAGCCGAGTACCAGAGGAAGAATGAGAGTGCATTGTGTATTATTGGTTTGTCTCTAGATGATACCCAGCTTGTTCATATTGAGGGTGAATAGTCTGCTGCAAGATGCTGGGGAAATTTGAAACGTCTTTATGTTCGTGACACTGTAGGGGCGCAAATTAACATTACACGAAGGTTGTTTTGCACAAGACTCCTTAAGGGTGGTGACATGTTAACACACCTGAATTGCATAAAAAGCATTTTTCGAGAGCTACACCAGAAGGAGGTGGTTTTTTCCGAGCAACAACAGATTTATATACTGTTATCATCGCTAGATGAGAGCTACGACAACGTAGTAACATCATTTGAAGTTCTCACACAGCAGGAACTAACTTTGGCCAACGTAACCTCACGACTACTAGAAGAGGCCAGAAGGAGAGAAGAAAGAAAACAACTAAGGGAAGAACCTGAGTTGATTAATGTAAATGTAAAGGCAAATAACCATGTATATGCTATAAAACATTGTTTTAATTGTGGCAAGAAGGGTCATATAGCCAGGTTTTGCAGAAGGCTGAAACCAAAAACCATGATAAAAAACAATGTAATGTAGCTATGTCTGATAAGAAACCGGTTAACCACGATTCGTGGGTTATTGATAGCGGGGCGTCACTATGCATTGTCAGAACACAAAACTATTTTGTGAAAATGTTGCCTAGTAATAATAAGGTTTCTTTAGCAAATGGGTGGAAGCTAAAGGCATGTGGTGAGGGAATGGCAATATGTCCATATGTAAAAGAAAAAATGCATATGTTATATGTTCCAAACCTAAACTTTAATTTGATTTCGGTTAGAGTATTGGTTAAGCTAGGATATACAGTAACATTTAGAACCAATGATTGTTTAATTGAAAAAGGTGAAACCAAGATTATTGGAAAACTGAAAGATGTTTTTTATGTATTATCTAGTAACCATGTTACAAATGTTGTGTACTCAAATGTCAAACCACATGATGAATGTGTTCACTTGCTTCACAGGCGTATGGGGCATATCAGTTTTAAAATGTTACAGAAAATTGTAAAATTAGTTGATGGGTTGAAGCTGAAACCATGTAACCAGTATGTAAATTGCAATGTTTGTAATCAGCAGAAAAGTAGAACAATCCCTGCTAATAGGTTTGATGGGTTTAAAACAAAGAGACCACTGGAAGTGGTATTTGCTGATTTAATAGGGTCAATGAAGGCTAGTTTAGGGAGTGCTTGCTATGTTCTCAGTATAGTTGACCATTATTCAAGGTATGGTTTTTGCCACCTATTGAAGTCTAAGGTAGATATTTTCCGGTATTTTGTTCAATGGATTAAGTTTGTGGAGAGAAAAACAAATCAAAAAATAGTTAAAAAAATAGGTACTGAGTTTGTCAACACAAGGTTTAAATCAATGTTAGTTAATGCTGGTATAAAGCACAAATGTTCAGCTCCATATGGGCCACAGCATAACTCATATGTTGAAAGGAGAGGACAAACTCTACAAGCAATGATGAGATCAATGTTAGCTGATGCAGGTTTACCGGATAATTTATGGGGAGAAACCATTATGTGTGCAAATACACTCTTAAACAGCACCATAAATTCAACCACTAACAAAATTCCATATACCGTATGGCATGGAAGGAAGCCAGATTTGAGCTACATACATTTGGATCACCTGCATGGGTACATACTCCAGCGCAGTTAAGGCGTAAGGGCCAGAGTAGAGCACAACAATTAATATTTGTTGGTTATAATTCAAACTACAGGTCCTACAGATTTTGGGTAAAAGGAACAGCAACGGTAGTTAACAGTGCAAATGCCAGGTTTATGGAGCATGTAGGGTGGAATAAATTAAGTACTGAAAATGAGGTTATCATTGAAACTCAGACTGAAGCTATCAATGAAATGCCAGAGATCCAGAGCGAAGAGGTAGAGAAAGACATAGTACAGGAAGAGGTAAAGGTGGAAAGGCAATCTGTAAATCCTGAATTCCCAAGAAGGTCGAGTAGAGTAACAAGACCACCTGATAGGTATCAGGCAACTACAGTCTATCAAGTAAATAAGGTCCCTACTACATTTAATGAGTTGACCACGTTTCCACCTGAAGACCAGAAAGTGTGGAGAGGTGCAATGACTAAAGAACTACAATCTTTGGAGACTTTGCAAGTGTATGAGCCTGTAACAATTCCAAAAGGAAAAACTATACTAGGTAGTAAGTGGATATATAAATTAAAAACTGGGATAGATGGGATACCAATATATAAAGCTAGGCTAGTAGCTCAAGGATTTAATCAGTCTCCTAATGATTACGATGAAGTATTTGCTCCAAGCTTAAAAGCCATTACATTATGAGCAGCGTTGGTATGGGCAGCTAGAAATAAATATACAGTCAACCATTTAGATATAGAGACCGCATATCTGCATGCACCATTATAGCATGAAATTTATTTAAAGAAACCCTCAGGATTTGAGGAAAATGGGAAGGCTGACTGTTGGTTATTAAAGAAAAGTCTGTATGGGTTAAAACAGTCAGGTTATGAATGGAACCAGTGCATTGTAAAAACATTGACGAATATTGGATTTAAAGCAGGATTAGCAGATTCATGTTTATTTAAAATGGAAAGGGATGGTATAGTATCATTATTACTTCTTTTTATGGATGATATAGCTCTGATTACAAAGAATGAGCAAGAGGCCAACAGGATTGTTGATGAATTAAAAGCTCATGTCAGGATTAAAAATCTAGGGGAGATACAACAATACCTAGGTGTACTTTAAGGAATTCTGCAGCCTGGTGGAAAACCAGGTAAATATTCAAAAGAGCTTAACCGACAGAGGAACTTAGTTTAATTCAACCCAGTTCTCTGATTGGCTGAAAAGGAAAGGCATAATACATTTCCGAACGGCCCCTTACTCAGCATTTCAGAATGGGATTGTAGAACAATGGAATGGAACACTGCAGACAATGGTAAGATGCACACTTGAGGATGCTGACCTAAATTTTTCATATTGGGTGGAAGCTTTTTTTTTTTAAAGTTTTATAAGAAATACAAACATTTTCTCCCCCTCCCCTCCCTTCCCCCCTCAACCCTTGCCTCCCCCCTTGCCCTCCCACCCATCCCCCCTCAGCCTTCCCCCCACCCCCCCTCCCTTGACTTCCCAGAACAAGCACAGGGTATAGCATCCACAAACATAAAACTAAAATATGCTAACAAATTGTTGACTTCAAATTCTTTCTAGGTCTTTAACTCCTTATAACTCAAAACACTATAAAAATAAGCTAAAAGTTAAAAATGTTTCACTCATAAGGTATATGAATCTTCTTAGTCTGATACTTGTTTTGAATATAGTCAATCTTCTTCTCTTAATTGCTCCATAGGTTTTAATTGTAGTCTGACTCCTTCTTTATAAAGGAGTTCTTTGTATGTAGCCTTATCTAGCTTTTGTTCCAAATTTATATTCTCTATCGCGTGTCTGGGTACTGTCCATATTGGTAACTTATCATTTAATTTATATTGATACTTTTTCCAGACACATAATAGAGCATTTCTTAATATATGACTTTTAAAAGTCTTATCTACTTTCTTATCATACAATAAATAAGCATGCCAGCTGTAGACCAGACCATATCCTTCAATATTTAATATCCTTTCCTCCGTTAAATTTATCCAATCAGTAATTGCTGAGAGGGCAGCAGCTTCGTACAATCTTAAATTGGGCATTTTAAGACCTTCTCTTTCTCGTGTATCTTGCATTATCTTTTGATTTACTCGCGTTTTTTTCCCTGCCCAAACAAATTTATTTATTTATGCCCGTCTGCCATTTTTTAAGTATAGGTATCATTTGAAAAAGAAATAAAAACCTTGGTAAAACATTCATTTTTACTGCGGCTATCCTTCCCAGCAAAGACAGTTGTATTTTTTTCCAATTTTCCATCTCTTTCTGTATTTTTTGCCATAACGGTTCATAGTTGTGCTGATATAATTTCGTATTTGTGGTCATAATATAAACCCCTAAATATTTAACCTTCTTAACTATCTCAAATCCTGTTACCCTTTCTATCTCTTCTTTTTGGCTTCTAGTCATATTTTTAGCTATTATCTTTGTTTTAGCTGTATTTATTTTAAAACCGGATACTTGTCCATATAAATTAATTATATCCATCAAGGCTGTAATCAATTGTACTGGTTGGGCTAAGGTAACAACCAGGTCATCCGCAAATGCCCGTAGCTTATACTTATGCTGTCTAATTTTAATTCCCTTTATTGTATCTGTCCCACATATTTTACTCAGTAAAATTTCCAGCGTCAAAATAAACAATAATGGAGACATGGGACAACCTTGCCTTGTTCCTTTTTCTATATTCAAAATATCTGTTAAACCACCATTGATTATTATTTGTGCTGTTTGTTTTGATATATTACCTTAATAGATTGTATAAAATGTTCTCCAAGTTGCATCCTTTCTATTAATTTTAATAAAAAATGCCAGTTCAATCTATCAAAGGCTTTCTCAGCATCCAAAAATACTAGCACTGCGGGGACCTGGTTGTTCCTTCCCAAATGCTCTAGTAAGTTAACAACTTGCCTTACATTACTTTTCATTTGTCTACCATTTATAAAATCAGTTTGATCATGAGGAATCATTTGCTGCATAACTGTCATTAATCTATTTGCTAATATTTTAGCAAAAATATTATAATCTATTTAAAAGTGAAATCGGCCTATAGTTTTTTGGATCTGTATGATCCTGACCCTCTTTTGGGATCAAAGAAATAAAGGCTGTCTTCCAAGTTGGAGGTACCTCTCCTCCCTGTTGTATATTATTGAATAATTCCTTCAATGGTTCCACCATTTCCTCCTGTAAGCTTTTATAATAAACAGCTGTCAAACCATCCGTCCCAGGAGCTTTATCCACTTTCAATTGCTTAATTGCAAACAAAATTTCCTCGGAAGTTATCAATTGATTTAAACTATCCCTCTGCTCTTTTGAAATTATGTAGATGTTCTCTTTCTGCAAATATCTATCTATATCTATATCTTGAATTTTCTCACTGGCATACAGCCTTGAATAAAACTCTAAAAAAAGTTTTTTTAATCAATTCTTGCTCATAAACCTCTTTACCCTTGTGTTTTATTTTCTCTATAGTCCTTAATTTCTGCTTTTTCCTTAACATATATGCTAACCACCTACCTGGTTTATTAGCATTACAGAAAGTATTATGTTTAGCATATTGTAAGTTAGTTGCCACTTGATCTGCTATTAACATATTAAATTGACCTTTCAGTAAATTAATTGCCTCTTTAATTTTCTTATCTGTTGGATTAGCTATCAAAGCTCGTTCCTGTTTTCTAATCTCTTCTTCTAATTTTTTTCTTTTTTCCCCCTATTTTTTTCTATATTTATTATTCAAATATATCAAAATGCCTTGCATATATGCTTTACTTGCATCCCATACCATTTCCATAGATGTACCCTTTTGCATATTCATAACAAAAAATTCCTTCATAATTTTTTTACACTCTTTTACATTTTCTTCATATCTAAACAGATTATCATTTAACCTCCAGGACCTCCTAGGCCTTTTCCCATACTCCAGTTCCAACCAAACTGGACTATGGTCTGTCAATGTTCTTGAACAAATCTTCGTATTCTTCACCCTAGAAAAAAGATCTTTAGTAATTAGTATAAAATCAATCCTTGAAAAGGATTGGTGTCTATCCAAAAAGAAAGTAAAATCGTTTTCTTCTGGGTTTCTTTCACGCCAAATATCCCTCAACTCCCAATCATCCATCATCTCCAAAAATGACTTAGGCAATCTTGCTCTTGTTAAAACATTTTGCTTAGGTCCCTTCTTATCCTTTTTTATGTCTAAAACACCATTCCAGTCACCCAATAGGATACAAGTCTTGTATCCCCATTGTATCAACTTTGAATGTAGAAGATTATAAAAATTTTCCTGTTGTTGGTTCAGGGCATATACTCCAATTACCAGTAATTTTTCTCCTTTTATTAAAAGTTCAATCGCTAAAAATCTTCCTTGATCATCTGCTTCAATTAATTTGGCAATTAAGTCTCTTTTCAAATATATGACTATGCTGTTTTTCTTCTCTGGTTCTGCTGCTACATAATGTGTACCTAATCTTGTATTTGTCAAATATTTTTGATCTTGTATCCTAATATGAGTCTCTTGTAAACAAATTACATCATTCTTAAATTGTTTAAGATAATGAAATATTTTCCTCCTCTTCTGTGGCGAATTCAAACCGTTGACATTCCAGGCTAAAAATCTAGTTCCCATCTCTGGGCCTCTGAAGCATCTGGAGCACTTTCTGATGGTCTTGCCTCATTTGACCTTTAGGTCTGGCTCCTCCCACAGCTTCTGTTTTGGTAGTTTCTTGAGTTGCCATCCGAAGTTGTTGCTGTCTTAATTCTTCCTTGCATTTAGCTGTTGCTGCTCTAGTCTGTCTTTGATCCTTTGGTTCTTCTAATATATCAATTAAATCCAAATCTTGAACAGCAATCTGTAACAATTCTTCTTGACTTGTTGAAACTCCCCCCAGACTACTGTCATCAGCTCTTCTCTCTCTCCTTCCATTACTTCCTTCTTTCTTTTTCCTTCTGGTGATTTGGATGTCCCAGCCTTTAACACATTGACGTAAAAATCTCTTGCTTTCCATATTGTATTAAGGCGATCTCTCTCTCCCGAATATGTCACCACTAAGCCAGCTGGCACTTCCCATCTATACTGTATCTCATGCTTTTTCAGTTTGTCCACCAGAAAGGCATAATCCCTTCTAGCTCTCAACATTTTGGGAGGAATTTCTTTCATTGTCATCACCTCCTGGCCATCCACCTGTAGCTTGTTTTTGAAGGTAGCCTATAAAATTTCATTGTAGTAAAATATATTACAATGTCTCTTGGTAGATGTTTCTGTCTGGCCACCCACGAATTGACATGATATATCTTGTCAATCTGCTAGCCTAACTCCACTTTCTTCTCCCCTAACTTCTGTGCCAATGCCTCTGACATCATTTCTTTCAAATTTTCTTTTCTTTTCTTTTTTTAATAAAAAGTTTTTATTTTCTGATCAAACAAGTATACAATATAAACAATCATTCAAACTATCATCAAGAAAAAGAAAAAAAATCAATCCTTGGTAAACTCAATCTTCAACCCCCTCCTCACCACCCCCCACCCCCGACTTCCCAGAACAAAAACAGGGCATAGATTTCACCAAACATTCGCTAAAATAAACTAGCTAACTGTAAGATTTAATAACTCCCAAGACCCCTTAACTCCCCTTTTACAATTTTATCAACCTCCCTTTTTATAGACTCAAAGTAGCGTATAATCCGATAACTCTAAGAGTTTTAAAACCATTAACAAATATTAAACATTCAAACCTTAAAAATTCTCTTAATATATCAGTAAAGTATTCAATTGATTTGCAAAAACATTTTTCCCCCTCCTACTTTTCTCAAAGTTCAGATATTTTGAAATATCATAACAAAAAATAAAGCTTAGGTATTCACTAATTAAATTTCTACATTTTTTAAGTTTCTAAATTTCCCCCCTTCATTATTCCTCCCTCCAACTTTTAAAATTTTAAAAGATAATCATCAACATAATTAACCATTAATACATAAACTAGAAAACAAAAAAAAGATTAATCTTACATTCAACCATTAATGCATCATATTTAAAAATCAATATTTAACTTTAAACTTTTTCCCCCTCAGTAGTTATAACACCTAAAACATAATCATTTTTAACCATAAGTAGAACAACTGCAAAGCCAAAAGAAAAGGTTAATCTTCCATTCTTGCTTTCTTTTTATATTTTTTCCAGTCTTTCTGCATCCCTCCTACTTCTATTTTGAGGAGGTTTTTCATTTTAATTTGAGGTTGATGTAACTGCAAAGATTGTCCCCTTTTTGAGAAAATTTCCTCTGACTTAGAGCCCCCAAATCGCCTCTTCTTGCTTATATGAATCAGTTCATTCCTTCGTCTGTAGGACCAAAGTTTGTCAAGAGTTTGTGAAAAAAAGTTCAGTTGTTTCTTTTCTATTAAATGTATAAATGCCACTAGCAAATCTCCTTCATCTTCTGGAACTTCGAAAGTCTGGTCATTTACTACTTTTTTCCAAACCAAGTCATAATTTTGAAAGATTCTATCAATTTTTCCAAAAAGAGCAGAGAATAAGCTCGAAAATTCTTGAGAAGATTCTTCCACCTTCTCTGCTGCAATCAGAATATCTCATCAATATTGTCATCATGCTCCGTACTTGTTTTTGTCTCCTCAGTCATTTCTGTTGTTATTCCTTTAAGAATTGCTATTTGATTACTTATAGCTGCAATATGATTATTCATGGCTTCTTTTATAAAGTCTGTAAATTCTGCATCAAAATCCTTATAACTCTGTAAATCAGACAACTGTTTCATTTCTGACACCTCCAAATAGCTTCCAGCACTTTCAGGATCTCCTTTCTTAGAAGCCATTTTATTTTAAAAAGATTTTCTTTCTTCCCACAACCATAAAATCATAAAGTCAGAGCCATCCTTTTGAGCAGCTTTCAGCAATTTCTTTATAAATCACCAAACGAAATAATCTTTTCCCAAACAGCTCTTCAAAATCTATTCCAGCAACTTAAAGCCAGTCTCTGAGCACGAGTCTATTAGCAAAAACTTTCCTTTCTAACTTTCACTTTTAAAATCGCAACAAAGAAACGCCATCTTTACTTCCAGCTCAGAAAATCCAATTAGAAACATTGTATCCCCGGAGTTAAGTATTATACTTGCAAAAAGCTTGTCCTCCTGCTTCTGTTCCGCCTGCTTTTTTGAAATCATTTAATCTTCTGTTTGACAGCAGAAATTGGACGCAACGCCTAGCTCTGTAAAAAAAACAGAGTCCCCCCGGATCCGGAGCTTCAGTGGGCTGAATGGGGAGCTCTCACCCTCCTAACCCCTGGAATTAATCCAGGGGTTTTCAGGGAGCTCTACCCTCACCCACCTGCTCTCCTCCCCTTCTTCTCCCGAAGGGGAGATTTTCAAGCCGTTTGACAGCTGATTAGCGCTGTCAGAACGGCTCAACGGGATCGCAGGGGCGGCGGTCTAAAAAGACCGTCAATGGCACTGCGGAGCCAACCCGGAAGTCATTTCTTTCACATTTTCTTGTTTGTTTTCCTTCACCCCTCTTATTCTTAAAGCAAATTCCATATCCCTGTATTGAATCATGATTACATCAGCTTCAGCCCTTTCAATTCTATTCTGAGTCTCTGCTACTTTATTATCCAAAATTTCTGTAGATTGCTTAATTTCTTCAACTTTGTCATCCAATATTTCAATATTGCCTGCCAAACCTTTAAATGCCAGTAATATATCTTCCCTAATTTCCTGATTCCGAATTGAGATGTCCTCTGAAACAGCCTGTATTTTTTCATTAGTTTCATTAATGTTTTCGTTAATCACAGTGGCAAGTTTAGTCTGTGTAGCTATTAGGGCTTCTTGTATCATTTCAATCATTAAAGTCTGTGGATCTGTTGGGGGTGCAGAGGCTTGCATTTTAAAATTGTGAGCTGGGGAACTTCCAGCACTCCCAGTTCCTTTAGTGGAAACAGTCTTTACAGGTTTTGAGGCCATTCTCAGTTTAGGTTAAATTAATCTTTATATTTTAGTCAGAAGCTAAAAGGAAAAGTTCATCAATGTCAAAAGTTTTCCCCAATCTTAAATTGATGTCTTAAAGTCCTCCTTCTCTCATTACAAAAGCTTTTTTCAGGCAAGAGGCTTCCAGCGAAACAAAACTTTTCTTTAACTTTCACTTTCCATGCCCTTTTCAAGCCTTTTCAATCGCCATTTTGTTGCAAATTTACTAAATTGTTACTTCTGAAGGAGGCAATAAACATTGGAGTTAAGTTAAATACTTGCTGTCTGACTTCTCCTGGCTTCTTCTGCCTGCAGCAATTCAGGATGTTGTAGTTCCCCTCATTTGTATTTAGCAGAATTGGTTGCGGCTTCTTGCTCCACTAATTAGCAGAGTCGACCCAGATATGGAGCGGATTGATAGGCTTCTAGGGAGCTCTCGCCCTTCGTGCCCCAGAATTTCTCCTATGGCACTTGGGGGGCTCTACCTCCGCCTGTCGGCTCTCCTCTCTCCCCTTTGCCTGGGGAGAGGGTTTCCAGCCTCCAGACAGCTATTTTTTTGCTGTTCTGGAGGCTTTTACGGTGCCGGGGATCGGGCACTCACGGAGGAGCATCTCGAAGCACGCGGAGCCAACCAGAAGTCTCGGGCGGAAGCTGTTTTGTATGCAAACTTACACTCAACCCGGTATGGTCCAGTGTGGTGCAAAAGACCCCATATGAGATGGTGTATAGCCATAAGATGAAATTGGCTCATCTTCATGTATTTGGGGTGATGGCTGATGTCCACGTCCCAAAAGAGCTTAGAAAGAAGGGGGATAGAGTCTCAGCCAAACTAAGGTTTGTTGGCTATGAGACAGGTTCTAACGATTTCAGGTTTGTGGACCCAAATGGGAGAATAGTAATATCTAGTTCAGCTACTTTTCATGAAGGCACTAACTGGAGCAGGATCCATGCAAATTAGATCCTAACACAAGGCTTTCCTCATAGTTTGGATAGAGATGAAGAAACTGTGTGTGAAGGTCTATCTACTGATAGCGACACCTCTGGTTTTGGAGACGAGAAAAATAGTATGCCCCCCAAACCTTTAAAGGGAATTTTAAAATGGAAGCCAGAAATAACCTGGAAAGAAGGGCATCCCACTTTAAAGGTGCAGAATGGTGATAGTGAGAAGGATAACACATCAGATAGTACTAGAGTGGACGAAGAATCAGTTAGAAGGCCAATTTGATCCACTAGGGGCAAGAAGCCAAAAAGGTATGAAGGTTTTGTCACCTCTGTTGACCAGGTTTCATTCATACCCCAAAGGTATGAAAATGTATTAACATTAACTGATAGAGAACAACAAAATTGGTGTGCTGCTATGGATACCGAATTGCAGAATTTGAAAAAGATACAGGTATTCACACCAACGGAATTACCAAGGGACAAGAAGGTAATTGGCACGAGATGGGTTTTTAAGAAGAAACCTATTGACAATGGGCAGTTCATTTACAAGGCAAGGTTAGTCACACAGGGGTTCTTACAAAGGTTCCCTGATGACTATGTTGATACCTTTTTGCCTACAGTGTGGCCTGGAAGTGTGAAGACCGCATTCCCATAGCTGCCATACAAGGAGAGAGTGTGTATCAATTTGATGTACAGACTGCTTATTTACACACCAAATTGGATAAGAAAATATATGTCAGGGCTCCTCAAGGTGTAGATCACTAGGAAAGTGATATTTGGCTTTTAAATAAAAGCCTCTATGGTCTTAAACAATCTGGTAGGAGGTGGTACGAATGTCTTACCAATAGTTTAAAACAAATGGGTTTTAAAATCTCATCAGCTGATGAATGTGTGTTCATTAAAAACCACCAAGGTATTAAGGAGACAGTTTTGGTTTACATGGATGATATTTTGTATGTCTGCAAGTCTGAGGATAGATATAAAACATTTTCTAAGGAGTTAAGTAAGAATTTTGCCATAAAGCCCCTGGGTCGAATTGATAAATTGTTAGGAGTCCAATTCGTAAAAATGGAGAAGGAATATGAACTCTCTCAGCAGGATAAGATCATAGAATTGATAGAGAGATGTAACATGACAGAGGCCAAACCCTGTGATACGCCTATGCAGACAGATTTTCTCAAGAATATATATGTTGAAAGTGAGGCTTATGAACAAAAGACGCTTTATAAATCAGTGATAGGATCATTGCTGTATATTGCAAGCTGGACAAGGCCAGATATTAGTCAGAGAAGGGAATTGTGAGAGGAAAAACCTCTCAGCATATTGCTGCAGTCATTGATTGGTTTCCAGTTTGAACATTTGAATAAGCCAATCAAAGTGCAGCTTCTGGCTCTGAGCTTTCCCGGGCTTTTCAATGGACAATGAGTCAACATATAAGCAGCTGCCGGGATCACACATCTCAGAGGCTCACACACAGACACCCAGAGAGACTCCTGAGATACACCTGAGACTAACCCAGAGAGATACAGAGCGTGTGGCTGAAGTCACTTCGATGAAGCAAAAGAGCTGAGTCACTGCCTTGCTTCTGAGGAAGCAGACAAAGGACTGAGAACCTCCCATGCTGTGGGATGACTCCAGGAAGAGCTGATTGACTTCACTGAGAGGAGAGCTTTTTGGTTGTTGGCGTTTTCTTGCAGGCTTTGTTTTTATGTGTTCTTTTATTAAACCAAATAATTTCTCAAGACTCCTCTCTCAACTTGCATGCTTTAGTGCGTTTGTGTGTGTAATCGGATCACGGTCCATTGAGTATCAGAACCTCCTTCATAATGAAGCTCTTTAAATCATTTGAAACTCCTATGCAACATTTCCAGTGACTCCACACATTTTTTGTTTGAGAATGCAACTGTTGGTTTTTCAGCCAACAGCTTTGGAGTACTAGGGAGATGGCAGAAGTTTTCCTCCTTCACTTGTTTAATGAGGAGGAGATTTTACTTCAAATGCCTTCACATGTGAAAGCATGTCACAGTTGAGCTTCCCCTTTCCTTGAAGTTGCACATTCAAACTGTTGAAGAGCTCTGTTATATCTGTCAGAAAGGCAAGGTGCCATTTCCAAACTTCAACTTTGAGTTCTGGTACTTCTTTGTTTTTTGAAATCAGAAAAGCAGAAATCTGTGGAAGTAAGTCATAAAAACCATTTCAAAACTCTCCCTCAACTCAGCCAATGGACTTCTGTGTGGTACAAAATATTTGTCATAAGTAAATGCCTTATTCTATAACAAGAGATATGTATATATGTACAGGATATAAAGGGTTAATTTATTCCTCCTCCTTTAATGTATTCATGTGTAATCACCCCCTTCCTTGACTCCTCCCCTTTGATATAAATAGAGAGTGCTTTTACCTCATGCTTGCTTCTCACTGTAAATCTGACAAGAATAAGTAGAATGCCTATTATGAATAAACACTTCTTTAACTGAAGAAATTGCTTCTGAATTCATCATTGAGTCTGATCCTCAAAATATTGTAACAAATTGGTAGCAGAGGATGGTTGAACTGACTCAATAAAATCCAACATGCCTAAGAAAGAAAACCTCAAGAATAAAAAAGAAAGACCCAATACCAGGGCAAATGATAAAGAAACAAAAACAGATCAAGAAATGATCGACGAACCAATAAATACAACAATCAAAGAATCTGAAGATAACACCACAGACATCGAAGAAACAGCAGATGAAACCGACAACCAAGAAGAGAACAAAATAAAAGACAAAGACCTCAGATCGGAGATACTGAGGCTAATAAAAAGTCAAAAAGATGACCACAAACTCATCGCAGAACTCCGAGGCTTCTTGGAAGAAAACGGAGCAGCGAGAGAAAAAGACATTGAAAAAGCCAAACCCGAAAATACAAAAATGGTGAGCGAACCTACAACGAAAGAAAAAATAATCAGAAGCAAGACCAGAGGCCCCGCTCAAAATTTTGAAAGGCAGCCATCTTTTCTTCAACCAGCCACAGAAATGAACACGGCTGAACCAATCAGAATGCACCATTCAAAAACTCTGGTGCGAAAAAACACAAAAAATAGCAAAAAATATATTTATTCTTCTGAAGAGTCAGAAACAGATACAGAAGAATCATCCACCGAGCAAGAAATTGAAACACCCATGAGAAAACTATTTAAAACGTTTGGCACAAGTCTAACAATTTCAAAAGAATCGATAAAAGCCAATAATGCAAAAATACAAAAGAGACGAAGAAATAAACAGACACCTCAAAGCCTGCACGACTCGATCCGGACAACGATGATGACGACGCCTGAACCCAGAGGGCCCTGCGAAATTTCCCCCACACCACAAACGATCCAAAGAACAAAATGCTCCAAGCAAGAAAGCTCCAAAGAAAAGAGACGAACCACAGCTGCCAGCAGAACACCCAAGATCGAGCCGGAGACCGAATCATCAGAAGGAGAGCACTACGAGGGAGCTACAGCAAAGAGAACCTCTCCCAGTGGCTTCAGCAAAGAAATGACCAACGCGCATGCGCAGATGAACACAGAGAACTACAATGAACTTTATGAAGAAGGAGAACCTTTCAAGCTCATCAGCAGAATACCCACACCATTCTGCAATTTTCAACATCTACAGGACCATGGACTACCCACAGTTGTAAGTAGTGGGAATAGTAATATTGGGAATCTACCTAGTGATTTCCCAAAACTTAGAATTGATGGCATCAATTTACAGGAATGGTGTCAACAAATTCAGGTTGTCTTTATGAAAGAAAATTTATTATTTTTTATAACCAATCCTCCCAAAAGACCTTGGACTCTAAAAATAGACTGCCTGCATCACAGAGCATTCTATTTAATAATTTCTAGCATATCACCTGCCATGTACTACAGTATTAAGCATAATCTTACTGTTTCAGAAATAATTCAATGCATGTTTAAATTGTTTCATAGTGAAAGTGTAGCAACAACCACTAGAATGTCTAAAGATTTCTTTTCAGCCAAATTAAAATCTGGAACCACCATAAGTGAACATTTAATATCCTTAAACAAAACCAGAGCAGAATTACATCTAAGAGGAGAAATAATATCAGAACAGACAATGAAAAGCGTTATCCTTAACTCATTAGATTCATCATGGGATAACTACATATCACACTTAGACTCAATCAATCTAGGATACTTATCCATAGAAAGTCTGTCAAATAAGTTAATAGCTGAAGATAATTTGAGGAAAAGTAGATACAATGCATACACAGAACACAGACAGGCAAAAGGGGTAACCTTCCAAGAGAATCACCAAAAAACAATTGAATGTTACAATTGTGGATCCAGAAAACACTCTAAGGGAGATTGCCCCATGTTTCATAGGGAAAGACAAAACCGTGATTATAGGGGTAGATATCAAGACAGGCAATCATCTATTGATAGATACAGATATAGAGACTCCCCAAACTACAGAGAACGCAGAAAGGATAGAGATAATTCAAGGGACAGAAAATCAGGATCATTAAATGGATTAGATAAACATAACGATGTCATCACACAAAAATCAAAAAACAATACTTGGCTTATAGATTCAGGGGCGACTAATCATACAACAAATAACAAGAAAATACTGTCTTCATTCACAAATGATAAATTTATGATAAGAGTAGCCAATCAAGAAAATGTTCAAGTCATAGGGAAAGGAGATGTAAATATACCTGGTTTAGGTAAAGTAGAGGGGGTATTGTTGATACCAGAAATATCACATAACATACTTAGTGCAGTGAAATTAAGCCAAGATTCCAACATAAATATAATCTTCTCTGGGGGAAAAGCAATACTAGAAAAGGATGGGACTAAATTGAATAGTGTAGTTATCGAAGGGGGCCTACCCTTCCTTGTAACAGAAGATAAATGGTTGCATAACATTAATACAAACACTGATGACGACATCAACATAGACAGTGAACATAGTAACAACAATGACAATGAAGAACCCAATACACACTGTAATCACAAAGACACACCCACTAGTGATACACACAATAACAAAAGACCCAATATAGGCAAACCAATTCATGATGAATGTGCACACATGTTGCATAGAAAATTGGGACATGCAAGTTTCCCTGTAATACAAAAAATGATTGAACATGCTGATGGCGTTAAAATAAAGGATTGTAAAAACTATTTGGAATGCTCAGTAAGTAAATCCTCAAAACTCAGAACAAACCCAAAACCAAAGAGGGCAACAAGGACCTCTAACCAAATTTTTGATCTGGTACATATGGATCTGGTTGGTCCATTAACACCATCCATCACATACAAAAAAAGGTATTTCCTAACTATTGTAGACGACTCTAGCCGTTATGGATTTGTTTATACTTTAAAACACAAAGATGAAACTTTCCAAAAATTCAAAGAATTTTACAAACGTGTAGAAACACAACACAATATCAAAATAAAACAAATCATGACAGATAGGGGATCCGAGTTCATGTCAAAAGAATTCTCACAATGGATAAAAGACAAAGGAATGCTACACTTCACGACTAGCCCATTTTCTGCTTTTCAGAATGGTACAGCAGAACGAAAGAACTCGACACTGCAAACCATGATTAGATGTACATTAGAAGATGCTGGTTTAGGAAAACAATTCTGGTCAGAAGCATTACTATATTCAAACTATACCCAAAATAGGACCTGGTCTAGCATCCTAAATAAAACACCATACGAAGTGATGTACAATAGGAAACCAAAAATATCACACATGCACATATTTGGAGTTACAGCAGACGTACACATACCAAAACAATTAAGACGTAAGGGAGATAACGTATCCAGAAGGCTCAGATTCATGGGATACAAAACAGGCACAAAAGGATATAGATTCATTGACAGTAATAACAAATTCATAGTCTCAAGAACAGCAGTATTTCATGAACAGGCCAACTGGTCTAAGATACATCTTAACGAGATAATCCAAAATACAAAACCAAATATTGAACAACAAGACAGAATAGAAAGAGAGAAACATGAACATAACACACATGATGACAAAAACAAAACATGGACAGGTAACCATACCAGGATAAAAACAGATTCATTAACCAAAAAGGAAGCAAGGTATCTACACGATAATGAGAGCATTCCAATAAGAACAATCAGGTGTAACAGAAAACAATTACCCAATAAGTATAAGGATTATATAATGTGTGTGAATGACGAGACACCAACACCTAACACATATGAGGAAGTGTTGAAACTTCCCATGGAAGAAAGAGAAAAATGGGAATTAGCCATAACAAAAGAAATGAACAGCTTGCGTGAATTAAGTGTATTTACACCAGTCCCTGCCCCTAAGAACAAGACAATTATAGGCACCAGATGGATATTCAAAATCAAAGATTTAGAAGAGGGTAATAAATTATATAAAGCTAGATTAGTCGCACAAGGTTACGCTCAAAAATATCCTGAGGATTACACTGACACATACTCTCCCACTGTAAGAACCGAAAGTGTTAAGACAGCTTTAGTCATAGCGGCTATACTCAATCTTGATGTCTTTCAATATGATGTGCAGACCGCATACTTACATGCAAAGCTCGACAAAGAGATATATGTAAGGGCACCTCATAGCCAATGTACAAATAGTAATGAGACCTGGTTACTTAACAAAAGCTTGTACGGATTAAAACAATCCGGCAAGCGTTGGTATGAATGTCTAGTCAGCGTGCTTAAAAATATGGATTTCAAAGCCACAACTGCAGACAATTGCTTTTTTGTTAGAAAGGAAGGTGAATCATTAGAATTTGTGTTAATCTATGTGGATGATATTTTGTATATAGGCAAACATAAAGAAAAGAAAGACTTATTTGTATCCAAGCTAAGTGAACATTTCTCTTTAAAGTCGCTAGGAAGGGTAAACAAATACCTTGGAGTTCAAATCAATAAAACAAGAAAGGGATTCAAATTATCCCAGAGAGATAAAATTATAGAACTTCTGGAAAAATGCAATTTAAGAGATGCCAAACCTTGCGATACTCCTATGCAGACTGATTTTCTAAGGAATATGGATGAATCTTCACCTGAGTTCGAGAACAATACATTATATAGATCAATTATTGGTTCTCTCTTGTATATATCTAATTGGACCAGGCCTGATATAGCTCTGCCACTTAATTTATTATCTAGACATGTAAGTAAACCACTTATGTATCATTGGGAAGCAGTTAAACGAATACTAAGATATCTAAAACACAGCATGGATTTCTGCCTACTCTTAGAACCCAATAATATTAAAGAACCTATTATCACCAGTTATACTGATGCAGACTGGGCAGGTGACATCAAATGTAGAAAGAGCACCTCAGGTTATGTATTATTTTTAAATGATTGCCCAATATTCTGGTACACTGGGAAGCAAGATTTAGTAGCGACTTCCACAACAGAGGCAGAATACGTCTGTTTATCTAAAGTCTCAAATAATTTAGTGTGGTTTAATGACTTATTATCTGATATTTGGAAGAATCCAATACTACCATTTGTCATACATGAAGATAATAAGGCGGCTATAGAAATATCAAGATCTGACGCCATTGGTCAAAGGTCCAGACATATAGACATCAAATTTAAACACGTGAGACAATTATCTCAGGATGGATTCATTAAAGCAATCCACTGCGAAACCTCAGAACAAATAGCTGATATATTAACTAAACCTTTACCTTCTAAACAACACAAATACTTGACATCAAAATTACAAGTACTATATAGTTCTGAATCCGAATGCAATCATTGTTATATGTCGAATCGGCATTTAGAGGGGGATTTGTCATAAGTAAATGCCTTATTCTATAACAAGAGATATGTATATATGTACAGGATATAAAGGGTTAATTTATTCCTCCTCCTTTAATGTATTCATGTGTAATCACCCCCTTCCTTGACTCCTCCCCTTTGATATAAATAGAGAGTGCTTTTACCTCATGCTGGCTTCTCACTGTAAATCTGACAAGAATAAGTAGAATGCCTATTATGAATAAACTCTTCTTTAACTGAAGAAATTGCTTCTGAATTCATCATTGAGTCTGATCCTCAAAATATTGTAACAATTCATTCCTAATTTCAAATGAGTTGAGTTTCAACTTGTTGTAGGTTGGAATATCTATGTACAGGAAGAATTTTATATGGTTTCCCCCCCCCCCCCCACATTTTCAGAAACTGTATCTTTAAAAAGAAAAATGATCCCATCGTTGATATGCAGATGAGATATCGAGTAAGAGTTGAAATAAACCTTGGCACATTTTAATATTGTAGATGAATTTATCATGAATAAGTTTCCCCCTTCTTATTTCATGGGATAAAAAGATTAATGGAAAAAATAATTTTTAAGTAGTAAGAATTTTATTGAGATGACTAAAATACCACAATACATGGGCATCCTATTGCAAATCAGGCTGTATAAAGTGAACGATGAAAAAGGAAAAGACAATTATGCAAAGAGCGGCTGCAGATGTACAGTTTATATTAAATACAACTATCAGTAAAAACGAACAGACCAATATAACAATATTTTTTGGGGGGTTCAATGGTGCTTAGGCAAATATGCATAGTTAAAGTACCATACTGTAGATATCAATTGGCATTTGAGGATGAAGAAACAATGGTTCAGAATTCTCATTGTAGATAAAACTGTTATTAGAAAAATTAGTGTGTTTAATTGTTAACATCAGGTTGTCTTTTTAAAATAGTGTGTTTTATCAAGGTTGGATAAAGAACAATTTGAAAAAAAGAATAATTTTGACAGAGCATGGGAGACAGCTTGAAGTATGCCATATTTAATATATAAGATATTAATAAGAAAAACATTCCCCCCCATAAAACTGTTGAAAAATTATTGTCTAAATGCTGACACTAGATTGTCTATTTAAAACAGCATATTTTGATGGATGTGTCAGAGTTCCAAGCAATAAATCCATAGCAAGCAAGACTCCAAGGCATGTAGATTCCTCAAAGAATACTTTTATTGGGAATTATCATATTGGCACATATCTGGTGAAAACCGACTCTAAGGTCTCCCATGGTTTTCACCTAATTAAAAGTAAAAGTTTTCCCACTTTCTCAAAACAATCAGTCACATGGTCCAATCACAGAACAGGCTGGCAGGCAGGTGATATCACTCTGCCTTTTTTCTATCAGGTGTGAGAAAGTCTTTGGTTCCCAAGAGAAAATATATTGTTTTGGCTATATGTTCACCTCTATCTCAATTCCTCCCTCTCTATCCCTCAGCTCCACTGTGGCAACACTGAAGCAGTGAAAAATGGCTTCAGTCAGGTCAGCTTCAGGGTTGACAGGACAAACAACTTGAAATAAGAAGTGTTTAACAGAACGAAGCAGACAGATTGAGGTATATCATATTTACTTACATTCATATAAAAGATATTAACAAGTAAAATACATTTGACTATTTGTGGTTAGGTTTCTTTAGTATCCTTATTTTCTTGAAAATCAAATCAGAGTTAATCCTTAAGGTGCAAAAATAAAAAGTGTCTTTTTTTAAAAAAAAGTGACAACCCCCCTCCCCATATTTTAATTAGGGGTGTAGATGAGTAAATTCTGGAAATTAGTCTATATCAAATCAAATCTGTTCAAATGAAATGAAATTTTTATTATAGTCAATTTCTTATAGCTAATATAATGGAAATAATGCAAACTATTTCATGAGATTGTGTTAAGTAGGTAGGTAGATAGGTAAAACAATATACAGAAAAATAAATTGCCATATAACTAATAAACAGCTCATTTGTTGAGAAAGAATTCAAATTTAAGAATTTGTTTATTTGTATTAAGAATGTAGCCTGCAATTTGTGGCATATTTTGTTTTTTAAAATACTTCTCAATCTTTTTGGATGCTTAAACTTTTAATGAAAGTGAAAATAAGAAAAAAGATCTTAGGGTCTATGGTTTCTTAAGGCTTATAAACACAACAAATTTCTTTTTTCTCTTAAGGCATAAAAAGGGAGAAGTTAGAAAACAGTTTTTTTAAAAAAAATTGTTTTCCTTTTTTTCCTATTTTTTTGTTTCTAATATGCATAAACAACAATAAGTAACAATACAATGGATACTTTAGCATGAAGTATTAAGCTTAAGATATTTTAATATTGTAGATGAATTTATCATGAATAAGATTTTTCCCTCTATTTCAGGGACTATGGGAAAAAAAGACTAATGTAGAAAATTATGTACAAAATATTATCAATTCCACATTCATTTAGATTTAAAATTTAAGCAATCTTACATTTATCAACACCAACATTTTAGGAATCATAATTCATATAAACAAATATACCTAAATTTCCTTTTTTTCTTTTTCTTTAAAGGTCTAAGTCAGGGGTGTCAAACTCACGGTGGCACGTTGTCGTCATTTGACATATCACAACTTTTCCCCCTTCACTAAACTGAGGGTGGGTGTAGCCAGCACAGGACGCATCTGGCCTGCGGGCTGCAAGTTTGACACCTCTGGTCTAAGTAACCTGAACATTATCCTCTTAATAATTTTCAATCAATGCTGTCTATATACCACTGTATTCACATAATATGACGTACTACTTGCATTTTATAATAATACAATAAAACAATATATAACTGGAAGAAAGATCTTCAGTTCAGTTAAGTGATCTTACCTGGAATGAATAAGTGGATTGGGATTCCATTTATTTACCCATTTTCCCTTTCTTCCTCTACCTATTGCTCTTTGTATTTTTCTTCTACCAGACCCAATCATCACTTGATATTTATTTTGCTCTGTTCTAACACCCTTCCAAATCACAAAGCATGCCTTGACAATGGCTTTGTCTTGCCTTGCCCAGTTGGTGTTGCCTTGATATCATCTCTAGACAATGAGTAATCCAGATTTAAGTGTATTGTTATAAATAACAATACAATCTTGGATTTTTTTTTCCTCCTCATTCTAGGATAGTGTTTTTCAAACTTGGAAATTTTGAGACTTCAACTCCCACAATTCTTTAGCCAACAAGCTTATCAAGGAATTCTGGGAGTTGGCATCTATATATCTTAAAGTTGTCAAGCTTAAAAAACAATATTCTAGCACAATCTCAATATGTATTAAATCTATTAATCTTTTTTTTTCCATGGAGAAAGTCAGGTGTTGCAGTTGTGGTGATAAAAAGGTACCCCAAAACACACATGAATGTGAGCTGCATTCATTTTAGCAAATTTATCTGGTGCTCTACACATATGCACACTTGCGCATACACACAGAGGGGAGGTGAGTTGAAAGTGGTGATGGGGAAAGAATCACTCAGGAGCCTTGTCTCAGTACACTAAGTTGTTTATATTCACTGGCCATATTTCAGAGATAGTATACCTGCCATGCTGACCTAGAACAGGAGTCACCAACCTTTCAGACCTCAGGGACCACTAAATTCATAATTTTAAATCCTGCGGATCACTAATATGATCTGCCTAATAACCAGCTGAGTGGGCGTGGCTAAGTGGTCATGTGACTGGGTGGGCATGGCCAACTCGATCTCAGTTACATTGAGGGGTGCCTCGCCAGTCTCTACTCACCCCTCCCCTCCCCTCCCAGCCGATCCTCACCTCCCCGCCCAGGCTTCTTAGGGCCTGAATGAGAAGCAGTTGTTGGAGCTAAGCAGCCACCGTGAGAAAAAGTTGGCAAGACAGCTCAGTTCAAATTGGATCTGACTGAGAGGGAGGCTCAGTAGAACCACCTCACTGAGGACTACAAGCATAGGCTTTCCAAACAGAGGGAAGACCTGCGGGAGTGCAAGGCCAGGTACTGGTGCCTGGAGGCTCAGCAGGCTCAGATAGTCAGGCAGCTCCTGGCCATGATGCAGTTCCACTGGAACAAGGTCCTTCGGCTCCTTCAACACCAGCCGCACTTCCCTCCAGCCTTTGTCCAAAGCCCTGCACCAGGAGGCTGAAGCAGACCCCAAGTTGGAATTTCTGCCCCCCTCCGACCCACACAAAAAGATCCCAAAGGGGGAGACTCTCTGCAGCAACAAAAACATTCATTGCACGTATCTGTCCAAGGGGCCGTAGTTTGAGGACCCCTGATTTAGTGCAATATAAAAAATGCAAATAATTTTTCTGCGGACCACCAAAATTTTCTTGCAGACCACCAGTGGTCCATGGTGACCGCTGACCTAGAAGAAAGAGATAAATAATAAAGTCATCCAGATGGGTTTATCTTGTTATAATTTTCACGTTGACTATCTTTGTCTTACCTTTGCATTGTAGCAGGCCAAGGTTATATAAGGTAGTAGTCTGCTGTTACTATGGGCTGCCCAACAAGCTGTCAGTACTTTCCTGAGAGCCCAGTACACAGTTTTTTATTGTTAGCATCCTAATAAGATTATGTTGTATCTTCAAAATGATTTAGTTGCTTTAGGTGAGTGGAGTTTTGGCCACAATAAGTGACTGCAAATAGGCACAAAAGAAGCAGAATAGATGGAACTGGCAATCGGGATAGCAAAATTACACAATTTTGAATTGGCAAGAAAGAGAGACAATTTCTTGCCAACTCAAGGATGGGTGGAGAGCATTTCATTAGAAGTAGGAAAGACAACCAGAACGATTTAAAGGGAAATAAAGCCCACTGGTTAAATAGTTCAGGAAAATAGAAGTAAATATCTTTTCACCCCATCTCAGCTACATCAAAAGTTTGCACTCTTCCACTGACTTTTGTTGGAAGAAATTTCCCTGGTTCATTCCCAGCTGGGACATACCACAGATGCTGAGAAGAAATGGATGCAGAAGCCAGCTGCCAGAAAGTGGAATTCTTTTAATGTAGGAAGGCAAGAAGCAAAAAGTGATACAGCTTGAGCATTCCTGGCTTGCAAGCACCTTGGGAGTGTGAATCTGAGCCTTTTATGCTTAATTTCCCTTTGAAGCTCCTGCAGCTTGATGGCTTTTGATGTATTTCTAATTGCCCAGGGTTATGTTTTCCTGTTTTACTAGGTTAATCTTGGTCCCAGGTCTTTTCTTTTTCCTGTCCTTGGGGTTTAATCCTGTCAGGGGCAGAGAGTTTCGGTTTACCTTGGAGAGTTTATTTTTAGCCTAATTCCTCTTATCTTAATGACTGTACTTAAGTGTTTCTGTGGTCAGCTTTGTTACTTTTGTAACAGCCATTAGCTCTGAGTTTTCCTTTCAGCTGGTGCTTCGGGGTTTTCTTAAAGGAGGAAGGGCTGGCTTGAGTCTCTTGGCACTGTTTTCTGAGGTTTCTGGTTCTGTGAGGTTTCTGGCACTGTCCTTTTGGGGTGTACTTCCCACATGTTCATCTGCATCCTGAGCATATTTTAAATAGTTTCTTTGTGCGAACTAGAAACATCACATATTCAAGCACTGATGCAATTTTCACTGTGTCTTTTTACTATCTGTGTTTCTTTTAATCCACCTCCCTTTTCAAATTATTTCATTCTAATTTCCTATTGCTTGATTAATAGAATAACAGAGTTAGAAAGGATCCTGGAGGTCTTCTAGTCCAACCCCTTCCTCAGGCAGGAAACCATATATCATTACAGACAAATGACTGTCCAGTCTCTACTTAAAAATTTCCAGTGTTGGAGCATCCACAACTTCTGGAGGCAAGTCATTCCACTGATTAATTATTCTAACAGTGGTGGGATTAAAATAATTTAACAACAGGTTCTGTGGGTGTGGCTAGGTGGATGTGGATAGGTGGGTATGGCTAGGTGGGCATGTGACTGGGTGGGCATGGCTAGGTAGGCATGTGACTGGGTGGGCATAGCTAGGTGGGCATGTGACTGGGTGAGTGTGGCCAACTCGACATCATTTTTTTGCCCTAATTACTGTTTTAAGTATAAAAAAGATATACCAAAAGGTAGTTTATTTTATGCATTTAATACTTAAATAAGAATAAGGGGTACACAAATCTAGATTTTGTTACAGGAGTTTTACAATATGTGTTTGCTTAATGACCACAAGGTTCACTTAATGATCATGGTGTTTGCCTAACTACTGTGAATTTCCCATGCCTAGCTGGGAAATTCTGGGAATTGAAGTCCACCCATTTTCAAGTTGCCACGGTTGAAAATCACTGGATAGACTCTGGTTCCTTGCTAATTTGAGGCTGGGTCTTGCAGTCTTTCAAATCAAGGTGTGCTATAAGAGAAGGAGGGACTGTCCTACGCTGGGGTCTCCAGGTCCTATTTTGTCCTGATGCTGCTTAACATCTGCACAGAGGTGCTGGTGGAAGTCACTGGTGTTCTTCAACTCCCCAAGCTAATTCAAATAAAAATATATTTTCACTATTCAGATTAACAGTTGGAAGGGACCTTGTAGATCATCTAGTCTAAGCCCCCTCCCAAGCAGGAGACCCTACACCAGGGGTCCTCAAACTTTTTAAACAGGCCAATTCACGGTCCCTCAGACTGTTCGGATGCTGAACCAACTGGGTGAGTATGGCTAGGTGGTCATGTGACTGGGCTGGCGTGGTCAGTTTAGCAGTCCATTTTGCCAATTTAGCAGTCCATTAAACAATACACACAAATTAAACTTTAATTTATTTTGCTCCTCAGGGTGTTTTATTTGTTTTTGTTTGCATGTTGCTTTTTTGATTGACTTTTCTTTTACTAGATCGCTTTTTAAGTTGTTTAGGAGTCTAGTGGTCCACTTCAGGAAAAGTTTTTGCAACAATTCTTTTCAGCCCCAAGGATCTTACAATCAACAAGTGGAACAAACCATTGCCTCTCCTTGTTTTGGGTGGGTGGGAAGCAAGGGACTCAGCCCAAGAGCTGGGCCTCCTTAGAGAGGCAAAGAAGCAGATTTATGTCTACTCCAGAACCTGGAAACAGACACCCCTCAGCAGCAACTTCCTACATACTTGGGACTGTTCCCCGGCCAAGTCCCCAAACCAACACAGGTTTGCTTTTTGCTCTCCCTCCACTGCTGCTCAGTGCTAGAACAGACAAGAAGGAAAAGTGTTAGATCGGCGCAGGAAAGGAAGACGTGACCAGCTCGTTACATTAGTAACTTTTTATTGAGAACAGAAACAGTAGCAAGACTGGCTGTGCGCTGCCGGGGCTCTCCTTATATTCGCTCCGGCAGACGCACCACCCCCTGACAGGGATTCAAATCTTCCCGCCCGGTGGCTGGCAGCCAATCCGGGCGGATGTCCTTATAAGGACATAACACTCCTCCCCCCTAGTCCAAGGAAAAAAAACAGTTCAGCGTTCGTCAATGAACGTGACGTAGTCCCGCAGGTACGTAGGACGCCTAGGCACCCTACTTGACCTGCGCAGTCTCATTTCTTCCGCGTCCCCGCCCTGGACGGACGGGGTTCCTGTGGCTCCTGGCTCCTTCCCCGGAACCGGGCTCGGTTCGGCTGGCGAGTGTGCGGGGTCACCCTCAGCGCCTCCGGCCGGACCGCAGACCTTGGATGGCTGGTTCTGGTGGTCTTCCTCCTGGCCTGTGGATCTTTCGCCTCGGCGGTGCTGTTCGGTCTCGACCCGGGAAGAGCGTCTGAGTCTCGGTAAGACCCCGGCTGTCACTTGCTCTTCCTGGGTCTCCCGGTGGCTGCGGTTCTGCTGCGGCCCGGTTCGTTGTGGTCCGGAGGGTGGTTCGGGCCGGTGCCCTTGGGTCTGGTCTGCTCGCTGTGGGTGGTGTTGGTTCGGGTAGCGGTGTCCGACCCTGCAGGGGTGGCGCAGGTCTCCTTTGCCGGGCTGGCGCTGGCCTTCCCCGTCGGGTTGGTGGTGGTCGACCTGGTCGGGGTGTCGTTGTGGGGCTTCCTCCTCGGGCTGGTGGAGGTCTCCCCTGCCGGGGTGGCGCAGGCCTCCCTGGCCGGGTTGTTGTCGGCTTTCCCTTCCCCCTAGTCCCTGGTCTACCGCCAGTTGGTGGTTGGGGTCGTCTGGGTTGGGTTGTTGTTGCCGGGTTGTTTCTTGCGTTGGGCGGGAGTCCCCCTCGCCGGGGAATCGTGTGCCACCCTCGCCCATGTGCTGTGGTGTGCCCATCTGCGACGGTCCCCGGTCTACTCGCCTTGCGTTGAGGTCTCCCTGGTAGGGCTGCCGTGGATTGCCGTCACTGGTGGGGTGCGGTGCTCCCCTTCTGGGCAGGTCCCGGTCTACCTGCGGGCTGGGTCGGGGGTCCCTGGGCCTGCTGTGCCGGGTGCCCACCTGGTCGGGTTGGTGTTGCCATCCCCCGTGTGGTTGGCCCCGGTCTACCTCGCTGCACTGCCGGCGTGACAGTGCCTGGTAGTGTGCTGGGCCGACCTCGTCGGGATGGCGTTGCTCGGCCTCGCAGGGGTGTGGTAGGCCTACCTCGTCTGGGTGTTGTAGGCCTACCTCGCCGGGGTGTTGCAGGCCTACCTCGTCTGGGTGTTGTAGGCCTACCTCGTCAGGCTGGTTTTCGTGTGCTCCCCCCCACCTTTTCCGGAGTTGGTCGATGTGACGTCTCACGACCTGTCCATCTTCCAACTCGACGGTGTAGGATTTGGGGCCGGTTGTGCTGGCAATCTTCCCCTTCAGCCACTTAGGAGAGCCGTTGAAATTCAGCGCGAAAACTGAATTTCCTTTGCTGAAGGCGCGAAGCGGGCGGCTGGCGGATGCGGTCACTTCCGGGCTGTATTGGGGGTGCAGCCGGTCCAAGGGTGACCTCAACCTTCTGCCCATCAGGAGTTCGGCCGGGCTCTTGTGGGTGGTGGCATGCGGCGTGATGTGCTGGGTGAGGAGGAAGTTGTCGATGCGTTCTTGCCAGTCTCCCGGGCCCATCTTGGTGAGGGCTTCCTTTGTGAGCCGGACCATCCGTTCCGCTTGTCCGTTTCCGGCCGGCCTGTACGCAGCGGAGAGGGCATGGCGGATGCCCAGTCCTGCCAGGAAGGACTCCATGGCCAGGGATGTGAGCTGGGGGCCGTTGTCCGAGACCAGCACGTCCGGTAGTCCGTGTGTGGCAAACAGGCGGCGCAGGGCTCGGATCGTCGCTTCTGTTGTGGTAGATGCCATGGGTATCACCTCGAGCCACTTGGAGAAGGCATCTACCACGATGAGGAGGTGCCGTCCTTGCATCGGGCCCGCGAAGTCGATGTGGACCCTCGACCATGGGTTGCTGGGGGTCTCCCAGTTCGTGACTTCGGATTGTGGTGGTGCTGGGCGGACTTCTTGGCACGGGTCACATCTGGAGACCCATTGTTCAATGTCTCTGTCCAGTGAGGGCCACCAGACGTAGCTCCGTGCCAGGGCCTTCATGCGGACGATGCCTGGGTGCCCGTTGTGCAGAGTCTCTAGCGTCCGCCGTTGCAGAGTGCTTGGGATCAGCACCCTGTCTCCCCATAGCAGACAGCCCTTTATGGTGGACAGCTCCGTCTGTTTCCTGGTGAACGGGCTGAACCTCTCGTCCGTCTGTTTCGCTGGCCACCCCCTGAGGATCCAGGACCTTACTTGGCGGAGGGTGGGGTCCCTCTGGGTGTGCGCGGCCACATCTGCGGAGGAGACTGGACAGCTGGCATCGTCATCTATGTGGAATAGATGGAGCGTGGGGGCTGGGTCTTCCACCGGGTTCTTCGATGGGCATCTGCTGAGTGCGTCGGCGTTTCCTATGGCTGTGCCCGGCTGGTGCACGAGCCTATAGGAGTAGCCGGCCAGGAAGATGGCCCATCTCGTCATCCGCGGGGACATGAAGGTCGGGGTGGGTTGGTCGCCTGCGAGGAGTCCCAGGAGTGGCTTGTGATCGGTGACTATGGTGAAGCGCCTTCCATAGAGGTATTCGTGGAAACGCTTCACTCCTGCCACGATGGCCAGGGCTTCTTTGTCCAGCTGACTGTAGTTCCGCTCTGCGCCGGACATGGTTTTCGAGAAGTAGGCGATGGGGGCCTCCGTGCCGTTGGGCAGCTCGTGGCTGAGGACTGCCCCCACCCCGTATGGCGACGCGTCGCAGGTCAGCTTGATGGGGAGCGTCTCGCTGTATTGGATGAGGACGCTTTTGGACGTCAGTAGTCCCTTGATGGCCCGGAACGCTGCTTCCTCTTCCTGGCCCCACTTCCAGGAAGCCGATTTCCCCAGCAGGCGGTGGAGTGGCTCAGCAACTGTGGCTTTCTGTTTTAAGAAAATGGCGTAGAAGTTGAGCAACCCAAGGAAAGCCTGAAGCTCCGTTTTGTTTTTTGGGCTTGGAGCTTCATGGATTGCTTCCACTTTTGATTTGGTGGGGTGGATGCCTGTGCTATCAATGAGGTAGCCCAGGAACTCGACTTCCTGTACTCCTATGATGCACTTGTCCCGCCTGACCCTCAAGCCCTTGGCCTTGAATCGCTGCAGGACAAGCCTGAGCCTTTCCAGGAGTTGAGCTCTTGAGTCACCGGAGACGAGCACATCGTCGAAGTAAGGCACCACCCCTGGAACGCCCTGGAGGAGGCGTTCCATCATGGATTGGAAGATGCCGGGGGCAGCGCTGACTCCAAATTGGAGCCGGTTGCATTTGAATGCCCCCCTGTGCGTGACGATTGTTTGAGCCTCCGCCGTTTTTTCATCCACTGGCAGTTGCTGGTAAGCCTGGGCCAGGTCCAGTTTCGCAAAAATTGATCCAGATCCCAGGGAATGCAGCAGATGTTGCACCACTGGGACTGGGTATGCGCTCTGTGCCAACGCCTTGTTGATGGTGCAACGGTAGTCGGCGCAGATGCGCACAGACCCATCATGCTTCAGTGGGGTCACAATGGGGGTCTCCCATGAAGCATGATCGATCGGTTCCAGGACGCCCTGGGCGATCAGCTTATCCAGCTGCTCATCTACTTTGGGCCGCAGGGCAAACGGAACTCGGCGGGGCTTGAGCCTAATTGGGGTGATTCCCTTGTCCAGATTGAAGGAGATTGGCCTCCCCACAAATTTCCCCAGCTTACCATCGAAGACTTCCTTGAACTCTTCGATGAGGTAGTCGAGTTCGTCCCTGCCAATTTGGTTGATGCCCTCGATTGAGAGCCCCAGCGGCTTGAACCACTCCACTCCTAGCAGGTTCGGTCGGCTGTCCCGTACGACGGTGATGGGGAGCTTGCCTTCGAACTGCTTGTAGGTGACCCGGATGTTGGCTCTTCCTAGCACTCCGATGGGGTTTCCCCCGAAGTCGACGAGCTTGGAGTGTAGTGGCTTCAGCTCTCGCTTGGTGATGCTGGGTTGCAGGCGCTTCAACTGCTGCCAGTCCATGATGGAGTAGACCGAGCCGGAGTCTACCTCCATTTTGCAGGGTGCTCCTTCCACGTGGATGGTCACATGGAACTTGGTGGCACTGTCTGACGTCGTGTGAGCGATGGTCGTCTGGTGGACCGCTCCGCTCCGGGAAAATTCATCGTCTCTGCGTCTGGAAGGGCCAGAGGACCGTTTGGATGACCTCTGGTAATCCTTCCGATTTTCGCGGGGACGGTGGCTGGAGGGCTCTGGGGCTGGTTCCTCAGCTCTGCAAGCTTCGGCGATGTGACCCCTTCTGTTGCAGCGTCGGCAGGTCGCATCTCTCCACTTGCAGGTTGCTCTGGCATGGTCCCCTCTGCAGCTGGCGCAGCGCTCCCCTTTGTAGTTCCGTTGGGCGGTTTCCCGCCTTGGGGGTCTGGATACCTTGTGGACGGTGGACTCTCCCTCCGACTCGGATCCAGCCGTGGAATCCTCTGTTGAAGATTGCTCTGTGGAGCGAATCTTGTGGATTCCCTTGGCTCTGCTTACTGCGGCAGCTGCTTTTTCCGAGATTTCGGATGCGGTGGCTTCCTCCACCACATCCTTGAGCACAAGCTTCTTCCTGCTTAGGAATTTCTTTTGCAGGCCTCTGTCCCTCATGCCGAAGACCACGCGGTCAGCGATGGCATTGTCCACGTGGTCGAACTCACAGCTGGCTGCGATCTGGCGTAGGGCGGCCACGAATTCCTTGATCGTCTCACCCTCCTTCTGGTCCCGTTGGTGGAAGGTGAAACGGTTCGCCACCGGTGTTCCTGTTGGGGCATAGTGGTCCTCCAGGATCTGCAGCAGGTCTGTCCATGGCACTTCTTCGATGTCTCGTGGTGCCACGAGATCGATTGCCATGTCGAGGACCTCGGAGCCGCAGTTGGCCAGGAAGATGCCCTTCTTCCGGTCATCATCGGCATCCCTGATGTTGTTGCCTCTCAGGTATTGCCGGAATTTCACTACGTAGGATTTCCACTTGTCCTTCCCTGGGCGGAAAGGAGCAAGGGCTGGCAAAGTGACTTCAGCGGATGCCATGCCTTTGGAAATGCCTACTGTAGTTCCCGGTGCCGGAGTCTTGTCTTGTTGGCTTGGTGCCGCGAGGTTCGTTCTTCTCTCAGTCCTTCGTCGCCAGTGTTAGATCGGCGCAGGAAAGGAAGACGTGACCAGCTCGTTACATTAGTAACTTTTTATTGAGAACAGAAACAGTAGCAAGACTGGCTGTGCGCTGCCGGGGCTCTCCTTATATTCGCTCCGGCAGACGCACCACCCCCTGACAGGGATTCAAATCTTCCCGCCCGGTGGCTGGCAGCCAATCCGGGCGGATGTCCTTATAAGGACATAACAAAAAGGATTGTTTCTCCTCTGGGCTTGATTCCTCTGCCCCCTCCCCAATAATGTATCATTGTGGCTGAAGCAGCAGCCATGAGACCCAGGCAAGCCCCTTCTAGCACAAGGGCCTCCTCTGCCTTCCTGGGCTGGGCTAGACCACCTAGTAGCCTGCCTACCCCCTTGGTGGGGGAAGGGAAAATGAGGAATTACTAGACTGGCCTGTCTTCCCAGAAAGCGCTGCCTCTCTCTTCCCA
The DNA here is from genome assembly GCA_022577455.1 of Arizona elegans. NCBI lineage: Eukaryota > Metazoa > Chordata > Lepidosauria > Squamata > Colubridae > Arizona > Arizona elegans. The sequence goes on along the minus strand of JAKOOJ010000004.1, from coordinate 79,925,960 downwards.
TCCCCATTCCCATCCCCAATTTGGCTATTGAGATTTAGGCTGGCTTCCCCTCAGCCTCACTCTTGATTGGGGAGCCCACAGCCTCAATCTGAAACCTAGGAAGAGGGATAGGGGAGCATGTGAGATGTGGTCACATTTTCCAATTAAGAAAACTTAAAATCTACAATGCTGATGTTTCAGAATGCTGCACGAAAACCCTTTTCTTGAGCAGGGAGGAGGAAAACCACCTTTAGTGCAGGGCCCTACTCCCAACCCCGCCTTGCAAACCCTTCCACAGCAGACATCTACAGGGCCATAGGTTGTGGGGGTGTGGGGTCCTGCTGGTGATGTTGCCTTGCTGCTACCTGACAGGCGAAGTAGGGGCAACAGACCATCTATATCGTGAGAGCTCCTGGAAGGGATCTGGTCACTCCAGCTCCCCCTTGGCATGCTCACCGGGAGCAGACATTAAACTCTGTCTGCCCCACTGGAACTGGGCAGTGAAGGGCGAGCGTCCTGAGCAAGGTGGGGAGTGGTGGCAGCGACATTTGAGACAGGGGATTTGGCTCATAAGAGGTGCTTCAGGGAAGAACCAGGGAATGTTCTGGGAGCCTCGCTAGCTCCCCCCACTGCTGCCGCCGCCCTATCTGAACTGCCACCACGAGGATCCGAAGCAAGGCAAGTAGTGGTTGTGGCATTTGGGACAGGGGATTCGGCTGGTCCAAGGGGCTTCGGGGAAGAGCCAGGAAGGGTTCTGATGCTGCTATCTTCCATGCACTTCCCTCCCACAGGTGTCAGTCCACCTGACTGCATCACCTCTCCACCAGCCGACCACAGTTGCTCCCCCACCCACCCATGCCCTTTGGCCGAGCACAATGGGCACAGAGAGTGTCTCCCTCCCCCATATGGAGCATATTCCCCTCACACACCTGACTGCAGCAGCAGGTGCATGAGAGGGGCACTTCGCCAGCAGGCCCTGCAGGAAGTGGGAGAGAACGTGGTATTTCCCTGTCCATTACCAGATCCAGCATGCAGTGCCTAGCCAGTCTTACCCGAAGGGGGTTGGGGTAGGAAGTGGTGCTCGTCCCAAGGCTGGAGGAAGAGGGCCTTTGAGTCCCAGGCACCAGTTCGGGCTACCCCCAAGCCACGCTTTCCCAAATGCTGGCCGAGCAGGGCATCTGGCTGCAACCCTCAGCTCAGAAAGAGATGTGATGGGGAGGGGGCTGCAAGACAGAAAGCTGCCTTCCATCCAGGCATGGGGCTACAGCCTCAGGGGCTCCATCTAAAGGAGCTATGTTGGTTGGGCAGTGTCCCAAAAGAGCTCTGGAACTGCTGCCTCATAGGGCAGGGTAGGGTTCAGCTCTCCCTGCCAAGCAGCCCTGGTGAAGGAGGCATATCATTGGGGGTCTCTACCACTGTCAACTCCTAGGTGGCAATTCCACCATCACTTGGCAGACCCACCCAGCCCGAAGGAGGCAAAGTGCACAGCTAGAAAGGCTGAGTAGAGATGGTAAAGCATGCCCAGGCCCAGCAGGCAAAAAACGGCCACCATGAGTGGGAAAAGCCAGATCCCCATCAGTCCCCTGGCTGCCTAGGTCCAGCAGAGATGGCATGCAATCCTGGCTGGGCTTGGGGGGCCATAGCACTGATGGGGACCGAGTTTTTCTGCTCACGGTGGCCACCTTCGGTTCCCCCAGTGGACAGTGTCGAGGCCAGATGCTTGGGCAACCAAAGTCTGTCTCATCTGCTGGCATGATTGCCTCTCCTCCCCTGGTTCTTAGAAGAGCCTCTTGCCGATCCTGGGTGCCTGGGGGAAGCACTAGGTGGCCGTTTCAAAAGGGGTACAGCAGTTTATGTGGTGGATGGGATACAGTCTGAGCCACCTTGGTCAGGGTGCCTCCCTGGGAATTGCGTCCCAGCCCGGGTGTTTGGAAAAACAGGACAGTGCGGAAAGCAGAAAGGGAGAAGATGAGGAGGGGCCTTATCCAAAGGCCAGCTGGCAGATAAAAACTACAAAGTTCTGCCATAGTTCTTTCAGGCAAGCCATCCCTGCACAGATCTCAGGTTCCTGTCCACCCGCCGGCCTGTGCCCTTTGGCTGAGCACAGTGGGCACAGAGCATGTCTCCCTCCCCCACTGTTTGCCTTACATTTGCGGGCAGCCGCAGTGAGCTTTGCAAATTCCGCAGGCTGGAAGGTAAGGCTGAGGGTGCTCAGCCCTCTCCCCCAGCTCGCATCTCCACCAGACTCTCTGTAGCATAGCTGCTGGAGGTGGCAGGGATCACGTGACTGCGCCACTGGTATCGCCCCTACACCAGCTGGTCCTCCCCCATCCACCCACTAGCCCTTACCTGTTGTGGTGAGCAGACCCTCACGGGCTGGACGATAAAGGCAATGGCTGGGAGTGGAGGGACTGAATCACCACTGCACATGGGCTGGATACATCGTGTCTGCAGGCCGTATCCCTCCCGTAGTTTGAGGAACTCTGCTCTAAGGCACCAGCTAAGGTGTGCAAAGTCAATAATTAGTGGTTGAGCGGGACAGGGCAGGACAGGGCCAGCCAGAAATTTAACAACCAGTTCAGCCGAAGTGGTGCATACCGGTTGAATCCCATCACTGGTTCTAACTGTCATCAATTTTCTCCTTAGTTCTAGGTTATTTGATTAGTTTTCATGCATTGCTTCTTGTCATGCCTTCGGGTGCTTTGGGGAATAGGTTGACTCCCTTTCTTTCTGGCAACCCCTGAGATATTGGAACACTGCTATCATGTCACCCCTAGTACTTCTTTTCATTACACTAGGCAACCATTCTTTATATGTTTTAGCCTTCAGCCTCCCTATTAATCTTTTTTTGCATTGTGACAACCAAAACTGGATGCAGTATTCCATATGTGGTCTTATCAAGGCATTATTAAAGCAGTATTAACACTTCACATGATCTTGATTCTATCCCTCTGTTAATTCAGCCTAGAACTGCATTAGCTTTTTTGGTAGCTGCAGCACATTGCTGGTTCAAATTTAAGTGATTGTCTATTAGGATGCCAAGATCCCTCTTGCAATTACTACTATTGAACCAGATACCATCTGTATCTGTTATTTCCAATAGGCTGTTAGCAATTCCCCCCCTCCCTTAATGTTCTTTGCAACCCTGAAAAAAACACAGATTGGGTGGGGATCTGGAGACAAGCTGTTTCACTGGTTAATTGTCCTTACTGTTAGGAAGTTTCTCCTTAATTCCAGGTTGCTTCTCTCTTTGATTAGTTTCCAACCATTGTTTCTTGTCCTGCCCTCTGGTGCTTTGTAGAATAATTTGACCCCCTCTTGCTTGTGGCAGCCCCTCAAATACTGGAATTCTGCTATTATATCACCCCTAATTCTTTTCTTTAGACTAGCCAGACACAAATCCTGCAGCTGTTCTTCATATATTTTAGTCTCCAGGCCTTTGATCATCTTAGTTGCTCTTCTCTGAACTTTTTCCAAAGTCTCAACATCTGTTTTGTAGTATGGTGACCAAAATTGGTTGCAGTATTCCAAGTATGGTCTTACTAGGATTATTAGGATTTTATAATTCACATGATCTTGATTCTATGCCTCTGTTTATACAAGCCATTAGCTTTGTTGCCTGCTTTTACACACTGCTGGTTCATATTCAAGTGATCATTCATTAGGACTTCAAGGTCCCTCACACAGTTACTGTTTTTGAGCCAGGTCTCACCTAATCTGTACTTATACCTTTGATTTTTCCTACCTAAATATAAAACTCCACATTGAAATTCATTTTGTTGGATTGGGCCCATTGTTCAAGTTTGTCAATATCTTTTTGGATCCTGAACTTGTCTTCTGGGATGAGTTTCTCTTCTATTCCCTCATCTAAGTCATTTATGAAGATATTGTAGAGTACTGGGCCTAAAATGGAGCCTTGTGGTATTCCACTACTTATTTCACTCCATTAAGGACTACTCATTGAATACTGTTTGTCAGCCAGCTACAAATCCTTCTAGTGGTGATGTTGTCTATTCCACATTTTTCTAGCTTACCAAGAAGTAGTTGTTGTTTACTTTGTCAAATGCCTTACTGAAATCTAAGTAGCATTTCACTGATTTTGAGTTTGTTAAAATCAGCTCTTTTAAACTTTAAGAGACTGGTTGGATTATTTTCTATTTCTTATGTCATTATATTGAATTGTAGACAATTTCAGATATTTCTTAGACTAATACACTTTCTCCCCTATGTAGAATGGTCTCTGGAGTAACCAGCTTTTATCTGCTTGTTTTTTCTGACTCTCAGTTGCTTTTGCTAGGGCCTTCCTTACATTTCTCGACACATTCTGGAGATAGTCCACCCATGCTGTTAGGGACACTGATGAGGGAGGCTCTTTTCGGTATTCCTAAGGCTCGGTTGGCTTCACTACTTGCTGCAACAAACCTGGACTCTTCCTGGCCTTTTTTTTTTTCATGTATGCACACACTGCACAACACTTTACATAGCTATCTATGTCCTTTTTCATTCCTGACCACCAAAATTGCCATTTAGCCAGGTGTAAAGTCTTTAGGAACCCAAAGTGGCCAGCCTGTTTGGCATTGTGACTTCACTGTAAGACCTGTATTTGTAGGCTGTCAGGGACATACAGATTTTCAGGCCATCTGGCTCCTCAGAGCCAATTCTCCTTGGTGAACTCTGAACCATGCATCGATTTGTAGCTTCTTCTTCATCTGCTGTATCAATGGATCACTAGGATCCGAAGGTTTCCTTTCCTCTTGTTGCCTGGTGGTTACTTGCACTCATGGAGACACTTCCTCTTCGGTGCTTTTGTATTGAGGCATGTGGGACAATGCATCAGCTAAAAAATTCTTCTTTCCTGGAATGTATTTCAACTCAATGACAAACTGTTTAAAATATTGGGCCCACCATACTTGTTTGGGGTAGTCCTCAGCACCTCATAGGTTTTTGTGGTCAGTCTATACTTCAAAGGGAATTTTACTCCCTTCCAGGAACTGCCTCCACATCAACAATGCCCATCGCACCACAAAGGCTTCTTTCTCCCAGACCGCCCAACATCTCTCAGTCTCATTTAGCTTTCGGGAGGTATAAACACATGGTTACAGTTTCCCCTCTTTTTTCTTTTGTAGGAATACTGCCCTCACTGCCACATCACTGGGCCTCCACTTCACCCTCTGTGACCCTATGTGTGACCCTCTGATTGGCAGCTCCTTCACCTTAGAGAGGTCAGGGTTCTCGGAGCCACACTGGGTGCCGGTGTTGGCAGGCTGCAGCTTGGTGATTCTCCTAGCCATACTATAAACACGTGCCAGGAGTATGCCTCGGGACTTCAGCAGGAACAGGAGCTGGCACATTGAGGAATTTCCATCCCTGGGCCTCTCCAACTCAGACCATGGACAAATGGAGAGACCAGAGGGGGCTTGGCTATGGCCACACCCACTACAGCTCCTCTCCTGCCTGGTGGAGGGCCCAGCTGCCACAGCCTTGTCCTGTGCTACTGGTAGCTCAGCCTCCTCTTTTGTCTGGGTACCAAAGTCCACCCAGGCCACAATTGGAGTCTTCTTCAGCAGCTCCATCCTGGACTTGACCACTTGTTCTCCTTTACATTCCACCAAGGCTATCTTCTCCTGGGTCTTCACAGCTCTTCTGGAAGTAGCCAGCTGCAGGAGCCCAGAAACCCTATCTTAATTTAGGATCTTGGGAGAGCTGGTTTAATGTCAAGGTTCCGACTGCTGAACCGAACCCAGCAAACACAATGAGACAATCCAATCTCTTAATGCATCACTTTATTGAATACATCATTTCAGCACAGCATGATAATGAAAACCAGCTCTGGGGAACTCCCAGGCAATTCAGTTTAATTAAAGTATAGAATCCTCCCTCCCCCCCCGCAATTAGTGCAGGTCACATTGTCCAATTAGGTGTCCAGGTGTTGTTTTGAAAAACTTCCATGTCTCTGGCAGACAAACCCTGAAACTCCTTCAGTTCCTATGAGAGTTTCTTGTAAGACACAAAATACAAAAGTAAATAGGAAAACAGTGGGGAGGAAGAAGAGGAAGAGAAGTGAGGAAGGATAAGAAAGAAAAAAAAGAAGCATTGGCTTCCGATTCTCTCTGTTGTACTATGTATTTATTTATTTATTAGTCTATAGGCCCATGATGGCGAACCTATGGCCCTCTGAAGTTAACTTAAAGATTCCTTTATTAGGAGCACCAGCAGCCCCAGCAAAAAAATTCTCTCTCACCTCAAGCTAACAAGTCCGGCCAGCTAGGAGATGAATAGTTGTCTGCCACATCTATTCATCTCTGCCCCCTGCATTTTATCCTCAGAGCTAGGGTGAGACTTTGCTAGCAGCAGTGGCTCTTCCTTCCCAAGGATTGGCCACAGATTTTCACTCCTCTCCTCTGCTCTGCCTTCCTCACATCCTCGCATCAGGCATTGGACCCAGTTGTTCCTTCTCTTCCTCATCAGCCACCTCCAGACTTGGGGGCTGTTGACTCTCCATCTGAGGGCTGATGGACAGCCCAGGCTCTGCCTCTGTCTCTCTCTCTCTCTGCCAGCTCCATTCCTTCTCCTCCCTTGGAGCTCTCAGGTTGCCTTGATGCTGAGCCTGACTCCCACGCCTCCTCCTCTGATTTGGCTGCTGGAGGGGTCAGAGGCCAATAGGCCACAACAATGTCATTTTGAGCTTCTATATCCATGATTCTTTGGGCAACTTTTTTTTTTTTTTTGTTCTCCTGTGACACAGGGGCAGGGAGTGCACAGCTCTTTATATAATTTGTCAATTTAGTAGTCCAGAGGATTTGTGTTTGCAATTTTATCTGCTCCAGTAGACATATCTTAGGGAGTCTCTCCGTCTCCATTTCATTAATTTTGAGCCAGTAGTTGTAAGCTCTAATTTTAGACATTCTATGAATTGTGTAGATTCCCAGTTCTGCTGTGACTGCTGCAGCAGATATCTTAGGGTCCACACCCAAAATACATGTTAGGTGCTGAGACTATGCTTGCTCTAGAGCTGTACTGGGGTGTAAACCCCAAATCTCAGCTTCATATAGGAGCATAGGGATTACCTTAGCTTTATATACTTTGATTAGTGGTACTAGGGAGCCTGGGTAATTGTGATTCTTTAATTTGAGTAATAGATTCAAACAAGCTTTTACTCTAAATGTGCTCCATTGGTGGTTACAAGCCCAAGATCTGATCTTGCAAAAAGTCATGCCCATGTATATGAAGGTGCTAACCTGTTCAATTGGTTCCCCATCTAGTTGCCATCTATGTCTCTGGCTATGTTTACCAAACACCATATTTTTTTATTTGAATTTGCTAATAATTAGTTATCCTGACAGTAGTAACTAAATCTCTTTAGTGGCCTACGCAATCCTACTTGTGAGTACAATAATAGGATCATATCATCAGCATAGAGCAAAGAGTTACAATTTCTATTTAGGATCATTGGCACGTGCATCATAGGGTCTTTCATTAATCCTGGCAAGTCATTGGTGTATATATTAAATAGTAATGGGGCTAAAATGCACCCTTGCTTTACCCCCTTGCTTATATAAATCCTGTTAGTCAGGGCTCCATAAATCCCATACCACACTTTTAAACAAGTATTTGTATATAGGGCTTTAATTAGGATTAGTAGTCTAGGTTCAATTTTAAGAGCTGTCAGTTTATGCCATAGTACATCTCTACATACCATATCAAATGCAGCTGTAAGATCTATACAGGCTGCATATAGGGGTCTCTTCTTAGAGGCATATTTGGCAATTAGATAGTTCAGAACAAAGCAGTTGTCAATAGTAGACCGACTTTGTCTAAAGCCTGCTTGTTCTTTTACAAGAATATGATTTCCATTTTGTTCAGAAGGAACCTCGCATATATTTTTGCTATGATATTGATTGGGCTGATAGGTCTATAATTACTGGGATCCTTTTTATCCCTTTTTTTTTTTTTTTTTTTTGTATATGGGGACTACTATTGCCATCTTCCAACCGACTGCAATATGGCAGGTATTATTTTTATGTGTGAATAAACAGTGCCAATAATGGACTTCACCAATCATCAAAATTCTTAAATTTTTCTGCTGGTAGAAAATCCTCACCTGTGGCTTTATTGCTCTTTAGACATTTAATAATCAATTGTATCTCTTTTACAGAGACTGGCAGCCAAGGGGGAAGAGTTCAGGAGGTGCTTGTTCACTGCTTAGAAGCAGTTTCTCTACATACTTGGTTCAGGCAAACAGACTTTGATAGTAGTTCTCCCATTCTTCAGTGGAGATTGGTATATCAAATGAAAATCTCCGTTCTTTTAGAACTCCTGCTACTTAATGCCAAAATATTGCTGTGTTATGACTTTTAGCAGGCAATTCAAGTTCTGCCCAAATTAAGGTGGCAGAACTTTTTTTTTCTTTAATTTTATACTTTTTAAATATTCTCTTCTTGTGTGCAACATCTCAGCTTATATATGCGCAGTAGGATTCCTCTTGGCGAGCCTCATGGCTGCCTTCAATTTCTTTTTCATCCACTGGCATTCAGGATCAAACCAATGGGGTCCACCCACTTGGGCTCTTTTTGTAGCAGGTTTAGTTGTTAGGTGTTTCTTCAGGATATTACAAAGATTAGAGAATGCGTCAAAGGCTGATAGCAAGTCGGTAGTAGATGATTGGATTCTAGCCCAATTGGTAGCATTCTCTGCTTTAAAGCAGTCTGATATTGCCTAAGTATCAACTATAGCCCAAATTAACCCTTTATTTTGGGTCACCTCTACCTTTTTGGTGAGCCATCTGTCAGCCATGTTATATGGTCTTAAATCTTTTTTTTGCAAAATATATTTTGCAAAATATATTTTGCAAAATATATTTTTTTTCCCAACATAAAACATAAAATATTTCAAGAGCGAAGTCTTGATCTGGTCATAGATAGGTACAATCGCTTACATTTTAAAAAGCTCCATTCACAATTTTCCATTACATCTTTTAAAATTAAAAATCAAAACATTAAAGGTTTTTAACATGAATTCTAATATCTTGATCAGAACCATTCTATTATATCACCACCAATTTAATTTCCAAGTAGAAACTTAATTCATTATTATGCCCATTTATAAATTCAATTATATCTGGTTCTTTCCCAAGCTCCCTTCATTACGCCTTTTAACATCAATATCAAAAATAATTTTATATATTCTAACCTCTTGATCTGATTATTTACCTTATAATTTTTCACTACACATCTTAATTTCAAATTAACTACAGCTCTATTTTTTATTTCAATTTATAAATCAAAGTTCTATTGATATTTTTTAATCTCTAGACCCCTTCATCAAATCTTTAAATCTTAAACTTTATCAATTTACCTTTAATTTTACATATTACACAAATTTATCTCAAAATCCATATCCTCCTCCATATCTCCTCCTGTTGTTTGGCTGATTTACAGCATATTCTCCTCCATACCTCCAACTTTTGTTTGGCTGATTTCCAGCATGTTTTATTTTGGCTGATTTCCAGCATAATCACCTCCAAACCTCCCACTGTTGTTTGGCTGATTTCCAGCATTTTTTATTTTGGCTGATTTCCAGCATATTCTCCTCCAAATCTCCTTCTCTTATTTGGCTGGTATTACCAGCATGCTTTCCTGCATGCCTACATCTATTATTTTAGCTGTTTTATTTTAACTAATTCACAGCGTATTACGTAAATTGCCTTTTCAACACATTCTCCCACAATTTTTAACTCAACATAAATTTTAACAGATATGTTCTCACATATTTTCTCCTGGATTATAAATTTCCTTTAAAATCATCTCTCTTCATATTTATTTTAAAACTCTAAAATTCATTTAAGCATTCAAAACATTTAAAAAATCATATTCTCATTCAATCATTTATAATCTTATTTCATAACCAAATTAGTATATGTATATTTATATAGTCAAATTTAAAAGGAATGGAAGTAAAAAGTAAGAAAGGAAACAGAAAGGGAGAGAAGATAGAAAGTAAAAGTAGAGAGGGGAAAAAAGTAGCAAAAGAAAGAAAAGGAAAAAGGAAAAAACAAAGGAAAAGAAAAAAGAAGAGGAAAGACATCTCATATCAATAGTCAGACTTCAAATATGCATTAGGCATTATATTTCCATTTTAATCAAACTGTTATTTTTCTTATCTTGCAACCTACTATATTCATTTAATCTTTTCCCAATCTGTTCAAAACTCTTCCTTTTCAATTTCAATATTATCGAAGTTAAAAATTCTATAAGTTTTATTTATTTATTTATTGGTTCGATTTATATGCCGCCCTTTTCTGTAGTCTCAGTGCGGCTTACAATGCATTAAGCAATAGCCTTCATACTTTTGTATATACCTGCTTAGTAGGGCTTTCGCCTCCCCCCCAAGCAGTGTTCTTTTTTTATATAAAGTCATCTTATTGCCCCCACAAACCTGGTTCTCATTTTACCTACCTCGAAAGGATGGAAGGCTGAGTCAACCTTGAGCCTGGTGAGATTTGAACTTGCAGTAATTGCAGGCAGCTGGTGTTACTTAACAGTGCTTTAGTCTGCTAGACCACCAAGGCTCTTTTAGTTTAGTTCTTTTGTATCATCTTTTCCATATATGGTATAATCATCTTTTGTTGCCACACCTTTTTCTTTTGTTGCTGCGCCTATTAGTTCAATTATAATTGTTCCATTTTTTTCTTCTTTCTTTCCATCAATAAAACTCCAATAAACAAATTGGATATCTCCAGAGTCAAAGCTCCTTGTTTGTTGCCAAAGTAATCCAGTTTAAATAGCAAGTCACATAGTTTCTCTTCCAAGCCACTAGCAATTCACAATTGCACTTTCACTTTGTCATGGCAATGCTCCATTTTCTGTATTGTATAGCTATCCACTTGTCTTTTCCCTTTGTTTTAAAGAGTTTCTGTTTATCTCCTCTTCTCTTTTTCTCTCTTCAAAAATAATCCATTCCCATTTAAAAAGAACAATTTTCAAAGTTTTGTGAACTTTCCAGAAAAGCAATCATTTAAAATCAGTCAGTAATAACAATAATTCCTTAATGGGTCTTTTCCTCCTATAAAGTATTTTGCGAGTCTTCTTGCCCCAGTATACTATAGCCGCTAATTAAGGCTGGGGCCACATTTGTAAATATCCATAGTTTAAGCGCTGTTCCCGCCTGGGTCAGGTCTCACTTACCTGGCATTCAAACACTTCGCTTTCTCTTCCTTCTTCCTCTAGCGCGATGCTTCTCCGGTTGGCCCCGGTTTCGAGGCAGCCGCCATGGCTGCCGCTCCCTCGACGCTGGCTCAGAGGGCTTCCTCTGACCCCAAGGAACCTGCCCGTTCCTCTCGGCCGTTCAAAGGATTCCTCTCTTTCCCCCTGTCCCTACAGGACAGGATAGGTCCACAGACCTGTTGGCGGCAGCTCGACAGTTGGGGTTTTTGCGGGGCTCGTGAGAGCCCCTCCATTTTGTTTAACGTATTGTAAGCCGCCCTGAATCTCCGGAGAAGGGCGGCATATAAAAATAAATAAATAAATAAAAAATAAATAAATTTCCCCAACTGGATCGCCGCAGCGCCAACCGGAAGTCCCCTATATGGTCTTAAATCTAAGTGGCCTTGCAATGTCATGCTTACAGGCTGATGATCGCTATTGTCACTAAAGTGTACTGTAACATCCGAGAAGAGGTCGACTTTATCTCTAGACACACAAAAGAGATCCAGCACACTGCTTGAATGGGCCGAGTGGTACATGTAAGGATACGTGTAATTCAGAGGTGGGTTTCAGCAGGTTCTGACCAGTTCTGGAGAACTGGTAGCAGAAATTTTGAGTAGTTCAGAGAACCATAGTAAAAATTCTGACTGGCCCCGCCTCCATCTATTCTCTGCCTCCCGAGTCCCAGCTGATCAGGAGGAAATGGGGATTTTGCAATAACCTTTCCCTGGATTGGGGAGGGAATGGAGATTTTACAGTATCCTTCCTACGCCATGCCCACCAAGCCACACCCACCAAGTCATGCCACGCCCACCAAGCCATACCCACAGAACCGGTAGTAAAAGATTTTGAAACCCACCACTGGTGTAATTCTTATCCTTACCTCCCAGGATTTGGAAATTACCCTTAAAAATTAAGGAGACTAGGAGCAGGCTAGCAGAGTTACTTTTGTGGTCTCTCTAGAGCCACTGAGGATGGTTATCAAAGAACTCCCCTGGGATTTCCTTCTTCTGGATGAACTTATACAGAGAAGGACCCAACCTAGCATTAAAATCTCCTAGTAATACCACTATGGACTGAGGGTACAATACAGATATATTGTCTAGGGCAGGGTTGTCAAACACAAGGCCCGTGGGCCACATCTGGCTTCAGCCTGGTCTACTCAGTGCGAAGAGGAAACATGCCAACAGTTTGGGGAGTAGCGTCAAGCTGCCCACACCCACCCAGTGAGCCCACCCAGCAAGTCGGCCATGGCCACCCAACCTCCCAAGGTCAACACAGCCCTGATGTGGCCCTTAATGAAATTGAGTTTCACATCCCTGGTTTAGGATAACTTCCAAATTTATCCAGTATTCAGAGTTATAATGCCAGGATGTGTTTGGAGGGATATATACATTTACCAGTATTAACTTGAACTCTTCATATCCAAATTTAACAGCTAGGAAATACGAATACTTTATTGTACAGTTTCTCCCCCGCCATTGCAATTCCTGCTTTATAAGAATGCATAACCCACCAGAGGATCTCCCTTTATTTTTTGTTTTTTGGGCTGGGGAGGCCCATCCCTGAAAGCATGGTCGTTGTATTGGTTCATTCACTTTGGTTTACCAGGTTTCCTGAATGGCTATTACATCGAATCTAGAGAGCAAGTTCTTTAGTCCACTTTCAATCATCCCTTTTCAGCCAGTCATGATCCAGGTCACCATCTGTATTGGATTCCCAGAGGTAAGGTGGTCTGGCTTGGTTGGTTGGCTACGTGGTAAGAATGCTGGATGTCAGTTTGACATTGGAGCTGGGTCAACATTAACTATGCTTCCCATATAGACACAGTTATTGTGAGGTTCGGTATTTCTCCTCATGAGTTGCAAATCTTGTTGTTGCTGCTCTTTATCTTGATTACCAGTGTTCCTCTGCTTTTGTTCCAATATTGACATTTCTTCAGGTGGGTGGGTACTCTAGCTTTCCTTCTTCTTGTCTAGTTGTCCTACTGGATGGTTAATTTTGACTTGTACTGTTAAGTCCTGTTGGATGTCCCTTTCCTTTTCTTTGTTTTGGACCGGTATGCCTTCTCTTTTTATTTATTGAGGCTTGAGTTCTTTCAGAAGCCAGTCTTGAAAGCAATTCCACGGAGAAGCTGCTAGAAGGAAGCAAAACATTCAAGCTTTCTATTGCACTAGTTGTCAACCTCAACGTTTGACCAATTATTTCAATCTTCATTAGTATCATCTCTTGGTCTCCTGGGCAAAGGGTGGCAAAGTGATGGACTAGCTCTTCCTCATCATCCATGGACTGAAGCTTTCCATTGTGTAGGTTTAGAAATTCTTTTTTATTGTCCTTATCTTTTTCTAACCTTGTTAGTTGAGTGCTTGTCAAGCATATATAAGATAACAGGTAAAAGTATAAACATAATTTGAATACATAAAAAGAGTAAGTAAAAAGGAATATTAGGACAGGGACGGTAGGCACGCTGGTGCACTTATACACACCCCTTACAGACTTCTTAGGAATGGGATGAGGTCAACAATAGACAGTTTAAGGTTAAAGTTTTGGGGGTTTGGGGAAGAAACTAGAGTCACATAATGCATTCCAGGCATTGACCACTCTGTTACTGAAGTCATATTTTCTGCAATCAAGTTTGGAACGGTTTACCTTAAGTTTGTATCTATTATTTGCTCGTGTGTTGTGGAATGGACATTGTGGCAGATAATTTTATGTATATGCTTAGGTCAGACTGAAATCGGCATAGTTCTAAGTTGTCTAAGCCCAAAATTTGTAGTGTGGTGGCATAAGGTATTTTATTGCGGTTAGAGGAATGGGGGACTCTTCTCGTAAAATATCTCTGGACTCTCTTGATTGTATTTATATCCGATATGCAGTGCAGGTTCCAGACAGATGAGCTGTATTCAAAATTGGTCTAGCAAATGTTTTGTATGCTCTAGTTATTAGTACAACATTATCAGAGAAGAAGCTACACAAGATTAGGTTAACAACTCTTAATGTCTTTTTGGCAATGTTGTTACAGTAGGCTTGGGCACTTAGATCTTTAGAAATGAGTACTCCAAGGTCCTTGACAGAGTGAGGGTCATCTACAAGGTCATATCCATCTAATTTGTATTTTATGTTTTGATTTTTTTTGCCAGTGTGCAAGACAGAGCATTTGTTGGTTGAGATTTGAAGTTGCCACTTGTTAGACCAATCTGACACACAGTCAAGGTCTTTTTGAAGGGTAGTTGCATTGTCGATGGTGTTGAATAATTTAACATCATCAATGATGAGAACACAGTTTCTTTTAATATGATTACAAAGGTCATTTATGTGAAGTATGAAGAGTATTGGACCTAAGACACTGCCTTGGGGAATACCACTATTAACATGTAGAGGTTTTGATAGAGTGCTTCCTATTTTGACCACTTGTTGTCTGTTTGACAGGAAGGCAGCTATCCATTTATGTAAGAGTCCAGAAATACCATAGGATTTTAGTTTTAGAAGTAATTTGTTGTGTATCACTGAATCAAAAGCTTTACAGAAGTCTATGTAAACTGCGTCTATTGCTTTGCCCTAATCGAGATATGTAGTCCATATGTTTTTGCAATGTAGTAGTTGTAGATTACAGGATAAATTTTTTCTGAAACTGAATTGTTTGTTAGAAAGTAGGTTGTTTGTCTCTAGGTGTAGAGTAATAGATTGGTTAATGATTGATTCCATGACTTTGCAGGTGACACAACATAAAGAGATTGATCTGTAATTTTCAACTAGGCTAGGGTCTCCCTTTTTGAAGATAGGGATGACCCTGGCTTGTGACCATTGGTAGGGCAAGGTGCTGGTCTGAAAGATTTTTCAAAAATTATGCTTAGAGATTCTGGAAAGCTTTTTTAAGAAGTATGCACTTAGTCCATCAGGTCCAATAGATAGAGATGGTTTTAGATTGCATAGTGCCTTTTCAACATTGTCTTCTGTAAAATCAATATGTATAAGATCACCGTAATCATTGTAATTGTCTGTAGTATGACTGGGAAATATTGGGTATGTGTTGTTGCTGTTTACAAAGACTGAGCCGAAGAACGTGTTAAAGAGATTGGCTTTACTGTTTTTGTCAATGCAATCTTCATTGTTTGGTCCTTTCAGGGGTGGGATGGATCTCGAGTCTTTAAGTTTGTTGTTTACAAAATTATAGAAGGCACGGGTGGATTTTGTGCGTAGAAGGTTTTCTTCTTGCTTGATGTGATAATTGGTGCATTCAATCTTTATTTGTTGGCATAAGTTTTTGTAGCGGTTTTTGAAGTTAGCTACGTAGTTTGTTTTGTTTTTTCGCTAAACAGATTTTTTTCTGGATTGTAATTTCCTTATTGTTATTGGTAGTTTATTTTTTCTGGTTTTGTGGAGTATTAGTGGTATGTAAAGTTTAATGATTCTTTTGACTTCGCGCAAGAAAATGTTGTAATGGTCATCAGCAGTATTACAGCCAGAGAATAGATTTTGCCAATCAAGATATGAGAGTTCATAGTCTATGAGATCAGAGTTGGCTTTTTTAAAGTTATAACTATATATTGTTCACTTATCTTATTAAATCTCCAGAACTCCAGAACTCAGATTGGAAAAGGAGAGCAGAGTTCTCAGCATCCCTAGACCACATGATGCTGTCAATAGGAGTCCTTTTCAGAAGGGCCACAATGAATTAAGTTCCAGAGCTCTTTAGCTCCACAAAAGGAAAGTAAATGATCAGGGGATGGGGAGTGGGGGGCCACTTATTTCTCTAGAATTCTCTAGCTCTGGAGATCTATGAAAGGTAAGTGAGTAACTGGTGACGATGGTTGGCCAGAAGGGTATGAGATGTAGGATGGGAAATAAGCCTAAGGTCTATAGCAGTGGTTCTCAACCTTCCTAATGCCGTGACACTTTAATACAGTTCCTCATGTTGTGGTTACCCCCAACTTGGGGTGGGCTCTAAATTTTTTTACTACCGGATCTGTGGGCGTGGCTTATTTTGTGGGCGTGGCTTGGAGGTCATGTGACCGGGTGGCCATGGCTATATGTATAGGGACTACTCAGAGGGCTGAAAAAAGTCATTTCTGACAGGTCCTCGCACTTTTGACTGGTCCTCACACTTATGACCATCCTCACATTTATGCCTGTGCAGCATTCTTAACAACCATGTCACTCATTTCACAACTGCTTCTCTTCAACATGGTATAAGATAGGGCAAAAAATGTAAAATGTGAGGACAGTCGTAAATTCAAGGACTGGTCAAAAGTGCGAGGACCAGTCAAAAATAACTTTTTCAGCCCTCTGAGTAGTCCCTGTGCACAAAAGGATTACCCAGAGGGCTGAAAAATGTGACTTCTGACAGGTCCTCGCACTTATGACCAGTTTTCGCAGTTATGACTGGTCATCATTTATGCCCATTGTAGCATTCTTAACAACCGTGTCACTCATTTCACAACTGCTTCTCTTCACCATGGTGACAAGATAGCGCAAATACGTAAATTGTGAGGACAGTTGTAAGTTCGAGGACTGATCAAAAATAACTTTTTCAGCCCTCTGAGTAGTCCATATGCATAAAAGGATACAGCAATAGAGAGGGATGAAGGAAGGGAAAGGAAATTAGAGAAGGAGTGAAGGTAAGAGAGGGAGGAAGAGAGGAGGAGAAGGAGAAAGAAAGAGGAAGTAGGGAGAAGAAGAAGAGGGGGGAAGAGAAAGTAAGTAAGAAAGAAAAGACAGAGGTGATAGGTTTGAGGAGAAAGATTGCTGTACAATAAAAAAGATGAAAGGGAAGAAAGCCAAACAAATATTAAGATATTAAGATAAAGAATGCATTGTTAAACTTTAAAGAATAAAAGAGAACAAATAGGAATAAATAGCAATAATTAGAAACACACATACAAACATACAACGTATTTTCTTTGAACAGAGTATTTGGCCGGTTCACAAATTTAAACAGTTGTAGGAGGTTAGCACCCATCCCTTTCCTAGAAGAATGAAATATTTTGGGAAATATTAAAAAGGCAGAATATTATATTTCCCTACCTGTATGAGAAATGGAGAAGCATATTTTACAGACAAAGCAGCTCCCACCTTCCTGCCCCTCACCCTTTGTTAATGGGCCAGAGGCAGAAACTCAATCCTTTGTCAAAGGACATTTGCAACACGATAGCAACAGAAACTAACACAATGGGCCCCATCAAGCCATGTGATCCTGTCCAACATTAAACCATCTTTCCAAGCAGTCTCCATGTTTCCAGTGTCTTTTTCCCCGCTTGGAGCAGAACCCAGAAGGATATTTCTTCCAACACAGTATTTAGTCATTTCAATTAAATTTACAATTTCTATATTTCTATATTTCTATATTTCCTTTTTACCATATTTATTCCTCATCTATTTTTTTAAAAAAACAAATTTTCTCTTCTATTCTATATTATACCCCTTCGCATTGTCATCTATTTTTATATCCATCCTCACATTGGTTAATTATGTAATACAGTTGTTTAATACAAATTCAACATTTTAATATAAATCAATTAGTTATATAACTATCTTTTTTGTATATTAATCAATATGAACATGAATATTCCAATTATTTCCATGCAATCCAATTTCTTACAAATCAATTAATTATATTTACCAATAATAATAAACCAAATAATTTCCCCCATATATTCCTCCAAACCACAACTTAACCAATTAATAGTATCTCAATTATTACAATTCCCTAGTTAAATAGAGCCTTTTTTTCTTTTGTGTTTTAAAATCTTGGAACTCTCCTCTTTTGCCCTAAATTTCCCATTGTTTGCAGTGTTGCACTTACCTTTTTTGGTGAGGAAAAAGAAAAAGAAATCTCTCTGCCTCATTTTGTTACGTTGCAGCCTGCTTACTTTCAATTTCGCTTTTTCAGCATAGATAGGGGGGAAAAAACTTGCTCCAGGAAGTTACCTCTTTGCAGCTAGCTCTTTGAAGCCCCACGGCAAGAATTTAAAGTTTTTTTCCCCTCTAGCCACCAGCTGGGACTCCGGAGGTTGCAATAGATTGGGAGTGGGCGGGGTAAGCGAACGGCGATCGGGCGATCTAATAGAGGCAGAGGGTGAGGGTGAGGGAAGGCGTGGGGGGAGGGGCAAGAGAGGGCTTTGGCGACCCCTGTGAAATGGCCGTTCGACCCCCAAAGGGGTCGCAACCCCCAGGTTGAGAACCGCTGGTCTATGCAATGGTATATACACAGTTAGGCATTTACTCGTAACAAATCCCCCTCTAAATGCCTAACATTCGGGGTTGATTCTGTACCCAGCATGGTCACCCCCAGTTTTGATGTGAGATATGTGTGTTGCTTGTTTGGTAATGGTTTTGTTAGAATGTCCGCGACTTGCTCAGAGGTTTCACAATGTACGGCCCTAATAAAATCTACATTTGATAACTGCCTGACATGCTTATGCTTGATGTCGATATGTCTGGACCTCTGACCCACTGCTTCTGTGTTGGAGATGTCTATGGCTGCTTTATTGTCCTCGTGGATAGTTATAGGGTAAGCCGGTTCGGTCCATATTTCAGAGAGCAGGTCATCGAACCACACTAAATTGTTAGCTGCCTTTGATAGGCAGATGTACTCTGCTTCTGCCGTGGATGTGGCAACCAGGTTCTATTTGCCGGTATACCAGTATACCGGGCAGTTATTGATGAGGAACATGTAACCTGATGTGCTTTTCCTGCTCTTGGTATCACCTGCCCAGTCAGCGTCCACATAGCAGGTCAGTGCCGGTTCTTTGGATTTGGATGGTTCCAGGCATAGGTGCGCGTCTATGCTATGTTTCAGGTACCTGATTACTCGCTTCACCCCTTCCCAGTGGTATACCTTGGGTTCACTGACATGTCTGGATAATAAATTAACAGCTAAGCTGATATCGGGCCTTGTCCAATTGGCAATATACAGGAGGGATCCAATGACAGATCTATACAAGGTGTTGTCCTTAAATGACTCCCCCTCTTCGTGCATATGTTTCAAGAAGTCTGTTTGCATGGGGGTTTCGCATGACTTAGCGTCCCTCATGTTGCATCTATGTATAAGTTCTAATATTTTCTCCTTTTGAGAAACCTTGAACCCGTTCTCTGTTTTCTCGATTTGTACTCCTAGATACTTATTGACTTTCCCTAGGGTTTTGAGTGTGAATTGTTTCCCCAGTTCTCTGGCGAATTTATTGCAATTTTGCTTGTGCTGCCCCATGTACAGGATGTCGTCTACATAAACGAGTGCGTATTCGACCGATGTGCCCTCCCTCTTGGCGAAGAGGCAGAGGTCTGCTGATGTGGTGGTAAAACCCATGTCCCTGAGTGTTTTGGCTAGGCATTCATACCATCTTTTCCCGGACTGTCTTAAACCGTACAAACTTTTGTTTAGTAGCCAAGTGACTCCCTCTTTCGCGCCTTTCCCTGGGGGTGCCCTGACATATATTTCTTTGTCTAACTTCGCATGGAGGTATGCGGTTTGAACATCAAATTGGTAGACTTCTAGACCTAAGATAGATGCAACTACTAGGGCGCTTTTGACACTTTCTGCCCTAACTGTGGGTGAGTAGGTATCCGTGTAGTCGTCTTGATACCTTTGGGTGAACCCCTGAGCTACGAGTCTAGCCTTGTAGAGGGCCTTGTTGTCTTCGAGTTCCTTGATTTTGAAAACCCACTTCGTGCCTATGAGTGTCTTATCGGCTGGGACCTTAGAGGGGGTGTACACGTTCAGTTCGCGCAGGCTAGCCATCTCCCTTTCCATAGCTTGCTCCCACTTATCTCTCTCTACCTGCGGCAGACTAATGATTTCTTCGTATGAGTTGGATGTTGTTCTATTTGGGTGAATGGACATGACATAATCTTCAAATCTCTTGGGCATTTTGTTTCTGTTGGGTCTGATAGGTCTCAGGGGTCTTGTGTCGGTGTTGTGCATGTATTTGGCCTCCTTCTCTGTGACCGTGTCTACCTTGATGATGGGGTGGTCTTCCTTCCACCCCTTGGTGGCTACCTCATGGTGTCTTGGTCTTTGTCTGTCTTGTGTATTTGCTTCTAAAGTGATGGGTTTGCTTTTGTCCCTTGATTCGTTTGTGTCTTCCTGTCTGATGAGTGTCTCGTTGAGGTGTATCTTAGACCAGTTGGCGTTCTCGTGGAACACCGCTGTTCTGGATACGATGAACCTGTTGTCCCTGTCAATGAATCTATAGCCTTTTGTGCCTGGTTCATACCCCATGAACCTTAATCTCCTGGAGACCTTGTCTCCTTTTCGCCTCAGTTGCCTGGGGATGTGCACATCCGCCGTGACTCCAAATATGTGCAGGTGCGCAATCTTTGGCTTTTGGTCGTACATCACCTCATAAGGTGTTTTCCCTATTACGCTAGACCAGAGTCTGTTCAGCGTATAATTTGAGTAGTTGAGAGCTTCCACCCAGAATGGCTGTCCTAACCCCGCATCCTCTAGGGCGCATCTCATCATTGTTTGTAGGACTCCATTCCTCTTCTCTACGACTCCATTTTGGAATGTGGAAAAGGGGGAAGTCTTGTAGTGTATTATCCCATGCATCTTTGACCAGTTCGAGAATTCCCTCGATAAGAACTCAGACCCCCTATCTGTCATTATTTGCCTTATCTTTGTGTTGTGTTGCGTTTCCACTCTCTTATAAAACTCTTTAAATTTTTGGAATACCTCATCTTTATGATTAATGGTATACACAAAGCCATAGTGGCTGTAGTCGTCTACTATTGTCAGAAAATATCTCCTTTTGTATTTTATAGATGGCTTCATGGGGCCCACAATGTCCATATGTACCAGGTGGAAGATAGAATTGGTAGTACGGGTGGCTTTTTTAGGTCTGGGTTTGGTTTTTAACTTAGATGATTTACATATAGAACACTCTAAGTAGTTTTTGCAGTTTTTTATTTTCAAATCACTGGTACATTCTGTCATTTTTTGGATGACTGGGAAGCTGGCATGGCCCAATTTTCTATGTAGCAAATGGGCGCAGTTATCGTGAATGGGTTTGCCTATTAGCAATTTCTCTCTGTGTGTCATGTTGTCTTCGGTGGGGTCGTCTTCCCTGCCCCCCTCTGCCTCAACATGGGTGTTGACTTTATTCTCAGTGTTTTCTAGTTGGGCGATAACCTGGGTCTGGTTATTCTTTTTAGGGTGGAGGTATGTTAGCCCTCCATTAATGACTATTTTGCCGATGCTTTCCCTGTCTCTGGTCAGGTAGGCTTCTCCCTCTTTGAAGGTGGTCTCTATGCCCATGTCCTTGCTCAGTTTAAGCGGTGCCAAAATGTTGTGGGGTATTTCGGGTATGAGTAATACCCCCTCTACTTTGCCTATTCCGCTTATGAACGTGTTTCCTCTCCCTGTCACTAGGACCTTGTTTTGATTGGCTACCTTAATGTGGTAGTTTTCCTCTGTGAATGAGGTCAGTATCTTTATGTCATGAGTTGTGTGGTTGGTGGCTCCCGAGTCAATGAGCCATGCTTCTCCTTCTCTGGTTTGTGAGTGTGTGTGTGTGTTCTCCCCGATCCCATACATGGACCCTGGTCGGCTCTCCCTAGAGCTGTCCCTACTTCCCCTTCTGTTCCTTGGGTCGGGGGAGTCTCTGCGCCTGTATCTGTTGTCTGATGGGGATCTATTGGGGAGCCCCGGCCTCCTGCCTTCCCTTTCCCTTTGGTAGGTGTGGTCCCTTCCCCTTGAGTTTCTTGGGCAATCCCGTTTGTAGTGGTTCTTTGAGCCACAAGTGAAGCATTCTGGGTGGTCTAGGTTCCTGGTTTGGAACTCAACTTTCTTAGTTGGCCTGCTGTCCCTGCGGCTGATGGAGCGGTCCCTCCTTAAGCTATCTTCTGCTATTATCCTATTTGTCAGTGACTCGAGTGTGAGGTGGCCGAAGCCTATGCTATCCAGCTGCATTATAAAATTGTCCCAGCTGCAGTCCAGGGAGTTAATGACAATGCTCTTCATGCTCTCTTCAGATATATCCTCCCCCTTTTGTATCAGTTCAGTTCTTGTGGCATTCAGGTTCAGTATATGTTCACCCATGGGAGTCCCTGCTTTATGCCTGGCAGAGTGGAATTCCCTGGATATCCTTGCTGTGGTGGCAGTGCTTTTACTATAGAACAGATTAAATATTCTCTGCTGTATCTCAGACACAGTCAGATAATGGCTTAGGCTGGGGTATACACCTGGTGGGATACTTGCTATAATTAAATAGTAAGCCCTGTGATGCAAGCAATCTGTTTCTAAAGTCCAAGGTTTTGTGCGGGGGTCATCAACTAAAAACAGTAGATCCTCTTTTAAAAATAAAATCTGGAGTTGGTGATTCCACTGCATGAGGTTTGATCCATCTAATTTAAGAGTGGGAAAGTTAGCTGGTAAATTCCCTGAGTTGTGTGATGAATTACTCACAGTCTGTTGCTGCCCATGGTGTCTCAGGTGAGGGAACTCACAATATGGCTTGGGTATGCAGTTTGCAGCTCTGTACAGACTTGGATTTATGTTCTCTCCTTCTCTTCTTGCAGGAGCCAACTGAGCATGTGCGAGGCCCATTTCGCTACTGTAGCCGATGGGGGAGTAGCTGGCCGTTGCTGCTCTTAGGCCTTGGTCTAGGCCTCCAGTTGGGGGTCCCATCTCACTCCTGGGGGGTCCGGCTTCATCTCTGGAGGCAGGCATCCATCGCTGGCGTCCGGATCCATGCAGGGGGCTGGAGAGAGCCGAGGAGGCGAGGCGGTCGTAAGTCGAGGACTTCTGGGGTTCTGAGGCGTGACGGCTGCGGTGGGTCCCGATCCTTGATTGCTGGTCCCTGGGCACGTGAGTAGGCCGGGCGGAGGCCGCATGGGGGTTGAGTAGCAGGTGTGGCCTCTTCCCCTTGGGCCTCTTATGCTTGGTGCTGCGGGTGCTGGGTTCGAGTCCTGCCATCTGCATGATTCAAACGTAGTTGGTGCCCTGCAGTTGTCTTCGTGGGGGTTGGTCATCGGGTGGAGTATCTGGGTGTGTGTGCTATCATCGATGGCCCCCCCGTAGCCCCCTCGGTTCGCGGCGGTGTCTCTGAGGTGCATGGCTGGCGTGAAGGGGTTGCGTGCAGGGCCTATCGTGGCTGCTGGGGCCTCGGGTGTCTTTCTGGCTTCGAGCTCGGGAGGCGAGCTCCAGATGCCTTGGTGTGTCCCTTCTGGGGTGCCTTTGGCTGTTCCCCCATTTGTTCTGGGGTTTCTTTCATTTGGCACCATTGGATTTGAATCCTGGCTCCCTATTGGTTGGTGGCCATCCCAAGATGGCTGCCGGGAGCATGGCGCGAAACTGGAACCGTTTGTGTCTTGGGCCTCTGCCAGGGGGTATCTCTGTCTTACTGGTCTGGCAGCCTCGTGGTCTTGCTCCTGGGGGCTCATCGCTGCTCCCTGGTCATCTAGAAGGTCCCGGAGCTTCGCGATGAGTTCATCCTTGCTTATAGAGGCTTCTATCATTTTCTGTATGATGTCCTTTAGTTCATCTCTCTCGGGTGATCTGTCTCTGGCGTGCCTGGCTGCACTTTCTTTTGGCCTCACGCTTCTGTTTGTTTGGTCCAGTTCCTCCATCTCCAAGGCAGTTGGGATTCTGGTGGTGGCACCTTCAGGTTCCCTCAGCTCTGCCATCAGCCTGGTGGTGGACCTTGTGTTCATCCTTCCTTCCATTTCCGATTTTGGTTCTGTTTATTGGGCATAACCGTCCTCTGCTACCATTTTGATAAGTAAGTTTTCCAAGGATCTTGCCCAATAATCACAGACACAATAGGCTTTGAGTTCAATGTATTTATTTACTCTATTTCTTTCTATTCAGGTACTCATTTGGAACTGGTCCTGGACTTCTGCGCACAGCCTTATATATGGAGGAGGTGGAGTCAAGGTAAGGAGGGGTTATGGGAAGGGCTAAGTGAGGGAGGAGGGATCAGTGGGTCAGTCTATGCAATGGTATATACACAGTTAGGCATTTACTCGTAACATAGTATGTGATTACTAACATATTTTTATGTTTTGTTCCTGGTGTTCCATAAGAAGGCGTGCCACCCATCAACAAATCATGTCCTTCTAAATTTAGTAGTCTTTGATTTTCCAAGTTCACCCATTCTCTAATCTATGTCAGACTTGTTGCTTTATAGTATGTTTCCCATGCTGGCAGTCCAAATCCACCTCTGGCTCTATAGTCCTGCAAAATACTTAATTTGATTCTTGGTTTTTTCCCTTCCCACACAAATTTTGTAGTTATTTTATTCAAATTAGTAAAGAATTTTTTATCCAATTTTACTGGAATTGTTTGAAATAAATAAAACAGTCTCGGCAGAACATTCATCTTTATCGCTGCTATCCTCCCTAATAGTGATAATTTCAATTTCCCCCATTTTTCTAAATCTTCTTTTATTTGTTGGACTAAGATTCCATAGTTATTCTCCTTTATGGTTGCACATCTAGCTGTCAAATTTATACCTAGATATTTCACCTTTTTTACTACCTGTAATCCTAATTCTTTAACTAATTCCTCTATTTGTTTTCCTGTTATATTTTTCGTTAACATTTTGGTCTTATCTTTATTAATTTTTAAGCCTGCTACCTTTCCAAATTCCTCTATCTCTCTTATTAATATTGATCCTGTTTTTAATTCTTCTATGAAGAATACAAGGTCATCCATGAATGCTTGGGCCTTGTATTCTTCTCATTTTACATTTAGTCCTTTTATTTTTTTTATTTGATTTAATTCTTATCAGTAAATTTTCCAATATTAAAATAAAAAGTAACGGTGAAAGTGGACATCCCTGCCGTACTCCTTTTTTTATTTCAAAAAATTTAGTAGAGTCTCCATTTTACTAGTATACTTGCTTTTTGTTTCATATATATAGAAGCTATAATTTTTTCAAATCTGTTCCCGAATTTCATGGTTTTTATTTGCTGACGCATAAATTGCCAATTGACCTGATCAAAAGCTTTTTGTGCATCCAGAAAAACCAGTGCTACCTGCCTCTCTGGATGCACTTCATAATATTCTAATACATTAATTACTGTTCTTATATTATTTTTTATTTGTCTCGTTGGTAAAAACCCGTTTTGGTCTGGGTGTATTCTACAATTCAATAATTTTTTCATCCTATTTGCCATTATATTCATAAAGATTTTGTAATCAGTGTTTAATAAAGAGATAAGATAACTTATGAATGGGAATGGAAGAGGTGGATAGATTATGTTCAGAACAAATACCAAACTAGGAAGTATCAAATAGCTTTTATTTGAAAATGTTATATTAAGATAGAAATATTTTAAGGTAATGAGGATGAAAATTTATTTGAAAATGTTATATTAAGATAGAAATAGGTTAATGTAATGAAGATGAAAATTTTTAAGGGGGAGGGAGGGGTTCAAGTTTTATATATAAATGAGGGTTTTTCCTTTTACTTGATATGAGTATACTGTGTGGAAGTCTGGGGGAGAGGGGAGGGTTAGGGTGGGTTAGGGAGGTTGGGAAGTCTGGGGTGGGATGAGGGGGGAAAAAAGGGGTGAAAATGTAATTGTAAAACTTTTGCAATAAAAAAAAAGAGATAAGTCTATAATTTTTTATTTGTGTTATATCTGCTCCTTCCTTCAGTATTAGCGAAATGTATGCTTCCCCCATGAGTCTGATAGTTTTGCCTCAGTCAATGCCTCATTACACGTTTCTAATAGTATTCAATTCAATGTTTCTCCTAGTCCTTTATAAAATTTACTTGGTAATCCATCTGTCCCTGGAGTTTTATTTTTTTTTTTGTTTCTTAATTGCTTCCTTTAGCTCTTCTTTGGTGATATCCTGTTTAATATATCTTTTTCTTTCTCTATTAATTCCCTCCCCACTTAGATATTGATTTATTTCTTCATCTGTTACTTTATCTTGCTCATAAAGTTCTTGAAAAAATTGAGTTTTTTGAGTCAGAGTGGAACTGGATGGTCAAATCGGGTGTGGAGGAGTAGAGCTTCTGGGGCCTGCTGCTGCCCAGGAACTGGCCCAGGATGTGGCTGTTGAGGTCATCCCCATCATAGACCGTGAGGATGTCACTCTGACTCAGGTTCAAACTGCAGGGAGAGAAGAGGAGAGTGGGAAGGGCCTTGCTGGGTCATCAGGGCCTCTGCAGGTAGCTCAGGGAGCCTCTGCTGATATCTACGGGGATCTCCTGGGATCAGAAGTGCCAGCAACTTCTCTCCTCTCCCTCCGGAATAGCCCTGGCTAGAGAGAGGGGGTGGAGGCAGCTGGCCCCAGTTACCAGGAGTCCCTGAGAAGCTTATAATCAAGATGGCGGCACTCTTTCCCGCTCTTGCCGCCGACAGATAGACTGTTCCTGGATAGTTCATCTTGCTCATAAAGTTCTTGAAAAAATTGAGTTACTATTTCCTTTTTCTTTTCTAAACTATGTTGCATTTTACCCCTTTTGTCTTGTAGTTGTTGAATTATTCCTTTCTACCTTTCTTTTCTCAATCTATAAGTGTCAAGTATTTGCAAGCCATTGGCACATGTGTCATATAGACACCAGTGGAGACAGAGAGTGTCTCCACCCCTATGTGGAAAGGAGGGGCTTACCCTGAGTATAAAGCCCCCTCCAACCTTTTCCACCTCGCTCTCTCCATCTCTCTCTTTTCATGTTTGTTCCTCATGAGACTTTATCTCTGTTGTACATAGTTAATACGATTTATTATATGAATAAATACATTTAAGACATTTATTTATGCATCTGCCTCTGAACTCTTCTATGCTCCTGGGTGTTTCTACAATCCCAACTCCACAGAATGGTAGCAGAGGGAATGATAGCAGAACTCCACTCCAGGAGCTGTTGAAAAGGCAAGATGCCCTCCAAAATAACCTGTGAGAGAAGCTCCCCTGTTGTGACCAGAGGCCTTCAACGGAGGAGAACTTCACATAGCCCCAGTATGAATTGATGGAAATCGATGGAAGGGGATTTCCATCCAGCTACAACCTGGCAGCCAGAGGCCACCCAGATGCAGCAAGAGATCCCAGGGGCTGAGCCAAGCGATGCTGGAGACGGCTTTTTCAGCACTGATGACGAGGGGGCAGAAGGACAAGATGAAAGCCTGGACAGGCAAGTGGCTGAGATGTCAGAAGAGGAGTGCCGAGCAGCACTCGCCTCCCTCCTTAAGACAAGGGCAGCAGCCAGAAAGAGGCCTGTGGAGGCAGCACCAGAGATGCCTGCCATCCTGGTAAAGACTCCCCTGCCTGATCTCTCCAAGATGGTGCCTGCCACCAGAGAGACTCTCCCCTCACATAGTTTCCCGCCAAACAAAATGGTCGCCAGCTCCCTTCTGGAGCCAACTTCCCCCAAGATGGCTGCTCCCCTGGGCACTTTGCCAGCTCCATGGCCCAGGCCTACAATGCCAGCCAGTCAGTTCAGCACTCCAGTGGCCCAGAGGACCACTCTGAACCTACAAGCCCCTTGCCAGGCCGCGCCTACCATGGCAAGCA
Organism: Arizona elegans; assembly: GCA_022577455.1. Taxonomy (NCBI): domain Eukaryota; kingdom Metazoa; phylum Chordata; class Lepidosauria; order Squamata; family Colubridae; genus Arizona; species Arizona elegans. The sequence continues at coordinate 79,898,321 of JAKOOJ010000004.1, read as the reverse complement.
TCAAAGAAGCCATAGAGACCCTGATCACCGCCCTGAAAATTAGGGAGCAACCACCCACCAGCCACCCCGAGGTCCCAGACCCACCTCATCTGATGTGCCTCCAATCTCCTGAAAGATCTCCAGGCCTTCTTCCAGCTACTCCAAGGTTTCCCTGCCACACAGCTGATTTTCGGGCCTATGCTGAGGCTTCAGCCAGGCCTGACTTCAGAACCCAGAGAGGGAGATCAAAGCTCCAACAAGAAAAGGCTTTGGAGCATGCTCCATTTTCTGCACGTGCCCAGTTGCTTCAAACTACAGAAAGACTACAAGAAGGAGCCAGACCTAAGCAATCGATCCCAGGCTTAGGGATCCCAATGCCATTCACAACAGGCTCTTTTCAGCCCTTTGAACAACTCCCCATGCAGTTTAATGGTAATAGTTTTGTAACTTTGCCAAATAATTTTGAAAAATTACATTTAAGTGGTCAGAATTTTAAAAAATGGTGTAAAGAGATTCAGATAATTCTCTTAAGAGAAAATACTCTGGACATGATCAAAAGACCATCTCCTTTACCTTGGAGCCCTGAAATCGAGTTCCTGCATAAAAGAGCTTACACAACCCTGTTAAATTCTATAGACACAGCTCTTTATGCCAGTCTTTCAGATGGCCTCACAGCTCAGGAAGTTTGGACTGCCCTATATAATTTGTTCCATAGTGACAATATGGCTGCAACCAGCAGATTGTCAAGAATTTTTCACAATTATAAACTTAAACCTGGTGTCAAGATGGGGAAACATTTGGCAATGCTTAAAGACATGAGGAATGAGCTTATACAGGGGAGTGGGGAGCCTGTTCCTGAATCCACTTTAATTAGTGTAATGTTGAACTCCCTGGACAAATCCTGGAGTCCCTTCATTATTTCTCTAGAAGGGGTTTCTAGGGAACAAAGAAATATAGAATACTTTTCTGGTCGCTTTATTGAGGAAGATTTAAGGTGCTGTTGTGAAATAATTAGACCAACACAACTTTTGTAGGTTAGTCAGAGACAGTGTATTGCACAATAGGTTCAAAGCCCGTTTGTACATGAAGCTTTGAACAAAGATAGAACTTAGTTACAATGGTTTTATACCCTTCTAAGACAAAGGATTCTGCTGGCACATCAGTTTTCCATATATGGTTAACATACATTTGTTACATGATAATTGACACTTTTTAATTACCAAATTCCTACATTAATTTATAGTACATGAGATAATCTCAGCTAAACATCCTCTTCTTCTATAATCACTGATGCATAGATTCATGGCTGGCCTTGGATTAATAAGTAACTTTTTGTTTCATATGGATGTCTGCATCCTTGACAGATAGGCCCCTCACTGATATATGTTGCCAAGAATGGAATTTAGCAGACAGTGTAATCTCTGAACAAGCAAATTTCTTTCTTTATAATAATGTGAATAAAGAGGGCCCTTCAGTGATCATCTAGCTGGACCCGCATTACCTACATTATTCCCCCCTCTGGAAGTTTTTCTATGCATAAACTTCCACTACTCTTTTATAAGTGTAACTACTGAGTATACAAGGTTCCAATAAACAAATCTACCATATATAGAGTCTTAACAAAATATAATTAATAAAGGTAAAGGATAGGTAGTTCTTGATTGTTTTTACTCTCTTGATTCATGGGGAGATTCTCTCCTTCTTTCTACAGGTTCCATTTCCCCATATGGGTCTGCAGAATCTTTATGTTCTTCTACAGGATAGGGAGCAAGTTGATTAAGAAAATGTTCTGTCAAAGCTAGTTCCTTTTCAATTTTGTATCTCCTTTATTGCTCTTATTGATAGATGTTTCAGCATAGGGATTGCACAAGGAATAAAAGCTAGGCCTGCCACAGCCATATTAATCTGGATCCAGGCAACCAAGAAAACCACATGTCAGTAGTTTGTAACCTCTGACTTATCTTGGATGCCTATCCTGCAACTCCTTGGCAATTTCTCTGACCATCCCTGATTTATTCATATAGAAACAACAGTCTTTTCCCAGAAATACACACATACCTCCTATGTTCATGGAGAAAGCATGGATCTTACGGTAGTTTTCATTAGTCCAGACCCCCAAAGTCCCTGCCACAAACATTCCTGCCAGTGGTTGCAATGGGACTTCTAGTGAAGGGTCCTTTTGTTTATCTCCAAGAATTGGTCCTTCAAACAGGGGGAAAGAAGACACATAAACCTGTGTTGGACCTAATGGAGAGCCAGATTGTGAAGCGAGGGGGATGGAACAGACTAGTGCACCTTTCCTTGGATACTTTCCAGGACCTCTTCCATCCTCCCCATCTTGTGATGATGGCAGTTGGTGGTGATGAGAAAGTGAGTGGTGTGCAGAAGGAAAAAGATCTTTGGTTAGTTTTACATCCCTAAGGTTCATTCTAGGACCAAGGTACACTTCTGATGGACATTGTTCTTTTGTCAGGGATCCTATAGGCCTATAGGCCTCTGATGTCTCTTTACACACAGGGAAGGTGACCCTATGATTTAACAAGGTTTCGACCCAATTCCAGTATCCCTGATATGCAATTTCCTTTTTTCAATTGTTGTAGGGGTCCGTTCTACTTTTCTATTCCCCCCTCTACTGGGATTGTTAAACTCTTGATCCCAGGTCTAGGAGTTGGTTTAGGTCTAAGGCTTCCCTCCACCTTCTGATACCACGTTGTTGGCGGGAGTGGACTTGACCCAAAGTGTTCCCATTCAGTGTCCTGATGCTGTAAGTTCCCCTAGGATTCTTGACATCTTTAATTCCTTCTACAGGGACAAGGGGAATTTCTTGAACACCCACAAGGCCTTAAGAGCACAAGACCCATAGTTTACAAATTCATCACATCAAGAAGAGAGTTAGGGATATGCGTAACTTGGGGTAGGGCAATATCAATCGTATTAAAACAATACCAACAGAAGGGCTAAAATAGCTGTTGCCCAGAGTCCCCACACCCAATCTCCCTCTAGCATGAGTGTCTTTAAATAGTGCACGCTGGATTCTATTACAGTTAATGGATTTTACATTACAAACTACAGTCATGGAATGTTGTCTTCCTCCATTCCAAGCTCCGGCCGTGTGCTGGGAACCAGCTTCCAGGGTGGTTCAGCAAGGCTGACGATCACCATCATGCGTTGAGAGTCTGTTGCCGGTAGGACTCAGCAGGGTGTATTCTTCTTGAACTTCTGCACCAATGGCCTGTCAGTTTTTGTTACCTGGTATGTGACCGGATCACTCTGGTCTGCGGACTTCAGTCTCGTCCAGTGGATCCAGGATCTTCCTTCTAAGGTCTTAAAAGCACAATTACAAAACCAATACATCTGGGAGAGCGCACAAAGGAATCTGATGGTTGCATAGGCAACCACTCAGTCCTAAGAAAGAAAAATACAAAAATAGTCCAGATGATGAAGAACGCTATTCCCACTGGTTACTGCCCACCAGTCCCTTGGATCCTTTGGATTGGCAACTTCAATGGATCTCCTTGGTGAGATCCCACCTTCCACTCCTTTGGGGCTGGCACGGGCCCATTCACTTGGGGTTTAACTTCCATCCAGCTCCGGATCAACATACAATCATCGTGGTGGAATTTGTGGACTGGAAACTTCAAAGGTGGTGTTCGGACTAATAGTCCTTGTTTCCTAAAAACTTTAAAATATCTGGACAGTTTATACACATATTGTTTCAATACTTTGTCTCTGGTTTCCAGGGAATTAATGCATATGCTTCCTGTAGTGAAAACTACTCCAAACAACAGTTCATATGATGATAATCTTTCTAGGTTGGGTAAAACTCTTGACACCACTGTTGCTGTAGCATTACTGCAGAGAAAAGCTCCAACCCACCCTGTGAGGTGGTCCACTATGACTAATAAATATTTTATTCTCCCCATTTTTGGTAATTCTGTAAAATCCACATGAATACATTGAAATGGTCTTAAAGCTGGTGGTCTCCCACCCAGCTGTTGTTTCCTGACAGCTTGTCCATTCACCTTTTTTTTTTCAAATCAAACATTTGTTTATAATTGATGTTACTAAAGGATATAACCATAACTTTTTAAAAGTTCATCTATAATAGCTTGAATTCCCCATATTTTGCCAAATGATCTCCGGAGACTCAGGGTTACAATGCATTAAGCAATAGCCTTCATAAAGTCAACTTATTGCCCCCACAAACTGGGTCCTCAATTTACCTACCTTAGAAAGGATGGAAGGCTGAGTCAACCTTGAGCCTGGTGAGATTCAAATTTACAGTAATTGCAGACAGCTGGTGTTAAATTACAATTCATTTGTCTACTGAGTTATCCAGGCTCCCTGTCCATAGAGCTTAATTTAATGAATACAATTCAAAGGTTTGAGCAGACCAATTTCGAGGCAAACCCCTTGTTTCTAGGATTTCTTTAGAGTGCCACAAATTGCTTCTTCTGTCTCCAATAGATGTCCCTCCAAATCAGGTCTTATTTTTGTATGTAAACCAATTACTTCAACAACATAATGTTCTAATCCAAGCCGATCCATTGATCTGTTGTTGGCTAAGAAATGTGCTTGATTCAAATTGTGACATGTAGTTAAAATCAAGTCTGCCTGCTGCATTAAAATTGTTTCATTTTTGTTTAGAATCTGGAATCAGTTAACCACTGCCCTGTTTGTTTGTTTTTTCCGCTGAAGGATGGTTCTGACTTGATATGGAGTGCTTACAATAAGGGCTCCCCCAAAGGTCAATTTCCTACTTTCTGAGCCAACACCACTTGTGCAATTCAATTTTCTGTGTTTACAAAGAGATTGAATGGCTTTTCCAAATTTGGTAAACTTAATACAGGAGCCTTGGTTAAAGCTTGTTTCAAATTTTCAAGGCTTCCTCTTTCATGTCCCTCCCATTTCAAACTCCAAGGTCCAGATTAAATTAATTTTGCATAGAATTATCTTAATTCTTGCTTGTTTATAGATAGAGGCGGAGACACCACCCCTCCTTTCTATCAGGAGTGATTTTTTTACTACTCCTGTCGGGAAAAAAAGAAGCCTTTCCCTTTAAGGATTGTTGAAAGGCAGAGCTTTCCCTTCCTGAATTCAAAACTCCTGGAATCAGTTTATTGTTTCTAGGAAGATAGGCAAGAAACAAACACGTGCACAGCGTTCCAAGGCCAGCCCGTCTTAACTGTAAGAGTAACCTTTTTTTTTTTTTTATTCTTCCTTTGTTGTGGAAAATAAGGTGGCCGTCTCAGCTTCTTAATGGCCCATTGGTAAAGGTGGGGGATGAAACTCTGCCTGAGTTTCTGCTTATTTTCTTTAGGGGAATTTCCCTGCTCTTTTAATATTGAGCTTCTCAAATCTTCCAACACTCCCTTCACTAATTAAGTGTATTCAAATGCTTTGTTCACTTAATCTTAACTCTGTCAACTAAAAACACCACTTCTCTTTTTTGGATCAGGTAATCTTTAACGCTTTCTTTTCTGCCCGTATCACTACTTCTTCCCATTATCACTGGGTTCCACTTCCACATTCCTTTCTTCCTTCCCCATCCAAAGGTTATACAACATCCATAACCTTCCAAAAACAAATCACATACCTTCTCCCTTCCATCAATTATACTTTCTCTAACTCCTTCTTCTTATAAAACATTCAATTCTCCTACAGCTGTTAGCACAAGTCTGTGTAGTCCAACTTAAAGGCAACTTTCTCTCACCCTTCTACTATTGTATATCCCTCTATAAACAAAATAGCTCCTTCTTTGAAAGGAACAGCAACTTATGTTGCTAACAAACAAACAATGCCATATGATGGAGCACCTAAGCATTCAAAATGCACACAGACATAAGGACATTAAAAATAAAACAAACAATCTAAATGAGGTACTTTGGATCAATGCTCTGAAATATATTTGGATCAAACTTTAGCTTCAATTCTCTGCCTTTAGTAAAATGCAAGTCAGATTAAAAAAATCTTTCAAAATCATTTCTTTTATATAAGTTTAATTAAGCATTTTAAACCTCAAAAATTTCCAGAAGGAAAAAGAAAATCAAAATTGCATTCCGAGCCAAAAATAGTGAAACTGCAAAGGCAGGTATCAGATATCACCCTTTACTCCACCCTTCTCAGGCTGTTTCAGCAGAGAACCAGCCTGCAGCCCCCCTTTTTCCTGCTTCTCTCCTCCAAGGGAGGGAGGGGAAAGGAAATACAGGGAGAAAAAATGTTTAAACTACATAGAATTCTCATCTCCTTTCGCCTCTCAGCATCCTTTCAACAACACAACCCTCTGCATTTCTCTCTAATTTCTCACATTATCAACACACAGGCATTCACATTTGTACTGCAATCAGACTTCTTGTATGAACCAATTTCACATACAAAAAATCCCACTTCATGCAAACCAATCATTACAATTATTTCAAACATTTCTCACAGCTTCAAGCACAAGTTTACTTACTTTGCTGGCCAGCCAAACATATCACAATCAATTCAATTCCATTCAATTTTACACACTATCATTATAGATGAACATCCAGAATTTTTTTTTTAAACAGAAATCACACCAAATTGATCAAGTCAAATTATCTGTGTCTTCCCATTTAGACAGGCTTTACCTTTTTACTGCCTGCTAAACCCCGTGTGGGAACAACAGTAAACAATTTCTTCTTCATTCTTAGTTCTTTCAGAGTTCTCTGGCTTTTTAAGAATGGCAGTTTATAACACTGCAATTAGTTCTTTTCTCTTACCACATATAAGATCACACACAATACTTAGTTCCTTAATTCCAATACTTAAATACTTAATTCCAGAGACTTTAGGATGCCACCTTGTCTCCTAGGGGGGTGATCAGGCCCCCTTCTTCCACCATTAAATGGGTGGGTATTACTTAACAGAGAGACTTTAACTCCCTGACTTATACTTACCTGTTTTCTTTCTTTCTTTCTTTCTTTCTTTCTTTCTTTTTTATGTATTTATCTTGAGTCTTTGTGTCTGGCTAACCTTCAAGGATTCTTGACTAGCCTGTTTTGCCAGCAGGTTTACAGCAGTCTCCTCACCGAAAGATTCCGTGGACTTCAAAGGAGTCCTAATGGCCAGCCAGTGGATTTTCCTTGAGGAGGTGTCGGTTCCCGCTGAGGCAGGCTGTCTGGCAGAACAACAGTTCTTTGTTCCTTAGTCCCATCTGGGGTGCCATAAATGTTGTGGAATAATTAGACCAACACAACTTTTGTAGGTTAGTCAGAGACAGTGTATTGCACAATAGGTTCAAAGCCCATTTGTACATGAAGCTTTGAACAAAGTTAGAACTTAGTTACAATGGTTTTATACCCTTCTAAGACAAGGGATTCTGCTGGCACATCAGTTTTCCATATATGGTTAACATACATTTGTTACATGATAATTGACACTTTTTAATTACCAAACTCCTACATTAATTTATAGTACATGAGATAATCTCAACTAAACATCCTCCTCTTCTGTAATCACTGATGCATAGATTCATGGCTGGCCTTGGATTAATAAGTAACTTTTTGTTTCATATGGATGTCTGCATCCTTGCCAGATAGGCCCCTCACTGATATATGTTGCCAAGAATGGAATTTAGCTGACAATGTAATCTCTGAACAAGCAAATTTCTTTCTTTATAATAATGTGAATAAAGAGGGCCCTTCAGTGATCATCTAACTGGACCCGCATTACCTACATTAGCGCAGAGATGAGGAACAACAAGAAATGAAGGAGGCATACCACAGACCTAGGCCTCAGAGGAGGTGCCAGGACACAAGTGAAAGGATTAATACCCTTCCCAACTGCTTTGACTGTGGCATGCAAGGTCACTTTAAAAGGGAGTGCCCTCGCTCTAGGGCCAACAGAGCTGGACTTAAGCATAATAAAAATAAAAGAGGCTGTGGAAGAGGGAGAGGTGGTCATAAAGGATACCAATTCTGTAGTGTCACAGGTGACAATCCCACCTCCCAGGTACAGGATGCTGAGGGGCTGTGGCTTCTTTTTTTTTTTTATTGAAAAAGTTTTTCAAATACAAATTCCCCCCCTTTTTTTCCACCACTCCCTTACCCCCTCCCCCTCCCCTCCCCCCATGGCTTCTGCAAGATGAAATCCAAATTAATATCACATTATATAATACTTTACCACCCTTTTACACCACCCCCTACATGCTAAACATTTCTTTCTAACATTATTATTATATCCCCTGCATACTATACGTTTCAAACAACATTCGGTTATGAAACTATACAATAAATCCTAATTTGGCATTTATTCTACTCATAATCCAACCCCATACATATATCTCTTAACTCAAATCTTTTTAGTATATTAATATCTAAACATAACATCCCTTTTCCTGAACTAAGCAATCAGTAACATTACCTATCACCTTGTACCATATCAATTTTATTTCACCCACTTTCTTACAGGTCTACCATACATAATATATTTAATATCTTTATTCTTCTGCCCATATCACTAAAAGATATTTCCATATATAAATAAAACCCTCAAATGACTTTAAATTTGTATTCCATTTAATATCTTCTGTAATGTCTTTCATCTAGATTGTTAATTCCATCGACCATGTTAGGGTAACATCAAGTCCTGCTTCCAACAATATATTCAGTATCTTCAATTACCATCTGCCCCCATCATTAATAAATATTTCTGTATATGAAAAAAAAAAACCCCGAGTGACTTTATATTTATATTCCATATGGTATCTTTTGTAAGATCTATTATTGTCTATATTATTAATTCCGACAACCACATTAGGGTAACAGCCAGATCATCTGCATGCCCCGATTCCATAATTCTCTTGCCTTGTAGCTCAACATATACGTAATCCATTTTTCAAAGAGTCAAAAATAGAAAGTTCCAATCCGGTAAATCACAGGCCATCTTCCACATCCCCAAAACACCAGCACTGCAGAGATCTGTTATTCTTCTCAAAATAGTATAAGTCTGTAATTTGCCTCAGCTATATTTTCATATATCAGCCTTCTATAAATCCCGCTTATTATATTTAATCATCTCTTAAATAACTGGCATTAATCTGTTGGCTAAGAAAGAATTGTAGTTTAAATTTTTTTAGTTTTGTAGAACCTGCTTCTTCTTTTCTTAACTTATTGTGGTTTAGATCTCCATCCTGGTTGCCTTTCTAGAACTTGTATATCAGCTGATTGAGTTACATGCTGGTCTTTAACTTGATAAGACATCAAATCGAGATCCAAAGCCGCCTCTCTTGTATTTGTCGGTTTTCCATTACCTCCATCTCCATCTGCTCAGCCTGAGTTTCAATCTCTTGTTCATTTTGCTTTTCTTTATCCCCCTCCTGTATTCCTGACACTGATGACATACGTGGAGATGTTGGGCCCATTTTAAAAACCTTGTAGTAAAATTCTTCTGCTTTTTCAACAGTGTTTAATTGATATCTTTCTCCTTGATGTCTCAATATTATACCAACTGGAGCATCCCACCTAAATGGGATGTTTTGCTTCTTTAGCTCAGTCACCAAAAATCCAAAGTCCTTTCTATCTTTTAACATCTTGGACGGCAGCTCTTTATATATCCAGATCTTCTTTCCATTCATTTCTAGAGTGGAGTTAAAAGACTTTTGCACAATATCATTTCTTATTCCTTTATCAGTAAAATAAATCACCACATCTCTAGGCAATTGTCTTTGCTTTGCCACCCAAGAATTTACTCTGTAGGCCTTATCAATCTTACAAAATACTTCTTCAAAGCTGACCTTTAAGATCACAGCCAGAGCTTCAGCAAACATCTTTCTCAGGTCCTCCCTGTTATTTTCCTGTATTCCTCTCATTCTGATCGCGAATTCCATGGATCTAAATTGCATCATTGTAACTTCATTTTCAATCCTTTGCTTTATATTATCTGCATTGTAAGTCTTGTGATCAGCTTCCTTCATTTTAGACTCTACTTCTGAGCTATTTTCTTGAATCATTGTCAAATCATTTTCAATTCTTTGTATTTTATTATCCAGATTATGAATCTTATAATCAGCTTCCTTCATTTTAGAGTATATTTCTAAATTGATATCTTTATCCATCTTTAGAATTACTTCTGAGAAGCTTTTCAAAGCTGTTATAATATATTGCTTCAGGTTATCATACTTTTGTTGAACCAACTCTTTAATTTCTTGTCTAAATTTTTCAAGATTCTGGTTCATAATCTCATCATGTCTTGCCAACTCCTCCACAACAAATTCCTTTAAAACTTTAAAACCATTCTTCTGCATCTGCGAGCTCAAAAATTGCTCTTGTGATTTATAAATGCCGCCCCCCACAGCTTGGTTGTCTGGCTTTGTCAGTTTTAACACCATCCTGCCACACAAACAGACTCTTTTTAAAGAAAAAGTCTTCTCTCCTCACAATATCAATATCAAGTCTCTAAGAAAGGAAGAAGCATGAAACAGAAATTTTTTCTCTTCCCTTGTAGCCAGCGCTATTGCTTCAGATACTTTGTAGCAAGTTAAACCATTCAAACGGAAAGACTTTCGCTTTCAGCTTTCTTCTCAAGCCTCAGCCAGCCGCCATTTTAAACTTTTTTTCCCCCTTTTCACTCTTTCTTCATTCTTAGAATCAATCATAGGGTTGCTACAAATACTTGCGGTTTAGAGTCCCAAATCTGGATTTCATCCTGCTTATTCGAACAATCTGTTAGTTTTCGCTAGTTAGGTTGGTCACATCATCTAGCTCTGCAAAGCGCAGAGTCTTCCTGCAGCCCAAAGCAGCAGCAAGCTGGATAGGGAGCCTCATCCTGCTTCCTCCCCAAGAGTAGGAAAAAAACTCTGGGGACTTCGCAGAGGGCTCTACCTGCCCTCGCCGATTCACCTCACATTTACTTAAGGAAACGGAGTTTTTCGAGCCGCCTCTCAGCTGTAAAGGCGGCAGAAGCCAAACCGGAAGCCTCAGGGGCTGGGGCTTCTTGATTCAGGTGCATCAACGCATATAGCTAACAAGAAGCAACGATGTAAGATTTTACACCCACTCAAGTACTCAGTAAAAGTTGCCACTGAGGTCAAGTCAGAGGTAACTGGGGAAGGTGTGATCAATGTGCCTGGTATAGGAGATGTTACTGGGGCACTGTACGTTCCCTCAATCAAGAACAACCTTTTAAGTATTTTAAAATTGACTGAGGATAAAAATGTAAAACTGGTATTTGAGAAGGGTGGAGGTTATATTTTCAAAAGTGGGGATGTTGTTGGCGATATTGTAAAAATCAACAATTTGCCTTATTTTTCCTCAAAAGCAAAGGTCAAAAGGCACAAGACACCTAATAAGAGGGCACAGGGAGTTAGCGCCCAGATAGAGCAGAAAGCTCCTGTGCCAGCCCCCAGGTTGTCCAAACTCAAGGATGCTGGCCCTAATACCAATGAAGCTCCTAAACCGGCTCCTAGGACATCCAAAGCCATTAAGGCTGAGCCCATTAAGATCACAACTCCTCAGCCAACCCTGAGAAAATCTAAGGTGACTATTAATCCAGTGCCTATTGTCATTACTGCACAGACCAAGACTGGTAATGATAAGATACATCAGGTTGACAAAGTGTGCATGGGTAAACTTTTACATTTGGATTGTGCACATATTTTACACCGCAGGCTAGGCCATGCCAGCTTCCTGGTTATTAGGAAAATGCAAGATTTTTCTGATGGGTTTAAGATAAAGAATTGTAATACCTATTTGGAATGTGCCATCTGTAAGGCAGCAAAATCAAAAACTGCTGCTATATCTAAGGTCTCTTCCCGATGTGCAAGGTACCCTTATCAGCTGGTACACATGGATTTGGTTGGTCCTTTTAGACCCTCCCTTGGCAAGGGGTGTTATTTTTTAACAGTAGTCGATGATTACAAGCCACCTCCCTGGCTTATTCGCGTGTTTAAAATGGTTCTGTTTTATAAATATCAATGCCTTTACATAATTTTCCTGTTCTAGTATATTCAATTTATGTTTAGCTGCTATCCATTTGCCTCTAATTTATCATCCCCAGGATTATCTTGTAGTTTTCTTTCCCAATTTTTAATTTTCTTGCACATTATTATATTCTTTTTCCCTTTCCTTTTTTCGTTTTGCATTATAAGCTATTGTTAATCCTCTCACATAAGCTTTCGTTGTTTCCCATAAATTCTGAAGAGAGGCGTGATATTTTGTATTATCTTTGAAAAACAACTTTAATTCTCTTTCCATTTGTTCTATATATTCCTTTTCCTTCAGTATCTGTGGACTCATCATCCATCTATTGTTTTTCTTTTGTTGTCCTTTCCATATCCACATTACCGGGTTGTGATCAGCCCAATTGTTTGACATTATTTCTACTGTTTCTACTTCTTATATACGTATTTTGGTTATCCATGCCATGTCTATTCTAGACCAGGATTTATGAGGATTTGAATAATATGTGAAATTCTTTACCTCAAGGTTATAGAATCTCCAACTACCCACTAGGTTTAGTTCTTCTACTAGATCCATAAAAGTTCTAAGCAGTAGGGACTTCCAGTTGGCGCCGCAGGGACACAGACGGGGAAATGGCGAGCTCCACAGAGCTTCACCAAAATCCCATCTGCTAAGCTGCCGCTGACAGGTCTGCGGACCTCCCCTGTCTTGTAGGGACAGGGGGACAAGAAGGGACCCCTTGGGCGGCTGAGAGGAACAGGCAGGTTCCTCGGGGCTGGAGGCTTTCCCTTCACGCCGGCGGCAGTGGAACGACAGCCATGGCGGCTGTCCTGAAACTGTGTCAACCGGGAACAAAGATTGTACTGGAGGAGAGGAGAAGAAGTGGAGAAGAATAGAGAGCGAGTATCTCGAAGCCAGGTGAGTGACACCAACCCAGGCAAAATAACGCATATATTTGGACTTAAAAAAAAAAGACCCCAGACTTCAAATAGCAGCTACAGAGCCGTGGGGCTTGAAGATTGAAAAAGAAAAAAAATGGAAATGAAGACCCGAAATAGACTTTGCTCTATTAAATTTGGCTTAATTGGGTTTTAACAACTCAGTAAATTGACTTTGCTTTTATTTGGAATCGATTGGAGAAATGTCTCTTTGGGAGTTTACACCTTTGAAAGTTAACGAAGCTAATGAAGACAGACAGATGGATAGCTACAAAATTGCCATGGAGTCTGCGGTGACTAAGCAGGAAAGCGGATTGAAGATATTTTTCTTTCCGTTTGAAAAAGAAACATTTTAAATGGCTTTTTACTTTGGATTACTTTGAAATTAACATTAGATCTATGGACTTTGAAGATTTCTATTCTGTCCCAGATGATTTTAAGAAGAAAGAAGGAATATTTTGGACATTTGACAATGGAAATTAACAAGTTTAGCAAAAAAAAATTAGGTGTGGCACAGGAAAAAAAAGACAGGAAGTTGATGTATCACACATGGAACAGACATTATAAAAGCATTAAAGGAACTTACAGAATTTTTTAATTTGAACAGATGAACTTTGAAATGGAACATTTATGGACAGACAGAAAAAGGAAGAAAAGGAGGAAATAAAGTAATAAATTTTAAATGTAACTAAACTGAAATGTAAAGATTAAAAGCCTAAACGTATACATGTTTTTTGGATAAAAACAGAAAGGCTTCTGGAGTAATAAAAATAGAAAATAAGAGATGGCAATTAAAATAGAGGATGATATATAGGTGATTAAAACAATAAAGAAGAGTATATATTACTGTGAGACAACTTTAAGAAAAATTTACTGCTTGATGTAACATGTTTTAATTTTAATTTGCAAACAAATGTTAGATTGATGATTATGCTGGATTAAGGTTTTATTGAACAAACTATCAGACACACAGATACTAGCGACAAATTGTGATTTAATTTAATATATGATGGAAATGATGATTATTATGAAATATATTGAGAATTAATTTGAAAAACTGCGCTGGAAACTGACATAAAATAGATAATTATATGTTAAGGGGAAATTAAAATAAGAGGAATGGATACCAACTAGATAAGAGTTTGAGACTCAGAGGAAATATGTTGGAAACTAGTTAAAATGCTGGAAATCAGCCAAACACTTACAGGAGAGTTGAAGGAGACTATGCTGGAAATCAGCCAAACAAGAGTGGGAGCCCTGGAAGGGACTATGCTGGAAATCAGCCAAACATAATATGCTGGAAATCAGCCAATAAAATGCTGGAAATCAGCCAAACAATGGAGGGAGTATAGGAGGAGACTATGCTGGAAATCAGCCAAACAAAATATGCTGGAAATTAGCCAATAACGGTGGTAGACTTAGAGGAGATTATATCAAAATTAGCCAAAAATAGTTGGTGCTCTGGAGAAGAATATGCTGGGAATCAGCCAAACAGAATACGTTGGATAATAGCCAAATAATAGAGGGAGGTATGGTGTGATAAATCTGTGTAACATGACAAGTGTAATAGATGATAAATTGGATAAAATCAAAGATAAATTGATAAAGTTTAAGATATTAAGAATCGAGGAAAGGGTCAAGAGATTAAGAATTAGATGGAATTTTATCTTATAAAGTGTAATAAAATGGAGTGGTATGGAATTTGAAATTAAGATTTGTGGTGATAAAATTGTAGGGCAAATAATTAGAATAAGAGGTTAGAATATTGTTAAAAAATTTTTGATGCTGATGGTAAAAGATATAAGGTGAAAAAGAACAAGATATAATTAAGTTTGATATATAGATATAAAAATGAGTGAAAGTTAATTTGAAATTAAAATTGTATCGATATAATGGATTTGCTTAGATGAAGATGTTAGAATTTATGTTAAAACTTGCTTTTTTATGTTTTGAATTTTCATTTGTAAAATATTTAATGGGAAATTGTGAATGGAGCTTGTTAAAGAAATGTAAGCGTGGTAACCATATAAGGACCAGATCGAGACTCTGCTCTTGAAAGTTATATTTTACGTTTAAGTTTGAAAAAAAATAAAAAAAATATTTACAAAAAAAAAGTTCTAGGCAGTACATTTTTTTTATTGCTCTGATCACTTCTACAATCCTTTTTTACATCTACAATTGCGTTGAAATCGCCAATCAAACATATATTCTCCATTTTTTGTTCTATTATTTTTTCATGTACTTTTTAAAAAAATTCTGTTTGTCCACTATTCAGCGCATATATGACCACCAGTAAAATATATTTATATTTAAATTTTACCTCTATCATCAATATTCTTCCTACTGAATCTGCATACTTCAAGCTATTCTCTATTCCTTCTTTAATGTACATCACTATTCCTATTTTCTTTTCTTCTGCTAGTGTTACAAATGATTTACCTAATTTTTTGTATTGTAAGTATTTTTCATCCTATTTTTTTATGTGTACCTCTTGGAGGCACACAATATCCATTTTTTGTTTTGCTACTTTTCTAAAAAATTGATATCGTTTGGCTGGAAAATTAAGACCATTTACATTTAATGATAAGATTTTTAAATTTTTTTTCCATTCCTTAGTGGTTGTCCTATACGTTCTTTCCTATTTCTTCCTGTCCTTTCTCTTCACTCTTGTTCTCCTGGATTTCTCCTTCTTCCTCTTTATCTCCCTCCTCTAGTACTTTTTCTTGTTCTTCTTGTCTCTGTTTCCCTTTAATTCTCCATTCCGGCTCCTCCCTATTACTGTTTGCTCCTTCTATGCCCATCACTTGATCATATAGATTCTGTGCTTTATTTTGTGAGTCCACTTTTATTTTTTTTCCCCTGTCACAACACCAACATTCCTTCTGGTGTTATCCATCTGAACAGGATATGCTGCTTGTTTAGTAATGTGGCTAGGAACCAGTATTCCTTTCTTAGTTCCCTTATTCTCTTAGGGACTTGCTTTAACATAATTATTTCCTTACTTCTATCAAACATAAGTTCATTTTTCGTTATTTTATAAACAATGTCTCTTACTTTTCGTCGCACAAATCTTACGAGGACCTCCCTTGGTAATTTATATTGTCTGGTGTAATTCGTGTGGACTCTATAAACCTCGTCCAGCTCGTTTATTATTTCATCTTTATCTCGTTGGAGAGCCTCCACGATCACTTCTGCCATCACTAATGTCCTCCTCTCTATCTTCAAACATGTTCTGAAATTGCAGGTAGAATGTAGCTCTCTCCATCTCTAGATGTGCCACTGTGTTTTCCAGTTCTTTATTTAGTCCCATCATTTTCTGGTCCAGTGAATCCAATTTTTCTTCTGTTTGTTCTGTTCTTTTTTCTATAACTGTTATTTGTTGGTTATTTTTTTTGTATGATTTCTTGTATTGAATCCATCTTTTTGTCTAATTTTTTAATATCACTTTTAACTTCTTTTTTGACCTCATCCATATCTCTCCTCATTTCTTCATGATTCTTTGTCATACATTCCTGCATTTTTATCATAGTCTCTTGAATCGTTACAAGGGTAGCCTGCATGGTTTGCATACTCAAAGTAGGGAGTTGTTTTTCTGATGGGAATATCCCTTCTATTGTTCTCTGCGCTGCAGGGGAAGCCGCTGGTCCAATTAATGTTGAGGTAGTTTTCTTTCCCGTTTTCACGGTGGTTGTAGTGGTGCTGGTCATTTCCTTTAGTATTCTATACTGTTCTCCTAAAATCCTATCTATCTTTTCCCAAATCACCATCCACTTCGTATTCAACTTCCTTTCCCTCTTTTCTCTCCCTATCTCCCACTACTAGATTATAAAGTAGTCCTCTACCATTCACAATGTATTATATCTCAAAAAACTTATTTTATAATGTGGTTCTTACTTAATTAATATATTTTCCATTAAAAAGAAAAATTCATAAATACCTTAATTGATAATCTAATTCCTAAAATTATTCCACTTTCAATAATTATATAATTACTACTTAATCATTTTAAAAGATCTAATATTAACTTTATATATTTGTTTGAATATTAAGTAAACAAATCAAAAGGAGGGGATAGAGAAAAAAGAAAGAGAAAAAGTTGAAAAGAAAAGAGTGGAGTTAAAAAGACAATAAATAGTTAATGATAATTTGCTATTAGTTAATTATAAATATAAAAAATACTCTATAAATAAATATATCAATATATAAATTATATATAAATATACACAGTACTTTCAGTTCTTATATGTTTTAGGAGTTCAGATTTATGTTTAAGAGTTCAAGTATAGTCTTTCCTTTGAGATTTAATCTCTCACTCAAAAGGTGGTAATCAACTAGTCCTTATCTTCAAAATGGTGATTTCCAATCGGCCCTGTCATTCTCATGCGTTCTTTATTTTTGCCTGTCCGTACTTCTGCTTCCGTTGGAGCAGCAACTGTAGGGATAAACATCGAACCTCTTATTCAGTTTGTCTCTCTTTCCCAGCTTTCTGGAACACTCACTTTTCTTCTGATCGTCTCCTTTTCCACTCCTCTGGTGCTCTTCTGCTGGTCTAAGGTTCGCCCACTTCACGTTTTGCTCTCCTCGTTGTTTGCTGCCCGTTCATTTTCAGAGTCTTTCTTTCCTGTTCGCTGCCCCTCCGGACTGTTTTTCTCAAATAATCAAAAAACTTAAAACTTTTACTTTTCTGCTCTACTGCCAAGTTCTGCACTTTTTCACTTCTGCTTCCTACTGTTCTCAATCGAGATGTCAGGTCTCTGGGTCAGCCATGCCGGCTGTCTTCTTCTGCGTCGGGATTGAGGGTCCTTCTTGGTGTGGTAGGAGACCGCACCTCTCCACACCTCCTCTGAAGTTTCCCCTCTTTCTTGCCAGTCCCTCCAGGACCGATCTTCCCCCTTAGGGGTTGCCAAAATGCCAGAAAATTGGCACTGGGAATGGAGCAAGATACAGGCCATGTATCAATAGCTCTGCCCTCCCTCTTTCTTGTTTTGAATTTTCTGCCCAAAGTTAATTGGATTTTTTGGCTTGGAACCAAATATATCTAGGCTCAGACTGTCCCTTCTTCTGTCTGGACAGGACATTTTATGGTGGTACAGTTTTCTTTCAGATAAATAATTGTTGGTATTTACAGTACTTTTCGGAGTATACAACGCACTTCCCCCAAAAAACAAAGTGGGTGGAAATGTCTGTGCACCCTATACAGCGAATGTTGCTGAAGCCCTGCCATCTGCCAGCCCCCACCCTTTGGCCTCCGCCTCCCAGAAATTTACCTCCTTGCAGCAAACAGCAAACAGCATGATCAACTTCAGCACAGCCTGATTTAGCATGAGCAGATGATTGGCAGTTGGATCAGCCCCCCGGAATACCGCCAATCAGCTGTTCCAGGCTGCAGGGATCGCCACCTCCCATCGGTGCCATTGCTGCTGTCACCTATCTCCACCTCCGTGCTACCCATTTTTGGCTTCCATGTGTCCCATATTCGGAACCCATTCCAGTCAGCGGGGATAGACAATCCCTTTATAGTCTGAAAAATATGGTAGTTATGAGGAAGATGATGTCTCTTTCAATAATAAAAATTAAAACTATTTTATTTTACCAAGAAAAGAAGTAAAAATATACAGAGAAAATTGGGATAAGAAAATGAAGAGAAAAACCAAAAATTATATTACAAAAGTTTTTCTTTTTTGTTGTTGCTAAACATAATATTTCAAAAGCAGGGGGGGGGATGAAGAAGGAGCATAAAAGTGCATTTATCACATTTTTCTTAGAACAATTAGCTGAACTCTGCCTTGTTTATCATTATTTTAGGTAGTAATTTATTAAATCAAAAACACAACATGCAAAATTTGCAATAATCTTTGTATTTTGATCAACTGTAGGTTCAAAAAACAGAGGTGAATTTGTGGTATGGAATCATTTCTCAAATGAAGCCGCTCAGTGAAATAGAATCTTTATAATTGGCATTATATCTTTGGAAAATACAGCTGATGTGAAAATGCTAAATTTATATAATGTGCTCCGTATTAACTGAAAATAGTTCTTGAAATCCACTGTTAACCCTTTTTAATTTTGTTAATCAATATGCTCATTTGGACAATAAGGGGTTATAAAAATTTACAAGGTGCTCCCATATCTACAAAACGTATGAAAATAAAAATTTGTTTTTTGTAAAGCAACTGTTAAATAAACAAGTAGTGCAAAAGTTATCCTCAGGGGAAGACAGAGAATATCACAGTTTTAGATCTATGACATAAAAGGTACATGAGTCAGAAAATATGCTTGCGGAATGGCTGGGGAATGGGGTTGCTCAAGCACTTTATGTAAATACAGATAGTCTTTGACTTACAACCATTTGCTTAGCAAGTGTTCAAAATTATAGTGGTCCTGAAAAACATGATTTAAGATTTGTCTTTGCACTTATGACCATTGCAGAATCCCTGCAATCATGTGCTCAAAAATCAGGCACTTGGCAACCAACGTGTATTTATGATGGTTGCAGTGTCCTGGGGTCAAATGATTGCCATTTGTGACCCCTTCAACTAGCTTCCAACAAGCAAAGTTAGTGTAGGAAACTGAATTCACTTAACAACCATGGTGTTTTGCTGAACAACTGTGGCAAAATAGGTCATAAAATTGGGTATAACTCATTTACTGACTGTCTCACTTAGTAACAAAAGTTCTGATCCTAATTGTGGTTGTAAATTGAGGACTACCTGTATAGTTTTAATAGATATTTTCTTTCTCGGCATATTTGCAGTAAATAATCAGTGTTCCTCGGTCGCTGACTAAAACTAACTGCTTAATAGCCTATTCGCTTATCAGTTGAGCAACAGCCAAGGAAAAACAAAATAAATCAAACAAGCCCCTGCTACCATTGTTGAAGCATGAATCAGCCCCGTTCCCCGCTCCTCGGGAAACTGTAATTAATTAGAGGTGAATGGATCTTGTTTTCCATGGTGTATACTCTCAAAGAAAGAAAACCCGAAATATATATTCTAAGAATCATTTTACATAAAAGTATAAAACTAGCTAACTACATCTTTCCGGCAGTTTTATCACACAGACGGACAAAGGAAGTATCAGGAAGTTAGAAAAGAAAGAATGTAGACATGCGCAGTAGCTCAGAAATCACAAGACAATCTTATCTCAGCTACAGATAAGTTCCCTGGCAAACTATCGTACTACTCAGAATGGAAGCTCAGCTGGCAAACACTTAACACAGTGACAACCCCTTCTTTGTCAGTTGAGCGGACATCAGGTACTGCCATCAAATAAGGTACATCTTCTTCCACAGATACTTGTGCTGAGCTGCTGGAAGTGGTTTGTTGAGCATGTCAGCAATCTGATCATGTGTAGGCACATACTGCAATTTAACAAAACCTTGTTTCACTATTTGTTTTATATTTTTGTAACGAATGTCAATGTGTCTGGACCTAGAACCCGTGAAAAGTGATTCAGAAATATAAAACACAGATTCATTGTCTTCCATCATGGTGATTGGTCGGCTCGGGTGTGTCCAGATATCTGTGACCAAAGCATCAAACCACATTAGAGAATTACATGCATCTGAAACACAAGCATATTCAGCCTCAGTAGATGAACAAGAAAAAAAATCTGTTTTCGCACATGCCAATAAACAGGACATTCATTTAAGAACATCATATAATCTGAAGTACTTTTACATGATTTCTTATCACTCGCCCAATCAGAATCTGCATAACAACATAATTCTGCATAATCAGTATGTGTTGGTTCTAACAATAACCTCATATGTTTAGTGTGTTTTAGGTATTTCAATAATTTCTTAACACATGTCCAATGAAACTGTTTTGCCTTACCTACATGTCAAGACAAGAGATTAACACTAAGTGCAATGTCTGGTCTAGTCCAACTACTAATATACAACAGTGACCCAATAACTGAATGATAAAGTGTTTGATCCTTGAACTCAGGACTTGATTCATGTGTCAAGTTGTGAAAATCTATTTGCATGGGTATGTGTCCTGTATTAGCATCTTTCATGTTGCAATGATGCAAAATTTGTTCAATTTTATCCTCTTGTGAAAGACTAAACCCCTTCTGTGTTTTGTCAATCTGAACACCTAAATAAGTATTAACATAACCTAAAGATTTCAATGTGAAATATTTCTGCAAAGCTTTAGCAAAATTCTCACTCATCTGCTTATTTGGACCAATATAAACAATATCATCAACATAAACAAGAACTATCTCATACATATTATCAAATCTTTTTGTAAACATGCATTCATCAGTTTCGGACTTAATAAAGCCCATTGAATTTAGTTTGTCAGTAAGATATAAGTACCACATTAAACCAGACTGTTTCAAACCATAAAGACTTTGGTGTAGAAACCAGGTATCCCCTTCTTGCTGTCGGAACCCTGGAGGACCTTTCACATAGATCTCCTCATCCAGGTCAGCATGTAGATAAGCTGTGTCAACATCAAACTGGAAAGCTTCTAAACCAAGAATAGTGGCGGTGACTAAGCAATTTTTACACTCTCAGTCCAGACTGTTGGTGAGTAGGTATTTGTGTAGTCCTCAGGATAATGTTGAGTGAAACCCTGAGCTACAAGTCTGGCTTTGTACAATGACTCACCATTTGGCTTCTTCTTGATTCTGTAGACCCATCAAGTGCCAATGACTTTTTTGTTTGCTGGAGATTTTGCAGGCGTAAAGACCTTAAGTTTCTTTAGACTGTCCCTTTCAGCCTGCATTGCCTCATACCACTTCTCTTGCTCTGAATCAGGAAGATGCTTGATTTGTGTGAACTTATCAGGAGGAAGTTTAACAGTTCAAATCAAAGGCAAGGGTGCTTTTGTCAGTTGCCACAAATATCGCTGTGGAGGAATCCTCTTTGTGACCCTCTTGGAACGCCTCGGAACAGCCGTCCATTCTTCTTCCATTTCATCCTCATCTTCACCATCATCGCTAGCATCAGCATCAGCGGCTTGCGAAGATGGAACATCAGTTTGAGAAGAATTAGTGGCTGGAATATTTGCCTGTGAATCTTGGTCATCAGGTTGTGAGGCATCAGCAACATCATCTCTAGGAAAATAAACTCCAGGATCATTGGAGTGAATCCTGGACCAGTCAGCATCTTCCTCAAAATTGGTGGATTGAGAAATCACTATTACATGTATGGAGTCAATAAATTTGCTCCATTTTGAATTATCATCAATACCCATAAATCTCATCCTCTTTGCTGCTGGACCTCCTTTCCTTCTTTGAGCTAAGGGAATGTTCACCATAGCGTATGAACCAAAAATATGGAGGTTTTTGAGATCGGGCTTGTACCCATACAACATGAAGAAAGGAGTCTGATTTATTACACTACTCCAAGTATGGTTGACAATGTAATTTGCATATTTAATAGCTTCACCGAGTATGGGATACTGAGGTTGGCGTCTTCTAGGAGATAACGCATCATGGTTTGCAGGACCCCTTGTTGCCTTTCTACCACCACATTATGCGCCGGTGTATAAGGGGCCGAGGTCTGATGAAGGATTCCATTCTTACACATCCAGTCCTGAAACCGCTGAGACATGAATTCAGCACCATGATCAATTTGAATTCTAGCGATGCTTACTCCGTGTTGGGTATAAACAAGAATGCAAAGTCTTTAAAGATCTGAAAGGTCTCAGATTTTTCTTTCATAGGATATACATATCCATATCTAGAGTAATTATCAACAATTGCTAGAAAATATTTTTTGCCACCAAGTGTTGGCGTAAAAGGACCTACTATGTCAGTGTGTACCAAATCAAAAATGTGTGTTGGGGACTTCTGGCGGTGACGTCATCACGAACGGGTGAGGAAACGGAGGCTCTGTCTCTGAAACCCAAATTTCCTCATTAATTGCTCTTTAAGGGCATTCCTGAACTTGGAGGGATCGGGAAACGAAAGAGGAATTCGCGAAGCCCCCTGGTGTTGCGCTGTCATCAGGGAGGTCGAGCGATCAACCTCTTAAATTGGTGGAGAAGAAGTCGGCCTTATCGACGGACAGGAGTGATGGCGCCCCTCTAGATCAAAGCAAAAAGTGGAAGCAAATCCGAGTGACTGTCAGATAGATCACCTACAATAGAGATGGCAAACGGGACGTGTGATCAAATCAGAGGAAGACAAGTGAGTTACAACAGCGGTGATACAAGAGGAGAAGGAAAAAAGGGGAAATAACTACAACGCGGAAGAGAGAAACCCATAGAATGACTAAGCAAACATAAGAAAAGGAGAAATAGCGCTCGAAGCGGTGTGAGTGCAGACTTTTACAGTTGATCAAAGGGAGCAGCCTGTGGACTCTGTGGATATAGACAAGCCATTTTGAACTTGGGAATTATAACTGATTCAAACCCCAAATATCGGAAACTGAGTGCAGAGACTGAAATACTGGACTAAGTGGTGAATTTCACAGATACAGAAGACCTGTCTGGATTTCGAACTCTGGATTTACAAATAACTTTGGATAATAAGAACTTAAGTTTAAAAAAAAAAAGATTTGAAAATTGAATGCAGAGATCCGATTACTGGGAGAAGAAATAAAAAAAAAGACTGAGATGACACAGATCACGTTTTTTATGATTGTGAAAGAACAGATTGAGATAGGTAAAGCAAGAAGACAATAAAGACTAAAGAAAATAAAAATTAAGCGAATTATTAATTTTGAACTGTTTAATTAGTTAATAAGTTTAATATTTAAAAGAAATATATAAGAAAATATATATAATATTTTTATAGCTATAAATTGTATTGTGAAATTGTAGTTAGACAAGGAATTATTGTTAAAGTGAAAGACTGATTTTTATACAAAATAACAGATGAGTTGACTGTATCTCTGAGATAGACTGATTGAAAAAGGGGGTAATTGAAAAGATTGCTAATTAGAAAATTAAGAAAATTAAATTAAAATCTTGATTGATAAGTAAATTGATTTATACTGTGAATAAGAATTAATTGCCCAATTGGGATAACTGGCAATATAATATAACTATATATAAGTTGTGTGGTGTATAAGCAGTATTTGGAGGGGAAAAGAGATACTAAGGAGTAACTTAATAATTGATGTTAAGGTTGGAAAGCTTTACACGAATATTAAAAATGTCTACAACATCCACCATAACAAAGACAGGGAAAAAACCTACAACCAATACGTTAGTAATGACTCCTTCCCCCTCACAACAAAAAACAATAGATAGCATGATGGGGAAAGAAAAAGAAAAACTGGAAATGGCACCAAATGTAATACAAGATATGTTTCAAAAGATCCAGGAAACACTGCTCCAAACACAAGAAAAAATAGCTGAAAATCAGGAAGAAATGAGAACGTTCCATGCAGAGATCAGAAATGAATTAGGAGAAGTCAAGGAAGATCTCAAGACCATGAAGGATAAAATTGGGGGCATTCAAAATTCTATAGCAGAAAATGAACAGAGAATTAGGAAAATGGAAACAAAAATAGATCACGTGGAATTAAAAGTAGAAGCAATGGAACAAAAAACCCTACAACTAAATAAAGAAATGTCAGATTCCTTGGCCATGCTCGAAATGGAAAAGGCCTCATACTTCTTGCGTTTTCAAAATGTTCCAGAAGAAAAAAAATGAGGATTTAGAAGGAAAGATGGTGGAGATTATTGCAGGAATGATACAAAAAGAACCAGAAGAAATAAAAGGACAATTGGAAGAAACTTACCGTGTACAAACAAATTATATAAGAAAACACAGATTGGCGAGAGAAGTCCATGTTAAATTCTTAGAAAAATCAATCCGAGATGAAGCCTATAAGAAATCTAGAGAAGAAACGGTGATCTATAATGAAAAAGAAATTATAATTTTAAAACAGATACCCCGAAGAATAAGAAATCTACGACAACAATATCAGTTTTTAACACAACTATTGATTAAATACAAGATAATGTATAGATGGCTGCCAATAGAGGGGATCTTAATTACGTGGGAAGACAAAAAATATAAAATAGACACTCTAGAAAAGGCAAGACAATTTCATAACACACACTTTAGACTAGAAGAAGAACGGGAAAGCAAGGAGGAAATAGATAGTAAAAGTCAAGAAGAAGAACCAATAGAAACAAATGAAGAAAAAGAAATAAGACAGAGGCAAGAAAAAGAGAGAGAACAGAGAGAAGGTGCAAAACCTAGGGAATGGATGGAAACAAGAAACACAAAAAAACAGATACAATAGGCAATGGATGAACAGATCAAACTCTTTTCGGTAAACATTAATAGCTTAAATGCCCCAAAGAAAAGGAATCAAATTTTCACAAAATTACGAAAATTAGAAGCAGATGTGATATGTCTGCAAGAAGTACACATTCAAAAAGATCATCAAAAAATCCTAGAAAACCCCAAATTAGGAAAACTATATTTATCTCTGGCCCAAAAAAAGAAAAAAGGAGTAGTGATTTACAAAAAAGAAAAATTACAATCTAAACTAGTCTATACCGATGAGCAAGGTAGAGTGGTGATGGTTGAATTAGAAATAGGAAAGAGGAAAATGTTAATTGTAGTGATTTATGCACCTAACCAAAAACTACAGGTTTTTTTTAAAGACCTACATATAAAATTAGCAGAATTAGAATATGATGATATGTGTGTAATAGGGGATTATAATGCAATAGTAAATGCAAAGAAGGACTACAAAACTGGGGAAAAAAAACAAAAGAAAAAAGAAATACTTCCAAAAGAATTCTTTACTATGGCTGAAGAACTAAACCTGGCAGACGTATGGAGGGAAACACATGAAGAAGAGGCCCAATACACCTTTTACTCCCATCCGCATAACTCCTGGTCAAGACTGGACATGGCATGGATGACCCCAAATATCAAAATAGAAGTAGAAAAAATTGAGATAGGCACAAACCAATGGGCAGACCACAATCCACTATTCATAAATTGGAAAGTGGAAAGAAGATGTAAGAGATGGACAATGAACCAAAGATTATGTAAAGAAAAAGAATTTAATTTGATGCTAGAAAAGGAAGTAAAAATATTTTTTCAGATAAATAAAATAGAGGAAACCTCTTTACAAAACACATGGGATACTTTAAAAGCATATATAAGGGGCCTAGTAAGAGCATATACGAGGAAAAAGAATAAAGAGAAGAAAAAACAATTAGATAATTTAGAGAAAGACCTAAAACAAATAGAACAAATACTCCAGGAAAAGCCCCAGAACAAAACAATAAGAGAAGAATGGGAAATGATTAAGCATAAATTGAATTTGATAAACCAAATAGAACTAGCCCAAAAAATAAAAATGGCGAAACAAAATTATTTCGAACACGCAAATAAAACGGGCAGATGGCTAGCCTATAAACTGAAAAAAGAACAGAAAAAAAGAATGATATACCAATTGAAAGACGATAAAGGAGAAATTAAACATAGTAAAGAGGCAAAAAAAGAAATTATTAAGAAATTTTATGCGAACCTATCTAATCAGGGGAAAATAGAGGAAGACAAAATAAAACAGTACATAGGGAAATCAGGAATGCCAAAAATCACAGAAGAACAAAGAATTACTCTCAATAGGCCAATAACCAAATTAGAATTAGATGAAGTACTGAAAAAGCAAAAAAACAATAAAACACCGGGACCCGACAGGCTATCGGTAGAAATATACAAAACAATGCAAGAAGTATTGGGAGAGAATATGTTGCGATTATATAATGAAGCTATAGAGAAAGCCAAAATACCAAATTCATGGAAAGAAGCCATAATAACAATCATTCCAAAGGAAGATACAGATCTCCAGTTAATACAAAACTATAGACCTATTTCATTATTGAATGCTGATTACAAAATATTTGCAGCAATCTTGGCCGAAAGGATTAAATTAGTATTATTAGTATATACACCCAGACCAAAATGGATTTCTGCCGGGACGCCAAATAAAGAACAACATGAGAATAATACTTAATGCTCTAGAATATTATGAATCACACCCGGAGAAGCAGGCAGCTTTGGTTTTTCTTGACGCCCAAAAGGCCTTCGATAACCAAAACTGGAAATTTATGATTGAACAACTACAAAATATGCAAATTGGGGAAAAATTTGGGAAAATTGTAGCAGAAATCTATACCAAGCAATCAGAAAGGATAATTATGAATTATGACATAACAGACAAATTTAATATAACAAAAGGAGTCAGACAAGGCTGTCCACTTTCCCCCTTACTATATATTCTATCATTGGAAATCCTGTTGAAAAAAATTAGAGAAGACCAAGGAATTGAAGGTTTAAGGATCAATAGAGAAGAATACAAAGTTCAAGCCTTTGCTGATGACTTAGTGTTTTTGACAGAAAATCCTATGGAATCTATACCTAATTTGTTTCAAAAAATAGAAGAATTTGGAGAAGTGGCCGGACTAAAAATCAATAAAAGTAAATCAAAGCTAATTGTTAAAAACCTTACGGAAATCCAAACAAAAGATTTGATAGATAATATACAAATCCAAACAATAACAAAAAAAGATATCTAGGAATCTGCTTATCTACAAGAACATCAGCAATTAAAGAAAACTATTATGATAAATTACTAGAACAAACAAAGAAAGACTTAGAAAAATGGAAAAATTTACACATTTCATTCCTAGGAAGAATTTCAGCCATCAAAATGACTATATTACCTAAATTTTTATATTTGTTTCAGGTCACTCCAATTAAAATAGATAAACCGTTTTTTGAAAAGCTGAATAAAATAACATCTAAATTTATATGGCAAGGGAAAAGGCCACGAATAAAATTTAAACTGCTTCAGGATACAAAAGATAGAGGAGGAGCTGCACTCCCTGACTGGGAGATATACTACCAAGCAGCAGTACTATCGTGGGTCAAAGATTGGATAGAATTAAAGGACTCTAGAATTTTAACAATTGAGGGACACGAACTTCAAACTGGCTGGCACTCCTTTATGTGGGATGAGAAATACAAAACACATTCATATTTTAAAACACACACAATAAGGAACTCATTATTACAAATTTGGCTTAAAATTAAAAAACAACATTATATGAAGATACCAAATTGGCTAGCACCGGCAGAATCAATTAGGCACCCAAATTTAACAGATAAGACAAAAATAATTAGATATAAAGATATAATTGACTATCAAGGCAAATTAAAGACAAAACAACAATTGGAGACAGATTTACACAGAGGAATAGACTGGTGGACTTACACTCAAATACAATCCAAATACAGAGAACATATAAAAACATATGAAATTTATAATCAAAAACAAGAAATAGATAAAATTATATTAGATTCAGAAAATAAATTAATTAGTAGAATTTATAAATTTCTTCTACGCTATAAATTGGAAGAAGAGACAGTCAAAGAAACGATGATTAAGTGGGCTCAAAATATCAAACACACAATACCTTTGGAAAAATGGGAAAAGTTCTGGCAGGTAAACCTAAAGTTAATGAAGGCAACGGCGTACAAGGAAAACCAACTGAAAATGTTTTATCGGTGGCATATGTCTCCAACCAGATTGGCAAAAATACAACCTAAAAATAGCCCAATTTGTTGGAAGTGCAAAAAGGCACAAGGGACTTTCTATCATTTATGGTGGACGTGCCCGGCAGCAAAGAAATTTTGGTCTAACATCAAAAAATGGTTGGAACAAATAACAAAAACACAGATTGAAAAAGAACCAGAAACATTTCTATTAGGAATCTTTAATAAATCAATCCTAAGGATATCAAATATCTTACAATCCATATATTAACTGCTGCAAGAATAACCTACGCAAGAAATTGGAAACAAGAAAAAATACCAAGTGAAACAGAAGTAATAGGGAAAATTTTAGAATGCGCTGAAATGGATAGGTTAACCAAAGAATTACAAGAAAGAGAAGAATCAGACTATTATAAAATATGGAATAATTGGTATAATTGGTTAAAAATCAGAAATATACAAAAAATATAGGGGATATATTACCGATTGATACATATATATATATATATAATAAAAATATTATTAGATTAAAGAGAGGTGAAGGAATATATTATAAGTAGAATTGTAGAACGTCACTCTGAAAAAATGCTTAAGAAGAAATTACACTCTTTATGTGTATATGTTGTATAAATGTTTGTTGTGTATATGTTACATGTCTTTTTTAATATTTATATTCAATAAAAACTATTTAAAAAAATGTGTGTTGACAGGCGTGTAGCGTGTTTTGGAATGGCTGCTACTTTGGATTTGGCCTTTTTGCAGACAGCAGAATCCAAAAACACCTTACACCTCTTTAGATCCAAACCTCTCGCAAACTCCAGCATCTTCCTAAGAACACAGAAACTGGCATGCCCCAGTCTTCTATGCCACTTATGGATACACCTGTAATGCAAAGGTTTACCAGTTAGTGAATTTTCAACATTAACAGTTTTGTCAGGAACCTCAGGCTTGCTCTGAGCAACCTGTTTCCTAATTTTCTTTTTGTTGACTTTAGGAGCCTTTGGAGTAGCAACAGGATCTCTCACTGGAACATCTCTCTCTGGGCCTGTGCTCTATACTTGCCTGTGCTTGCGGTTTAGATTTTGGCTTTATGTAATAAACACCACCAATTAACATGGTTTCAGCAACAATATCTCCATTTTTAACTATATAACTTGCTTTTTCAAGGTGGTAGACCTGGAACTTTAATACTCTAGACAAGTGACTCTAACTAAGCAAACTACTATTTGCTGTTGGTATAGAATAAACATCAGGAATGAATGCATCGAGCTCTTCAACATAAACAGTTCCTTTTTCTACAACCTAACATGATTTGAAAAAGAATAAAGTTCACATAGTTCAGGTTCAGGCTCATGCATCTCTGTGAAAAGTTCCTTTTTGTAGATAACATGCAATGCTGCGCCACTATCCAAAGTCCACAGAAGTTATCTGTCGTATTCTGGACGAGGTTGTGGATTGTTGGTTAAAGCCAATGTGGCAAGTGGAGCTAGCGGATCACGCCTTGGACCACGACGACCTTGTCTTCTGCCTCTGCCTCCTCTGGAGTCTGTTCCTCTGGGCTGGTACGTGACGGGGACAATCCCGGGTGGCATGTCCCACACGATTACAGATGTAGCACCTTGGCATCCTTGGAATGTAGGCTCTTCCTCAGAAGGGACGCCTTGCTGGAGCTCTTGATACAGGTGGTCCTCTCAAATGTGATGTGGCAAGCATAAATGCCTCTTCTTTGGTTAAAATTCTGCATACATGATCCACTGTGCGTTGAGTAATAGGTACTTGATTAATCTTTGTAATGGCATCTTTCCATTCATAATTCAATGAGTTAATAATGCTGATCATTTGAAAACCATTAATATTATAGCCTCTTTCACCCAATTCCTTTCTCATTCCTTTCATTTTACTTAAATGGTCTCCAATATATTCACCAGGTTTCAATCTCGAACCATGGAACTCAGACAAGAGCAAACATGTAGATTCAATTGAAACAGGCCGGTAGCATGTTTCTAATTGGGCCCAAATTTGTTGGGCAGTTGCATCAGGTGGAAAATTAACCTGCAGTTCAGTATCCTTGGACATCAGTAAAGTTGTGCACGCTCTAGTATCTAAGTCTCTTATAGCAGGAGTCCATGGCTGGTCAGGAGGAATAAACACCATGCAATGGGTACCTTCTCTATGGAGTAAAAGTCCAACCTCACTGACCCATGCCTTATAATTTTGTCCTGAAAGCTTTAATTTTGAATCACCAGCCAGTGGAACAATAGAAGATGCCTGTTGAGGAATGTACATTTGAGGTGCTGGTAATTGTGCAGGTAAAAACACTTGTGGTGCTGGAACAGGCACTGGTCCTGGCTGGGCAGGCTGTGCAGCTAAAGGCACTTGTACTTGTACCTGAGGCTGCTGTATTTGGACTCGTGATTGTTGTGCTCCAGCTGCCACTGGTGCCTGAGCTGCAATATTAATATGGCCTGCTGGAGGCGCTGGCACTTGTCTTGGCTGCATTAAGCGTTGCTGTGCTCCATCTAAATTAGGAATTTGGATAAAAACGTCATCAGTACACCAGGGGGTGCTGATGATTGAGCCTGTGGAGACACATGTGGCGTTGCAGCCTGAAGAACTAATTGATTTAGAGACATCGTTGAAAAAGTTTGATGTAATTTTCTTAACTGCTGTTGCATCGTGGAGTGCATTTCAGCTTTATCTTGTAAATTACCTTCGCCAGCAGGTGGTGCCGCAACATTAATTTTGGGCATAGAAAACTGCTTCTCTATCAACATCATGTGAAATCTGAGAAGGGACAACATCACTAGACGCATGTGACAAGTACACAGCTCTCTGTTCTGATTTGCCTGACACAAAACCCTCCTGGGGGAGTGGCTTTGGCTTCGAAGAAGAAGGCAAAATGGAGGAGTCAGGAATTTGAAAAACACCAGAGTCCCTCTTATCTGGCTTGAGCATAGAAACAAACATTTTCGCTTTGTACAGCTCATGTTCGAAAGACTCTATTTGATCACAATAACTTTTCACAGCCTTCTCATATTGGGTTTGTTCGGGGGTAGGAGGAGAATAATGAATTTCACCTCTCTCTGTGGGTAAAGAAAACCCAGCCACTTGTGGAATTTTAGGTTTGGCACCAAGCTTTTCAAATTCCTAGGCTCCGATAGGAACTTCTTTAGTAATTAATTGAGGGCATATGGAATCAGAAGGGGGCCACTGACTTCAGAAGCACGTCGTCTTCATTAACAGCTCCCCCAACATCACCTTCCTCAAGCTTGGTTGTTGAAACAAGTGGGGTCTGGAAAATTGAAAACCTATTTATGGTTCTTTCCACTGCTTCATCAGAGAGATATATGTCTTCAGCTCTGTATCTGGTTTTCTTTTTCTTTCTCAGCATATTTGCAGTAAATAATCAGCATTCCTTGGTCACCGACTAAAACTAACTGCTTAATAGCCTATTTGCTTATCAGTTGAGCACCAGCCAAGGAAAAACAAAATAAATCAAACCAGCCCCTGCTACCATTGTCGAAGCATGAATCAGCCCCGTTCCCCCCTCCCCGGGAAACTGTAATTAATTAGAGGTGAATGGATCTTGTTTTCCATGGTGTATACTCTCAAAGAAAGAAAACCCAAAGTATATATTCTAAGAAACATTTTATTATAAAAGTATAAAACTAGCTAACTACATCTTTCTGGCAGTCTTATCACACAGACAGACAAAGGAAGTATTAGGAAGTTAGAAAAGAAAGAATGTAGACATGCGCACTAGCTCAGAAATCACAAGACAGTCTTATCTCAGCTACAGATAAGTCCCTGGCAAACTACCGTACTGTTCAGAATGGAAGCTCAGCTGGCAAACACTTAACACAGTGACACTATTCATAGGCAAAAATTCCCTGCAGTAAGTTCTGAACAAAAGCAAAATGAGGTCAGCCCTCCCTCAAGATCCAAAGCAGGAGGAAAGACATTAAGACATAATAGGAATTGCCCAACACCCTTTCAGCCATGTGGTTCTGCTTCATCATTAAACCATCTTTCCAATCAGCCCCCATGTTTCCAGTGTCTTTCTTCCAGCTTGGAACTGAACTAGATGGATATTTCTTCCAACATAGGCTTTAAGTTTATTTAGATATCTGTGGCATGTACTAATTTTATTGTGATCCTGATAAGCTTGGGAGGGCAGAGACTTGAACCTGGTTCCCCTATATACTTTGTTAATTTGTCTCTTTAGCCCAAGTATGCCCACCCACTTTCTGGAGAGCTTAAATTACATTTCTGCTAAAGGGTTTCACTTTATGAACAAGAGTTGGCTGCTGATAGTTAACATTGCATTTTAATTATTTTAAATCTTCAAGGTGCTCTGGCACCCTGCCTGATTTGTAACTCTGGGTTGCAGGTATTGTTGATGAAAAGGAAGGTATTCAGACAGAATGGTTTGGGTTTCCATGATGGCTGTCACTGTCATTGATCTTCAGTGTGTATTCCCCCATTTCTAATCTAATGATTGGTATTTAGGGCAGATTTTTGCAAGAAAATAAGTTGTTTGTATTTTTATAGAGGTAATCCTTGACTTACAACTGTTCATTTAGTGACCATTCAAGGTTACAATGGCACTGAAAAAGTGATTTATGAGTGTTTTCACACTTACGACCGTTGCAGCATCCCCATGGTCATGAGAGACCAGGCCAGGTGAAGCGCCCCATGCCATGAGTGACGTTGAGTTGGCTGTGCCCACCCAGTCACATGACCACCCAGCCACACTTACCCATGTGGTCATTAAGGCAGAGAACCAGTTGTTAAATTATTTGAATCCCACTACTGAAGAGGCCCTACTACTACTTGGACTGTCTTGGCTGCAGAAATGGAATCCTGATGTGAATTGGAGGAGAGAGCTTTTAAAAATTTGGCAGAAAGTGGCCAAAGAAGAAGAAAAGATCCCAAAACCTAGGGATAGGAGAAATAAAGAGCAAAGGGAACTGGGGGCAGTGGCTCGGGAACACTCAATAAGTGAGTCCAGAATCCTGGAGGAGTATTGGAATTTATGAGATGTATTTAGTGAGAAAGGCTCCGTGTGCTCCCACTCCATCACCCCACAGACTGCAGTACTGAAATCCTTCCTGGGCCAAACTCCCAAAGCCTAAACTCTACTCAATAACTCCACGTGAGCTAGGAGAGCTTCACACTTTTATAGACAAGAACTTAAAACATAGATTTATCTAACCAGCTCTGAGTTGCTGAACTGTATGCAAAGCTTTCCAAGTGTGAATTTCACCAAGACAAGATTGATTACCTGGGTTACCATATCTCAAATGAAGGAGTGGAAATGGACCCAGAAAGGGTAAAGGCAGTACTAGAATAGGCTCCTCCCTGCATTAGGAGGCAATTGCAAAGCTTCCTAGGTTTTACCCATTTCTACCAGCAGTTCATCCCCTCATTTTTCACATTGCCAATCACCAACCTTTTAAAAACTAAGCGTGATCAAAGCTGGATCAGCCACTTAAGTGGACCATGGAGTGTCAAGCAGTGTTTGAAAAACTCAAACGACTGTTTTCAGTGTAAACCCATGTTGAAGCACCCTGACCCAGATACTCCATTCATAATTCAGGCCAATGCGAGCAATGTAACTGTGGGGTCAGTGTTATTGCAAAAGAATGCCCAGGGGTTGCTACAGCCATGCGCATATACTTCTAAGAAACTTATCAAGAATGAACAGTGGTCGATATGGGAGATATGGAAGAAGGAGGCCTATGCAGTGTGATGGGCCCTACTTACTTGGCAGCATTTCCTGGAAGGAGCAAAAGTCCCATTTGAAGTATGGATTGATCATAAAAAACTGGAAGCCCTGAAAGCTCTGTGCAGTCCCTAAACAAATCCATTGGGCTCAATACTTTAATTAGTTCAATTTTACCCTGTGAAATGTGGGGGGGGGGGGTGTTTATGGCAGATGCTTTATCTAGGTTGCCCCAATGCAACAGTATTAAAGCCAAAGTGGTCCAACCTGTTATCCCCTCAAAGCAGCTAGCAGCCCCAGTATCGATTAGAGGTCAGGGGAAGAAGGAGCCTGGATTTCAAATGAACTGTGTAAGAAGCTTTAAAAAGTACTAAAGATTGATGAATGGCTTACTACTCATCAAAATGACTGCACCATGCACAATGAACTGGCTTGGGTCAGAGACAAATTATATGTGCCCCCAAACTTGAGGAGCACCATATTAAAGGGTGCTCATGACTCTAAGTCACCAGACATTTTGGATTTATAAAAACCCTGCATTTGGTTAAGAGTTTTGGTGGCTCTCCTTGAAGATAGACATTGAAAGCTATGTGGCCAGCTGTCCAATTTGTGCAATGGCAAAGAAACCACTGGGAAAACCCACAGGGCTTTTACAAACTGTGGCCAGCCCCCAGGCACCGTGGAAAGAAATATCTATGGATTTTATTGTGGAATTACCTGAAAATGGGGGGGGGGACACTGTTATTTGGGCTGTTACTGATCTTTTTTTGAAAGAAGTGCACTTTGTTCCCTGCCCCAAGATTCCATCCACAAACCTGTTAGTTAAACATTTCATACAGCCTCTGGCCTCTGGTCAGGACACTGTAGTTATGGCAGAGTTGCCTCAAGAGAACCCTCAAATATCTTCCTTAGTGACGTGGATAGCCCAACTGCAGAACACTTGGCCAGTTGCCCGTAAGGCACTGGAGGAAGCACATCAGGCACATAAGAAACAAGCTGACAAAAAATGTGTGAAGCCAAAAGATTTTAAAGTAGGTGATAGATTTTACCTCTCCACGAAGTACTTACAGTCCATCCAACAATCAAAGAAACTGGATCCTACGTATGTGGGCCCGTTCCCAATTGTTAAAGTAATTAACCCAGTCACTGTACAACTTGAGCTGCCTAAGAGTCTTAAATGTATTCATCTTGTGTTTCACTGGTTTATTGAAACCTGAAACTATGTCACCCCTTCACCCTGCAGCTGGCACCCCTCCTGTACCCACTCTAATCAAAGGGGAACAGCATTCTGAAATTAAAGAAATTCCAGGAAGCATAGAGGGAAGATCCAGTACCTCATTGCCTGGAAACTTTTCTCCCATGCACAGTCTGAATAGGTGGATACTAAACATGTCTGGGCACCTAAACTCCTCCACATTTTTCATAGAAAATACCCCAACAAATCCTGAATGCATCACTGTCCTTGGTGAGATCTGTTGTTTGCTTTACTCATGTAAATTTTATCTATATAGTTAAAGCCTCTGTTATGGGGGCTAAATGTCAGCTACTCTGCTGCTTGTTGCCATGGACAAGGGGTCAGGGGTCAGTGGAGAATTCTTCATTGCAGCTTTGTAACTGTAGTCTGAGTTTTGCTTATCTCTCCAAGGTCATTTCTTCTAACTCTGGTATGCAGAAGCCCTGTGGTTGCCTAGTTACAAGGGGGTTGGGCTCAGTCTGTTTCAATTTGCTGTTTTGCGTGCTTTGCCTCTGATCTTGCCTGACACTTGTTTTTTTTTCAGTTCATTTCTAGTAAAAGTACTTTTCTCAGAATCTATGGAGCCAAAGATGTTTCTTTCCTAGGAAATGGACCGAGGCAGCCCTGACAATTATTTTGATATCAAATGTTCACTTTCTAATAAATATGA
The DNA here is from genome assembly GCA_022577455.1 of Arizona elegans. Taxonomy (NCBI): domain Eukaryota; kingdom Metazoa; phylum Chordata; class Lepidosauria; order Squamata; family Colubridae; genus Arizona; species Arizona elegans. The sequence goes on along the minus strand of JAKOOJ010000004.1, from coordinate 79,862,365 downwards.
ACCAAGTACTCATAATATTACTCCTAGGTGGTTTTGTAGTAAATAAAATTATTTAGGAGTGCTTGAGATAAATGTTACTGAGGCCCAAAGCTAAAATAATGGTAGTAGCATTTTTGCATGTATAAACCAGTAGGGAGTGTGATGACTCAGTGGTTAAAGATACTGAGCTTGTCAACTGGAAAGCTGACAGCCTGGTTTGAGACCGAGGCAATGCACAATGGGGTGAGCTCCAGTTCCTGCCCTACTCCTGCCCATCTAGCAATTTGAAAGCATGGAAATGAGAGTAGATTAATAGATACTACTTCAGTGGGAAGGTAACAGTATTCTGTGTGTCATGCTGGCCACATGACCACAGAAAATGTCTTTGGACAATGCTTGTTCCTTCAGCCAATAAATGGAGATGAGCACCATATCCCAGAACCAGATATGACTAGACAAGGAAACATTTACCTTACCTTTTATTTAACAATCAGTTTAAGAATGTGATCTATTCCCAGCACTACAGTATTTTAAGATGGCATTGAATGCTACCATTGAGAAGTTCTTCCAGATTCATAAAGATCCTGAAAAATAAGTGTAAAAAACATCAGGTGTTGGATTTTCATTCACGTATATTTCTGGGGAAAAGATAGTCAATTTTAGTTATAAAACTGAGAAAATGAGGATGTTTAACTTTGCTTTCCATCCTGCAATATTCTAGAAGAACAAGTAAAGATACTGAGAAGAATCCAGCTGTCACTCTCCTATAATTTAGGGATTAGCCCAGTGGTGGGTTGCCCCCGGTTCGCACCGGTTCTATATAACTGGTAGTAAAAACAGCGGGAGGATCCACCCACCGACCCCGATGTCATCAAAATGCTTCTGCACATGCGCAGAAGCTTCTGCACTTGCGCAGAAGAGCATGCGTGCACATGAGCAAAGCAAGTGCACGGGCGCGGCCCCGCTGCAAACTGGTAGTAAAGGTAAGTAGAACCCACCCCTGGATTAGTCTGCTCTTTTTCTGATAATACTTTTTCCTTCTTGGTATCAGCTGGTCTTTGTCCCTGTCTTACATTATTGTGGAATAGGTTGTGTATTTCATTTGATTTGATAATTGTTACACTAAATCAATTGTCTAATTACAGTGGATATCTTTGGAGACTACATGTTTTGTTCCTCCCTCATAGTCTTCTTCCAATAATCTTCATCCCTGATTTTGGCTGAGTTTGTACACTATCCTTTGCTGGATTCATTCCAGATGCAGAATACCTCTGTTTCTATTGGTTCAAAATAGCTTCAGGTTTCATATGGGGTTCATAAGGTGGTACAATCATTCTTTGTATTGGTCACAACAAATCTGCCCCAATTTTCACATTAGTTAGTGATTTTAAATCCATCAGATTTTTCAGCATCTTTGGACCTTTTGTGAGCAAAAGGTAGGACTTGTTCTTGTGCCAAATGTGGCTGTCAGGGTTCCAAGTAACACTCCCAATGAAATCAAAACTCCAAGGCAGGCATTTTGCTCAAAGCTTGAATTTATTAGAGATGTCATATTGGCACATCTGGGAAAACCCAAATTTGAAGCCCCTGGATTTTCCACACCCAAAGTAAAGTCTAAGTTCCTTCCCCTGCATCCACATAGGTATCACATAGTCCAATCAGGTCACTGTCCCAACTGTAGTTGATGCCCAGTCACACCTCCCCAGATGCAGGCTGAACATCCTTAACTCCCAAGGGAAAACTGTTGTTAGGGCTAGACACCCCACACTGTCTCCACCCCCGCTCCCATTCCCACAGCTTGCCCATCCACCACTGTGGCAGCCCTGAAGATTCCAATTTAAAGATGGCTCCAGGGCTGACAGGCTGCCCCCATCTCAGCTGATGAGTAGTTCCTGAAACAAGATGAGGGAGGGGGGTTAGTACAGCTGCTCCTAACCACCTCTTTCCCCCCTACCCGGGGGACCTTTTGGCTTGCTAAGGAATTTATCATGAACTGTTTCACTAATCTATCTGCCTTCACATCCCAGCTCTTGACCGAGATGGCCTCAGACAAAGGGTACCCCTTCTAATGAACTAAATATTGCAAGCGACCCGTATGCACTCTGGAGTCCAATATTCTTTTAACCTCATAATGGGTCTCTCCCTGCAATATCATTGGCTTTGGCGCTGGACGGTCCTGCGGTCTGAGCTGTGAACTGACTGCAGGTTTCAGTAAGCTGCTATGGAAAACCAGATGCACTTTCCTTAATAGGCATGGGAGGTTAAGCTGTATTGTTACTGGGTTAATTACTTTCTCTATTGGAAATGGCCCTAGGAACTTAGGTCCTGGTTTCTTGCTAAACAATCTCAGCTTAAGGTATTTGGTTGACAGATATATGCAATCTCCCACCCTAAAAGGGGGTTGGAGAGATTGTTGTTTATCCTCCTGTTTCTTGTATGCCTTTGCTGCTTCCACTAGTGCTTTCTTCATATTCTCCCAGCCCCGGTTCAGCGAATCCATCCATTCAGCCAGGGTCATGGACGATGGCGGCTCATGTGACAACTCGGGCATGGGAACAAATTCCATTCTGCTAGTGATTTGAAAGGGGATTAGCCTGGTGCTACTGTGCACTGTGTTATTGTAAGCCACCTCCATGAAAGGCAGCAAATCTGCACTGTTCTCTTGTTGGTAGTCCACATAGCATCTCAGGTACTGCTCCATCATGGCATTCTTATGTTCTATGGCTCCGTTAGTACTCAGATGAAAAGTCGAGCTAAGTCCCTGGGTCGATCCGATGGACTTTAAAAACTCCCTCCAGAATTTAGTGGTGAACTGGACCCCCCTGTCAGAGATAACCCTGCGAGGCACTCCATGTAGCCAGTAGATTTGTTTGATAAACCTCTTGGCCAACTTCCTAGCTGAGGGCAATCCTGAGCAGGTGGTGAAATGGGCTTGTTTTGAAAATAAATCAATCACAGTTCAAATGACAGTATTTCCTCTGCTTTCTGGGAGTTCGACTATAAAATCCATAGCAATTTCCTCCCAGGACCGGCAAGGGTCAGCCACTTGTTGGAGAAGCCCAGGGGGTTTCTCCAGCCTCATTTTCATGGTTGCACATGTAGAAAAGCTCCTAACATAATCCTCCACATCTGCTTTCATCTTGGACCACTAGAATTGCCTCCTGGCTAGGTGGTTTGAAGGAATTCGAAATGGATGGCTAATCAGGAGTCATGGCTGCATTGTATGACCTGAAGCCTCAAACATAGAGGAACATAGAGCTTGGATCCTTTCCAAGCTATCCCATTTTGTAGGGTGAGGATTTCCTGATTTTCTTCAAACCACTGATCGGCTGGGAGTGCAGACTTCAGGGTTGCTGTGATTTGATTCCCCCTAGGGCTGCTCTGATGTCTGGTTTGACCTCTTGTTTAACTTGAGTTGCTGGTTGGGAAGGGGAATGATCGTGTGGATGACCTCCTCCCTCTGACTATTAAATTGTGGCTTTCTTGACAAGGAATCCACTAGCAAATTCTTTCCCCCTGGGATGCATTTTAGCTCAAAATTGAACCTTTTGAAGTACTGCACCAAGCACACTTGCTTGGGGGAAACTTCTGAGGGATCTTTAGGGCTTTGAGGTTCTTGTGGTCAGTCCAGACCTTGAAAGGCACTTTACTCCCCTCTAAGAAGTGCCACCAGGAAAGGAGAGCCCAGCGGATTGTGCAGGCTTCCTTTTCCCATATTGCCCACCATCTTTCTGTGTTGGTGAGCTTCTTGGACACATGGGTGCAGGGTAGGGATTGACCCTGGGGTTTTTTCTGTAAAAGCACCACTGTTATAGCCATGTCGCTGGTGTCAGCTTGGCTGATGAACTGCCATTCGGGGTCGGGGTTGAAGAATGGGTTCTTCGGCGAAGAGTTTCTTTAATCTCTTGAACACTCTTTGGCAGTCCAGTGACCAGGCCAGTGATTGATTTGGTCATGGTTTTGTAGCAGGGTCCCATTTTCAGCAGCTCCATTAGGGGTAGGGCTACTTCTGCAAATACTTTCTTTCTTTATTCTTTAGTTGTATTACCTAATGGAGATGGGGAGAAAAATCAATTAGTCGGTCCTTCCCACATTCTGGGGGGACCCCAAGGGGCAGGAAGTGGGATATGGGTATATCAGGGGTATGGAAGGTCATGGGAAGCCCAAGGAAAGTGTGTCTGCACTAGGCCTCTCAAGTTCCTCCCCATCTGAGGCATTCCTTGCTCCACTTAATAACCCACTCTTTCATTTAATTATTACACAGGAGAGATAGCTGGCCATTATTTAAGGCAATTCATAACCATAATGGTCCATTACAGTCATAACTTGAGGGCTATCTGTAAATCTTATCTGGCTATTTGCAAATAGATATCACAGTTTGCACAATTTAAGACATTGTTTAGCTATAAGGTCAGCTTTTAATTTACATCTCTTTAAGGTTTGCCAGATTCACTCAGAGATTCACTTCTGCCCAAACGTTGTTGCTTTAGATTATTCTTCCATGGCATCTAAATTGATGGTCCTTGAGAGATGTCCACAAAACATCAGTGTGGATTTTGATGTAAATGTTAGAAACCAGAGACATTGAGCAATGTCCAATGTTTTACTTTTAAAACTAATAAAATAATAATAATAAAATACAGGCAAAAAAACCCCAACAACATCAGTGTGGAAAACTTTGGGGAAATAACCCAAAGAAGAAACTCTTTTCTATGTGAGGATGATAAGGAACATCTCTCCAGCACATAGCTAGAGAGCATTAGAAACACTTTATACACATGTAGGCAGCAAACTAGGCCTGGGCAGTTCTTTTATAGAGAAAGGCTGCATTTTGAGCCTTCATGTGGGGACGTAGGTGAGGTAACATGGTTGAGAGTACTATGCCTTGGTATACTTGCATGGTTTCCTAAGGTTATTTAAGAGGCAAGGTAATGCCTTAAGTGCTGCAAAACTTCAAGGTACCAATTTTCCCATATAGCCTCTTCTTAATCTTACATCCGGATCCTTAAAGCCACTAGGATCCCTAAAAAATCAAAATAAAAAGGTAAAAAAAATATTAGTTCAAGCCATGGAAGTTAAAAGATATAGGTTAATGAAATAACCATGATAAAACATAGGTTAGTGGGATGTAGGAAGTATATAAAATAAAGTTATGCTCACAATTGATTAACATATACAAATGAATAAACAAGATATCTCATATTTTCTTGAACAGATCCTTGGATTTATAATCACTACTGGTGAAGCAACTTAGCTGAGTTGAGAGAGACTGATCTGAAATCTTGTTGTTCTATCTGACTAGCACTATGTACCCCTTTGGCAGAGATTTGAACCTGGCTTTCCATAGTCTTCTTCCAACACCTTACCATAGTGCCATTTTCTCTTTTATTTCCTCTGCATATAGAGAGACATAGGGAGTTTTGCTCATTTTCATTTGAACTTAGATCCCTTCTTTGAAAATTAGCTTCCTCAGTACAGAAGAACAGAAATGAGTGGAGAAACAATCTAGTATTAAATCTGTAACATAAACCAGCCAAAAATGTCCTTCATTTACAACTGAATGCATGATATTTGTTTATGAATTTATTGGTCTTGAGTCAGTATTGTCTCCTGGAAACTGCCTAGATTAGTTCTTGCAGTTTTCTTGGCAAGATTTCGGAAGTGGTTTGCCATTCTTTCTTCCAAGGGCAGAGAGTGTGACTGTGTGAGGAAGTGAAATTGTGGTTACTGTCTGCTCTTTTCAAAAGTAACTGAGTCATACCAACAAGTTCCTCCTCCCTTACTTCAGGCATTCATCTATTCCCTCAGAATTGTACTAAAAGGCATCTAAGCCAGTGTTACAGCTGCCTGGCTAATTAAGCCATACCCTGGCATTTTCCAGGAGTGCTGATGTCCAGCCTCACCTCAGCCAGTTTTTTGAATTTACAAAAGTAAATACTAAAGCAGAATGAAAGATGTATGTAGCAGGAGAAATGAAAGCAAACAACCTACAGACAAGGAAGGTGAGGCAATCTCTGGGGATTGGCAGCTATCATAAACAGGAATAAGGATTTTCATTCAGTCACCAGAACCACAAGTATAGATAGGAGCATGTCAGAGATGGGTTTCAGCAGGTTCTGACCAGTTCTGGAGAACCAGTAGCGGAAAGTTTGAGTAGTTTGGAGGACCGGTAGTAAAAATTCTGACTGGCCTCTCCCCCATCTGTTCTCTGCCTCCCAAGTCCCAGCTGATTGGGAGGAAATGGGGATTTTGCAGTAACCTTCCCTTGGAGTGGGGAGGGAATGGAGATTTTAAAATATCCTTCCCCTGGTGTGGAGTGGGAATAGACATTTTACAGTATCCTTCCCCTGCCACACCACCAAGCCATGCCACACCCACCAAGCCACACCCACAGAACCAGTAGTAAAAATTTTTGAAACCAACCACTGGAGCATGTCCTGGTGCAAATTCTGCTTGGAATTGAAACTTTTCTGGAGCTCAGGAGTTACTAGAAAAAGAATAAGCACTCTGAAATAGCACTTTATTCAAACTACTGTGATAATGTTTGTAAAAGATAACAGTTCTATATTCATTTCAGAATCTTTAAACCAGTGGTGAAATCCAAATTTTTTTACTACCAGTTCTGTGGGCGTGGCTTGGTGGGCATGGCTTGGTGGGTATGGCAGGGGAAGGATACTGCAAAATCTCCATTCTCATCCCACTCCAGGGGAAGGATACTGCAAAATTCATTCTTCTGCGCATGCGCAAGATGGCGACTTCCCTGTGACTCCGGTGTTTCGGGGGGCTGATTATAGCTTTAGGGGGCCTTTGAAGGGCTGAACTTCGATCACTGCAGCCCTGGCCCAGCTGGAGGAGTGTCGGGGCTCTCTGCTGAGGGGTCTCCGGCTTCTTAGAACTTCCTGGAGGCTCGCGGAGGCTTGCGGAAGCTCGCGGCTTGTGGAGACCACAGGGCAGCGAGAGCAGCCCGAAGGAGGAGGGGGCGGCGGCAGACCTCCCATGGCGAAGGCGGCAGAGCCAGGAAGACGTCGTCAGTGCCGCGGCGATGGCGAAGGTGCGGCACCCCCTTCGGGATCCTCGCCAGCCCAATCCGCCCCCTGGACATGTGCTAGGGCGGTGAGGAGGGCGAGGTGAGGACGGGGAGGCTGGCAATGGTGGCAGCAGCGATGCTGGCGGTGTGGAAATGGCGGCCGCTGGCTCAATGAAGGGGCCGCCGCAGTTTGGTGTGTGGGAGTGTTGGAGATGGTGGCAGCTGCTTACTCGTGGTGTTAGACCTCCTGGGTGATCGTGGGGCGCTGTTTGGCCCCTTTGTCGTCCCAGAGGCCTCCATGTTGATCTATGAAGGCTAGCGAGATGAGCAGTTATAAGGAAGATCTAGAGGGATGGGGGAGAGCTGGACCATGACTGAGGGTTTTTCCCCCCTCTGGCGTTTGTTGCCTTGGCTCTCCTCTTTCCCCTCCCATCATCTCCTGGACTAGGTGTCATCTTGACCTCCCTGGAGTTTTTGACTGCTATGATCTCCACCGTTGAACCTGCCCTGGACTATGTGGACTGACCTGATCCCTTTCTTTCCCTCTTTCCCTCCATTGAATGGAGGTTTACATCTGGGGATTCAAGTCTTGGTGGAGTGGGTCTACAGCTGCTGTCTCAACTCCGGTTCTTGGACGATCGTGGTTGACCAGCCGCCGTGAGAGGGGGGCTGGGTCACCCTTTACCGGTCCGAAACAGCATTCTTACTCCTGCCATTGCCGTGAGAGGGCAATGAGGTCCTACGTGTCCTATTGGAATTCTATTGAAGCCTGGTACTCACTCCTCTTGACTGTGATAACATCAAATTGTCCCCTGGCTATTGGCCATGGATTATCACCTCCCCTTGATGTCCAGATGTACTTGGTGAATGACCTTCGTGCCCTGCGAGATTCCCCCCTCTCGCAGGTTTGGCCCTCTTCATTATCGAGGGCCTATCTTGATGACGGGCGTTGGAGCCCCGAGAGATGGCATGTGGCAAAGAAGAGTTTGAGGGGCTTTTTAAGTGGGTTTTTTAGTGGGTTTTTAACAAACGTTTTAAGGGGTTCGGGGGAGATTAGGGTGGGTTCTGGGGGAAATCCACCGGGTTCAAGACCAGCCTTAGCGAAGGGCTGCAACACTAGGGACGTAGAACCGGAGGTCGGGGAGGGGGTTGGAGTTCAATTTAAAGAGGGCTGTTCCATCAGTATAGTGAGTGGGAGGGGCAGATATGGCGGAAGCTGGGGACCACATCATGTTCGGGAAATGCGCACTCGCTGTCTTAGAGTGATTGCACACTCCAGTCCCCAATGCTTTCCTCGTTCCCCAGGCTGTCCAGATTCTCAGGGCCAAAGCCTCCAGCTGATGTTATGCAATGCCAGATCCGTTGTTAATAAAGCCCCCCTCATTCACAATCTTATTCAGGAGGGGGAGGCGGACCTGGCGGGCATTACGGAGACCTGGTTGGGCCAGGAGGGGGGAGTTCCCCTCGTGGATATATGCCCACCAGGCTTCCGTGCATTTCATCAGCCGAGGGCTCAGGGCAGGGGCGGGGGGGGTGGCGGTTATTATAAAGGAAGGTCTGGATCCAAGGGAGACCACTGTTCCACAGATAGCCGGATGTGAGTCCCTCTTTGTGAAGTGGGGTCGTGGAGTACAGATGGGCTTGTTGGTCACGTACCTGGCTCCCTGCCAGGTGGCAATGGCCCTGCCCGAGCTGCTTAACGTTATAGCCGAGGTGGCGGTGGACACCCCCAGACTTATTATCATGGGAGATTTCAACCTGCCATCTATCGGTGAAACGTCTGAGATGGCTCAAGAGTTCATGGCTTCCATGACGGCCATGGACCTTACTCAGCTAATTCATGACCCCACTCACACAGGGGGACACACTCTGGACTTAGTTTTTGTCTCTGGTCAGTGGTTGAGTGGCCTTGATATAGGGGATATAGCCATCGAACCCTTGTCATGGTCTGACCACTCGCTCCTTCGACTGGACTTTCTAACTGCTGCACCCCGCCGCAGGGAGGCGGGACTGACCAGGTGGCTCTGCCCCAGGCACCTGATGGACCCTGATAGGTTCCAGATGGAGCTTGGGCCATTTCCTGAGACTCTGGCTCATGACTTGGCTGAAGACCTGGTGGCCGCCTGGGATAGTGCGGCTACCGGGGCCTTGGACCGAGTCGTGCCTTTGCGGCCTCTGACCCAGCACCGAACTCACCTAGCTCCTTGGTTCTCTGAGGAGCTTAGGGAGATGAAGCGCCGGAAAAGACGCCTGGGGAGTAGTTGGAAGACCAGCCGCTCCGAATCCGACCGAACACTGGTGAGGTCTCATATTAAGACCTACCTAGTGGCGATAAAATCTAGCTATTTTGCTGCTCTTATCGCGTCATCAAATAATCGCCTGGCCGCCCTGTTTAGGGTGACCCGCTCCCTCCTTCATCTGGAAGTGCGGGATGACCCCTTGCAGGGCCGAGCTGAGGACTTTGTGCAGTATCAGTATGACAAAATCGCTCAGATTCGGGAAGGGCTGGCCTCTGACTGGGTAAGTCCGGACGGGATGACTGAGGCAAGTCTTGAGAGTGTTAACTGGGGGGAGTTCGATCCTGTGGCTCCCGAGGACATGGACAGGGTCCTGGGACGGCTGAATGCGACCACATGTTTATTGGACCCGTGTCCCTCCTAGTTGGTACTGGCTTCCCGGGAGGTGACACGAGGCTGGCTCCAGAAGATTGTTAACGCTTCTTTGAGTGAGGGGGTCCTGCCGGCCGCTTTGAAAGAAGCGGTTGTGAGGCCCCTCCTCAAGAAGCCCTCTCTGGATCCGGCTGTTTTGGCTAACTATCATCCAGTCTCCAACCTTCGCTTTGTTGCGAAGGTTGTTGAGAGTGTGGTTGCGCAACAGCTTCCCCAGCACCTGGATGAAGCTGTCTATCTAGACCCGCTCCAGTCCGGCTTCTGGCCTGGGCACAGCACGGAAACAGCATTGGTCGCGTTGGTGGATGATCTCTGGAGGGCTCGGGATAGGGGTTGCTCCTCTATCCTGGTCCTGTTAGACTTCTCAGTGGCTTTTGATACCATCGACCATGGTATCATGTTGCACCGGTTGGCGGGGTTGGGGGTGGGGGCACCGTTTTGCGGTGGTTCTCCTCCTACCTCTCTGACTGGTCGCAATCTGTGTTGACAGGGGGGCAGCGGTCGACCCCGAGGCACCTTGCTTGTGGGTTGCCACAAGGGTCAGTCCTCTCACCCCTTCTGTTCAACATTTATGTAAAGCCACTGGGTGAGATCATCCGTGGCTTCGGGGTGGAGTTCCATCAGTACGCTGATGACACCCAGCTGTACATCTCCACCCTGGGCCACCCCAACGATGCCCTTGAAGTGATGTCCCGGTGCCTGGAAGCCGTGCGGGCCTGGATGGGGAGAAACAGGCTCCGACTCAACCCCTCCAAGACCGAGTGGCTGTGGCTTCCGGAGTCCCGATATAGCCAGCTGATGCCATCGCTGGCTATTGGGGGCGAATCACTCGCCCTCACAGAGAGGGCTCGTAACTTGGGCATCCTCCTGGACGCACGGCTGTCTTTAGAAGATCATTTGATGGCCGTGGCCAGGGGGGCTTTTTATCAGGTCCGCCTGATACGCCAGTTACGCCCCTTTCTAGATCAGGACTCCCTACGCACAGTCACTCAGGCACTCGTCACTTCCCGCCTCGACTACTGCAACGCTTTCTACATGGGGCTCCCCCTGGGGTGCACCCAGAGGCTCCAGCTGGTCCAGAACGTGGCCGCGCAGGGGATTATGGGGGCGACGAGGCGCTCCCATGTGACACCTCTCCTGCGCGAGCTGCACTGGCTCCCGGTGGTCTTCCGGGTGCGCTTCAAGGTGTTGGTGACCACCTTTAAAGCGCTCCATGGCTTAGGGCCGGGGTATTTACGAGACCGCCTTCTGCCACCAATAGCCTCCCACTGGCCAGTACGCTCACACAGAGTAGGCCTCCTCAGGGTGCCATCCGCCAGACAATGTCGGCTGGCGACTCCCAGGGGGAGAGCCTTCTCTGTGGCGGCGCCTACCCTCTGGAACAACCTCCCCCCAGAGATACATACAATAACAGACCTCCGGATTTTTCGTCGGGCCATGAAAACCCATTTATTTCAACTAGCTGGGCTGGCTTGAGTTAAGTTTTAAATTGGTTTTTTAAATTGGGTTGTTTTAATTTACGGCCAAAATATTTAATTATTTTAAACTGCTTTTAAATTTTGTATGTTTTTGTTTTTTACTTTGGCTGTTCACCGCCCTGAGTCCTATTTGGAGAAGGGCGGTATAGAAATAGGAACAAATAAAATAAATAAATAAATAAATAAATAAATAAATAAAATCCCTATTCCCTCCCCACTCCTGAGGGAAGAATATTGCAAAATCTCCATTCCCGTCCCACTCTGGGGCCAGCCAGAGGTGATATGTGCTGGTTCTCCGAACTACTCAAAATTTCCGCTACCAGTTCTCTGAACTGCTTAAAATTTCTGCTACCGGTTCTCCAGAATCTGTCAGAACCTGCTGGATTTCACCCCTGCCCTAAACTAATATACAATCAGTGTCTTTTACAAACATTTTTGCAAAAATGTTTGTAAAAGACATTGGTTGTATATTAGTTTAAAGTTTGGATAAAGTGCTTTTATTTGATCAGCATATTAACAGCCTCAGTGCAAAGGACTGAATATTAAAGACATATTTATGTGGCATCATCACCTTGCAAAGCCTAGAAGAGTAGAGGTGGCTTCCGGTTTCCTCGTCTTCGGCGGCGACGGTGCTTTCTTTTGGCACCGCCACCCCCGCCGCTTGTAGAGCCGCTTCCTGATTGCGAAGCGGCTCGAAATCTTCGAAATCCTTAGGATTGAAGAAGAAGAGGCAGCAGGGCACAGGTAGAGCCCCTGCAACCCCCCCAGGGAACTGTTTCTGGGGAGGAAGCAGGCGCGGCTCCCTTACAACCTGCTGAAACTCCGGGCGGCGTGGGACGTCTTCTGCTTGTGCGGAACAAGCCGACCTCAGGAAACCTTTAAAGAGCGAGGAAATAACTCAAATAAACATCCGCAATCCACTTGAACCCTGAAACTTTGAACTGCAAGTATTAGTCCTTTGCTGAACTTTTTTACTGAAGTGAAAGTCTCGGAATGAGTGAAAGTGATTGAAAAAATATGGCGCTCAGCAAATGAATTAGTGGGTGTGGATTGGTGAAGTTATCTTGTCTTGCTACAAAGTTAAAAAGTTGTTACAGAGTTGCTCCGGCTGCAACAGAAATAAGAGGAAAATCTCTCCCTTTTACTTGTCTTTGCTGCATTATAGCTTTGCTTTGAGTAATTCTGGGGGACTTTTTTAGAAGGTATTGTGGAGGTGGCAGAAGAGGCGGACCCTCCCTTTTTAAGAAAGCTAGCTTACGTGGCAGGATGGCTTCAAAAAAGCAGGAAGGCAAAACAGGGGGGGGATCCCCCCCACGTAAGCAGGATACGCAGTCACAAGCCCAAAAAAAAGATTTGGATATGGGAGAATTAAAAGCATTCATCTCAAATATTTTGGATGAGAAATTTCAAGACATGGATGACAAAATAAATAAAATAGATGAAAAAATTCAAAAGTCACAACAGGAAATCATGCAGGAAATGCAGCAGAGCCAAAAGATGGTGACCAAAAAAATAACGGATGTGGCGTCTGGTCTGGCAGGATTTATTATGAAAGTTGAGACAAAAGTGGATGAATTTAAATTAGAAGTTAATGCTAAGATGAAAAATAATGATCATAAATTTTTTGATGTTGATGACAAGATGCAGAGAGTTGAGAATGATATTGTTATGATGCAATTTCGTGCAATGGAATTTGCTATAAGGCTTCGAGGAATTAGAGAAGAGGAGAGACAAGATTTGAGACAGATCTGTGCTGAAGCCCTAGCTGTGATTTTAAAAGTTGAACCTGAGATGGTTTTTTGCAAAATAGATAAAATCTATAGAGTTAATTCGTGGGTGGCCAGACAAAGACAATTGCCTAGAGATGTGGTCATATATTTTACAGATAGAGCAATAAGAAATGACATTTTGCAAAAATCTTTTCTCACTTCTGTGCAAGTGAGTGGATCCAAGATTACAGTTTACAAGGAGCTCCCACCTAAGATGTTGAAATCTAGAAAAGAGTATGGTTTTCTTGTTAAAGAACTGCAGAATAATCAAATCCCATTTCGTTGGGACGCCCCAACTGGCATAATTTTGAGATATAAGGGAGAGAAACACCGTCTGAATACTGTGGAGAAGGTGGAGCAATTTTATAATGACATCTTTAAAGAAAGAACTCCATCCCCACGCACATCTACAGTTTTGGAGATTAAAGAACAACAATCTAAGCAGGAATTAGCAGAGCTGAAGGGTGCTGAAGGAGGCTTTTTGGATGAGCCTTTGCTGGAACCTTCTCCAATCTCGGAGCTGGCTTGGGCGGCTGAAGTTAAGGATCAGCGTATAACTCGAGCAAAAGCCAAGGAACTTAAAGAAAAGTTACAGCAGGAGAGTCAAGACAAGGCTGGGGCTGTGGGAAAAGCAGGACAGAGGATCTCAGATGACATCCTAAGGTTCTGCGCTTCGCTCCAGAAGGAGAATAAGGATGATTAAATGTTTATCTTGGAATGTGAATGGGTTGAATGCAACACAAAAAAGGAAGAAAATATTTGCATATTTAAAACAACATAATAATGATATAATTTGTTTACAAGAAACGCATATTACAGTTCAAGATCAAAACTATTTGAAAAATTCCAAATTAGGAACACATTTTATATCCTCAACTAACCAAAAAAAGAATGGTGTGGTTATTTATGTAAACAAAAAATTAACAGCCAAACTTATAGAAGCTGATCAAGATGGTAGGTTTGTAGCAATTGAATTACTTTCTGCTAATAGTCAAATTCTTCTGATAGGAATTTATGCTCCTAATCAACAACAGGACTATTTTTATAAAATGCTGCATACTAAAATACTTCAATGGGATTATAGATCTATTTTAATTATGGGAGACTGGAATGGAGTAATTGACTCTAAATTAGATAAAAAGACTTTGGCAAAATCAAGAATTAGATTACCACAGACTTTTTTTGATATGAAAGAAGACCTGGAATTAAAAGATATTTGGAGAATACATAACCCAAAAGAACTGGACTATACTTTCTTTTCTGACAGACATAGATCCTTTTCCAGGATTGATTTCATTTTGTTGTCTGATGACTTACTTGTTAGGACAAAAAGAACAAAGATTCTGCCAAGAACTTTGACTGATCACAGTCCAGTCTGGATAGAAATTGAGACATGTAAGAATGAGAGACGCTCTTGGAGATTAAATGAAAACTTGTTTAGATATGAGAAAAATATAATAGAACTTAAAAAGCATCTGAAAGAGTTTTTTGAAATGAACTTGAATAAAGGCACCCCAATGGAAATTGTGTGGGACGCAAGCAAAGCTTATATGAGAGGGGTGCTTATATATATGAACTCTAAACATAAGCGGATTCGACAAAAGAAAAGACTTGAATTGGAAGCAGAAATAAAGGACAAAGAACAGTTACTTATTAAAAACCCAACAGATGAAAGAATACTTAGTGTTATAAAACTTTTGAAAGACCAATTCCAAATGCTTATAGCAGAACAAGTTGCAACAAACTTACAATATGCGAAGCATAATACATTCTGCAATGCTAATAAACCAGGCAGGTGGTTGGTTTATACATTAAGGAAGAAACAAAGCATACGGACTATTGATAGTGTTGATATTGGGGGGAAAGAAGTTTTTCAACAGAATTTAATAAAAGAAGCCTTTCTTCAATATTACACTAAACTATATGCCAGAGAGGAGGTGCAGAATGGACTTATAGAAAAATATCTGGACAATAAAAGAGTTACAAAAATCACTGAACAACAAAAGGAAAGAATGGATTATCCCATAACAGAGGAGGAGATAATAGCAGCAATAAAACAATTAAAAACAGCCAAAGCTCCTGGAACGGATGGTCTGACAGCAGTGTATTATAAAACTTTACAGGCAGAAATGGTGGAACAACTCAGAGACTTATTTTGCAACATACAAAGGGGGAAAAGTACCTCCATCGTGGACTACAGCTTATATTTCTTTGATACCAAAAGAGCAAGCAGGTCCCAAAAAACCGGAGAATTACAGACCAATATCTCTTTTGAATACGGATTATAAAATTTACGCAAAAGTATTAGCCAACAGACTGATGCCAGTAATTCAAAAGGTGATTCATGATGACCAGGCGGGATTTATTGAGGGTAGGCACATGAAGGACAATGTAAGGCAAGTAATAGATTTATTGGAATATCTTGAGAAGAATAAACAGATCCCTGCAGTGCTGGTCTTTCTGGATGCAGAGAAGGCCTTTGATAGAGTGGATTGGAATTTTCTATTAAAGACATTAAAAAAGATGGACTTTGGGGACCAATATATACAGGCGGTCTCAGCAATTTATCAAGAGCAAAAGGCACAGATCATTATCAATGGAAGTTTGACAACAGAGTTTAAAATTGAAAAAGGTACAAGACAGGGATGTCCACTGTCCCCATTGTTGTTCATTTTAACACTAGAAGTCTTGTTAAATACTATAAGGGATTCTAACACATTGAAAGGTATAATGATAAGGCAAGAGGATTACAGAATAAAGGCATTTGCAGACGATCTGGTTGTTACCCTAACACAGCCAATGGAATCGATAATCCAGATGAAGGACATTATACAAGACTTTGGTAAAGTTTCAGGTTTCAGATTGAATCAGAGAAAAACTAAGATGGTAGTTAAAAATATGACACAAGATCGTAAACTGGAGTTAGAAAGGAGGGCAGGTTTTGAGATTGTACCAAAGGTAAAATATCTAGGAGTTCAGGTTGCAGAATCAAATATGAAATTGTTTCAAAATAATTATGAGGCGTTGTGGCGAGAGGTGCAAAAAGATATGGAGATTTGGAAAAAACTGCAGCTGTCTTTACTTGGAAGAATAGCAGCAGTTAAGATGAACATTTTGCCAAGATTTCTTTTTTTGTTTCAAATGATTCCGGTGCTCAAAAATGATAAACAACTAAAAGCATGGCAAACTGGTATCAACAAATTTGTCTGGAACGAGAAAAAACCAAGAGTAAAAATGAAAATTACGCAAGACATCCCAGAAAGGGGAGGTCTCAAACTTCCAAACCTACAATTATATTATGATGCAACAGCTTTGACTTTAGTAAGTGATTGGTTTGGAGGAAAAAAGACTGGAATATTGAATGTAGAAAGTTTTGATTTGGAATTTGGATGGCACGCTTACTTATTTTATGACAGCAAAGTGGATAAAGTATTTAAAAGCCATATACTTAGAGATTCTTTGCTGAGAGTTTGGAAGAAGCACCGAAACAACTGGAATTATAAAATACCGCTATGGCTGGATCTTGGTCATACCTTGTGGAATACAAATATAATGTCACTCGGGGGGTTTTTATATAAAGAGGTTCTTTTTACAGATGCGGGCAGATGGCAGCTGAAGACATTACAGACATTGTTGGCTGAAGGGATTAATTTAACTTGGTTACAATATAATCAACTGCAATTGAGATGGAAAGAGGACCAAAAAACTGGTATTATGATGTATGAGGAAGAATTAGTTAGACATATAAAAGAGAAAGGCCCAATGCATATTAAAAGACTTTATAATGTTTTGTTAGAAAGGGATTCAGAAACTGAACTAGTTAAAGACTGTATGGTTAAGTGGGCACAAAATTTTGAGGAACCAGTGATGTTGGAAACATGGGAAAAAATTTGGGTTCAGAATGTTAAATTTACACAGTCGCAGAATCTGCGGGAAAATTTCTATAAAATGTTTTATAGATGGCATTTAGATCCCAAAAAATTGTCGTGTATGTACCCTAGTGCCCAGCCTAAATGTTGGAGATGTGACTGCTTAGACGCTACATATTATCATGTTTGGTGGACCTGTAAGAAAGTTAAGGCTTTTTGGGTAAAAATTTGGTGGGTCATGCAGAATGTTTTGAAGAGAAAAATTCAATTTTCTCCACAACTGTTTTTATTGGGTATAGTTAAGGGTTTTACATTGGGGGAAACAAAAATGATATTGTACATGATAACTGCAGCAAGATTGTTGATAGGTAAATACTGGAAAAATGAAGCGCTGCCTTCGATTGAGGAATGGACTTTGAAGATGGCCAGTTTTGCGGAGATGGCGAAGATTTCAGCATATTTAAAAGATTGTTCTCAAGAGACTTATGAATGGGAATGGAAGAAGTGGATAAATTATGTTCAGCATAAATATCAAACTAGGAAGTATCAAATAGCCTTTATTTAAAAATGTTATATAAGATAGAAACATTTTAGGGTTGAGGATAAAAATTTGTTAGAAAATGTTATATTAAGATAGAAATATTTTAAGGTTAAGGATGAAAATTTGTTAGAAAATGTTACATTATGATAGAAATATTTTTAAGGTAATCAGGATGAAAATTTATCTGAAAATGATATACCAAGATAGAAATAGGTTAATGTAATGAAGATGAAAATTTGTAAGGGGGAGGGAGGGGTTCAAGTTTTATATACAAAGGCGGGTTTTTTCCTTTTATCTGACATGAGCATACTAGGAAGTCTGGGGGGAGGGGAGGGTTAGGGTGGGCTGGGGAGGTTGGGAAGTTTGGGGGGGGTAGTGGGGGGGGAAAAAGGGGGTGAAAATGTAATTGTAAAACTTTTGCAATAAAAAAAAAAAAAGAGTAGAGGTGGCTCAGAGCAATAGCGTATTGTTGGAGAAGGGCTGCAATAAAGTATTACAAAAGATTTGCAATGATATGTCAGTGATACTGCCAGTCAGTGCAGAGACCTCTCACAACTGGCCCAAGGTTATTCAGCTGACTTTGTGCCTAAGACGGGACTTGAATTTATGGCCTCTTGGTTTCTACTTTGAAGCCTTATTTACTACATCAAACTGGATCACTGAATGTATTAAATACTTTAACTAAAAAACTCAAAAATACTATAACTGCAATATAATTAAAGTGATGAATTTCAGCTATTTCCCTAAATCAGCTCACTGTCCCAACTATCCCTAAATCATAATTTGACTTGTTTTGTGTTAGTTTATACAGCTGTTTGACTTACAAACTAAGTTTACAATAGAAAGTACAATGCAAACCCAGCTATTGTGATTGATTCAATAAAAAATAGTTAAATAAGCCATGCTGAGGCATGACATACAAACTCAACCACTGAGCTAGCTTTTTTACTAGGAATTCTTTTTTTGATGCTGATATCATCCACCATAGAAATAATGATGAGTTTTCTAGCTAGTCAATTATGCTCATGGGCATGATGAATTTACATTATCTCGTTGCTAAAGCAACTATAGATACTTACTACCCAATTCAAGGAAATGAACTGAAATATAATTCGTGTTAACAGCTTGGCTTTAAAAAAAAAACCCCACCAAGATTCTTACTTTTAAATGAGCCTTTGCTTATCTTTATATTCTATATTTTTAGATAAAGGACACAGCCTCTTACTTAGAATTTCATTGTAAATAAAACAGCTAATAGACAAACATTTTAGTATCTCTAGCAGTGATTAAAACTTTTCCCTTTATCTTTCATGTTGTGATGATTGTGGAAGTGCGGGAGAAGAAACTAAGAAAATATTTAAAAAGCATTGTAACACTGAAACTATAGATATAGCATGACTGTCTAGTTTTGGCTTGCTTCTTCCAATTCAGGGAGGGGGCAAAGAGACTAATAAATACCATATTTTTCACACTATAAGACGCACCAGACTATAAGACACACGTTAGCTTTAGAGATGGAAAACAAGAAAAAAAAATCTGCCTCCCAGCATTCATCCGGTATTCATCTGGCTAGTGACTTTGCAACAAACAGCAAACAGTAAACAGCCTGGTCAGCTTCAGCATGTTATTGCAGCCCCAGCACGTGGCTCGTTAGGGCTCTGCTCAGTGGTGAAATTAATTTTTTTCTCCTACCGGTTCTGTGGGCATGGCTTGGTGGTGGTGGTGGTGGGGGAGTTCTTTGACTGAGTGGGCATGGCCAACTTGATGTCACTCACAGCCACGCCCACTCAGTCACATGACCCCACCACCACCAAAGCCATGCCCACAGAACTCAGCTTCTTCTGCGCATGCCCCAAGATGGCTGCGAAACGCCGGTGAGCTTACCTTGAGGAGAGGCTTCTGGCTTCCCTGGAGGGGATTCGGGGGTCCTGGCGTCTGTTTGAGGGCCCGCCTGGCTGTCAGAACATCTAGGGGCTTGGACCCGATGATTTTCGGGCTCAGTGAGGATGTCGGGGAGCGCCACCAGCACTACCAGCGTCGGAGGGAAACAGCAACAGCGTGGAATTTGAGATAATCAGCTGAGAGACTGCAGCTGCGGTCGGCGCAATTGGGCAGCCGGGAGAACGCTGAGAGAGCCGGCGCTTGGGATGCGCCGAGGAGGCCGTGGCCTCGGGGGACGAATGGGGGGGGTTCCCCAGGCTTTTGCAGTGTTGCTGGGCGCCCCCCGAGGCGGCCAAGGTTGCTACGGCGGCTATTTCATCTTTGCGTCGCTGCGGAGACCGTTGGACTCGCTAGATTCCCGCTAGACTCCGCCCCGAGTGCCCCTGGCTTTCTTCTCGCCCTTGGACCGTGCCATACCATCAATGCTGTGTATGGCCCTCTGGTGGTCGGAGGAGTTGGGGCCGCCAGACAGTGGGTCAACATGGCAGATGGGGGTTTCCCCAAGTCTCCTCCCACCGCCCCTCCCCAGGTTGTACTTTGGGGATGCGGTTGGTGGGGGTGTGAAAGGCCAGTCTTTGTCATTTGTTCCATCTGGACATGTCTTTGACATGGAACTGTCTATCCTGCCTTTGGATGTTCCGCTCTGTCCCCCCTCCAGGAGGTACCAGGGATGATGTACCAGACTGATGGATCTTGCCTGCTGGCAACAGGACTGGGGTTTTAGTTCTCCCAACATGACCGGTGTGAGAGAGCGGCTCATGTGGTCCTTGATTTGTCGGATTCCCCCATTGCAGTGAGAGGGCAATGGGGAGGGCTTTTGTTCCATCGCTTGTTACGCCTCTCCCTGGACTTTGTCATCAGCCGATGAAGTTTCCTCTTTTGAAGCCCCCGGACTATGTCAGCCTATTTATCATCATTACAGTCCCCCAGATGTATTCTAGGACTGAACTTCTTGGTCTGCGAGATTCCCCCCTCTCGCAGATTTGGCCCTCTACGCTATCGAGGGCCTACCTCGATGAAGGGTCTTGGAACCCTGAGAGGTGGCATGCAGCGAGGAGGAGGTTGTGGGGTTTCTTAGTCAAATTTTCATTTTGTATTTTAAAAGGGTCTGGGAGGGGGGAGGGGTTTTTAAGGGGACCCGGGAAGGGGGGAGGGGGTTGTAGAGATGGACCGGGGGGTCCATATAGCTACTGTGCGGGGTGGTGGGTTGGTTGGGCGCAGCGGAGGAGACGAGAAGGGTAACCTAACCGGGGCTCCGGGTGGCGAAAAAAAGGGCAATTCCATCAATGTGATAAGTGGGAGGGGCAGGTATGGCGGATGCAGGGGGTCACATCAAGTGTCAGGGGTGCGCATGCGCTGTCTCCGAGCGATTGCACACTCCGGCCCCCAATGCGCAACTCGTGTCCTGGGTTGCACAGAGTTTCAGGCCCAGGGTCTGCGGCTGATGTTATGTAATGCCAGGTCAGTGGTTAATAAAGCCCCCCTCATTTGTGATCTTATTTCGGAGGGGGGTGCGGACCTGGCAGGTATTACGGAGACCTGGTTGGGCCAAGAGGGGGGGTCGCCCTCGTCGAAATGTGCCCGCCAGGTTTCCATGCATTTCATCAGCCAAGGGCCCAGGGGAGGGGTGGGGGAGTGGCGGTGATTATTAGGGAAAGTCTTTGTCCAAGGGAGACCACTGTTCCTCAGATAGCCGGATGTGAGTCCCTTTGTGTGAAGTGGGGCCATGGGGTACAGATGGGTTTG
Source organism: Arizona elegans (assembly GCA_022577455.1). Classification (NCBI taxonomy): domain Eukaryota; kingdom Metazoa; phylum Chordata; class Lepidosauria; order Squamata; family Colubridae; genus Arizona; species Arizona elegans. Next base: position 79,841,346 of record JAKOOJ010000004.1, on the reverse strand, counting down.
CTGGCCATGTACCTGGCTCCCTGCCACGTGGCAGCGACCCTGCCCGAGCTACTCGACGTCATTACCAGGGTGGCGGTTGATACCCCCAGACTTATTGTCATGGGGGATTTCAACCTTCCATCTGCGGGTGAGACGTCAGAGGTGGCTCGGGAGTTCATGGCTTCCATGACGGCCATGGACCTGACCCAGGTAGTTCAAAGCCCCACTCACATAGGGGGACACACTCTGGACTTGATTTTTATCTCTGGTCAGTGGTTGAATGATCTTGGTAGAGGGGATCTAGACATTAAACCCTTGTCATGGACAGATCATTCGCTCCTTCACCTGGACTTTCCTACCGCTTCCCCCCACCGCAGGGAGACGGAACCGACCAGATGGTTCCGTCCCAGGCGCCTGATGGACCCCGAAAGGTTCCTGATGGAGCTTGGGCCATTTCCTGAGACTCTGACACACGACTCGACTGAAGAGCTGGTGGCCGCCTGGGAAATGGCGGCCGCTGGAGCTTTGGACCGCGTCGTGCCTTTGCGGCCTCTGACCCGATGCCGATCTCAATTGGCTCCTTGGTTCTCTGAGGAGCTGAGAGAGATGAAGTGTCGGAAAAGATGCCTAGAGAGCATTTGGAGGACTAGTCAATCCGATTCTGACCGGACACAGGTATATCAAGACCTACCTAGTGGCGATAAAAGCGGCAAAATCTAACAATTTTTCCGCTCTTATCGCATCTGCAGAGAACCGCCCAGCCGCCCTGTTTAGGGTGACCCACTCTCTTCTTCGGGGGGGAGTGCGGGAAGATCCCTTGCAGGGTCGTGCTGAGGATTTTGTGCAATTCCTGCACGATAAAGTCGCTCGGATTCGGGATGGCTTGGACTCCGATTGGATGAGTCCATGGGAGGAGACGAGGGCAGGTCTTGAGAATGTTATCTGGGAGGAGTTTGATCCTGTGGCTCCCGAGGATGTGGACAGGGTTCTGGGTAAGATTAGTGCCGCCACGTGTTTATTGGACCCGTGTCCCTCCTGGTTGGTACTGGCCTCCCGGGAGGTTACACAAGGCTGGCTCCAGGGGATTATAACTACTTCTTTGAGTGAGGGTGCCTTTCCTGCCGCCTTGAAAGAGGCGGTAGTGAGGCCCCTCCTCAAGAAGCCTTCCCTGGACCCGGCTGAATTAGCCAACTATCGTCCGGTCTCCAACCTTCATTTTGTGGCGAAGGTTGTTGAGAGCGTGGTGGCACGACAGCTTCCCCGACACCTGGATGAAGCTATCTATCTGGACCCGTGCCAGTCGGGCTTCAGGCAGGGGCACAGGACAGAAACGGCATTGGTCGCGTTGGTGGATGATCTCTGGAGGGCTCGGGACAGGGGTTGTTCCTCTGTCCTACTCCTATTAGATCTCTCAGCGGCTTTTGATACTATCGACCATGGTATCATGCTGCGGCAGTTGAGGGGGTTAGGAATAGGGGGCACCGTTCTGCGGTGGTTCTCCTCCTTCCTCTCCGACCGCTCGCACTTTGTGTTGGCAGGGGGACAGAGGTCGACCTCGAGGCATCTCGCATGGGGAGTGCCGCAAGGGTCGGTCCTCTCGCCCCTCCTGTTCAACATTTATGTGAAGCCGCTGGGTGAGATCATCCGTGGTTTTGGGGTGAAGTGTCACCTGTACGCTGACGACACTCAGCTGTACATCTCCACCCCAGACCACCCCAACGATGCCCTTGATGTGATGTCTCACTGCCTGGAGGCCGTGCGGGTCTGGATGGGGAGGAACAGGCTCAGACTCAACCCTTCCAAGACCGAGTGGCTGTGGCTCCCGGCGTCCCGATATAGTCAGCAGGTGCCATCGCTGACTATTGGGGGTGAATCTTTGCCCCCCACAGAGAGGGCTCGCAATCTGGGTGTCCTCCTGGACGCACGGCCGTCTTTAGAAGAACATATGACGGCCGTGGCCAGGGGGGCCTTTTATCAGGTCCGCCTGATTCGCCAGTTGCAGCCCTTTCTGGATCGGGACACCCTGCGCACAGTCACTCACGCACTTGTCACCTCCCGGTTGGACTATTGCAATGCTCTCTACATGGGGCTCCCCTTGAAGAGCACTCGGAGGCTCCAACTGGTCCAGAACGCAGCCGCGCGGGTGGTTATGGGTGCAACCTGTTGCGCCCACGTGACACCCCTCCTGCGCGAGCTGCACTGGCTCCCAGTGGTCTTCCGGGTGCGATTCAAGGTGTTGGTCACCACCTTTAAAGCGCTCCATGGCATAGGACCCGGGTACCTTCGAGACCGTCTTCTGCCACCAATAGCCTCCCACAGGCCAGTCCGCTCCCACAGAGAGGGTCTCCTCAGGGTGCCATCAGCCAAGTCATGTCGGCTGGCGACACCCAGGGGGAGGGCCTTCTCTGTGGGAGCCCCAGCCCTGTGGAATGAACTGCCCCCGGAAATTCGTAAGATTTCTGACCTCCGGGTATTTCGCTGTGCACTCAAGACCCTATTGTTCCGCCAGGCTGGGTTAGCAATATAATTTTTAATTGGATGTTTTAAATTTTTGGGGTTTTAAATTAAGCCAATTATTTAATATTTTTAATTATTTTAATTCGATGTCTATTCTGTTTTTAAATAGGCTGTACACCGCCCTGAGTCCTTCGGGAGAAGGGCAGTATAGAAATAAAATTATTATTATTATTATTATTATTATTATTATTATTATTATTATTATTATTATTATTATTATTATTATTAGGAAAAAAATTTAAATTTCTATTCTGCCTATTTTCCTTTGTTGGGAGATGCCTGCAGCTGTAGGCACTTTTTTTCAGTGTGCCTGCAGGTGCTTCTTGTGCTGAAAGATGCAGCTCCTGCAGGTTCTTGTGGTGAAAGTTACTGAAGCCACTCCCCTTCTTAAATGCACTGCCACCATCACCGCCCTGTTCCATGCGCTGGCTGCATATGTGCACACTGTTGCCTGCTGCCACTGATGAATGACAAATGAATAAATAAATGGTGTGCACATGCACGGCTGGCACATGGAACAGGGTAGCAATGGCGGTGGCGTGTTTAAGAAGGGGAGTAGCTCCGGTAACTTTCACTACAAGAAGCCTGCATCTGCTGCATCTTTCAGCACAAGAAGCTCCTCCAGGCACACCAAAAAAGAGGCTGTGGTTGCAGGCATCCCACAACAAGGGGGATGAGATGCGGGCTGGCATGAAGCCCAGCAGCGATGGCTCAGTCCTGGCTTGCCTTCCTTAGCAGCCAGCCATGGGAAGAAGGTAAGGACGCATCACGTGGTGAAGGGAGAGTGGGCAGCAGCTCCGGGGCAAGGCTGGAGCCAAGGAATCATGCATTCCCCGACTCAGTCAAGGCGGGCGGCGAGCAGGCCGTGGCTCTGGGGCAAGGCCGGGGCCAGGGAATGATGCATTCCCCAACCCAGTTGAGGCAGACGGTGAGTGGGCGGTGGCTCTAGGGCAAGGCCGGAGCCAGGAAATAATGCATTCTCCAACCCAGTCAAGGAGGGCAGTGAGCAGGCAGTGGCTCTAGGACAAGGCCAGAGCCAGGGAATGATGCATTTCCCAACCTCATTGAGGTGGGTGGCAACTCTAGGGCAAGGCCAGAGCCAGGGAATGATGCATTTCCTGTCCCAGTTGAGGCAGGCGGAGAGCAGGTGGCGGCTCTGGGGCTTCGGGAAATCGCATAACCCTGGACCCCAGCCCCCAACCCAAGGCAAAAAGTGAGCGGGCAGCATGCATTGCTTACCTTTAATGAGCTGAGCAGGCGAGGTGACTCATGAAGTGACTAGCTGGGCTGTGTGGTGAAGGGAAATTATATAGAATGGGAGTGGGTGGGTGGGCCAAGCAGCCAGAAGTGCTGAGTGGTCGGAAGCGCCAAGTGAGCTGGAAGGGGTGAACAAGCTGGAAGTGGTGAATGGGCGAGCGGGCAAGCGGGTGACCATGTGGGTGTGGGCAGGGCCACCAGGGATGATTGATACCGGTTCAGCAAATCGATGCCAATCATCCTTACCAGTTTGCCCCTGGCTCCACTCCATTCTGCCCACCACCGGTCAACTAAGCTGAGTTGCTGCACCACCAGGGAACATTGGAGTCTTCGCTGCCAAGCAGCTGACTGGTAGTTGGATCGGCCTCCCGGAATTCTGCTGCTCTAGGCAGCGGGGATTGCCGCTGCCACCTCCTATCACCTCAGCCACCTAGCACCTCCGCTCGCCATTGTTGCCACTGTGTTCACCGCCACCTGCTGCCTCTCACCACTGCCACCTATCGCCACCACCATTCGGGGATGGCAATTGGCGGTGGCAGAGGTGAGTGGCAATCCCCATTGTCTAGAACAGCTGATCGACAGTATTTCAGGAGGCCAATCCAACCACCAATCAGCTGATCAGCAGTGAAGGCTCCAGCATTCCCCGGCGGCAGTGAATGGTGGCAATGGTGATAGATGGTGACAGTAGTGACAGGTGGCAGCGAATGCTGCCGCACCACCACCACCCCTCTCCCCCCACAATATTTGTTCTATAAGACGCACAGACATTTCCACCCACTTTTTGGGAGGAAGAAGTGCATATTATTGTGCAAAAAATATGTTAACTATTCTTGAAGCAAGCAATCATACTTTGTGGTCCAATTACTGTGTTAATTATAGTTAGAATTTTACAAGTTTAGAAGCCATCTACAGAACATAGTGCATTTACAGGAATGACTTAAGAACAGTTTCTTCTTACATTTCTTGAAAAACTTGATGCATAGTTGATGATCCATCCATTTATTTAACATGTAATTATATGAATCTGTGTTATTTAATTTACAGACATTCATTATGGCAAATGCCAAGATGCCTTATTATAAATAATAAGTAAATAAATACATAAATAAATAAATACTACTTGCCTATTTTCTCAGCTTCAGTTTGTAACAATTTTTAAAATTAATTCTCAGTGGCTTCAGTGTTGTGAGCAGTGCTGATCTAGCCATTGGGCAATTTTCCAGCAGTAAATCTTCCAAAAGAGGAGATTCATGATACTTGGGTATGGTCCAGTCCCAAAACATACACACTTGCTGGGATAAGAATACTTGATTAGTTTGAATATATAATTTCCATTTTACTTGTTCTTATATATAAATTGTTCTTGAATATAAATATTATTCTATTCTACTCTACTCTACTTTATTCTAAACTGGGAACAACTTAACATTTCACTAGCAGATCCCTTTTTCCAAACCATTCTGCAAAACAAATTTGCAGAACGTTAAATTTCTTGAAACTATCTGTTTGGCATGCTGGAAACCTGAGACCTTCTATTAAAGAGTCTTCCATGCAGCATAATAAAAAAGGAAGTCCTTTGGTACTTAGCCCTAAGCCTAGATTTACAGAATTTAACAAACCTTTTTCTACTCCTAAAATTGCACAATCTTGCAACTGAGCCTTGGTAGTACAGTGGTTTAAAGCACCCTGTTATTAACACAGCTGCCTGCAATTACTGTAAGTTCGAATCTCACCAGGCTCAAGGTTGACTCAGCCTTCCATCCTTTCTAAGGTAGGTAAATTGAGGACCCAGTTTGTGGGGGCAATAAGCTGACTTTGTATAAATATATAAAAGTATGAAGGATATTGCTTAACGCATTGTAAACCGCCCTGAGTCTCCGGAGAGGGGCGGCATATCAATCAAATTTTTTAAAAAAACTGTGTGTGGTAGAAAAAGTTTTAATGAAATATTCTCTTATTAAGCAAATGAAGCTAGATCCCAAGATATAAAATGGAGTTTAGGAAAAATAAGGGAAGAAACAGGAGTGCAGAAAATTCCAAATAGAATCAATACAATCAATCTAGCTGAACTATACTTACTACTTGTTTCTGTAAACTTTTGGATTTCAGCACATATTCACACTTCACCACTGAGAATACTCTGAACAGAATTCATCTGGGGCTCTTTTCTACAGACTGAAAGGTAAGCTGTCCTTGCTCTTCTTTCTCTTACTATAACCTCTTTAGCAAAAAGTACAAGATAATTGAAGCCAACCTCTTTGGGGAGACTGACTCTTGTACCGCCCAGTCAAGGGGAATGTTCCATTTCAGATGCCCCCATTTTAGTTAATCTATTAGTAATTATCTAGGACAGTGATTCTGTGATGACCTGAGGAAGGGCACAGAGGCAACACAGGCAGCTGGCAATTCAAATTGCCCCTTTATTGCTCCAAATTTTCCCAAATGCTCCCATGTTTCTGGTAAGTCCCAGAGCAAAGTGATCACAGAGAGAGAGAGACACACACACACACACACACACACACACACACATACGCACCTCCAGCAGCCTCTTGCTGCAGATAGTCCTGACCAATGCAGTGAGCATAACGGCTGCAAAGCAAGACATCCAGGAGGGCAAGTCAATGAGTCCAGGAAGCAAAGGAGCAAGGCAATTAATCCAGGAAGCCAGGAAGAAATTAGGAAATCCAGGAAACTTCAAACATTGAAGGCTGGGTCAGCAGGGACTGGGTCAACCCAACACGCCACTAACCCCGACAAAAGGCTGATCAAAAAACCCACCTTATCCCGGTCAATGGGGAAGTCCTCAGGTCGAACATTCATGTAAAGCTGGCACTGCCCAAAAAATGCTGGAAATTGGACTAGTGAGCCATCAAATTTTTCCAGCACCACTACTGGGCATTTGTGGCTTAGCCAGGCTGCTTGCATCTGTGCAATCTGTGCAATCTGCTATGTTAACTGATCGTTGGCATACAATGTGGTACAGAGGAGCAAGTTGGAGTGAGTTAGGAACAAAGTGTGATGACCCAGGGCACGGCACAGAGGCAATACAGGCAGCTGGCAGTTTGAACTGTCCCTTTATGGCTCCAAATTTCTCAAAATGCTCCCATGTTTCTGGCAAGTCCCAGAGCAAAGTGATGACACACACATGTCCAGCAGCCTCTTGCTGCAAGTAGTCCAGACCAATGCTGTGAGCACAACAGCTGCAAAGCAAGATATCCAGCAGAGTCTAGGAAGCAAAGGAGCAAGGCAATTAATCCAGGAAGCCAGGAAGGAATCAGGAAATCCAGGAAACTTCAAACATTGGCAATGGCACTCAACACTCCAGGAATTCAGCATTTGTTCCTAACAAATTCCCCTCCCCACAGCATCTCCTTAAGTCTCAGTCCCCAGGTGTACCTTGTGGAGAGGGGTGAGGTGCACTGTTTCCGCCTTCTCTCTACTCCGTGCTTGAGGATCAGGAGCAGATGGTCCTTGCTCATTGCCTGAGCTCTGTCTCTCATGTTCACTACTTAGCCTCTCTCGGTCATCCTGCCTCCATTCCTCCCTGCCTACAAGTTGTCCCAATCCTGAAAGGCCCTGGCCTGACTTGACCTGCTCCTCCCCATTTTCCTCCAAAACCAACGAAGCTGCCCCCTCAATCTCTATTCGCTCCAGTTCCGGCTCATCTTCTTCCGCAGATTCAGGCTCCAACGGGAGCATGACTGGTTCTCAGCTTGTGGTCTGTGGACCCTTGGGAAGCAGCTATATCATTATAGAGGGTCCGCAAGGCTTGAAGAAATGTTATGATTTAAATCTTAGGTCTTGGTTGTGTGTGACCATTGTCCCTGGCCACAAAAGGTATTTAAAAAGGGGGTCTCTGGTGAAGAAAAGTTGAGAACCATTGATCTAGAACTTAATGGTGGTATGGTAGTGATTCCTGGTGATCCTTAGGAGTCGAATTTTCAACAGCTGTGCAATTATATGAAATTACATAGGAGAGGTATAATAGTATTCAATCTTATCTGATGCTTTGGGGCTAGGGTTAGGGTTAGGGTTAGGGTTGTTATGACAAAATTAGAAAATTAGAAATCTTATAACATCTTATGAAATAAAATGTTGTGATATAATGACTGGCTCAAATATTGGACTATATTCTAGAAAAATATTTGAATCAGGTCTTACCAGTTCTAGATTAGTGAACAAGCATCATGATATCTGTTGTAGCGTGGGAATAACGAGAGGCACAAGCAGGCCAGTGACAACAGCTCTTTAATTCAGGGTGAGACTTCAGCGAAGGAACGCAGGCAACAGCCCTCTTTATATACTTTTCAGGGGCAACTGTTAACCAATCACAATTCACAGAGCATTTGAATTTCCCGCACAAAATAGATACATACATAACACCCCTCCACTCCCAGAAGGCACTTATCCTATCTATTTACATATTTACATACAAAATCACGCAGGTGACCAGGGCATGTCTTTACTCTGGTTGACCTGCGCAGTTCAGTTGCTGGAGAGGCGTCGGGCCAGTCAGAGGGACCTTCCATCTCTCCTGGCTCCGTCAATGGAACCTCCTGGATTTCTCCAGAGGTGTGGTTATCCCCGGCTGGGAGTGTCGGCTCGCTGGGGTGGCGCTGGAACTCTGGCTTGCCTGATAAGTATTCCGGCTTACTCGGGCTTGAGACAGCTGTTTCAAGGAAACTTTGGAAGTTAGGATTTACCGTGTTGGGGTTTTCGTAATGCAAACGTTTACACAATTGGTCTATGTGTCTTCTCCAAATTTTACCATGCCCTACATCTACCGTGTATGATTTTGGACCGATGATTCCTACGATAATTCCCTCAATCCACAGTGGGCCGTTGGCATAGTTTCTGGCGAATACCAGGGTTCCGATTTGGAATTGTCTTAATCCTCCCCCTTCCCCCTTGTAGTTATCTGAGGAGTAATTGGGGTGTAAACGATCGAGAATGCACCTGAGCTTTCGGCCCATTAAGAGCTCAGCTGGGCTGCACCCCGTGGAAGGGCACAGGGTTGCATGTTGTATTGCTATGAATTGATCTATCCTAGCTTGCCAATCTCCTGCATTGAGCCGGGACAGAGCTTCCTTGGCCGTTCGTACAAATCTCTCTGCAAGGCCATTCGAAGCTGGATGAAAAGGAGAAGATAATGCGTGTCATATGCCTAACTCGGTCAGATATCCCTCGAATTGGGTTGCTGTGAATTGGGGCCCATTATCGGAAACCAGAGTGTCTGGCAATCCATGAGTTGCAAAAAGTTTCCTGAGGACTTTAATTACGGCTTCAGAAGTTGTCGAGGGCATCAAAGCAATCTCTAGCCACTTAGAAAAGACATCTACTATTATGAGGAAATTCTGGCCATGGAACGGGCCTGCAAAATCAATATAGATCCTCCCCCATGGCCCGTTTGGTTTTTCCCATTCCTTAACGGGAGCTATAGGGGGATCCGGGCGGGACTCCTGGCAGGGCCTGCACTTCCCCACCCACTCAGTGATGTCTTGGTCGAGATGTGGCCACCACACATAGCTTCGAGCTAGGCCTTTCATTCGAACAATACCAGGGTGGCCTTCGTGCAGCATTTCCAAAACTCTATGCCTTAACCGAGAAGGAATGACCACCCTGTCTCCCCACAGTAAGTTACCCCCCAACATTGACAGTTCATTTTTCTTATTAAAATACAATTGAAAATCCCCATCGTCCACCTTGGTAGGCCGCATTACCCAGGCCATTACAGTGCGCAATACAGAGTCTTTGGCAGAAGCCTTCGCCACTTCGGCAGAAGAAATGGGGCCCGGGGACACAACATCAATCAGTAGTACCAGGGCTTCCGGAGTCGGGTTTTCTAATATTTCAGGCAAGGGGCATCGGCTGAGGGTGTCAGCATGGCCCAGGGTTCGGCCCGGTCAGTGGAGCAGTTTGTATGAATAGGCAGCCAGGAAAATGGACCATCTAGTCATCCGGGGGGAGAGTGCAGCCAGGGTCGGTTTGTCACCAGCCAAAAGTCCCAAAAGAGGCTGATGGTCTGTAATAAGTTCAAAAGTCTGGCCAAACAAGTACTCGTGAAATTTTTTGACCCCAGCTACAGCTGCTAATGCCTCCCTGTCCAGCTGGCTGTAATTTCTTTCTGCACTAGACAAAGTGCAAGAGTAATATGCAATGGGCGCCTCTAACCCATTCGGTAGTCTATGGCTCAACACAGTGCCCATACCAAAAGGGGACGCGTCACACACGAGTACGAGCGGCAGTTCAGAGTTGTACTGTATTAAGAAACTGTCCTCGGACAAAAGTCTTTTAACTGCCCTAAATGCAGCCACTTCTGGTTTGCTTCACACCCAGGGAACGTTTTTTCCTAAGAGTCTATGCAGAGGCTCTGTAATGGTGGCTTTGTCCTTTAAAAACATTGTGTAAAAATTGAGGAGTCCCAAGAATGCCTGCAGTTCGGGCTTTGATTTGGGAGTGGGCGCATTCTGAATGGCCCTGACTTTGCTTTCTGTGGGGTTAATACCCGTTCCGTCAATCCGGTAGCCGAAAAATTCTACGGAGGGTACCGCTATCTTGCATTTGGACTTTTTAAGTTTAAGTCCCGCTTCTCTGAACCTGGTTAGGACTTGTCTAACCCTATCCCCAAGCTGTGCCTCGTTCTGGCCACTAATAAGGACGTCGTCAAAATAGGGGACGACTCCTGGGAGGCCTTGTAGAAGGCGCTCCATGGTACTCTGGAAGAGCTCTGGGGCGATGCTAACCCCAAACTGTAGTCTAGTGCATTTAAACATACCTCTGTGAGTTACTATGGTCTGTGATTCTGCTGTAGCGTCATCTACTGGCAGCTGCCGGTATGCCTGCGCAAGGTCTAATTTGGTAAATAGCTTGCCAGGCCCCAGGGAGTGTAGTAGATGGTGGACGATCGGAATGGGATAGGCGCTCTGTTGCAATGCCTTGTTGATTGTACATTTATAGTCAGCGCAGATTCTAATTCATTTACCGTGGAGGCAGAGATTAATAGAGCCCATGGACCTGCAAGTCTGAAAGTAACAGGCAGTGCAATGATGCCCAAACAGACTTCTATTGAACTCAGGCGATTAAATGGGTGAGGGAGGAGGGGTAGGAGAGATTATCCAAGAAGCCTGACTAGGAAATAGCAAGCAATCACTTCCTTCAAGAGTGCACTTCCTCTCTTGGAATGTGGCAGGATGGAGAGGAAGTTGGCACACAGATGACTGTATTAAATTTTTAAACAGGTACCATGTAATTGCCTTGCAGGAGACATGGGTTAGCAGCGATGAGACCCCAATTGAGCTCCCCGGGTTTAATATTTGGCAGCTGCCAGCAAAGAGAGTAGCTAAAAAAGGAAGAGCCTCTGGAGGATTGGGCATCTTGTAAAAGCCGAACTAGGATGGAAGGGAAATGAGATATGCTTGGATTACGGCCCTCTATTTTTTCAAGCAATCCATTTGGCATATGAAGGGAAGCCAATGATATTTGCAAATGTGTATGTCAATCCAGCAATGAGTGACTTGTGGGAGGCTCTAGAGGTATAAATATTAGATATACGTAAAAAATTTACAAAAACACCTCTAATTTTGGCAGGAGACTTTAATGCGCGTGTGGGTCCCTCATTGGAACCTTTTATTGAAAATGGTACAATTCCAGATATATATTTACATAATCAACAATCATGGGTCTCCCAAGACAGGAAAAAGAACAAAGATGGGGGGAAATTTCTAACAATGGTATACAACTGTAACCTTCAAATTGTAGGCCAGTATTCGGAGCTCAGAAAGTACCCCATAACTTTTTTTGGCCCCAAGACATGTAGTTCTATTGATTATTTTTGTGTTTCTCACAGCCTAGTAGCAGGAGCAACTTCGGTCTTGATGTTACCAAGGCCAGAAAGTGATCATCTTCCGATTGCGACATTCCTGGCAATCCCTTCCGATTTAAGGAAAAGGAATCAAACAATCCAACAAATAGGCCTCAATTTAGAAATAGCCCATGAGAGAAGACTAACATGGAAGAGGGTTGATAGCAAAGCAGTGACTGAATTCATGATTTCACCATGTATGGAAGCCTTAGCGCATATATGCGCAAACAGTACGGGTGAACAAGAGCCTATAGTTTGTTTTGCTGAAACATGCCATAAATTGAAGCATTTTTCCATGACTACCAAGCCAATGGGCCAGTCTGATTCTAGTTACTCAACATGGTTTGATAATGACTGTAAGGAAAAGAAAAAACAGCTTAGGAAATCACTTAGGAGATACTTAATCAGCCTAAACATGGAACTACAGAAGGAGTATATTACCATAAGGCAGAAATATAAGCAGCTACTGAAGAGAAAAAAGGCCTCCTATATCGACAACTTATGGGCTGGTCTAGAACAGGCAGCAAAGCTGGCCTCACCCACACTATTCTGGTTGGAGATCTCAAAAATTATTAGAGATAGAAAACTAATAAGTGACCCAAATATTAGTGCAGAAAGATGGGAGAAGCATTTGGCCACGCCAGCAGCAGCGGAAAGCTCTGATGAGCTTATATCCTCTCCGAGCTTGATACAAGAATATGAAGCCTTACTGCAGTGGGAAGAAGTGTCAATCACGGAGGTGAGGAGTTTAATCTCCTCCCTGAAGACAAACAAAGCTCCAGGACAGGATGTGCTCCGGCTTCATTATTTAAAGATAACATAGCCTGGTGGGCGCCCGTCCTGGCAGGTCTCTTTATTTTTATCAATAGAACAGGGCAAATTCCTGCTAGTTGGCGTTCATCAATAATTATCCCCTTACATAAAAAAGGCTCTAGAGATAACCCAGATAATTTTCGATTAATTAGTCTAATCGATATTTCAGCAAAAATTTATGCTAAGCACTTGCTTCATAAATTAGAGGATTGGATAATGAAAAATAACATTTTAGCTGAAGAGCAGTCAGGTTTCAAGAGCGGAAGATCTACTATGGATAATTGTTTTGTGCTGGACCATCTAATAACAAAGTTTAAGTCTTGGAAAAAACCTCTGTATGTGGCATTCATAGATTTGAAGGCAGCCTTTGATACAATTGATAGAAAAATTTTATGGGATAAATTAGAGGCTATGGGAATAGAAAAGAAATTGTTATATTTAATTCGACTGTTATACACGGAAACCCAAGTAAGAGTTCGAGTGAATAGGTCAGGATCGGTAACAAATGCAATCCCATTAAAAAAGGGTGTCAGACAAGGTTGCATTTTAGCCCCAACACTTTTTAACTTATATTTAAATGACCTCCCAAAATGTCTGGAAGATACATCACTCCATGGGCCTAGTATAGGAACAAGACAGGTCAATTGCTTGTTATATGCCAATGATATAATTTTGTTGTCGGCCTCACAGGTGGGGCTATGAAGGTCACTTGGGAGGTTGGCAGCATATTGTATAAAAAATCGCCTGACAATTCATATAGAGAAATCAAAGGTAATGATATTTAGCAGGCAACAAAATATAAGGAGATGGGTTTTAAATGACAGAAGAATAGATCAAGTTCAGTCATTTACCTATTTAGGGCTAGTATTTCAGACAAATGGCAAATGGAATAAGCAGGTAAAAGCCAGAGCTCGGAAGGCAATGGTTCGGATGGCTCAATTAAACAAACTTATTTTAGAGAAAACTCCATCTTCATTAATCCCAGTGCTAAAGGTCTTCCAGGCAAAAATAGAACCAGTACTTACCTATGGAGCAGAAATATGGGGGTCAGTTAAACTGCCTGGGCTGGAAACCCCTCAAAATAAGTTCCTGAGGAGAATTTTGGCAGTGTCCCCCGGAACCCCAGCATGTGTAATAAGGGCAGAAACAGGAGTCCATGCGACTGGCACTAAGGCCTTGTTGAAGACTGTTTATTATTGCTTGAGAATAATCGAGATGGAGGAAGGGAGGTTACCAAAATTAGCGCTAATGGAGCAGATTATCTCAAGTAATAAAAATAACTAGTTATCAAGAGTTCTGAAGCAGGTATCTAGCTCTGGTATCCCTTTAAATTGGCAGCAGTATGACTATAGGCAGATCCGAAATTGGATTGCACAGAGATTTAAGGACATAAGTGCCCAATCGGATATTGCACAGGTGACAGCAGTAAAAGTTTGCCCCTGGTTATCAGCCAATAAACAAATTTTCAAAATAGAAAAATATTTAGCTGTGCCTTTGTTTCCCGTCCTGAGAAGATTCTTTACAAAATTGAGGTTGGACCAACTTGGAACGAATATGCTCTGGGGTAGATATAAGGGTATTCCTGTAAGGGAAAGGGTCTGTCTATGTGGGACGGGGGAAGTCGAAACAACGTCCCACGTAATTTTTGATTGCCCCCTATATTCAGACCTGAGGGAACATCAACTGGGCAGGATCTTTTATACCAGCACCCCTAAGTCTAAAGAGCACTTTTTGTGATATTGTTTGTTAGGTTCCAACTTGCAGTTGGTAAAATGGATTGCTAAATTTGTGGTAAAGTTGATGGGAAGGAGGACAAAGTTGGTGCAGCAAAATGCGGTAGATTCTAAGAATGACTACTTGATCTAACAATGTAATTTTAATAGCAGTTAACACTGATTGGGTAGATGCAGGGGCGACATTATAATATAATTTTAATTATATTTAAATGGTACTTTAAATTATTGTATTTTATCCCGATTTTATTTTAGATTGTATTTTATTCTAATTGTATTTTAATTGCAAGTTATTCCAATCTTACTTAATTTGTTTTACCAAACCTTTGTAATGATTTGTCTTTGTAATTCTGCACTTGATATGGCCCAAAGGGCTAATCAAAAATAAAATTGAATTGAATTCTAATTGATCCGTCTGATTTTACTGGTGTGACTATTGGAGTTTCCCACTTAGCGTGATCTACGGGAACTAACACCCCCTGTCTGATTAGCTTGTCGAGCTCAGCGTCAATTTTAGGCTTTAAAGTAAATGGAACCCGTCTTGCTTTTAGTCTGATTTGGGCCACGTTGGGGTCTAAATTAAAAGAAATAGGGGTCCCCATGTACTTGCCTAGTGTCTCCTCAAAAACGTCCCGAAATTCATGAAGGAGGTTTTCTTTGAGTGATGACCCGCCGATGCTGTGGACGCCCGTGAAGCCCATGCCGAGGGCTCGGAACCACACCATGCCCAGGAGACTTGGTAGTGGCTTGCTGACGATGGTCAGGGGAAGTTCTTTCTGGAACTCGCTGTAGGTGACCCGGAACGTGCCCACGCCTTCCACAGAAACTCGGTTTCCTTGATAGTTGAGGAGGCGAACTCTTTGTCGTGACAGCTGGGTTTTCTTGATCTTTGGCAGGAGCGCCTTAAGTGTAGTCCAGGACATGATGGACAGGGTAGACCCGGTGTCAATTTCCATTTCGCATGGTCTCCCTTTGATTTCTATTTTCGTGTAGACTTTCTCTTTGTCAGTTGTGCTGGCTTGGCCGATTCTCGTGCTGTAGGTCTCCCGCTTTTGAATCTCGCGCCGTCATCTCTGGTTGGCTGTTTTGAACGTGCCGGTTCTGGTTGGTCACGGTAGTCATGTGTCTTGTGACTACGCAGAAATTGAGCTCTACAAACTCGTGCTAGGTGGCCTTTCTTCTCACAACACCTGCAAATGGCGTCTCTGTATTTGTAGGATTGACAGTTCTCGTGGCGGCTGCTTTGCTTGCTTTTTTTCTTTTCCGTGTGGAAGACGTCTTCGTCTGACTCTTCCTCCGTGCTGGTTCGCGCCTCCTCTCTGTGAACAGGGGCTGTTTTTGAGCTGTCTTTGCTTGGCAGTGGCCATTGTAGCGCCTCAGAAGCCTTCGTGGATGCTTCGTGTGCTCTGGCTTCATCGAGCGTGCTGGCTAACGTTAGATTTGGCTTCGCCAGAAGGCGCCTCTGTAAGCGAGAATCTCTAATGCCACAAATCAATTGCTCGAGTGGCGCATCGTCTAGATCTCAATAGTCGCAATGCGTTGCAGCTTTTCGAAGGGCGGCCACATATGCACTGACTGGTTCTCCTTCTCTTTGTACACGTTGCCGGAGCTCGTAGCGCTGTACAAATTTTGAAGGAACTGGAGCGTAGTGGGCTCTCAGGTTTGCTTGAAGAACGTCCTAGGGGACCGTCTGCCCTGGGGTTGGCTCGCAGAGGGACTCGGCCATCTCGAATACGTCAGGCCCGCAGTGGCTTAAGAATAGGGCTCTTTTTCGGTTTTTCGGAGAGCCCTTGTATCTCGCTTGCTTCCAGGGAACACTCGAACCTGGTCAGATACAATCCCCACTTCTCTCGGGTCGGATCGAAGGGTTTTGGCAGAACGTATGCAGACATTGCCGTGTCTCTATGTTCGCTCGTCACCCTGGCTGAAACTCAGAGCTCTTTTTGATTTGCTTCTTGTGGCCTCAATCCCACCTTCATTGACAATGTTGTAGCGCAGGAATAACGATAGGCACAAGCAGGCTAGTGACAACAGCTCTTTAATTCAGGGTGAGACTTCAGCGAAGGAACACAGGCAACAGCCCTCTTTATATACTTTTCAGCGGCAACCATTAACCAATCACAATTCACAGAGCATTTAAATTTCTCGCACAAAATAGATACATACATAACAGTATCCTACTTGTCATATCTATAGGACAGTCGTTATCTCCCTGCTAAATGTGTGACAAATAAATCTGTATGTTTTGTCTTCTTCAGCATGTGCAGATTATTTATATCTACTGAAAGGTGAAAATAATTATTTCTGAAGTTCCAGTAGCAGGCATTTTGATTCAGCTCTATCCATGAAAGCACATATTTATTGCCATCATAACTAATAGTACATTGTGTTCTATTAAAAATGTATCTCTTTTCTTAGGCAGCACATCAGGGGTGGGTTCTACTTACCTTTACTACCAGTTCACAGCGGGGCTGCGCGCTTGTACTTGCTTCGTTCACGCAAGTGCACGCTCTTCTGTGCAAGCGCAGAAGCTTCTGCGCATGCGCAGAAGCATTTTGATGATGTTGGGGTTGGTGGGTGGAGCCTCCCTCTGGTTTTCTACCGGTTCTATAGAACCGGTGTGAACCAGGGGCAACCCATCACTGCAGCACATTAAAGGATTTTAAATGAGGTTTAACTGTACCTGTTTTTCTAAAGGTTGACTCAGCCTTCCATCCTTTTGAGGTAGGTAAAATGAGGACCCGGTTTGTGGGGGCAATAAGCTGACTTTGTATAAAAAAGAACACCGCTTGGGAGGGGGGCGAAAGCCCTACTAAGCAGGTATATACAAAAGTATGAAGGCTATTGCTTAACACATTGTAAGCTGCCCTGAGTCTCTGGAAAAGAGTGGCATATAAATCAAACCAATAAATAAATAAATAAATAAAGATATGGAGGCCATTTTACAAAAGGACTCTTGAGGTAAAATAATAACCAAAATAACCATGATTTTTCAAACACTCTTGTTCCATGGAAAGTTATGGTAATTTTCCCATTTGAAAGTTTGGGTAGATATGTTATTTTGAATTAGCTTTCAATTTTGTCACAATAATTGTTCATATTTAAACCTGTGTTTTTTTCCAATTTAAAAAAAAGAATTTCATAATCTTATTTTGGGATAATCTTGTGGGATCTGAAAGTAACACATAGCAGTACCGATGGAATATCTTAATAAAAATTGTTGCTTGTTTTTCTTTTCTTTATTTTCAGGCCCAAATAAATATGTAGACAAAGGTTGTAAATTAAACACTGTTTTATTTACTTGTTTTCTTCCACAGGGGATCTATGTACAAGCCAAGCAGTCTGACAGGAACATCTGCTTAAATACTCAAGGGGCGGAGCAAAAGATGAGGAGGAGTTAAGTGGAGGGATACATAAATCACATCATGGGGATTAGCTCATCCATAGATATAGATATACATATACATATATACAGACAATTAGGTATTTTCTTGGTGACAAATCCCCCTCTAAAATACCTAACGGTTAAAATGAATATTTATAGATTTAAATATGTATATTCAATTTTGAAGATAAATACACATGTTGATTGGTGGGTAATGGTTTTGTTAATATATCTGCCACCTGTTCATGAGTATTACAATATGAGGCCTTAATAAAACCCATGTTGGATAGTTGTCTAATGTGTTTATATTTGATATCAATATGTCGTGATCTTTGACCTATTGCTTCAGAATTTAATATATCTATTGCAGCTTTATTGTCCTCATGAATGTTAATAGGATAATTGGGTTCTGTCCAGATGAAAGATAAGAGATCATCGAACCATATTAAGTTATTAGAGGCTTTAGAAAGGCAAACGTATTCAGCCTCAGCAGTAGATGTTGTAATTAAGTTCTGTTTACCAGTATACCAGTGCACGGGACAGCTATTAATTAGGAAAACATAACCAGATGTACTCTTTCTACTCTTAGTGTCTCCAGCCCAATCTGCATCTGCATAACACGTTAAGATTGGGTTTTTTTGAGTGGGTAGGTTCTAAATATAGGCTAGCGTCAGCGCTAAATTTGAGATACCTGAGAATTCTTTTTATTCCCTCCCAATGATAAGTGTTCGGATTGCTTACATGTCTGGATAATATACTAACAGCTAGAGTGATGTCCGGTCTGGTCCAATTTGAGATATACAACAATGATCCAATTACCGATCTATATAAGGTGTTGTCCTTAAATGGTATACCTTCATTGTTCATATTTTTTTACAAAGTCAGTTTGCATGGGGGTTTCACAAGGTTTGGAGTTTAACATATTACATTTTTTCAATAGTTCTAATATCTTGTCCTTTTGAGACAATTTTTTTTTATTTTTTTTTTATTCATTTTATATTTTAAATTACTAACATTACAAACAACATATACAATACTTCACCCTGTGCTATACATAAGAAAGGAAGATTTGGTTCTTCGGATATATCCTCATGATCGCCAAAATCCACGTTCTCGGGGTACAGGTACCGAAGCATCCAATTTTCCCAGCGCATAGTCCACAAATGGTTTCCAAATTTTCCAGAAAATATCTTCTTTATAGTCACCATTTCTAATTTTAATATCACATGTCATTTTATCATTTAAAGCTAATTTCCACATTTCACAATACCATTCTTCTATTCTAAAATTCACATCTAATTTCCAATATCTGGCTATTATAATTCTACCCATTATAATCATAATTCTAATCAATTCTTTCTCATATTTTGTTGGTTCTATTTCCTTAATTATCAACAGTAATATAGTTTCTGGTCTCAATATTATTGCTTTCCCCATCATTTCAAATATCCTTTCCTCCAATTGTTGCCAAAACTTTTTAACTTTATCACATTTGTACCACATATGTTCATAAGTCCCTAATTCCATGTCACATCTCCAACATTGTTTACTAATTTTTTTATCCATCAATGACAATCTTAATGGAGTTAAATACCATTTCCAAACAACCTTATAATTGTGCTCTTTAATCCTTACAGATAAAGTCTTCATAATTCTACTCTTCCAATTCACGTTCCAATCTAAATCTGATATTTTAATATTAAGTTCTTTTTCCCAATTCATCTTCATCACCCTTTGTGGTTTTCCATCAAAATTTATAATCTTATATATCTTACTAACGAGTCCCTTTAGTCCAATTTCATCTTTCATAATTTGGAATACTAAATATTCAAATTCAGTTTTACTTCTACTTATCGAACAATTGTCCCTTACCTTTCGTAACTTCTGCATGATCAGAATCCTTAAAAATTCCCACATCTATCTTATCCACATTATTCAACAAATCTTTAGAAACTAAGATATAGTCAATTCTTGAATATGTATTATGTATCTTAGAGTAAAAAGTGTACACTCTTTCAGTTCCTTTCACTTCTCTCCAGGCATCCACCACACCGTTTTGAAACATCCATTTATTTAAGATCCCCATTTTATTTGCTTCTCCACAACGAGTGGGGTTAGTACTATCTATTTTATCTCTAATTAAATTAAAATCCCCAGCCACAATTACTTTCCCTACACTTTCGATTTCCAAAATTTTAGTTATTTTTTCAAGAAATTCTTTTTGCTTCTCATTTGGTAAATATAAATTAACCAGTGTCACTTTTTCCTCATTAATATTTCCCACAATTATTACATATCTTCCTTCTTCATCCACAATTACTTGTTCTTTTTCAAAATATACCCTATCTGATATCAATGTAGCAACTCCTCTTGCTTTTGAAGTTCCAAAAGATTTTTCATAAATTTGCATACCCTTTATATACATTTTATTTGAGTCTTCAGATTTCTGATGGGTTTCTTGCAAAAATAATATATCTGGTAGATCTCTTTTAATTTTAAGTTCCAATCGTCTTCTCTTAATCTGATTCCCTGTACCCTTCACATTCCATGTCATTATTTTTATTAAACCCATTTAAACTGTAATTTTTTTAATCCTTTCCCCTCCTCTTCCTTTCTGTGCCCAGATCCCAACACCAATCTCCCACATTCCAAACAACATTCAACATAGAAGAAAAAAAACAATAAAAAAAAACAAAAAAGGACAAAAAACACATCAAACATTGAATAACAAACAATCTTCGTCCCCCACATCCTCAATTGGTTTCTGCCTCTATAAAGAGAGTGGGGGAGAGGGGACGTGCCAATGGTCGGGTCACTTCTTTCGGGTAGTCTACTTAAATTCATCTCTCAGAGAAAAGGGTGGTAACTTTTCCCCGCACTCAGCTTCCTGCAATTCTTTTTCAAGATCCTTCAATTTCTTATCCACTCCATCTCCCATTATATCATCACGACTTTTCTTTTGTTCAACCATCGCAGGTGAGATTTCCTTCTGCTTTAATCCTTTAGGGTCTTGTCCTCCAGCAGCCCCTTTTTCTTCTGGTGTTGATGTTTTTGCATATGTTCCACCCATCTTGAGCATTTGATCTTTTATCTCTGTTACATCCTCATACTTTACAATCAATCCAAGTTCATGTAAGTATAACACTGCATCTGTTTCCAAAGTAATTATTTGCATTCTTCCTTTATAAAAAATTTTTAGTTGCTGTGGTGGTCTCCAGTTATATTTAATTCCATTGTCTCTCAGAACCTTTGTGATTGGTTTCAAAAAAAATCTCCACGCCCTTTCTTCTCTTGATATATCTGGAAAGACTTGAATAATTTTCTCCTCAAATTTCAAAGCTTCACCCATCTCTCTCACTTTCACCATCACTTCCAATTTGTCACTAAGATTTGCAAATCTGACAAGTACATTTCTATTTAAACCGTTTTGTCTTTTAAACCCAATTCTAAAAACACTTGCCAGATTTGTTGCTGTAAATGTGATTTGTGTATCCAAGTCATTGAGCCATTTTAAAACTCGTTGTTTCAAATTGTCCACTTTTTCTTCTTGAATTCCACGAATAACCAGATTATATTTCCTCGCTTCTTCTTCCAAAAGACAAATTTTTTTATCTTGTTGTTCATTTTTAAAAAAGATTTCTCCAATTTGCCGATCTATCTTTGCATCATGTGTATGAATCTGCTCAATTTCATCTTTAATTATTTTCATTTCTACTGTTTGCTTTGCAAAATTTTCATTCATTTCTTGCTTCATTCTTTTAATTTCCAATGTAATATTATCCATACTATCTGACAGTCCTGATATCTTTTCACTAATTTTAGTTAAGGCCACAGCAACTTGTTGCATTTCTAAGGATTGTTGGGTCGCCATTTTTTAATAAGTTTTAATTATCCACTTTTGCCAAGAGGGTCTGTAATGAAGATTAAGGGACAACAATCCAATATTGAAGCTGAGACAGCTTATTATTGCACTCAAAAGGACCAGCAATAAAAGTTTATAGTTCTCAATTCAGCTTACGTAATTTCCCTAAAAGAAAAAAAGCTAACATCCGTTGGAAGGCACTGCCCAGAAATGCGTTTTGCTGCTTCAACTCAAGCACTTTCACAAACAAAAGATCAACTTAAAGTTCACATATTCTTCCAAGAGAACCCTTCCACCAGTCTTTTGATGTTCCGTGCTTTTATCCCACAGCAAAAACAAACACAGATCGCGGTAATAATGAGAACAAAGGCAGCTATTTACTCCAAATATGCAATTGCGACTGCCTATCTGGTCACCCCTCACTCCTTCCACTTTCCCACGCTATGAAAAGCTTCAAAATTTGAGTCGTTCAGGGTGACCTACCGATTCCAAAGTCAATCTGCTGGGCCAGTAGCTCTTCCGATACAATTTATAAAATTTTGGTCCTTATCGGTGCATTTCAAACACTTTAATCCACATTTATCTTCCGTAAAATGCCCTGCGAAGTGGAGAAAACGTCCTCACACCACCACGGCCATAACCACGCCCCCTTTTGAGACAATTTAAACCCTCTATTTGTTTTCTTGATCTGAACACCTAGATATTTATTTACTTTTCCTAGAGTTTTCAAAGTGAAGTGCTTTCCCAGTTTTTCTGCAAATTCCTCACATTTAAGTTTGTGTTGTCCGAAATACAAGATATCATAAATAAGTACGTATTCAATAGAGTCATTTGTTTTTCTAGTGAAGAAGCATAGGTCTGCAGATGTAGCTGAAAAACCTATGTCTTCAAGCGTTTTCGCTAAGCATTCATAACAACGTTTACCAGATTGTTTTAGTCCGTATAGACTTTTGTTTAATAACCATATTTCCCTTTTCTGTACATCTTTACTGGGGGTGCTTTCACATAGATTTCTTTATCAAGGTTGGCATGTAAGTAGGCTGTTTGGACATCGAATTGATATACGTCTAAATTTAGGATGGATGCGAATACCAGTGCGGTTTTGACACTTTCTGATCTAACGGTGGGAGAGTAGGTGTCTACGTAGTCATCAGGAAATTTTTGTGCGTATCCTTGGGCCACTAATCTAGCTTTATATAAGAATTTATTGTTTTCTAATTCCTTAATCTTAAAAATCCATTTTGTTCCTATGGATGTCTTACCTACCGGTGGCTCTGTTGGTGTGTATACATTGAGTTCCTTTAAACTATCCATCTCTTTTTTAATGGTTTGCTCCCATTTAGCCCTCTCTTCATGTGGTAATTTTAATATGTCCTCATAAGTGGTAGGGGGAATCAAGTTGGTGTTGATGGAAAATACGTAATCTTCTAACCTTTTGGGCAGTTTGTTTCTATTTGATCTGATGGGTCTATCGGGGGGTAAATTTGAGTCCTGCATGTACCTTGCTTCTTTTTCTGTTAGTTTATCTAATTTTATGATTGGGTGGTTCGACTTCCAATCTTCAGGTGTTATCTCTAATCTTCTGTGATTATTTGATTCTATAGAGTTGGGTTTGTCGGTATGTGGTGTGTGCTTTAAGTCAGTATTCCATGTCATGTTGTATAAATCATTAAGATGTAATCTGGATCAATTATTATGTTCATGAAATACAGCTGATCTTGAAATGATGAATTTGTTATCTTTGTCTATAAATTTATAGCCTTTGGTTCCTGATTCATATCCCATGAACCTTAGTCTTTTTAATATTTTCTCACCTTTACGTCTCAATTGCTTTGGAACATAGACATCCGCCATGACTCCAAAAATGTGTAGATGTCCAATTTTTGGTTTTCTACCATATAAGATTTCATATGGGGTTTTATTAATCACACTGGACCATAATCTATTTATAGTATAGTTTGAATATGTGAGTGCTTCAGCCCAGAAAATTTGTCCCAAACCAGCATCCTCTAATATGCATCTGACTATGGTTTGTAGCAAAACATTTTTTCTCTCTACAATTCCATTCTGGAAGGGTGAAAAAGGACAGGATTTAAAATGTATAATTCCTTGTGACTTAAGCCAATTGGTGAATTCCTTGGATAAAAATTCTGATCCCCTATCTGTCATTATTTGTTGTTCTGCGTTTTTACTTTTATATAGAATTCTTTAAATTTTTTAAACACTTCGTTCTTGTGATTAAGAGTGTATATGAAACCATACCTGCTGAAATCATCAACTATAGTTAAGAAATACCTCTTTCTATTTTTGATAGATGGTTTCATGGGACCAACTAGGTCCATATGTACTAATTGAAATATTGATTGAGTGGTGCAAGTGGCCTTTTTAGGTCTTGGTTTATTCTTAATTTTTGAAGACTTGCACACAGAACAATCCAAATAGTTTTTACAACTCTTTAATTTAACATCTTCAGAACATTCTATCATTTTTTGTATAACAGGAAAACTGGCATGCCCAAGTTTCCTATGAAGTAAATGAGCACATTCATCGTGTAATGATTTACCATATGATACCCTATTATGGGTGTTGCCATCATCTGTATGATCTTTATTCATGTTATTTTCAGATTTCTTATGTGTGTCAGCTTCACTTTCTTTGTTTTTTAATTCTAAGATTGGACATGTTGATTCACTTTCATCAGGTACAAAATATGTTAGACCTTCTTTGGTAATGGTTTTTCCTACAATTCTTTTGTTCTTGGTCATAAGTACCTTCCCATTTTTGAATATGGTTTTTATACTTTTCTCCTCACTTAATCTATGTATAGCTAGTATATTGTGAGGGATTTCAGGCACAAACAAGACTCCCTCTATTTCTCCTAAACCTCTAATGTAAGTGGTGCCTATTCCCTTTACTTGGACTCTATTATGGTTTGCTACTCTGATAAAGTAATTTTTTTCAGTGAATCTACTTAGGCGTTTTTTGTAATGAGTGGTATGGCTCAGGGCTCCAGAATCAATGAGCCATGCATTATCTAACTCAGTTTCAGAGTCTTCGTTGTTTACTAATCCAAATAAAGAACCATATTTATTGTTTCTAGAATCATCTCTGTATCTTCTTCTGTCTCTTGAACTGGGGGACTCTCTACGTTTAAATCTGTAATCAGGTGAATGCCTGTTTGAGAGTTTGACGTTCCGGCCTGTTCTTTCTTTGTGCTGTGGGTAGTCTCTGTCTCTATTATTTCTTGGGCAATCTTTTTTAAAATGACTTTTGGAGCCGCATGTGTGGCATTCTGGAATATATTTATCCCTGTTTTAGAATTCTACTCTCTTAATGTTTCTATTTTCCTTATGGTTCATGAAGCGTTCCCTTCTTATATTGTCTTCTGCTATGAGTTTACTAGTTAGGTTTCTAATGTGACATATTCTAAATTGAGATTATCTAATAAATTTATGTAATTGTCCCATCTGGAGTCAAGCGAATTAATTATAATGCTTTTCATGGTGTTATCTGAAATGTTTTCTCCCCTTTGAATGAGATCAGCTCTAATAGCATTTAAATTCAAGATGTGTTCACTCATGGTTATCCCTTCTTTTAGCTTACCTGAATAAAATTCCCTGGATATTCTTGTTGTTGTGGCAACACTCTTGCTGTGAAATAAGTTAAATAATTTTTGGAATATCTCAGAAACTGCCAGGTGGTGGTTAATACTAGGATATATACTAGGTGATATAGTGGCAATTAATAAATAGTAAGCTTTATGGTGAATGGAGTCTATTTCAATAGTCCAAGGTTTGCTTGGAGGATTGTTAATTAAGAACAGCATATTTTCTCTTAGATATATAACTTGGAGCTGTTGACTCCATTCTAACAAATTGGTTCCATCTATTTTCAATTTTATATGTTCTGCAGGTAAAACTCCTGAATTATATGGAAAACTATTTATTGTTAGTTGTTGTCCATGATCTAAATCATTAGCATACTCACAATATGGCATAGGAATAGTGGGTGTGAGTCTGTATTGACTTATCTCTGTGCTCTCTTCCTTTTTTCTTACTGATGAGTTCTGCGCATGCTCAGGCTTCATTTCTCCCCAGCAGCCAAAGAGTGAGGATCTGCTGCTCTCGTCCTTTGGGAGAAGGTCCCAGACAGTCTGATGGCTTTCTGTATTTGCTCTGGTGGTCCCCAGGCCATCGGTGGACGTCTGGACATCACTGCGACTCCGGTGATCCTCAGCACCCTGTTGGACGGTCCCGCGGTCTCATCGCTCTGCTCGCCTGTGGCATGGGAAGCGGTCCGGATCATTGTTGTTGATGTGGGCAGGCTCCTCGCTGTACAGTCTTCTGACTGGTGAGTATGTTTTGTAGATCCTCTTTCAGGTGTCGAGTTCTTCTTTAATGTAGTCAGATTCAGTGTATTGCTTGTTATAGATAATTTTAGGTATTCTTTCTGCTTCTATTGGCATTCTTAAATTAGTTCCAAATGCCTTGGTAATCACTTGCATGGCTTTTTCTATCTCTAGTGTTGTAGGTGGATTAGAGTAATAGTTTTTTATTTGTTCTTTGTTTTCTTTGAGTGTAGGACTGTATCTTAAATCATGTGTCTCGTCTCTATCTTTGAGGTTTAATTCTTTAGGTTTTGTTTGCTGTCTGTCTTTTTCATGTTTAGCTTTGGGGTCAGTGTATGGCTTTTCTGAGGTGATTTCTTCAGCTTGGTACCTTTCTGTCTCTTCTTTATCTGTTGCTGCTCCATGATATTTTATAGTATTGTGGAGTTTCGCAAACAGATCAGGATCGTTTGGAGCGGCTTCTATTAATTTAATTATATTCTTTTTGATATTAGATGGAGTACATTCATTCATGGTTGTTTTTGTAATTCTATTCAGAGTGTCTGTATTACTGAAAAGACTTTTTGTTTCCATCTTTTCTTTTGAATTGTTTTCAATAGGGGTTAATTGAGCCGCCATTCTGCTGTTAATTGATCTAGTTATAGATCTTCTTTTTACCTCAGGTAGGTTTGATTTCTCTTGCATTCTTTGGTTTATTGGGCCTTCTCAACCGTCCTCTGCTACCATTCTTGTTGTTTGTTTTTCTTTTCTTTATTTTCAGGCCCAAATAAATATGTAGACAAAGGTTGTAAATTAAACACTGTTTTATTTACTTGTTTTCTTCCACAGGGGATCTATGTACAAACCAAGCAGTCTGACAGGAACATCTGCTTAAATACTCAAGGGGCAGAGCAAAAGATGAGGAGCAGTTAAGTGGAGGGATACATAAATCACATCATGGGGATTAGCTCATCCATAGATATAGATATATATACATATATACAGACAGTTAGGTATTTTCTTGGTGACAAAAACAGATTATAGAAACGGAAAGCATATGGAATGTGGTAGATTTTTTAACAGAAGTCACAATCTTGTTTTCTACTTCCTATTTTCCCCTTATTAAAATCAGAAGGCAGCATATTAAATTAATCTAGAGCAGTACTCAGACTATCACCACGACACACATACACACAATCAATCAATCAATTTTTTTTATTGCAAAAGTTTTACAATTACATTTTCACCCCTTTCCCCCCCCTCAACCCACCCCAAACTTCCCAACCTCCCTAACCCTCCCTAACCCTCCACTCCCCCCGGACTTCCACACAATATACTTAGGTAAAAAAAAAACCCTTAGTATAAAACTTATATAAAACTTGAACCCCTCCCTCGCCCTTATAATTTTTTTATCTTCATTACATTGAAATATTTCTATCTTGATATATCATTTTCAAATAAAAGCTATTTGATACTTCCTAGTTTGATATTTGTTCTGAACATAATCTATCCACTTTTTCCATTCCCATTCATAAGTCTCTTGTGAACAGTCTTTTAAATATGCTGAAATCTTCGCCATCTCTGCAAAACTGGCCATCTTCAAAGTCCATTCCTCGATCGTGGGCAAAACTTCATTCTTCCAGTATTTACCTATCAATAGTCTCGCAGCTGTTATCATGTACAATATCAACTTTGTTTCACCCGAAGTAAAACCCTTAACTATACCCAATAAAAACAATTGTGGAGAAAATTGAATTTTTTTCTTCAAAACATTCTGCATGACCCACCAAATTTTTATCCAAAAAGCCTTAACTTTCCTACAGGTCCACCAAACATGATAATATGTAGCATCTAAACAGTGACATCTCCAACATTTTGGCTGAACATTAGGGTACATACACGACAATTTTTTGGGGTCTAAATGCCATCTATAAAACATTTTATAGAAATTTTCCCTCAGATTCTGCGACTGTGTAAATTTAACATTCTGAACCCAATTTTTTTCCCATGTTTCCAACATCACTGGCTCCTCAAAATTTTGTGCCCACTTAATCATACAATCTTTAACCAATTCAGTTTCTGAATCCCTTTCTAACAAAACATTATAAAGCCTTTTAATATGCATTGGACCTTTCTCTTTTATATGTCTAACCAATTCTTCCTCATGCAACATAATACCAGTTTTTTGGTCCTCTTTCCATCTCAATTGTAATTGATTATATTGTAACCAAGTTAAGTTAATCCCTTCGTCCAACAGTGTCTGTAATGTCTTCAACTGCCATCTGCCCGCATCTGTAAAAAGAACCTCTTTGTATAACCCCCCCCCCCCCGAGTGACATTATATTTGTATTCCACATAATATGACCAAGATCCAGCCATAGCGGTATTTTATAATCCCATTTGAATCGGTGCTTCTTCCAAACTCTCATCAAAGAGTCTCTAAGTATATGGCTTTTAAATACTTTATCCACTTTGTTGTCATAAAATAAGTAAGCATGCCATCCAAATTCAAGATCAAAACTTTCTATATTCAGTATTCCAGTCTTTTTCCTTCCAAACCAATCACTTGCTAAAGTCAAAGCTGCTGCTTCATAATATAACTGTAGGTTTGGAAGTTTAAGACCTCCCCTTTCTGGAACATCTTGCATAATTTTCAATTTCACTCTCGGTTTTTTCTTGTTCCAGACAAACTTATTCACTCCAGTTTGTCAGTTTTTCAGTTGTTTATCACTTTTGAGCACCGGAATCATTTGAAACAAAAAAAGAAATCTTGGCAAAATGTTCATCTTAACTGCTGTTATTCTTCCAAATAAAGACAGCTGCAGTTTTTTCCAAGTCTCCATATCTTTCTGCACCTCTCGCCACAACACCTCATAATTATTTTGAAACAATTTCAATCAATCAATTTTGATTAAGTAAAAAAGCAGTGAAGTTTGAGACCATTTACTCTATGATCAGAATCAATCAGGATGTCATGGGGTACAAGATTTCATCATACAGCTTTTTATACTTAATAAGAGTTCTTTTCAGTCCCTTGACTTAAAGCCTGCAATTTTTGTTATTATAGTACATTTATATTTTTTTAAAAAAATTAAAATATGAATTACATATGTGCTTTAAGTTGTAAAACAAAAATCATTATTATTCTCTTGAAATCCATTAGCAATTTTTTAAGTGGGCCATTGGAAAAACAATATTTTTAGAACTAGTGCCTTCCGGTTTTCATTCAATTAACATTTTGAAAGGCATTAAAAGCTATTACTTCTGCTATTTTTTCTCACAAAATGTAAACTTGGGACTGTGATGTTTTTAGTTAACAGTTATGTTAAATTGTATAGTGAGCATCTTAAAATGTAACAAATTTTATAAACATTTTATTATTTGTCTGTAGAGATTCTCAATCATCCAGATCATGGTTGTCCCAAAGGTGCTTTTTAAAAGGCAACTGGAGTTCCTTGGTTTTTTTCCCCGCTGCCAGTAGTGGTGAGGGAGAGTGAGAACAGTGCGGTGTTCCTGTGTGCTCCCGTTCCCGTGTGCTAACACTACCATTATGCCTGCATCTAGCTAGACTGGAGTCCCTCAGAGTTTGAGAGAGCACCGAGGAGATCGTGGAGGAGGGAAGCCAGGCAAAGGGGCAAATGAGGGGCATCCGCAGCATATCAGGCCTGGCAGACATTCTAAGCCTGCCTAAAGCAGGAAGGGAGGGAGGGAGATCTGATCTAACCTGTGTGTGTGTGAGAGAGAGAGAGAGAGAGAGAGAGAGAAAGAGAGAGAGAGAGAGAGAGACCTCCCTCCTGCCCTCCCTCCTGCCCTCTCTCTTTCACACACACACACACATACACACACAGGTTAGATTGGAGATGTCTCTTTCTTTCTCCCTCCCTCCCTGCTTTAGGCAGGCTTACCATGTTTTCCCTGAAGCCTGAAATAAGCACTTTGTCACTGCATTTTTGTATTTACCAGATGAGCTCATATTTTTGGACTTTCAGATTTACCGTAGCTTGCCAAGTTTCTTATCTTTAAGCTAACTGCGCATGTCCACATTCTTTCTTTTTCTTCTAACTTTCTTTGTTCTCCTGCCACGAGAGGTCTGGCCAAGAGAGGTGGCCAGCAGGAACATTGCCAAAATGTAACTAATTAGACTAGTGAGATGTTTTATTTTCTTTATAACAAATAAATGAGTTTTTCTTAGAAAATATATCTTCGCGTTTATTTTCGTAAGTATACTTCAAGGAAAAGCCTCGATTCATCCTCTAAATCAAGGTGCGATTACCCAAAAGCAGAATGGGATTAATTGTCACCCTGACACCTGGTATCAGAAGGACGGTTCGAAATTTATGGCTTTTTCCTTGCTTGTTACTTTTGATGATAAGCACATAGGCAATTAGTTTTTAGCTACTGAGGTAAGCTAATTATTTTTGCAAATATGCCGAAGAAGAAAAACAAATACAGAATGCATTCTGCCAAAGATATAGATATCTCTGCTCTCTCTAATGAAGAAGCGAAAAGAATTTTAAAAAGGCTTCAGGAGGAAGAAAACAGAAAAGCTGTTGCGGGAACTGCTTTTGAAGGTAGTGTGCTACGACCGAGGTTGGTGA
This sequence comes from Arizona elegans, assembly GCA_022577455.1. NCBI lineage: Eukaryota > Metazoa > Chordata > Lepidosauria > Squamata > Colubridae > Arizona > Arizona elegans. The sequence goes on along the minus strand of JAKOOJ010000004.1, from coordinate 79,811,014 downwards.
TGCCCCCTTCCAATTATTCCTGCTCTCAAACAGTCCCCACAGAACCTTCTGAATTTGTAATGCTTGGTGCAAGGCCAGAGTTTCTACAAACTGCCAAGCATTTTTACTCCCACGCAGGGAGAGAAATAAACTATTATTCTCCTCGAAGCTCTGAGCTCACCCTGCATGAACTAGCTATAAAAAGCTATCGTGAACAAATAGAAAATTTTGAACATGAGCTATCCCAGGCAAAAATGGCTTTATCTATGTTTGAGCAAGATAAGAGAGAGTCTCGTGCCTTTAAAATCTCTGAAAATGCCATTTTGTCTTCTTCTTTAGAGCCAAAGACACACCTCCTGGTGGATTTTGTGTCAGGCAAATCAGAACAGAGAGCTCTGCACACATCACATTTGTCACATGATGTTCTCTCTGATCAAATTACAAATGCCACAAATGCCGAAAGATTACCTGAACTGCCTAAAACTAAAGTTGCAGCACCATCTGCTGGCGAAAGTAATTTACTAGAGAAAGCTGAAATGCATCGCAATTTGTAAGAGCAATTACAATTGTTGCAGCAGACTTTATCAGAGATGTCCTTAACTCACTCAGATATTCAGGCTGCAGTGCCACAAATGTCTCCACAGGCTCAATCTTCAGCACCCCCTGGTGGTGCTGGTGTCCTTTTAGATGGAACACAACACCACTTAATGCAGCAAAGGCAAATGACTGCATCTCCAGCAGGCCATGTTAATATTGCAGCTCAAATGCAACAGCCTCAGCCACAAGTGCACCCACAAATGCCTCCAGCCATGCAACCAGGACCATTTGTTGGTCCACAACAAGCACAGCAAATACCATAGGTATTTTTACCGGCACAGCCAGCATACCAAATGCATGTTCCTCACCAGGCATTTTCTGTTGCTCCACTAGCTGGTGAGTCGAAATTAAAGATGTCAGGACAGAATTATAAGGCCTGGATCAGTGAGATTGGATTGTTACTTCGCAGAGAAGATACTCACTGTATGATCTTCAATCCTCCTGCTCAGCCATGGACTCCTGCAATAAGAGACTTAGAGACTAAAACTTGCACAACATTATTGATGTCCATGGATACTGAACTGCAGGTTACCTTTCCACCTGATGCAACAGCCCAACAAATTTTGGTCCAATTGGAAAATTGCTACAGGCCCGTTTCAATTGAATCTTCATGCTTACTCATGTCTGAGTTCCATGGTTTGAGATTGAAACCTGGTGAACAAATTGGAGGACATTTAACTAAACTGAAAGGAATCAGAAGAGAATTGAGAGAAAGAGGCTATCTTACTGATGATATTCAAATGATCAGCATTATTAGTAACTCATTGAATTATGAATGGAAAGATGCCATTACAAAGATTAATCTAGTGCCTATTGCTCAACACACAGTGGACAATGTATGCAGACTTTTAATTGAAGAAGAAGCGCTGATGTTAGCTACTCCACATTTGAGAGGACCACCCGCATCAAGAGCTCCAGCGAGGCGCCCCTTCCAAGGAAGAGCCTACATTCCAAGGATGCCAAATGCTACATCTGTAATTGTGTGGGACATACCACCCAGGATTGTCCCCAACGAGTTCTAGCTCCCGTCTCATACCAGCCCAGAAGAACAGATTCCAGAGGAGGCAGAGGCGGAAGACAAGGTTGTCGTGGTCCCAGGCGTGATCCACAAGCTCCACTCACCACATTGGCTTTAACCAACAATCCACAACCTCATCCAGAGTACGACAGACGACTCCTGTGGACTTTGGACAGTGGTGCAGCGTTGCACGTTATCTACAGAAAGGAACTTTTCACAGAGATGCATGAGCCTGAACCTGAATTACGTGAACTTTATTCTTTTTCCAATCATCCTTGTCAGGTCAGAGGAAAAGGAACTGTTTATGTTGAAGAGCTCAATGAATTCATTCCTGATGTTTATTATATACCAACAGTAACCAGTAATTTCCTTAGTCAGTGTCACTTGTCTAGAGCATTAAAGTTTCAGGTTCACCACCTTGAAAAAGCAAGTTACATAGTTAAAGATGAAGATATTGTTGCTGAAACCATGTTAATTGATGGTGTTTATTACTTAAAGCCAAAGCCTAAATCGCAAACACGGGCAAGTATACAAACTCCAAAAGAGGAGAGCACAGGCCCAGAGAGAGATGCTCCAGTGAGAGATCCTGCTGCTACTCCAAAGGCTCCTAAAGCCAACAAAATGAAAATTAGGAAACAGGTTGCTCAGAGCAAGCCTGAGGTTCCTCATAAAACTGTTAATGTTGAGAATTCACTAACTGGTAAACCTTTGCATTCCAGGTGTATCCATAAATGGCATAGAAGATTGGGGCATGCCAGTTTCCATTTAGGAAGATGCTGGAGTTCGCAAAAGGTTTGGATCTAAAGGGGTGTAAGGTGTTTTGGGATTGTACTGTCTGCAAAAAGGCCAAATCCAAAGCAGCAGCCATTCCCAAACATGCTACACACCTGTCAACACGCATTTTTGATTTGGTTCACACTGACATAGTTGGTCCTTTTCCGCCAGCACTTGGTGGTAGAAAATATTTTCTAACAATTGTTGATAATTATTCTAGATACAGATATATATATCCTATGAAAGAAAAATCTGAGACCTTTCAGATCTTTAAAGACTTTGCTGCTCTTGTTTCTACCCAACTCCAAGTTTGCATTGCCAGGAATCCAGAGTGATCGTGGTGTTGAATTCATGTCTCAGCATTTCCAGGACTGGATGCGTAAGAATGGAATTCTTCATCAGACGTCGGCTCCTTATACACTGGCTCACAACGGAGTCGTAGAGAGATGACAAGGGGTACTGCAAACCATGATGCGTTGTCTCCTAGAAGACGCCAACCTTAGTATGCCATACTGGGGTGAAGTTATCAAATATGCAAATTACATTGTCAAGTAGTGTAATAAATCAGACTCCTTTCTTCATGTTGTACGGGTACAAGCCCGATCTCAAAAACATCCATATTTTTGGTTCATATGCTATGGTGAACATTCCCTAGCTCAAAGAAGAAAAGGAGGTCCAGCAGTAAAGAGACTGAGATTTATGGGTATTGATGATAACTCAAAATGGAGCAAATTTATTGATTCTAAACATGTAATTGTGATTTCCCAATCTGCTAATTTTGAGGAAGATGTTGACTGGTCCAGGATTCATTCCAATGATCCTGGAGTTTATTTTCCTAGAGATGCTGCTGCTGATGCTGCGCAGATTGATGATCAAAATTCTACTAGTTCTTCTCAACCTGATGTTCCATCTTCACAAGCCGCGGATGCTGACGCTAGCAATGAATGTGAGGATGAGGACGAAGCAGAAGAAGAATGGACTGTTGTTCCGAGATGTTCCAAGAGGGTCACAAAGGGAATCCCTCCACAATGGTATTCTTGGCAACTGACAAAAGCACCCTTGCCTTTGATTTGCAATGTTACACTTCCACTTGATAAGCAAGACAAATGGTATGAGGCAATGCAGGTTGAAATGGACAGTCTAAAGAAACTTAAGGTGTTTACACCTGCAAAACCTCCAGCAAACAAAAGGGTCATTGGCACTCGATGGGTCTACAGAATCAAAAAGAAGCCAAATGGTGAGTCACTGTACAAGGCCAGACCTGTAGCTCAGGGTTTCGCTCAACGTTATCCTGAGGACTACACAAATACCTACTCACCGACAGTCCGAACTGAGAGTGTAAAAATTGCTTTGCAACTGCAACTATCCTAGGTGTAGAAGTTTTCCAGTTCAGTGTTGACACGGCTTATCTACATGCAGATCTAGTTGAAGAGATCAACGTGAGAGGTCCTCCAGGTTTCCAACAGCAAGAAGGGGATACCTGGTTTCTAAACAAAAGTCTTTATGGTCTGAAACAGTCTGATTTAATGTGTTACTTATGTCTTACTGACAAACTAAATTCAATAGGTTTTATTAAGTCCGAAACTGATGAGTGTGTGTTCACAAAAAGATCTAACAATGCATATGAGATAGTTCTTGTTTATGTTGATGATATTGTTTATATTGGTCCAAATAAGCAAATGAGTGAAATTTTTGCCAAAGCTTTGCAGAGATACTTCACATTGAAATATTAGCACTTATTTAGGTGTTCAGATTGAAAAAACACAGAAGGGGTTTAGTCTTTCACAAGAGGATAAAATTGAACAAATTTTGCATCACTGCAACATGAAGGCTGCTAACACAACAAAAACACCCATGCAAACAGATTTTCACAACTTGACACATGAAACAAGTCCTGAGTTTGAGGATCAAACACTTTATCGTTCAGTTATTGGGTCACTGTTGTACATTAGTAGTGGACCAGACCCAACATTGCACTTAGCAGTAATCTCTTACCTCAACACGTAGGTAAGGCAAAACAGTTTCATTGGACATGTGTTAAGAAATTATTGAAATACCTAAAACACACTAAACATATGAAATTATTCATATACTGATTATGCAAAATTATGTTGTTATGCAGATTCTGATTGGGCGAGTGATAAGAAATCATGTAAAAGTACTTCAGATTATATGATGTTCTTAAATGGATGTCCTGTTTACTGGCAAGTGCGTAAACAGAATTTTGTTTCTTGTTCATCTACTGAAGCTGAATATGCTTGTGTTTCAGATGCCTGTAATTCTCTAACGTGGTTTGATGCTTTGGTCACAGATATCTGGACATGTCCGATCAGACCGATTACTGTGATGAAAGACAATGAATCGGTGGTTTATATTTCTGAATCACATTTCACAGGTTCTAGGTCCAGACACATTGACATCCATTATCAAAACATAAAACAATTAGTGAAACAAGGTTTTGTTAAATTGCAGTATGTATCTACACATGATCAGATTGCAGACATGCTCAACAAACCGCTTCCAGCAGCTCAACACGAGTATCTGCGTAACAAGATGTGCCTTATTTGATGATGTACCTGATATTCGCTCAACTGGCAAAAGAAGGGGTTGTCACTGCGTTTTTGTATTTACCAGATGAGCTCATATTTTTGGACTTTCAGACTTACCGTAGCTTGCCAAGTTTCTTATCTTTAAGCTAACTGCGCATGTCCACATTCTTTCTTTTTCTTCTAACTTTCTTTGTTCTCCTGCCAGGAGAGGTCCGGCCAAGAGAGGTGGCCGGCAAGAACGTTGCCAAAATGTAACTAATTAGACTAGTGAGATGTTTTATTTTTTTTATAACAAATAAATGAGTTTTTCTTAGAAAATATATCTTTGGGTTTATTTTCTTAAGTATACTTCAAGGAAAAGCCTTGATTCATCCTCTAAATCAAGGTGCGATTACCCAAAAGCAGAATGGGATTAATTGTCACCCTGACACACTTGGTTTTATTGCCATGTGCTCAAAAGCCCAATTGGGCTGATTATCAGGGGATGTCTTATTTTTGGGGAAACAGGATAGAAAGTCTGCGAGGCCCGGCATGCTGCAGATGCCCCTCGCTTGCCCCTTTGCCTGTCTTCCCTCCTCTATGGTCTCCTCAGTACTTGCTCACATGCTGAAGGACCCCAGTCTAGCTTGACACAGGCATAACAGCAGTGTTAGCACACAGAAACAGGAGCACACAGGAACGCCGCCCCCTTCTCCCTCTCCCTCCCTGCTGCTGGGTGATCCGATGCAAATAAGGGGGATAACTGAAAGGGGAGAGTGTGAGGTTGCTGCTTCTGGGACAAGGGGACCCAGAAAATATCTGGGTCCAGCTCACCCAACTTCTCTTCCTCTCACAGCCAGCTTTCCCAGTCTAACTTGACACAGGCTTCCTTCCCAGGACCCCGTCATTTTCCCCCTGACAGCTGGACAAAGCTAGGCAAAAAGGTAAGGTAAGTACCTTACTTAGGTATTTAGGTAAGTATCTAAGTAAGTACCTACTTACTTAGGTGAGTAAGTTGCACTTTTACATAATATGAGTCACCCAAGGCCGTTGCATGAATTCCTCCTGGGAAATCTTTGCTCGCTGCCCATGCTTGCCTAGAACCCCTGGCCTCACTATGGCTCCCAGGCTGAAGCAATTTATCCAGCCTATGGCCTGTTGCACTTAGTCAAAAGTTCACTGGGGTGGGGGACACGACAAGGCTCGGCCACCTTTTGGACCCAGCCCAGTTCTTGGGTTCCACTTAGTCTTCGGCCAGAAAGCCCAATACAAAGCGCCTGGTCCAGGCACACAGCGCCCCAGAATGGCACTCTCCCCTGAGGGTCACTCACCCTTTAACCGAACAGGCAGATCAGGAGTAGATCTCCCATGGTATGCTGCTTTCCCCCATTTAATTTTGGAGTCACCTGAGCAAGGGCAGCCCATTGCATCCTGGCCTGGTGGCACCCCCCGATTACTTATCCCTACCATTGCTGCATGAGCCAGCCAGCCTAACCCGAGCCCACCGGGTGCTCCTGGCCAGTCCCCCTGGGCATCACGAGCAAAGAAACAATCGCCCTCAGCCATCTGGCTCGAGCTTGCCCTCCTGGTCAGGTTGTGGGAGTGACTGACTTCCCAGCCACGATCTGCCTTCTGGAATGGCAGTCACAGCATGCTCCAATTGTCCCAGAAAAACTATAAAGCCTCCACAACCTCATGTTATTATAACCGGCTGCCTCAGGAGTGAGGGAGAATAAAGAGGCTTTTTGAAAAGCACCTTTGGGTGCTTATCATTTCAAAATCCTTCCTCTTTGATGAGAAGTATTTATCCATACATTCATGACTCTTCTTTCAATAAAGGTATTAACAGGAATATGGTACAGTTTGGTAATAATTCATTATTGTATTATTCAAAAAATCACTGTACTGTTATACTCCAATTTTAATAGAAAAACATAAAGGTAATAGCAAATACTTGACTCATTCCTATTTTCCTAATTTATGTTTTTCCTCTTTGAGAATCTGTTTCCTAAATTAGAAAATAGTGCAAATTGAGCCACACTATTTTTTAGGCAGTCACAACTGTTGTGATGCAATGAGTATTATTTTCAGAAAAAAATATTTTTCATGTGTCAATGTGATCTAATAGCCAGTAATACTGGTTACTATTTTCTAATCATTTTACAGAAAAATACATGCATTCACTGGCATATTTTGAAGCTATTTATTACAGCATATTCATTTTGTCATAGTATACATTAGACTGTTTACAAGATATGAATTTTAGTAACCCAGGAAACTAGAATTTGGAATAACACTTATTACAGTGTGTGGACCAGTGCTGGGATTCTGCCAGTTCTGCACCACTATTTATTAAATAGTGCTGGGCAGGGCGGGGCGAGGGGTGGGCAAGCCAGCAATTTAACAAACGGTTGGGTGTTTTTTTGTAATTTATTGGCGTTGCAGCACACCAAACCATTTGTTAAATAGCTGGCTCGCCCACCCCATGCCCTGCCCCGCCTCGCACCTGCGCGGCGCCAGCCTACCCTAGTCAGGGGTGGGCAATTGTGGCTCTTTTACAACCTGAGACAGCCTACAACCTACAGCCAAGCTGTCTCAGGAATTCTGGGAGTTGAAGTCTACAGGTGGTAAAAGAACCACAATTGCGCACCCCTGCCCTAGCCCATCCAGTCGCTGGGGGAGACACACTACTTTTCTCTGCCCTGGAACATTGGCTGCCCAGGCTGCAGCTGAAGCTCCGCATCGTAATGGGCTCCAGGAGGAGGAGGGGTGCTGTCTGCCCCATTGCGAAGCTCAGTAAGAGCAATAAGAGCCGGCTGCAGGCCCAGCTGGGCGAGCGCATGCACAGTGGGGGCACAGGCTTAAGGTGCAGCCTCAAAGCCAAGGGGCGACCCGATAGTGTGGTAGGTTTGCTGCCACTGCTGCCCAGGTGGGAGAGGAGAAAGAGATGGAGAGAAAGAGAAATGAAGGAGAGAAAGGGGGAGAAAGAGAGATGAAGGAGAGAAAGGGGGAGGGAGAAAGAGATGGAGAGAAAGAGAAATGAAGGAGAGAAATGGGGGGAGAAAGAGAAATGAAGGAGAGAAAGGGGGGAGAAAGAGAGATGAAGGAGAGAAAGGGAGAAAGAGAGATGAAGGGGAGAAAGGGGAGGGAGAAAGAGATGGAGAGAAAAAGAAATGAAGGAGAGAAAGAGGGAGAAAGAGAGATGAAAGAGAGAAGGGGGAAAGAGATGAAGGGGAGAAAGAGGGAGGGAGAAAGAGAAATGAAGGAGAGAAAGGGGGGAGAAAGAGAGATGAAGGGGGGAAAGAAAGAGTTGAGAGAGATGAAAGAGACACACAGAGATACCTGTTTAAAAGAAAATACTGGGAGCCACAAAACCTGGGTGGGAGTAAGTGATATGGAGTTGGCAATGGCCATCCAGGATTAAGGTTGTGTTTAAGTGTTTACATGTGTTTAAGGTTGAGTGTTTAAAGTTGCAGACCCTGACCCACCCCATCCAATAGCTTCACCCTGCAGCCAGCCCTGTAGACCTGCGCCCACCTCCCACCTGGGCGGCAGCAGCCTACCTACCCCGGTTGTATCTGTAAAATCCAGTGGGCAAACACAAACGGAGACTTGGTTGCTTGAACTTAACTTTATTAACAAGAACACCAAACAAGAACCACCAATTATGGCAAGCAACAGACGGAGTCAACTCCTGACAGCCGCTTAAATAGTAAACTATCAGACGCAAGAATCAATGAATGAGCAGCGATTTCCCTCCACTTCAGCTGCTCGGGTCAGAACCAATCAACATAGCCCGGCAACAGCCGCGGCCGCGTAGATTCTTAACTGTGGGGACTCAACACCCATTCACACCCGGCTTGCGCATTCGTAGTCCTCCAAATACATGGGACAACGACAGTGCCTCCCAGACCGTCTCAACACAGGCGCGGTTGATGACTCAAGCAAAGCCCCGCCTTCTCTCACAGTCACAGCGGGAAGTGGAGTGTCGTTCAATGGAGAAGGACTCGAACTCGTCACCGGGCCCTGGATATCAGGTAAGCCCTCCGGCAAGAACGCTTCGGTCAGGGGAGGCCGGGCAGGATCTGGACTAGGAGGCGGTTTGTCAGGACGGTGTTCTGTTGTTGGTGATGAAGGATCTAAAGTAGGCCAAGGCTCCATTTCTGTGGCCCGCCATCTCAGCTGATTTACATGCCATCTCCAAACTCTCCCATTGGTGAGCTGGACCCTATAAGAATATGGCCCGGTTATTTGAATTATGTGTCCTGGTAGCCACCGTAGATCTTTATCAAAGTTCAGTGCATATACCAGGTCCCCCACTCCAAAGACCCTTGGTGGAATGCACGTTCCGGAAGGCGGTTCGTGGGCATAGTTAGGGTGCAGGCAGTCTAAGGTTGTCCGAAGCCACCTGCCCATGAGAAGCTCAGCGGGGCTTTGCTTAATGGTGGCACAAGGAGTCGTGTGCTGGGCTAGCAGATACTGGTGAATTTTGTGGTGCCAATCAGTGGACTCTAAACGGCGCAATGCCTCTTTGGGGGATCGTATGGCCCTCTCCACCTGCCCATTAGCAGCTGGATGTAGCGGTGCCATCTGGGCATGGCGGATGCCCAACTGGGCGAGGAACAGCTGGAAGAATGCCAAAGTGAACTGCAGCCCATTATCGGTGACTATTGTATCCGGTAACCCATGGGTGGCAAACCAACCCTCCAATATCCTGATGACGGCCATGGTGGTAGTAGAATGCATAATGGCAAGTTCCACCCATTTAGAATGGGCATCTACCGCGATCAGAAAGGTTTGGCCTAAGAAGGCCCCTGCTAGGTCCAGGTGGACCCTCACCCACAGTGCCCTGGGTGGCTCCCATTCCTGCACGGACGCTGTAGGGGGAGCTGGACGTGTGTGCTGGCATTGGCGGCAGCGGGATACCCATTCTTCAACATGCTGGTCAAACTTTGGCCACCAAACGTAGCTTCGGCCGAGGGCCTTCATTCGAACCACCCCCGGGTGGGCAGTGTGAAGGCCAGCCAGGACCTGGCCTCTAAGATTTGGGGGCACGACCACTCTGTTACCACAAAGGAGGCAGCCCTGTAACACTGAAAACTCGTGGCACCTGCAGAAGAAAGGGAGAAACTCCACAGACCCCTGTGAGGTTGGCCATCCCCTGCGCACCCAGTCCAGAACCTTGGACAGGACCGGGTCCACCACCGAGTGGGCGCGAATATCCGCCGCCGTCACCAAGGAAGGCAGTTCGTCCACTAAGAGGATGGCTGCCGTGGGGGCTGGGTTGTGGACAGGCAAGGGAAGCGGGAAGCGGCTGAGGGCATCCGCGTGCCCAATAGCCTTACCTGGCATATATAGTAACTGGTAGGAGTAAGCCGCCAAAAATTCCACCCAGTGCAACATGCGCGGAGATAAGATTTGGGAGGTCTGCCACAGGGTCTGTCTGTTCCCTGCCAGCAATCCCAGGAGAGGCTTGTGATCGGTGACCAGGTAGAAAAACCTGCCATACACATAGTCATGGAATCGTTTTATTCCTGCTACGGCCGCTAACGCCTCATGATCAATCTGGCTGTAGTTCCTCTCCGCAGCTGACAAAGTCCTGGAATAGTAGGTGACAGGAGCCTCAGCGCCATTCGGCAATATGTGGCTCAGGACAGCCCCCACCCCATAGGGGGAGGCATCACAATTTAAAGATAGAGGCAAATAGTCATCATACTGAATCAGGACAGCGTTAGAGGAGAGGACGTCCTTAACAGCCCTGAAAGAGTCAGCGGCGCGCTGGTCCCAGCGCCACGGGGATTTGGAGTCAAGGAGCCTATGCAGAGGCTCCGCCAAGGAAGCCTTGTGGGGCAGGACAATCGAATAGAAATTGAGGAGGCCAAGGGGCTTCCGTCATCGCTAGATGGTCTTTTGGGACCGCCACCCTTGCTGCCCATAAAGAGCCGCCTTTACAGCTGTGAGGCGGCTCAAAAAACTCTGTTTCCTTAAGGAAATGTGAGGTGAGCCGGCGAGAGCAGGTAGAGCCCTCTGCGAAGTCCCCAGAGTTTTTTTTTTACTCTTGGGGAGGAAGCAGGATGTGGCACCCTATCCAGCTCGCTGCTGCTCTGGGCTTCGGGAGAACTCTGTGCTTTGCAGAGCTAGACGATGTGACCAACCTAATCAGCGAAAACTAACAGATCGCTTGAATAAGCAGGATGAAATCCGGATTTGGGACTCTAAATCGCAAGTATTTGTAACAACCCTATGATTGATTTTGAATGAAGAGAGAGTGAAAAAGGGAAAAAAAAGGTTTAAAATGGCGGCTAGCTGAGCTTCAGAAGAAAGCTGAAAGCGAAAGTCTTTCCGTTTGAATGGCTTAATATGTTACAAAGTATTTGAAACAATAGCGTTGGCTACAAGAGAAGAGAAAAATTTCTGTTTCATGCTTCTTCCCTATTAGAGACTTGATATTGATATTGTGTGGAGAGAAGACCTTTTCTTTCTTTAAAAAGAGTCTGTCTGCGTGGCAGGATGGCGTTAAAACTGACAAAGCCAGATAACCAAGCTGGGGGAGGGGGCTCCCCCAATTATAAATCACAAGAGCAATTTTTGAGCTTGCAGATGCAGAAGAATGGTTTTAAGGATTTAAAGGAATTTGTTGTGGAGGAGTTGGTAAGACATGATGAGATTATGAACCAGAATCTTGAAAAATTTAGACAGGAAATTAAAGAGTTGGTTCAACAAAAGTATGATAACCTGAAGCACTATATTGTAACAGCTTTGAAAAGTTTTTCAGAAGTAATTATAAAGATGGATAAAGATATCAATTTAGAAATAGAGTCTAAAATGAAGGAAGCTGATTATAAGATTCATAATCTGGATAATAAAATACAAAGAATTGAAAATGATTTGACAATGATTCAAGAAAATAGCTCAGAAGTAGAGTCTAAAATGAAAGAAGCTGATCACAAGATTTACAATGTAGATAATATAAAGCAAAAGATTGAAAATGAAGTTACAATGATGCAATTCAGAGCCATGGAATTTGCGATCAGAATAAGGGGAATACAGGAAAATAACAGAGAAGACTTGAGAAAGATGTCTGCTGAAGTTCTGGCTGTGATTTTAAAGGTCAGCTCTGAAGAAATATTCTGTAAGATTGATAAGGCCTATAGAGTAAATTCTTGGGTGGCAAAGCAAAGACAATTGCCTAGAGATGTGGTGATTTATTTTACTGATAAAGGAATAAGAAATGATATTGTGCAAAAGTCTTTTAACTCCACTCTAGAAATGAATGGAATGAAGATCTGGATATATAAAGAGCTGCCGTCCAAGATGTTACAAGATAGAAAGGACTTTGGATTTTTGGTGACTGAGCTAAAGAAACAAAACATCCCATTTAGGTGGGATACTCCAGTTGGTATAATATTGAGACATCAAGGAGAAAGATATCAATTAAACACTGTTGAAAAAACGGAAGAATTTTACTACAAGGTTTTTAAAATGGGCCCAACATCTCCATGTATGTCATCAGTGTCAGGAATTCAGGAGGGGGATAAAGAAAAGCAAATGGAAATATCTTTTAGTGATATGGGCAGAAGAATAAAGATATTAAATATATTATGTATGGTAGACCTGTAGGAAAGTGGGTGAAACAAAATTGATATGGTACAAGGTGATAGGTAACATTACTGATTGCTTAGTTTAGGAAAAGAGATGTTATGTTTAGATATTAATATACTTAAAAGATTTGAATTAAGAGATATACGTATGGGGGTGGAGGAAATGGGTAGATTATGAGTAGAATAAATGCCAAATTAGGATCTATTATATAGTTTTATAGCCGAATGCTGTTTTGAAATGTATAGTATACCGGGGACATAATAATAATGTTAGAAAGAAATGTTTAGCACATAGGGGGTGGTGTAAAAGGGTGATAAAGTATTATATAATGTGATATTAATTTGGATTTCATCTTGCAGAAGCCATGGGGGGAGGGGAGGGGGAGGGGGGTTAGGGAGGGGGGGGGAGGGGGAAAAATTTGTATTTGAAAAACTTTTTCAATAAAAAAAAAATAAATAAAAAAGAAATTGAGGAGGCCAAGGAAAGCCTGGAGCTGGGCTTTGGAGGTGGGGGCAGGGGCATGTTTGATTGCCTCCACCTTGGCTGGGGTGGGCCGGATGCCATCAATGAGGAACCCCAAGAACTTGACCCGGGGCACCCCGATGCGACATTTTTCTTTTTTCAGTTTTAACCCCGTCTTCCTAAACCATGTAAGGACAGCCCTAAGCTTATTGACGAGTTCTCCCTGATCACCAGCCGCGATCAGGATATCGTCAAAATAGGGCACCACCCCCTGCAACCCATGGAACAGCCGCTCCATAAGGCTCTGAAATATCCCAGGGGCAACGCTGACTCCAAACTGAAGATGGGTACACTTAAACGCACCCCAGTGTGTGATAATCGTCTGGGCCAAGGCAGTATCATTATCCACTGGAAGTTGCTGATAAGCTTGGGCTAAGTCCAGTTTTGCAAAGACCTTTCCCCGGCCCAGGGAGTGCAGCAAGTGTTGGACAACAGGCACCAGATAATGGTTGGCTTGAAGCGCCCTATTTAGGGTCACCTTATAATCAGCGCATATTCTAATCGAGCCATCCTGCTTGAGAGGAATCACTATCGGGGTCTGGGATGAACATTTGGAATGTTTTATTTATTTTTATTTTTTATTTTATTTTGAATTTGTATACCGCCCTTCTCCCTGAGGACTCAGGGCGGTGAACAGCCAAGTAAAAACATCAAGTACAAATATTAAAATACAGTTAAAAATATACTTATATAAATTTGGCCCCGTTAATTAAAAACAATAAACAAAACATAAATGTTGAACAGGAGGAGCGAGAGGACTGACCCCTGAGGCACTCCACATATAAGAGGCCTTGAGGTCGACTTCTGCCCCCCTGCCAACATGAACTGTGACCGGTCGGAGAGAAAGGAGGAGAACCACCGTAATACGGTGCCCCCCATCCCCAACTCTTCCAACCGGTTCAGCATGATACCATGGTCGATGGTATCAAAAGCCGCTGAGAGGTCTAACAGGACCAGAACAGAGGAGCAACCCCTGTCCCGAGCCCTCCAGAGATCATCAACCAACGCGACCAATGCCGTTTCTGTGCTGTGCCCAGGCCTGAAACCCGACTGGAACGGATCTAGATAGGATGTTCAACTGGCTGAAGGACCCTCTGGGCGATAAGCCTGTCTACCCTGGGCCGCAGGGCAAGGGGCACCCTCCGCGGTTTTAGCCATGTGGGCACCACCTGAGGGTCCAGATTAAATGAAATAGGGAGGCCGTTGTATTTACCAAGGCGGCCATCAAAAACATCCACAAATTCATGCATAATGTCAGCAGACATCAGAGCCAGTGGTGTGGATACCAGAGAGGCCGAGGTGGAGGGCAGCGAACCAGTCTAGGCCAAGTAAGGAAGGGAGGCTGTCCCTCACAATGACCAGGGGTAGGTGACCAGAAAATGAGCCATAGGCCACATGGAATGAACCACAACCTAGGGTTGGTATGGCTTTCCCCTGGAAGTCCTTCAACGTGACCTGACAGGGCTGCAAGCGCCACTGGGAAACAGAGGGAAGCAGGGCTTTGAGCGCAGGCCATGCAATCAAGGATTTGGAGGAGCCCATGTCAACTTCCATCCTACAAGGGATTCCCTCCAGGAGGTTGGTCAAATAGATCTTACTGTCAGAGAATGGGGAAGAGGCATGGCTTATGGCAACCGCCGACACCTCGGCATCCTGAGAGATCGCGAAGCTTTCTCTTCTCTCTCTCTCTCTCTCTCACTCTCTCTGCGGCCAGGCCGTCTAATCTTCTGTCGCTTGAATCCCAGCTCCCCCGCGTCATCCGAACTTGGGAAGGTCGCATGGCAGACCCTGGACAGATGCCCTCGCTTTCCGCAATGCTGACAGATGGCAGACTTGAATCTGCAATCGGCGAGGGTGTGTGACCCGCCACAGCCCAGACAACAGCCCTGGGGGTTCTTAGCGGTGGGTGCCCACTTCTTCCTCTGGGTAGTCCTGAGGCTACCCATCAAAAACACCATTGTGGTCCGCCTCCTCATAGTGGATGGACAGATGGCCATTGGGCTGGCGTCCGCCCCCAGACTGGTAGCACAGGATCTCTGCCACAGACTTAGCAGACATCTCGGCAGCCTGTGCCTCATCCAAGGCAATAGGGAGGGTCAGATCGGAACGGGCCAGCAGTCTTTCCTGCAGCTTCAGGTTCCTCACCCCACACACTAACTGATCTAGGGCATGTCATCAAGCTCACGGAACTCGCAATGCTGAGCCGCTGTTCTCAAGGCAGTCATGTATTCATTAATAGACTCTCCCTCTCTTTGTGACCTCTGATGGAACGCATGCCGCCGCGCAATCTTCGATGGAGTGGGAGAATAATGGTGTTTAAGCTTCTCCACCAATGTCTCCCAGGGCCCCGCGTACACAGGCTGAGGAGCAGCCAGGGCTCTGGCTGTCCCAAAAATTTTGTGGCCACACGAACTGAGGAAATAACCCGTCTTCCGAGTGCTAGACACTTCGGACACGTCATTCGCCTGCAGGAAACTCTCGAACCTCTTGAGGTAATCCTCCCAGGTTTCCGAAGCTGTGTCGAATGGTGTGAATGCCGGAAGGCCCGTTGCCATTGTGGTTAATTCTGCTTGGATATGCTCACCGCTGCAGTTCGGTCGAGTGTCCGGCAACTATCACCACATGCAGATCCCACCTTCATCGCCATGTGTAAAATCCAGTGGGCAAACACAGATGGAGGCTTGGTTGCTCAAACTTAATTTTATTAACAAGAACACCAAACAAGAACCACCAATTATGGCAAGCAACAGATGGAGTCTGACTCCTGACAGCCGCTTAAATAGTAAGCTGTCAGACGCAAGAATCAATGAGCGAGCAGCAATTTCCCTCCACTTCAGCTGCTCGGGTCAGAACCAATCAACATAGCCCGGCAACAGCTATGGCCGCATAGAGTCATAACTATAGGGACTCAACAGTATCACCTTGCCCTGCAGCCGGCCCAAACGCCCGCCTTGGACTGCATCCAACTGCTCCAGCAGGTCATTTTTATTTAATTAATTTAATTAAGAATGCTGCAATGGGCATAAATGATGACCGGTCAAAAATGTGAGGACCTATCAGAAATCACTTTTTTCAGCCCTCTAGGTAGTCCCTATGTGCATATGGACTACTCAGAGGACTGAAAAAGTTATTTTTGACCAGTCCTCGCACAAGACCCTACTGTTCTGACAGGTGGGGCTGTCTAACTGAATGATTTTAAATTGGGTTTTAATTTTGGGTTTTAAAATTTGGCCAATACTATTTAATGATTTTAATTAATTTTAACTATGATATTGTATATTTATGTTTTAATTCTGGCTGTACATCACCCCAAGTCCTTCGGGAGAAGGGCGGTATATAAATAAAATTATTATTATTATTATTATTATTATTATTATTATTATTATTATTATTATTATTATTTAATCTTTAGTGAGATTCACAGCCTTTGAGGCTGGTTAATAGCTCAGCAGCTCGAGTCCTAACCAAGGACCTAGGAACTGTTAAGGTATCGTCAGAGGATGTAAGCTGTTCTGAGTAAGGTGGTTTTTTTGTAGAGTCAAAATATTCAGGTCCGGCAAATTTAGAATTTCTAAATAGCGGGGTAGTCCTTTGGGTATTGCTCCAAGGGCTCCAATTACAATCGGGACAACACACGATTTCTTTTTCCACAGTCACTCAACTTCAATTTGCAAGTCCTGGTACTTTGTGATTTTTTCTTGCTGCTTATCTTCAATCCGTGCATCACCAGGTATTGCAATGTCAATGAACCATACTTTTTTCTTTTCAACTATTGTTATGTCAAGTGCCTGTCAGTCTGAATCCTAAAGTCCCACAAGATCTTGAGTTTCTCATTCTCTAAAACTTTCTCAACCTGATGTTCCCAGTGGTTTTTGCTGTACTCAAATCCAAACTTCTGGCACAATTTCCAGGGAATGATCTTAGCAACACGGTCATGGCGTTGTAGGTAGTCAGTTTGTGAAATTTTGCTGCACCAGTACTTAAACTTACGATTGTTCTCACATTTTACATTTTGCGACCCTATCTTGTCATCATGGTGAAGAGAAGTAGTGGTGAAATGACTGACACGGTTGTTAAGAATGCCGCAATGGGCATAAATGTGAGAATGGTCATAAATGTGAGGACCCATCAAAAGTGTGAGGACCAGTCAGAAATGACTTTTTTCAGCTCTCTGAGTAGTCCCTATGCACAAAGCCACGCCCACCTGGTCACATGACCAGCTAGCCACACCCACCTGGTCACATGACCACCAAGCCATGTCCCCAACTAAGCCATGCCCACAGAACCGGTTGTTAAAAAAGTTGAATCCCACCACTGTTGTGGGCTTTACATTTATTTCATGATCCTGTAGTGTGGATCCCTACAGGGACAATCTAACAATTATAACTTTAAGCTGAAAGCAAAATCAGGAGATTTCCATAACCAAGGGGGAACCTCAGTTAGCAGGAAAGGTTTGGCATGGCTGGATGCACATTGCTCAAATCTGCAGTTTGCACACTCAAATAACTCAGCTTTATTTTGCAGATATAGTGATATCTGTAAAGATATACAATTAAAATGGTACCATAGATTATGCTATTTAAATACTGCCCATTTCCTATCATTTCTTTCCTATCATTTCTTTCCCAAGGACATTATTCATCTAGACTTTTTGTACCAAATACACAGGATGTGTGCCCCCAAGCAACCTGTGGGAAGAATCTAATAAGTGTTATTATGGTTAGTAAGCTGTTCCAAATAAAGCTGCCTTTTGCAATGGACTGATGCTGATTTTTGTCAATGCTGGTTGTGCTCCACATGTTTTGCAATACTATTGATATTATCTTTGTTTTCTTTTGTCACAGTTGTTCTGCTTCTCTTTGCAGATCTTTGTATTTTGTGATTTTCCCCCTCCTTTCTCTTCTCTTCTGTTGTCTCCAGGTATTGCAATCTCTGCTGTCCAGACTTTTTTTTCATTCCTACTGATAGCTGTTAAGTTTGGGGTATTTATCTGGCAAGTCTGCTTGAACTCTAAATTTAAAATCTAGAGCAATTTAATTTCATTTTTTTATTACCTTGCCTATTTTATGACCCCAACTTTTCTTGTTTGCAGGCACATGGTTATTTCTTGAAGATATTCCAATGCACCATTGTTGCTACATGCCATTGGTTGTAGTCAGTCTGTATTTCTTTGTTTGCCCATAGCTGAGAGCAGAACTGCACAATTTTTTCTTTGTCAGGTATTGACTGGCTCCCTGCAGACTCTCTACTAATGGATTTGTAGAAACATTTCTGATTTGATTGAAATTCGATGTCAGGCCTGCCTCCATTTAAACCCCAAGAAAGAAAACCCCCAACTCCACTGATGAAGAGAAGGTGTACTTTTACTGAATTTGAAATGACAGCAGTGAAAGCAAGGCAAGATCTGAATCAAAATGTGCGAAAGTTACAGATCGAAAGGGTCCCTTGCTGAGTGTCCAATCAACATCCAGTATGATGTTATGTAAAGCTCATTGTCAGGTATTTCTCCCATTTGGAGTACTAGGATGGTTGGCCTTGACAGGGTGTCTCCACATCTCCACTCAGAAAGATCAGTAATTCTTGAGAGCAAACCTCTCTTTTAGTTCACATGGGATTTCACCTCACCAGCTCACTTCCCCAACTCAAATGCTTTGTCCCTCCTCCCCGTTACTATGGCAACCAAAAGCAAGCATGCATCAAAGTAGAATCCCATGCTGGAGATCCAGCTGACATTGGAGATTCTGCCTATAGTGTGCAATTAATCTCCTGATCTTCTTGGCTATAGCTGTTATTTGCTGCTTTATTTCCAGTGCTTCTTTAATCTTCCTTGTTTCTAGATGATATTTCATGATCAGATATTCTTTGGTCTTCTTCTTCAGCTTCTTCTTCTTTATCTGTTGTAGCTTGCTTGCATCTGATTTTAGCATGCTGATCTTATTTCCCAGCCTGATCCTGAATTTGGTAGCACAGTCTTTTTTTTCTTCTTTGTTAATTTTGCTTCCAAAATATTCAGTTATTTCTATTAATTGGTTTGTTTGTAGTGGTGAATTGGTGCTTATAATTGATATAGTTGATAAGAGCCTTGGTGGTGCAGCAGACTAAAGCACTGTTAAGAAATACCAGCTGCCTGCAATTACTGCAAGTTCAAATCTCACCAGGCTCAAGGTTGACTCAGCCTTCCATCCTTTCGAGGTAGGTAAAATGAGGACCCGGTTTGTGGGGGCAATAAGCTGACTTTGAATAAAAAAGAACACCGCTTAGGGGGAGGACCGAAAACCCTACTAAGCAGGTATATACAAAAGTATGAAGGCTATTGCTTAAACGCAATGTAAGCCACCCTGAGTCTCTGGAAAAGGGTGGCATATAAATCGAACCAATAAATAAATAAATAAATAAATAAATAAATAAATAAATAAATAAATAAATAAATAAATAAATATTACCATATTGGCATCTTTTAATACTTGTGCTAGCTGTTTCTTTGAACCAACTTCAATGCTTGTTATTGTGTTGTTATTCTGTTCATTCTATTGCTTTTGTGCTGTTCTTAATGTTCAGTTGTACTTCATTTCAATTTGTTTTCTTTTTCAGTTAGAGGACTTTGTTTTTTTCTGAGAAGGCAGAGGAGAGGATATCTTGTTTCAGAATGAAAATGATAGCTATGCTGGTTTACCTCTATAGACTGAGCTACTTCTGGCAAAGCCTTGATTTCCTTGCTTTTGGTAGACCTTTACAGTTCTTCCATTTCTTTTTCTTTTTCTTTTCTTTTTTTTCTTTTCTTTTTCTTTTTTTTTTTTGTGGTAACTTCAAATTTATTTTATTTTTATTTTTTTAAATAATCTTTATTAAACAGGTTTTTTAAAACAAAAAAAGAGAATTTTTTACAATTTTCTTCTTTTCAACATTTTCGCATCAGTAAACATTTCTTACATTCCATTTCTATGTATGTAAATTGCTATAAAAGTGCTATGTATATTTATAGTTTCTGACCATCATATTCTAGTATGTCAATTTATCTATCATTCTAATAGTTACGTTTCTATGTTGATATTAAAAATAATATCTTTTTCCATGTCCACCTAACCTGATTTTTTCGTATTCCAACCTCGTGATCCTAACCATTGATAGAATCTATTCCATATTGAATAATATTCTGTATCTCCTTTATCTTTTATTTTAAGCATTAATCTGTCCATTTCCGCACATTCTAGTATCTTCCTTATCATCTCAACGTTCTTCCACAGCTGCACATACTGTATGCAATTCTTGCTGCGGTCAAAATATGTAATATTAGACACATTGTCCCTTTGTCATAGTCATCTGATATAATGCCTAATAAAAACAATTCTGGCTTAAACTCTATATGTTGTTTAATCATTTTTTCTAACCAAGTATGGATTTATGTCCAAAATTTCCTTGTCTTTATGCAAGTCCACTACATGTGGTAATATGTGCCAGGTGTTTGTTTACATTTCCAACAGTTTGGGGACAAATTGTTAAACAGATGCCACCTGTAGAACTTTTTATAGAGATTTTCTTTATATGATGTGGCCATTGTCAGTTTTTGATTTCTATCCCAAAGCTTTTGCCATGGATCCAAATCTATACTATAACCAAAATTTTTGGCCCATACTATCATCGTCTCTTTAACTTGTTCTTCTACCATTTTATAATTTAATAGATAATTGTATAATATCAATTTGTCCATATCAATTTGACATCAGTCCCATTAATATCTTGTCCAATGCTGTTAGTTCTCTATAAAAAAACCATGTTTTCACATCTTTCACATAACCCGATTGTATCTGCAGGTATGACCACCACTCTAATTCCACCCCTTGGTTTTGTAATTCTAGTCTAGTTTTCAGTTCACCATTCTCATTTAATATATCTTTATAAGAGACAATTTTTTCCATATTTATAAGATTTGGGTGTATCAATGCATCTAGGGTGGAGAGCCAGACTGGTATTTCCTTATAGTTTTGTTGTTTAATTTTATCCCACATTGATAAAAGTGCATTTCTCACATAATGCCTTTAGAAATATTGATGTGCCGTGTTTCTTCCGTATCAAAGAAACGCATGCCACCCTAGTTGAAGGTCATGACCCTCCAAGAATATTCTTCTATGCCTCAAAGTTATCCACTCTTTCACCCACGTGAGCAGCTGCTTGGTAATACAGTTCCGAGTCTGGCAGACCAAAACCTTTCCCTTTTGACTCTTGCAATAGTTTCAGTTTTATTCTAATTTTTTTTCCTTGCCAGATGAATTTTAACATTATTTTATTCAACTCATCAAAATATTTTTTCTCTAGTTTTATTGGTATTGTATGTTCATCTTTATTGTAGCTATTCTAGTCATCGTAGAAAGTTGCAAGTTTTTCCATCTCTCCATATCCAGCTTAATTTGATGCATTAATTTTGTATAGTTGTCCTTTTTAATTGTTGTACGTCTTGCTGTTAGATGGATTCCTAAGTATTTCACTTTTTTCACTATCTGGATATCAATTTTCTTTATTAATTCATCCCTCTGTTTATTTCAAAGATTTTTAACTATTTTTTTTTTTTGAAAAAAAGTTTTTTATTTTTAAACAAAACTTAAAACATAAAACAATTATCATCCATTACAATTACAGAAAGAGTATTGATCGGTTACAAATCTTTTGTGCTTAATCCTCTATCCAACATTTTCTTATTTAACAGTTCATTACATTATTATTCTCATTTTCCAATTACTTGACAGTAACTTATCCTCCCTAAGGGAAATAAACCCCTCTTTATATGTTTTGTTATTTTATCCATTTCATGTTTCATATTTCATTTCCATGCTTTCTTGTCTAACCATTGATAAAATAAATCCCATATCAAATAATATTGTTTGTTTTCCTGTTTCCTAATTTCAAATGTCAATTTACTCATTTCAGCACACTCCAAAATTTTCTTAATAACATTGTCATCCGTAGGTATCTTCTTTCCTTTCCAGTTTTTAGCAAATACAATTCTAGCTGCCGTTAAAACATTCACAATTAAATATCTCAATTCTCTAGTGTATGTTTCTGGTAAGATCCCTAATAAAAATATCTCTGGTTTAAAGTCAGTGTGTTTCTTTATCATTTTTTCCAGCCATGTGTGGATTTTAGTCCAATATATTTTGGCTTCTGCACATGTCCACTACATATGGTAGTATGTACCTGGAATCTGATGACACTTCCAACATTTCTCCGATTTATTCTTGTACATTCTGGCTATTCTCGCCGGGGGTAAATGCCATCTGTAAAACATCTTATACAAATTCTTCTTATATGCTGTTGACATTGTCATTTTATAATTCTGCAACCATAATTTCCCCCATTTTTCTAATTCAATCCCATGACCAACATTTTTCCCCCATGCAATCATTGTTTCCTTAACTTGTTCTTCTGCCAATTTTATTTCTAATAAGTAACCGTACAGTTTTTTTAATTACATAGTCATCAGAACCTGTTAAAATTTAATCTAAATTCGTCAAATTGCTATTTAGAATCCATTTTAGAATCTTCGTCATATCTAGACTGTATTTGCATATATGAAAACCAATCCATTTCAATCTCTTGTTCTTCTAATTCTTGCTTCGATTTAAGTTCACCCTTTTCATTTAATAATTCACCATATCTGACAATTTGTTCCTTTCTAAATGTTATTGAGTGTGAGACTGCTTCAATAGGAGATAACCAGACTGGAATTTTAAAATAATTACATTTTTTGATCTTTTCCCAATTTAATAACAAAGATTCTCATATCATATGCCTTCTAAAATAACCCTGTATTTTTGTACTTTTTTTAAAAAAAATTGATTTATATGCCGCTTTTCTCCGGAGACCCAGGGTGGCTTACAATGCATTAAGCAATAGCCTTCATACTTTTGTATATTTATACAAAGTCAGATTATTGCCCCCATAATCTGGGTCCTCAATTTACCTACCTTAGAAAGGATGGAAGGCTGAGTCAAGCTTGAGCCTGGTGAGATTTGAACTTGCAGTAATTGCAGGCAGCAGATGTAAGTGGATGTTAATAACAGTGCTTTGGTCTGCTGAGCCACCAGAGCTCCTTTTATACCATATAAAAGCATGCCATCCCAACAACAAATCATGTCCTTCTAAAGTCAACAATCTAATATTCCTTAACATTATCCATTCTTTAATCTACATCAAATTACAAGCTTGGTAATATAATTCGCAATCCGGCAAAACAAAACCTCCTCTTAGTCTAACATCCTGCAACAATTTTAATTTTATCCTTGCCTTTTTACCCTACCATATATATTTTAACACAATTTTATTTAAATCTTCAAAGTATTCTTTTCCCAACTTAATTGGAATTGTCTGAAATAAATATAAGAATCTGGGCAATATATTCATTTTAATAGTTGATATTCTCCCTATCAATGGTAATTGCAAATTCTCCCATTTTGCCAAATCTGTCGCTATCTGTTGTTTAAGCTTATCATAGTTATTCTCCTTAAGAGTACCACATCTTGCGGTCAAATGTATCCCCAAATACTTGACCTTGTTCGTGACCTGCATCCTTGATACTTCCACCAACTCTTCTTTCTGTTTTTTTAGTATATTTTTTGTCAAAATCTTCATTTTATCTTTATTTATTTTCAAGCCTGCTACCTTCCCAAAATCTCCTATTTTATCTACCAGTTTGTTTATAGATTGAAATGGATCTTCCAAGATAAACAGCAGGTCATCCGCAAATGTTTGCAATTTATATTCTTGGTTTTGAATTTTCATTCCTTTTATTCCTTTTTCTTCTCTAATGTTTCTGTTTAGTACTTCTAATGTTAACACAAACAACAGTGGTGACAATGGGCAACCTTGTCTCATTCCTTTTTGTATTTCAATGAATTCTGTCAGCTCTCCATTTATCATTACTTTTGCTTGTAATATTTAGCTTCTATAGCTTGAACAAATTTCTCTCCCAAGCCCATCTGTTTTAATTGTAATATCATAAATCGCCAGTTCACATTGTCAAAGGCTTTCTATGCATCTAAAAACATCAAAGCCATTTGCTTTTCTGGGTGCGCCTCATAATATTCCAAAGTATCCAGAATTATCCTCAAATTATCCCTAATCTGCCTTTTTGGCAGAAATCCATTTTGATCCGAGAGTATAAAATTATTTAAGTATCTTTTAAGTCTTTCTGCTAGTATTGTAGCGAAGATTTTATAATCTGAATTTAGCAGAGTTATAGGCCTATAGTTTTTGACTTGTTGTAGGTCAGTATCCTCTTTTGGAATAAGTGTAATATATGCTTCTAACCATGAGTTGGGTATTTCCTTCTTTAACATTACTTCATTCATAACTTCTAATAATGGGAGACTCAGTGATTCCTGTAAAGTCTTATAATATTCCGCCAGTAGTCCACCTGGACCTGGTGCCTTTCCACTTTTTTGTTTTTTAATTGCTTCGGTCAATTCCATCATCATTATATTTCCTTCTAGCATCATCTCAACATCTTTTGGTATCTGGGGTAAATTTGCCTTGTGTAAATATTGTTTAATACTTTCCTCTTCTATCTTTTCTTTTTCATATAGTTTTTAATAGTAATTTTGTACTATGTTTTTCTTCTCCTCATTTCCAAATCTAATTTGTCCTTGCTCATCTATTAGCTGTGATATTTTCCTTGAGTCCCTTTCTTTTTTCAGTTTATACGCTAGCCATCTGCCTGGTTTATTAGCATCTTCAAAATATTTCTGTTTAGCATTCCTGATTTTTTGTGCTAGATCTTCTTTCTCTATTAATCCCATTTTATGTTTAATTGTATCCATTTTCATTTTAATGTCTTTTTTTGTGGGAACTTCTGCAGTACTTTTTCAAATTTCTTGTAATCATCCTCTAATGTTTTATATGCTTGTCTTTTCTTAATATTTCTTTTTCTTGTATAGTCAATCAGGCTTCTGGCATAGGCTTTCATAGTGTCCCGCCAATTCTGCATTGATGTATCCTCTTTTCTATTTTCTTTGAAAAAAAAGGCTAATTCTTTCTCCATTTTCTGTAGAAAATCCTTTTCTTTTAATATTGTAGTATTTAGAGTCCATCTAGACCTTCTCCTTTGTCCTTTCCATCTCACCTTCATTGGATTATGGGCTGCCCAGGTATTACACTCTATGGCTATTTCTTCTATGTTCGAAGTCAAGTCCATTGTCAACCATATCATATCTATTCTAGACCACGATAAATGTCTATTAGAATAAAAAGTGTATTGTCTGTTTTTTGCATTTCTTTCTCTCCATATATCTTTTAAATTTATTTCCTCTATCATCTTGAAAAAGGATTTCAGCAAATGTCAGGTGTGCTTCCTTAAAATCCAAGAAAGGATGACCCAGACTCCATTGTTTATAGAATCAGGTACTTTTACTGGAAAATGAAGTGATCGCAACCAAAGAAAAGCAGGATCTGAGACAAGAGCTTGAAAATTACAGATAGAAAGCATCCCCTCCCACTGTCCAACGTAAATCATCCAATCCAAAGGTCTCCCAGGGGTCAGGTGGAAGCACACGTCTTGTGGTGTCATCAATCAGGAATGCCGTGGCCGTTGACCCGATACCAGCTTCAAAGATACAATACTATATCTTAGGATTTACTTTCGTTTCTCTGTCCAGCATGCTTACAACTCCCCCCTCCCCGCGTTACCATGGCAGCCAAAGCAGGAAAAAGCAGAGGCTGACATTCGGGCCCCCCTTCAGAAGAAAGGAAACCCTTATGCCTGAAAGAGAGGAGAAAGGAGGTAATAACACAATACAATATACATATATAGAAATCAGGGTTTATCAGGATATTTGGTGTGAAACAACTGTACTTTCTTTGGTGCCCAGACATCACATTTGTTCACCCATTCAGCTTTAGACAATGGGAAATGTTTCCAGGCCACCAGATATTGCACTCTACCGTGATGCTTCCTGGAATCCAATATCTCCTTAACCTCAAAATGTTGTTCCCCTTCAATCAGTATGGGGACAGGAGGAGGCTCTTGGTCCGGACGTAAAGGGGATGAATGTTCCGGTTTCAGCAAGCTGACATGAAACACGGGGTGAATTCGTCGCAAATTTTTTGGCAATTCCAATTCAACCATGACTGGATTAATGACTCGAGTAATTGGGAAAGGGCCGACATACTTGGGTCCAAGCTTCTTTGACTTTTGGGGGGTTTGTAAATACTTGGTAGAGAGGTAAACACTTTATAAGCATGTGATGGGCACCTCTTTTTATCGGCTTGGGCTTTATGTGCTCGATGCGCTTCATCTAGAGCTTTTCAAGTTACTGCCCAAATCCACTCAATCAAGGAGGGGTTCTGTGGGTCATTTTGGGGTAGCTCTGGGATTGGTACAAATTCTTGGCCAGAAGCCACCTTGAATGGAGTGAACCCTGTGCTGCTATATATGGAGTTATTATACGCCACCTCCGCAAATGGCAATAAGTCCATCCAGTTATCTTGCTGATAATTTATGTAACATCTCAGATATTGTTCTAACACGGAATTGGTTCTCTCACAAGCCTCATTTGTCTGGGAGTGGTGGGCGGAGCTTAACCCCTGGGCGGAGCCTATCAACATCAGAAACGCCTTCCAGAAGTTGGAGGTAAATTGCACACCCCTGTCGGAGATTATACATTTCGGAGCACCATGTAACCTATAAACATGTTGAATAAACATTTTTGCAAGGGTTTTAGCTGAAGGGATCTTAGGACATGGGATGAAATGCACTTGTTTGGAAAACAAATCAGTTACTGCCCATATGACTGTGCACCTCCCACTATCCGGCAGGTCTACAATAAAATCCATTGATATCGGCTTTCCACAGGGCATTTGGCCTCGCCACACTCTGAAGTAGACCAGATGGCTTCCCCGGAGGTCTCTTAGCTGAGGCACATGCTGGGCAGCTAGCTACGTATGCTTCTATGTCCTTTTTGAGTGCAGGCCACGTTGGCATCATGAGCGTGCTGCAATACTGTTACTCTCAAACTGACAGGAACATATAATTTGGCTCCAACCCAAGCTAGTCCATCAAGAAGTGTACATTCATTCAAGTGGGTTTGAATGAACCACTCGTTGGTTTTCAAAGCTTCTTGTAGTTTCTGACGCAAATCACCAGAGAGGGCTGGATCGCCCCTCACTTGTGCTCTGGTAATCACTGGTGCCGCCAGATGGGTCGAAGGGATGATCGGGCGAACCACTTCCTCCTTGGTACTGTTGTATTGAGGCAATCTGGAAAGTGCATCAGCCATGAAATTCTTTTCACCAGGAAGGTAGCGTAGAGTGAAATTAAAACGGTTGAAGTGCTGAGGCCAGTGAACTTGCTTTGGTGACAGCTTACGCAGTGTTTTCAACGCCTCCAGGTTTTTATGGTCAGTCCAAACTTCAAAAGGATCCTTCAAGAAATTGTCTCCAGGTTAACAATGCCCAGCGTGCTGCAAAAGTTTCCTTCTCCCATATGACCCATCTCCTTTCGGTCTCCAACAATATACAGGAAGTATAGGCACAGGGTTGTAATTTCCCTTCTGCATTCTTTTGCAGGAGTACTGCTCCTACTGCCACGTCGCTTGCATCAGCCTGTACTACAAAAGGCTCTTCCATGTCTGGATATTGAGGACTGGTTCAGCGGCAAACAACCGTTTTAGCTTTTCGAATGCCACCTGGCAGTCCATAGTCCACTCAAGGGCCTGGGAGGGCTTTGGTTTTGCTTCACCTTTTGTTTTCAGGAGATTTGTTATTGGTAGTGCAATTTTTGCGAATAAGGGGATGAATTGTCTATAGAAGTTAGCAAATCCCAAGAAGCTCTGTAGTTGTTTGCGGGTGCGTGGCGCGGCCCATTCCAATACAGCCCGGACTTTTCCAGGATCCATCTCTATTCCTTCATGCAATATGCGATATCCAAGATAGTCAATTTTGCTTTGGTGGAATTCGCACTTGGAGAGCTTGGCATACAGTTCAGCAGTCCTGAGTTTTTTCAGGACAGTTCATACCAATTTCACATAGTCGTCCATGTTCTTAGAGTAGATAAGAATGTCGTCCAAATAGACCAACACCCCTTTATACAAATGCTCGTGCAGTACTTCGTTGATCAATTGCATGAACACAGCAAGGGCTCCTTGTAGTCCAAAAGGGAGCACTCGAAACTGGAAACATCCCAGTGGGCAGTTAAATGCTATTTTCCATTCATCGCCTTCCTTAATTCACACTCTGTAGTAAACCTCTCATAAGTCGAGTTTGGTGAATATCTTCCCCTTTCCTAGGTGGGCTAGCATGTCCTTCATGAGCGGCAGGGGGTAGACATTTTCCACGCAAATGGTGTTCAGGTTCCTATAATCAACCACCAGACAAAAGGAGCCATCTTTCTTTTGCCGGAACAGTACTGGTGCCACCACCCTTGGTCTGGCTGGTTGGATAAACCCCCATTTTAGGTTTTGTCAATGAACTTTCATAGCTTCCCCAGTTCTCGAGGGGTCATAGGGTAGATCTTTGGCTTAGGGAGCTTTACCCCAGGGAGTATTTCAATTGTACATAGCTCTGTGGGGGGGGGGGCGGGGCAGCACATCCGAAGCTCTTTCACTAAAAACTTCTCGGAGATCCCAATACTCCTTTGGAATCTTCTCCTCCCCTTCAATATGACCTATTGCCATCTCTGCCCCTTCGTGTTCTACTCCATCCTCGGGGGGGGGGTCTTCCCTTTCTAGTCCAGGGTGTCTGGTGCGGATGTACAAAACTGTCATTTTCCAGTTAACACGTGGGTTCCATCTACGGAGCCAGGGCAGTCCAAGTATGAGGGGTCATTCCATGCTAGGGGCCACAATAAAACTGAGAGTCTCTACATGATCCCCCAATTGCATTTCAATGGGTTCAGTCACAAAACTGGTTGGGCTCCCTCCTGCTATTGATCCATCCAGCTAACAGAACACAATAGGCCTTTTTAACATTTTTAGTCTCAGGCCCATTTTCTCCACCACTTTCGGGCTGATTATGCACCTGGTGCACCCAGAGTCTAATAGGGCTGGGCGTGTGCCCCTGTGGACGGCACCCTTATTTCTACGGGAATGAGCATGGGACCCTCAATGTGACTCACCAAATCATCAGAGTCAGAGTCCGTCTCGCCATTGTCCGCGGTGGTCGGAGTTCCCAACTCACCCTGGTTTCAGAGAGCGAACTCAACGACTTCCCCTTTCAGGGCGGCTTCGCGGGCTTTTGCCTTCTTTGTCAGCCTTCTTTGGCACCAAGCTGGTGGGTTTTGGCACTGGCTTGGAGAAACACTCAGCAGCCTGATGACCTTCCTTGCCACATTTGAAGCATGTGAAGAGCTTTGTTTGAATTTCCCTCTCCCCCCGGCCATCTTGGACACTCCTTTGCGGTAGTAGTAGGATGATTGGTCTCCTGTACGGGCCCCTCGGAGTCGGCTTCGGGCCAGCTCGATCTCCACATCCTCAGCTACTACATACCAACTCTGCTGGATACCCTTCATTTGGAGTCTCACCTTCCGCTCAGCTAGGTGTCTTCAAACCGCCTCCTAAGGGCCCCCATGAATAGGTTGTAGTTTCTCAGCAAGGGGGAGTTGTTATTGTGGAGGACCACCATCCATTCAGCTGCCACTCCCTCTAGGGCATTCGTGATGCATCTCACTCATGCTGCATCTGACAGATAGTTCTCCCCCCAATCCTGCATGTGGTTCCACACCTGGGTCAGGAAAAGCCCAAGGTGTTCGGATTCCCTTCATACTTTTCAGTTAAGGGGGGAATTTTTGGCTTTTTGAGTCTCCGGGGTGGGGCCTGCAAGGATGGGGTTCCCTGGGTTGCTGCATCCCTCACTTGGGTCCCAGAAGCCTGACATGTTTCTTCCCCAGCTTCCTCTTCCCCTCCCCCACAAGCAGTCTCTTCAGGGTCCATTCTGGGGTAGTCTCCTCCCTTCCCACTAAGGAATGCATAAGACTCACAGTTTTTCTGGCTTTCTTCGGCATCGTGGAGGAGTTGCATAGCCTGAGCAATCATGAGGCTCTCCTTTTGCTCTTGCAGCCACACTGCCTCTCCCTTACAAGGTCTGGAGCTGGTTACTCTGTGGGGGGGTCCTCGCCAGGTCTGGCAGCCTTCCTACTCCCCTCGACCATCTAGCTTCCTCTGGCTCCTCTCTCAGCCGAATTTTTTCCATCCATTCCACGGCTTCCTTTTCTGCTTGAAGTGAAGTTATTGTAGAGCCAGAAGCTCCCGTCTGATCTCCGTCACTCTCTTGATCAGACATAGTTTGGGTTCAGCCCCCTCGGTAGTTATCCAGGATGGCTGGAGAATTCAGATCCTGCTTAATGTCAGGTGTGCTTCCTTCAAAGTCCAAGAAAGGATGACCCAGACTCCATTGTTTATAGAATCAGGTACTTTTACTGGAAAATGAAGTGATCACAACCAAAGAAAAGCAGGATCTGAGACAAGAGCGTGAAAATTACAGATAGAAAGCATCCTCTCCCACTGTCCAACATAAATCATCCAATCCAAAAGTCTCCCAGGGATCAGGTGGAAGCACACATCTGGTGGTGTCATCAATCAGGAATGCCGTGGCCGTTGACCCAATACCAGCTTCAAAGATGCAATACTATATTTTAGGATTTATTTTCGTTTCTCTGTCCAGCATGCTTACAACTCCCCCCTTCCCCTGTTACCATGGCAGCCAAAGCAGGAAAAAGCAGAGGCTGACAGTTTTTCTACTTTGTTTTATTGTCTTTTGTGTATTATAGTCCATTTTCTCATCTAGTATTCCATTGAAGTCTCCCATCATACAGATGTTGTCATAATCCAGCTCTATTAATTTCATATATAATTTTCTGTAAAAATTTTCTTGGTTGTCGCTAGGAGCATCTATCGCTGTTAACAATATTTTCCTATTATTGTCTGTCATTTCCACCATCAGAATTCGTCCTTCTCTATCTTCAATTTTTTCCACTGATATTGTGTCTTTGATATACAAAATCACTCCTCTTTTCTTACATTGTGGCAATGAAGCAAATAATTTCCTTAATTTAGGCTGTACCAAAAGTAATTCATGCTGCTTTTTGATATGCACTTCTTGTAAACAAATTATATCCATTTTTAATTTCTCCAATTTGTGGAATACTTTCTTTCTTTTAGTTGCTATATTAAGTCCATTTATGTTCATTGTAATTAATTTTTTCTCCTCCATGTTTATACTTTATATAGAGGTTTTGCTGATCTAGTGGATCTCAGTTCACGTTGTTCTTTATATTCTATGGCACCTCCTACTGCATCCTCTAGTACACCCTTCTCCTTTTCCATCATCACTAGATCCTCTTCTTGTAATTGGAGCAGTGTCTCTTCCCTTCTTGGCTCAATGTCTTTTTCTCTTAAATATTCCACAAAAAATGCTTTAGCTTGATTGATTGAATCTATTTTAAATCTTTGCATTTGCCATGTTAACACAAATCCTTCTGGTATCAGCCATCTGTAGTTCACTCCTTTCTGGAGCAATATTTTTGTCAAAAATTGATACTCTCTTCTCAACTCTCTTACTCTTCTCGGTATTCGCTTCAGCACCATAATTTCCTTACCCTTGTATTGCAATGCTTTCTCTTTTGCAATCTGCAATATTTGTGTTTTAATTGATTTTTTTAGTAAATCTTATATGGACTTCTCTTGATAGTTTATTTCTCATTGCATACCTAGTATATACTCAGTACATTTCATCAACGCCGTCCGACATTTTTTCTTTAGAAATTTCTAGCACTCCTGTCTTCCGGCGGTGACGTCATCATGCCAGGAATGAGGGGAACAGAGAGCTCCGTCCCCGTAGTTCCAATATTCCTGATTGCAAGCCTTTTTAGGCACTATTGACCATGGAGATGTCAATAGACAAAAGAGGGAAGCTCGAGGACCTCAGAGCAACAGCAATCACCCCGAAGGTTCAGAGGAATCCTCCTAAATCCAACCGGGAAAAAACCAGCCATCTTGGCTGGCCTGAGTGTTGACAACTGATTAGTGTGGAAGTGAAGATCAAATGAAGAAGACATTAGTAAGAAATAAAATAAATAATAAGAATAAGAAAGAAAGGTATAACTATAAAGAAACGAAAAGAAGTGGGTGAGAGTGAATCTCCAAAACCCGGCAATTTTGCTGCCAGACAAGCGGCGAGTGAAAGTGACTGGAGTGGAAACGCAAAGCTGACAGCGACAGCACAAATTTGACAGGTGGCAGAGATGAGTGAAATGAAGAATATTGCAAAAAGATGGTGGATTACAAAATTATAAAATAAATTGACTTTAATATTTGGAACTGTGATCGAGCTGAGAGACAATGGGGAAAGCGAGACTGTGGGAAAATTTGTGGTTGGAGAGATCAGTGTGTAGCGGAAACTCTAATGAATGGTGAACAAAGGATTTGTAAGATTTGAAGAAGAGAAACTTTTTCCTGACAATTAGAGACAGCGGTGAGGCAATTCACAGATATGAGACAGTGTAACTAAATACCAGAAGGATACATTGAATCCTTCTGAAAAGGATACAAACGTGAGATTTTTTTTACTGAAGAATTGGAAGACATTGACTTATTTAAACTAGACTCTTTAAGAAGAAGAAAAAAGGAAAGAAACTTGAGTGTTTAAAGACGGACTGAAAAAGAAAGATCACGGAAGTAAAAGCCAACAGTTTAAACGTGATATACTGAATAAATTTAACTTATTTAATAATATTTAATAATAAACTTATTTAATAATATTTAATAATAAACTTATTTAATAATATCTGTAATTAATTATCTGCCTTTACTTTATATATTTAAAGTTAGATTTTATTGATTGATACAACATAGGAAAAAAGTGCCATATCTTTTTAGATAGTTAATTATAGACGTTAGGTATTGTTATATTTTAATAACTTGAACAAATATACTGCATATTAATTATACTGATTAGCATTATCTTTACCTGCCTTTTCCTTTTTTTTGTGAGTAAATAGGTAGATTTCTATAGAGATATATTGTTTAATTGAAATTGTTTTGATTATAATTATATATATTTGTTATATAGATATTGACTAGATATAATAATCTAATAGTAATTTTATGATAAGCCAGTTGATGACGTTAGACTATATACAAAATCACTGATAATTATTTAGAATAAAAAGTACGATTTATTAAATTTATTAAATCTCACTACTTGATATATAAATAATATAGTAAATAGAAATAAGAGGAGAGTAATGAATTGTTGAACCTTTGTATTTCTCCCTGCTCCTCAATTGACTTCCTAACCCTTATATAATGATATTTTAAGTGAAACTCTTAGAAGCATCTAAACCAGCAACTTTACAATAGAGAAGTAAGAAAACAGATTAAATATTTTATATAGCTATTCCCTCCCTCAATTACACATATTAAATAAATCTAATACTACCACAGATACAAAAATACATCGATTTCATAAGGAAAACAGTGTATGAGAATGTCACTTTGGGACATCGTAAAACAAAAATTAAGATGGCAACAACAGGCTCACTAACAACAACCAAGATAGGCAAAAAATTAATATCAAATCAGACAGCTACAATATCCTCACCAGCACAACAAAAAACAATTGATACAATGCTATCCTCAGACAAAGATAAACCCTCCACTACATTCAATATACAAAATATCCAATCGGTTTTAGCTATGATTCAGGAGGGGATGAATAAGACGCAAGAATCAATAGTGAACAATCACGAGGAAACGAGAAGGAACCATGAAGAACTGAAATTAGATGTAGGAGAAATAAATGACAACATTAAAAAAATGGACAAGATTGAAAAAATACAACAAAATATTGTAAAAAACGAACAACGGATTCAGAATATAGAAGTATGTAGAGTGACCACACACACACACAAAGGTTGAGGATGTATGTGGTGATTTTATTGTCTTACATAGTGACATTATATAGTTTGTTACTTTCAAGTTACAGCGTACTTGGCAGCATCTCATTGGCTACAGAATCTTCCAGGTAACTAGAGTCTTTGGTTAACCATTACTGCTTTGCTTAAGCACTTATAATATTAGACTTTAATTAAAGTCTAATACACATATATCCCATTTCCTCTCCTCTATTCCTCTTATTTACAGAGTTAGGGTCTTAATGCCTATGTGCAAATAACCTTCCTTATCTGAGGTTTGCCATCCAAGATAGGAAAATCCCTGAACATTTGCAAACTGCACACCCCTATATATCCTCTCTTTTTATTTAATTTTGAGGTGACAAAGATTTTTGTATATATCGCATTTGATGAGGAGGCAGAGAGAGAGAAGTAGGACAAAACATAGTAATTAATGAGGGAATACACTGAATGAAACAACAGCAAGCAATTAACATGACAATAATAATCACAGCATAAAAAAAACAACTGCTTAAACCAGGTCAACCAGTCAAAAGAAAAGGAAATAGCATGAACATTATTCTGAAAATATGATTGGAGTTTAGCAAGTTCATCTTCAATGGTTCTGTTCAAAGAGTGAAAATGAACAGCATATCCATGATGGCTAAGTTTACAAAAATCTCCTTGACATGCTAACAATCAATAGCAAAACGTTGCTGGAGCACATCCTGATTCAGGTTCTCAATTTCATGTTGGAGATCACGAACAATAGCAGCAGTGGCATTAATTGATTCCTCCAGGCAACATGTTAAACCCAGGATAGAATGTCTATTTTCTTGAGCTATTATTCCAGGGTAAGCCCCTAAAGTGATTACCCCAGTAATAGCTCCAGCCACAGCACAGCCAAAGGTATTTAGAGAGGACAGTTGTGTGTCAATCATAACTTCATCATTACATGTAGGACCTAATGAAGCACAGCATTGTCATGAAGAAGATGAAGAAACACTGATTTGTACAGGTAGGGAAAAGTAGCCAATAGCAGCACACTGATAGTTCTGAGAGTGTACGTTGATTGCATATTTGTTAAAAAAGAACCACATATTAGGGTCCTTTAGTTGCCAGCCAGGACAAATGGATCCAGTATCAGTCATATCAGAAGCGTTAAAAATAGGAAAATTATCAGGATACATTTCAGGCACAATATTATGCCCATAGAAAGAAGAATTAAAGGTTTCCCAGAGCCAATAATAGTCAGTACAATAACTATAATTCCCTACTTTTGATAAACTATGTCGAGCCTTAGGGTAATCATTCCAATTATTAAGCCAAGTTTGGCGAGCATAACAGCAAAAACATAAGCCTCTAGTATAATGATTAGTACAAAGATAATGCCAACGAACAGAATTAAGTTGCATTGGTGTCTTAGAAAATAACCAAGAATATAGGCTGAGTGTTATTCAAAGCAGTAACAGAACTAAGAGAAGACAAGAGAATACAAAAAAGAATTGTGACAGAATTAGCTGTAATAATAGCAAAAACAGCAGCAACTAGATTTTCAGGAGTTTGAGGTAGATCAGCTTGAACCAATTGCTGTTGAGCTTGGTATGTTGTGGCCTTCACCTGCTCCCATGTGATTGGCGAAGGTCGTTACTCAAGATTAGGAGCAAGATGATACTTTACTAGCGGTCTTGTCAGTGGTTCTATTGCATGAAAATGAACATTAACAGGAACATCTGAAAAAGAATCTACAAGAGTTAAATAATTCCAAGTAAATTGGCAGAGGTACCTCTAGGGTTGACCCCACTGGGGAACGGAATAGCTGACTGTTGGCAGGAGGGACATGCTCGTATAATATCCCAAGCCTGCGCCAAAGGAATATGAAACTGTTTTGCCAAAGATTTTGCATTTTGGTGAAAATGTGAATGACTAGTCACCAGATCAGAAAATAAAGAAGCAATTTCTTTAAGGGATTCATCTGCAATGCGATTATCTTCAGTTAGGGCATTGTTAAAAGGAGTATGACTGCGTATATGCTCCACATATAAGGGATGTTGTCGATTCTCCAAATGATGCTTAAGAGACAAAAACAAAGCTAGCAAATTTATATCTAATGACAATGCACAATAAGAAAATGGCAAAGTTTGCATAGCTAAATAAACATATTGTGTGTCAACTACAAGACTAATGGGTTGCATTGAGAAAAGTTGTAAGGCTAATATCACAGCAGCTAATTCAGCCCGCTGAGCAGAAGTCTGAGGTGATGTGAATTTAGAATGCCATTGGGAGTCCGCGTGCCAGACCACACCCCTCTTTTTGGTGAACCATCTGTAAAAATTGTCAGAGCATCAATAAAAGGAGTACGTACAAAAATATTAGAAAAAGAAAGGTTTAAAGTAGTAGTTACCATAATTCTAGGATCTTTTGGTAATGAATATAAAACTTCTCCAAGATAATTGGAGAAGGCAATCTGATAACTTTCAGATATCATCATAAGATGATCATGCTCAATCTTTGTACATGTGAACGCAATGCCTATCAAATCCTGTCCAATCAGTTGCAAAGCACATTTTCGGCCTTTTATAATCAATTCTTCTAAGGCAGACTGGTAAGGATAAATGTTTCTAGGTGGAGTAGCAGATAAATTTAATCACTCATGAATAGCTATTTTTAATGTGCTCTTAATGGTATATAAACACCCAGTAGGCAATGGAGAAGTAGGAAGAATAGTTACTTCTACTGACTCAATTCGGTCAACATATTGTTGCTTAACTTTGTCCAAGATGAGCTGTAAGCACCTTTTTTGATCATTCAGCAAATGAACTGTATTACCAGGGGATTGCGCTCCTTTTAAGGGTTGGAATAGAGGTAACATATCACCAGTTGTTATGCAGAAGAAAGGCCTAGCCCAGTTAATAATGCCTAGCAACTTTTGCCATTGAACTAAAATATAAGACTTTTGTACTTTTAAGTCAGGCAATACTGGAATGGAAGAAGCTTTCAGTAACCTATGATCCAAGTATAAGTAAGGTTCAGTTTTCTGAATTTTATCATCTGCAATAAATAACCCCTTCTGTGCTACAATAGTTTTTAATTCCTGCAGAAGGGCTATAGAATCAAACTAAGGAGCAGCTATTAAGATATCATCCATGTAATGATAAACCAAATAAGATGGAAATTTCTCACGAAATGGCTGCAGTGCATTGTCCACAAAATACTGGACAAAGTAGGAGAATTAAGCATGCCCTGTGGTAAAACACGCCAATATCGTTTAGTTGGCATGCTATTATTAAAAACACCACACGGGAACAGTAGAGAGCCACTTAAGGAGAAGAGCCATCATCCAAAATCAATTTTGTATTTAAAAAAGAAAAGAGGTCCCGACCCCAAATATTAGTATGAATAACAAAATATAAGGTTGCAGGGCAAAGGACTTACCAGCTGCTGTGGAGAATTGAATCTCTTGTATGCTTTACCAAGCTTCAGTATCAAGCAACCCTTGAAAAGATTGCTTATTCAAATAGAGAGTTAAGAAAGGAAGTAACAGAGAGGATTGAACAATAGAGGATTGATCAGAAAGAGTTTCAGGAAGGTTCACCCAAGCCTGAATAAAAAGAGTTCCAGTGTAATCAGAATCAATAACACCAGGGACTACAAAGCACCCCTTTTTATGAGAAGGTAGCTGGAGGAAGCACTGTTTGGGCAGGAATTGAAGCAAATTGACCTGAGCCAAAGAGTTGTTCCACCGTGTACGCTCCCCCACCTCCCAGAGCAGTAGCTTGGGCATGTCTCATAAATTCCCTTTCCCAAAGAACATATTGCATTGAAGTCAAAATCATTCGGAAAACTTGCTTCCAATCTTCAGGAATCATATTATATCCATTTTTTATTCCTTCCACCAAGCCTCTAGTAAAATTACCACTAATACCATAATCAGTGATAGCCTTTTTTAGTTCTCTTAAAATTTGATAAGGCAGTCCTTCCTATTCTGCAATCTGCTGCCCTGCCACTTGGCCCTGGCCCTGATGATATTGTACAGGACATACAGACAACAATTCAGCAATTTCTTCCCCAGGCATGGAGGAATCCTGTTTACAAGATTTCACCATTTTCTGAAAAGAAGACTGAACAATAGAGTTAGAAGGTTTAGCAATCTGACCTGTGTCAGTAGGAGCTGAAGGAGGCAGAATCACATATTCTGGAGAGGAAGAAGGACAGACAACAGCATTGGAATAACTTGGAGATGAAGGAGTTAAAAGAGACAGTTCAGCAATTCCAAATTTTTCCACTGCATATCTATATAAATGCCATACCTGCAAAATCTCTACCTTAGCTCTTGGTTCAGTATGTAAAACTTTCCCATTTTTTTCCCAATCAGATAATCTTAAAGATCCCTTTTCTGGGTACCATAAACACTTATTTGCAATCTCCTGGACCAGCCTTAAGAGACTGCATTGTGGCACATCAATGTGATTTTTCTTAAGTAAATAGCCTTGATAGTACAGTGGTTTGATGCACCCTGTCATTAACACAGCTGCCTGCAATTTCTGCTGGTTCGAATCTCTCCAAGGCTCAAGGTTGACTCAGCCTTCCATCCTTTCTAAGGTAGGTGAAATGAGGACCCAGTTTGTGGGGGCAATAAGCTGACTTTGTATAAAAATATACAAAAGAATGAAGGCTATTGCTTAACGCATTGTAAGCCGCCCTGAGTCTCCGGAGAAGGGCGGCATATAAATCAAATTTTTAAAAAAATAGCTTAATTCTTCAGCATGCTTTCTTTGTCTCTCAGAAAGCGAGGCCCCCATTACTTACAGAAACATTTAGAAGGTTGAAGAAGCCACGAAGGCTGTCTGGTGCACCAAAGTCCTTGCCAGATGAAGTAAGGGTCCCTGTTTGGGCGCCACTTGTAAACTGACCCCCCCACACACAAAGGTTGAGGTGATTTTATTGTCTTACATAGTGGCATTATATAGTTTGTTACTTTCAAGTTACAGCATACTTGGCAACATCTCATTGGCTACAGAATCTTCCAGGTAACTAGAGTCTTTGGTTAAACATTACTGCTTTGCTTAAGCACTTATAATGTTAGATTTTAATTAAAGCCTAATACATATATATCCCATGCCTATGTGCAAATAACCTTCCTTATCTGAGGTTTGCCATCCAAGATAGGAAAATCCCTGCACATTTGCAAACTGCAGACCCCTACAGAAGTAAAAATGGACCAAGCAGAGAAAAAGATTGATAATATGGAACAAAATCTAACAGCACTAAATAGAGAATTGGAAGATTTGATTACCTATTTAGAAATGGAGAAGGCATCTTTCTTCCTACGGTTCCAAAACATCATGGAAACTAGAGAAGAAGACTTAAGAGACCTGATGACGGGAACATTAGTGGAAGCCACCCAGAAGGGGGACGATGAGATCAGTAGGGAAATTAATGAAATTTACAGGGTCCACATGAACTACACCCGCAGGAACAAATTACCCAAGGAGATCCATATTAGATTTGCACGCAAAACAGTGAAGGAAGAGATTTATAAATTAATGAGAGAAGAAACAATCAGTTACAAAGGGAAGGAAATAATAACCCTAAAACAGATCCCGAGATGAATAAGAGAACAAAGAAAGAATTTATAGCTTCCTAACAACACAATTGAATAAACATAAAATGATGTTTTGTTAGTTGGTGCCAGAAGGAATCCTGGTATCATGGAAAGATAAGAAACATAAAATTGACTCTCTAGAGAAAGCACAAGATGTTTTTGATCACCATTTTATATTAGAAGAAGAGCAGGAAACCAGACAAGATCCAGAAAACAAAAACCAAGAACACTCTACAGAGGAAGGGAAAGAGAACAAGAAGAAAGAAGATGAACCAAAAGGGAGAAAGATGGAGCGAGAAGGAGCCAGGGGGAAAACACAAATGATAACAAGGAACACAAAAAGACTTAGGATAACAAACAGATAAGTAAGAAAAATGGGATAAGAAATAAAGTTGATTTCTTTTTTTAAAAAAAAAACAAATTTTATTTCATAGTCAGCATACATCATATACACTTAAACAGAAAATCAATCATATATATATTGAGCTAGAGCTTGCTAGCTGTTAGAAAGGAAAAAAGCCCAGAACCGAGTAGATGTGATTCTACTGAGCTGGAGCTACAAAAAACCTTGGATAGATATAGATATAGATATAGATATAGATATAGATATAGATATAGATATAGATATAGATATAGATATAGATATAGATATAGATATAGATATAGATATAGATATAGATATAGATATAGATATAGATATAGATATACTGAGCTGGAGCTACAAAAAACCTTATATAGATATAGATATAGATATAGATATAGATATAGATATAGATATAGATATAGATATAGATATAGATATAGATATCCCCCTTCCCCCCTCCTATCCCAACCCCCAAACCCCTCCCCAGACTTCCCAGAACAAATACAGGGTAAAAACATTTAACAAACCTTAATAAAAGACCCCACAAACTAACTATCTATACATTTATCTATAACTTGTACTTTAACTCTTCTTGTTCAAAACAAAATATAACTTTCTTTGCTTAAAGGTAGTTAATCCCAATTAATTCAACAATAAACAAAACCAACTTGTTCCTCCACAGAATAACATTAATGTAAAACAAAATATACAATTTAAAGCCCTTGAAAATATATTGAGAAATCTATAACCTTAAATTTAACATCCAAAAGAAAGTTTCTTTTTTAATCCATTACTTGAAGTAATTTTTAGATATAATCTATCCAATCATAACCATACAGATCATATCCTTAATAAAAATTAATCATCTTGAATACAAGTAAAAAAAAATTCAAAACCAAACAAATCATATCCTTAATAAAAATCTTGAATACCAATACAATTATTCACCATGTTATCCTGCCTAACAAAGAGGAATAAAATTCTTCCACTTCCATTTCCCCCTGGTTTTTTTCCGAGCCTTCTTCTTCCGCTTTATTCCACCATCTTTTATTTTTACAAGCTTTTGTGTATTCAACTGTAATTTTATCTTCCTATCCTGTGCAGCTCGCAAAGTAATTCCTTTTAAGAAACACACCTCTTTAATTCGGATTAAAAGTCCATTTTTATAAAGAAATTGTAATGTTCCATTTCTAATCCTTCTTGATATCTTGAAAATCCAAGCTTCTCCCGGCACTTTTCCTCTCATCTGCATCAAAACCTCTGGATAGATCTCTCTCCATATCTCCGGATTAACCTCCTTCAAGCCCATCAGTTTATTCATAATTTGGGAAACATCCTTTCCATGTTCCTCAGGCGCTTTTACTTGAATTACTTCTTCCTCCTCCTCTTTCAACATTGCAACTTTATTATCAATTTGAGTAATAAACTTCTCAAAGATCTCATCCAGTCTTTCCATAAATTTTTGCCATGCTTCCAAAAATTCCACTGTCAGTGTTTGTACACTTGCTGAATTATGTGCTGAGAAACCTCCATTCTCTTCAAAAATCTTTGCCTCTGCCATCTTTTCTTATGCTGCAAACTTAAATTCCCACTTCATTCAGCAAAGCTTCAAAGTACTGACAGCTATAACGACCTTAACAAGCGCAAACAAGCTTTAACAATCACTTTCTTCTTAGACTTCTGTTCTCTAACAGCGCCATTTTGGATCTCTTTAAAACTTTCACTTGAATCTGAAAGGACTCATTATTCATCAGAGTTAAAGGAAAATACTTGCGAGAAGCTCTCCTGTTTTGTTCTGCCTGCATAAAAATTGATCCTTGAAATCACTTGTTTCGCAGGGATGGTCGCGGCACATTGTTCTGTCAAAGACGGAATCCCGAGTCTGGAGCTGCTTTCCTGGCGTTTGGAGAGCCCTCACCCTCTGGACCTCCAGGATTAATTCTGGAGGTTTTGGGGGGCTCTACCCTATACACCTGAGCACTCACCTCCCCCTCTTTGCCGGAGGGGGAAGTTCCAGCTGCCAAAACAGCTGATTTACACTGTTTTGGCGGTTTTACAGATCCCAGGGTTAGGAGCTCACAAAGGAGCTGCAGCGGCGCCGGTGGTGCCAGCGGAAGTCTCTGAAATAAAGTTGATTTCAATCAACATAAATGGACTAAACTTACCAACTAAAAGAACATACACATTTAAAAAATTATAAAAATTAAATATGGATATCATAAATATACAAGAAGTGCATATTAAAAGGCAACACCAACAGTTATTAGAAAATAGAAGATTAGGAACACTATTCACTTCATTAACAGAACAAAAAAAAAGAGGTATCGCAGTATATATCAAAAATCATATACAAGCGGACTTCCGGTGGCACCGCAGGCACTGACAGACCCTCCTTTCAGACCATCAGCCCCGCAATTTCATTTAAACCGCCAAGACAGCACAAATCAGCTGTCTGGCGGCTTGGAAACCTCCCCCTCGGGAGAAGAGAGGAAGGCGAGCAGCCGGACTAAGGTAGAGCTCCCCAAAAGCCCTAGGAGCAATTCTGGGGCTTGGAGGGTGAGAGCTCCCTGGTAGTTCAACTGAGCTCCAAATCCGAGGCTTTTCTGCTTCAAGCAGAACAAGACACCGCGACCACCCCTGCAATCAACATTCAGATTCAAAATAAGCTCAAAGCAGGCAGATCAAAAACAGGAGTCCTAGGCAACTGCAAGTACTGAACTTTAACTCTGTGTCTATACTTCTTCCTTCTAAGACTTTTAAAAAGAAAGCAAAAATGGTGCCTGAACTGTAACAGGGCATGAAAGTGAAAGTTATAGTGAAAGTGATAGTTAACATCGTTAGCGCTTCTAAGGTTGTTTAAGATTACTGGATTCTACACCAAAGAAAGAAAGATTTAAAGTGGAAAGATTACAGTTTGGATTTTAAATAAACTATAATACTTACAAAAGATTTAAAAACATTTGGACTTATTGATTTGTTTGCTGTAGGAAGTATAAATTGAAAGCTAAAAATGGCTTCTAAGCAAATAAAATTTGGCTTTAAAAGTGCTGGAGGATCGCCAGCACAACCATCAAAATTACAATCTTTGTCTACTTCAAACCCACAAATATTGACTTTGGAAGTTCTATAGGAATCTCTGCAGAATGCTTTGAAGCAACAAACTTCCTTTTTAGAGGGGAAAATTAAGGGAGTGTCTGAAGAAATGGCTGAAATTAAAGAAGTTATACAAACTCAGAATAAAGAAATAAGAGAAGACATAGTAATGGCATTTCAGGGTCTGGCAAAGCACATTGAATTGTTGGATGAAAGAGTAGAAGAAATTAATCAGTCCAATTTGAATTTGGAAAATAAAATGGATGAAGTTCAGACCAAGGTAGATAGGGCAGACGATGAAGTGGTGATGTAACAGTATAGAGCGATGGAATTTGCCCTGAGAGTAAGAGGTTTGAGAGAACACAATCAAGAGAACTTGAAAGAGATCTTTGCAGAGGCTTTTGCAAAGATAACTGGGGAGCAACAAGCAGATCTCTCATTGCAAATTGACAAAATATATCGTGTTAATTCCTGGTTTGCCAGATAGAATCAATTGCCAAGAGATATTGTGATTTACTTTACAACAAGGAGGACCCGAAATGGAATTTTACAAGCTTTCTATAAAAATAAACTTCAAATTGAAGGACAAGAGGTTTTAGTGCTGAAAGAAATTCCCTCCAAAATGTTGAGAAGCAGAAAGGAGTTTGCTTTCTTGGTGGATGAACTTAGAAATTGACAGATTCAGTTTAGATGGGATGTTCCAGCTGGACTGGTGGTGAATTATATGGGAGAAAGGTATTGCCTTAACACAATTTGGAAGGCAAGAGATTTTTATACTAATGTATTAAAGGCTGGATGCCCACCATCTCAGGAAATGAGGAGAAGAAGAGAAGAGCTGGCAATACAGGGACAGAAGGAAAGTAAACAGCCACACGCTGCAGGAGAGACCTCGCTTATTGAAGAAGATTTATTGCAATTTTTTGGTACTGATCAACCTTTGGAAGTAGCAGAAAAAAGAGAAGAACCACAAGAACAAAGGCAGACCCATGCAGCAACAAAGCAAAAAGAACAAGATTTAAAGATACAGCAAACTCAAATGAAAGCTCAAGAAGCTACAAAAACAGAAGCAGTGGGGGGGAGGGCAAGGCCAAAGAGAAAGGTGCAGGAGGATCTTCAGCTGGCCCTTTTAAAGCTTCAAGGTGCCAAGAATGGCAACTAAATTTTTGACTGGAAAGTCAATGGTTTAAATTCA
This sequence comes from Arizona elegans, assembly GCA_022577455.1. Lineage (NCBI taxonomy): Eukaryota > Metazoa > Chordata > Lepidosauria > Squamata > Colubridae > Arizona > Arizona elegans. Next base: position 79,766,868 of record JAKOOJ010000004.1, on the reverse strand, counting down.
CCACAAAAGAGAAAGAAAATATTTCATTATCTGAAACAGTTTAAAAATGATATAATTTGTCTGCAAGAAACACATATTAGAGTGACAGATCAAAAATATTTGATAAATTCAAGATTGGGAACACATTTTGTTGCATCTGCCCCAGAGAAGAAAAAGGTATAGTTATATACCTAAGGACAGATTTAACAGCTAAATTAATTGAGGCAGATGCTCAAGGAAGATATATTGCAATTGAACTTTTAATAGAGGGGAAGAAAACACTTTTAATTGGAGTATATGCTCCCAATCAACAGCAAGAAAAATTCTATAAGTTTTTGCATACCAAAATAATACAATGGAATTATAAATCGTGTATATTAATGGGTGATTGGAATGGAGTACTGGACACTCAAAAGGACAAAAAAGGATTACTTCAAAATATTCAAAAACGTGCAAGACTGCCCAAATCTTTTTTTGACATGATGGATGATATGGAGTTGAGAGATATTTGGCAAGAATGAAATACAAAAGAAAAGGATTTTACTTTTTTTTCTGACAGACATCAATCCCTTTCCAGGATTGATTTCATATTGATTACTAATGATTTCTTTTCTAGGGTAAAGAAGATGAAGATATGTCCAATAATTTTATCTGATCATAGTCTGGTGTGGATGGAATTAGAGCAGGAAAAGGCACCTAGAAGGTCTTGGAGGTTAAATGAAAATTTGTTTAGATATGAGGAAAATGTGAAAGAATGTAAAAAACAAATGAAAGAATTTTTTGTTATGAATATGAACAAAGGTACACCTATGGAAATGGTCTGGGATGCAAGTAAAGCATAAATGAGAGGAACCTTAATACATTTGGATAATAAATATAGACATAGACAAGAAAAAAAAAACAGAGGGATTTAGAAGAGGAAATAAAAATCAGCACTCATACTGAATCCAACAGATAAGAAAATAAAGGAAACAATAAATTTGTTATGAGGGCAGTTTAATATGTTGATGGCAGACCAAGTGGCAACTAATTTATGATATGCTAAACATAATACTTTTTGTAATGCAAATAAACCAGGTAGATGGTTAGCTTACTTGTTAAGGAAGAAACAAAAGTTACGTACTATAGAGAAGATAGAATTCAAAGGTAAAGAGTATATCAACAAAATATGATTTTAAAAACTTTTTTAGAATTCTATACAAAGTTATATGCTAGTGATACAATTCAAGGTAAAGACATAGACAGATATTTACATGAGGAGAATATTCCTGTAATTACACCAGAGCAGAAGGAAGGATTGAACTGACCAATAACTTTGGAGGAAATTATTTTAGCAATTAAACAGTTGAAGGGGGGTAAAGCTCCAGGCACAGATGGATTGACAGCTGTTTATTATAAAAATTTGCAGTTAGAAATGGTAGAACCGCTTAAGGAACTATTTCAGAAGATCCAAGCTGGAGGAGATGTACCCCCTTCTTGGAGAACAGCTTTTATTTCATTGATTCCAAAGGAGGACCAAGATCATAGTCAATTTAAGAATTATAGGCCAATATCGCTTTTAAATACTGATTATAAGATTTTTGCTAAAATACTAGCAAATAGGTAATTTGGTAATTTGGTAATTATGCAACAAATGATTCATAATGACCAATCTGGATTTATACGTGGGAGACAAATGAAAGGTAATGTAAGACAAATTGTAAACTTATTGGAATATCTGGAAAGGAACAACCAAGTCCCTGCAGCACTTATCTTTTTGGATGCGGAGAAGGCATTTGACTGATTGAATTGGCAATTTTTATTGAAAATAATAGAAAAGATGCAGTTTGGAGAATACTTTACACAATCTATTAGGGCAATATATCAGAGACAAACAGCACAAATAATAATTAATGGTGGTTTAACAGAAACTTTTAAAATTGAAAAAGGAACAAGACAGGGATGCCCTTTATCACCATTATTGTTTATTTTAACTTTGGAACCATTACTGAATAAAATACGAGGGTCAAATAATATAAAGGGAATTAAAATTAGACATCATGATTATAGATTAAGAGCATTTGTGGATGATTTGGTTGTTACTTTAACACAACCAGTACAATCAGTTACAGGCTTACTGGATATAATTACCCAATATGGTCAAATGTCTGGATTTAAAATAAATAAACAAAAAACAAAAATAATAGCTAAAAATATGACGGTAAAGCAAAAAGAAGAACTAGAAAGACTAACAGGGTTTGAAATAGTAAAAAAGGTTAAATATTTAGGGATATATATTACAACCTCAAATGTAAAATTATATAAAAATAATTATGAATTGCTATGGCAAAAAATACAGAAAGAGATGGAGAATTGGGGAAAATTACAATTATCTTTGTTGGGGAGAATAGCAGCAATAAAAATGAATGTTTTACCTAGGTTTTTATTTTTGTTTCAAATGATACCAATACTTAAGAAAGATGATAATTTGAGGGAATGGCAGAAGGGTATTAATAAATTTGTTTGGGTAGGGAAAAACCGAGAATAAAGTTAAAAATAATGCAAGATATACATGAAAGAGGAGGTCTTAAAATGCCTAATTTAAGATTATACTATGAAGCAGCTGTCCTAACAATAATTAGTGACTGGATTAATTCAACAGAAGAAAGAATATTGAATATTGAAGGATATGATTTGTTATATGGCTGGCATGCTTACTTATAATATGACAAAAAGGAGGATAAGACCTTTAAAAGCCATATACTAAGGAATGCCTTGTTATGAGTTTGGAAGAAGTATCAATATAAGTTAAATTATAAGATACTTATATGGGCAACCCCCAGACATGCGATAGAGAATATAAGTGTAGAACAAAAGCAAGAGGTGATTACCTATAAAGAGCTTCTTAAAATGGAAGGGGGTATATTGCAGTTAAAATCTATAAAGGCATTAAAAGAAGAAAAAATAATTCAAACTTGGTTTCAGTATGGACAGTTGCAAGCTAGATGGAAAGAAGATCAGATAATTGGTATCATGCAGAAGGAGGAAAATTTGGTAAAACAAATTAGAGATCAAGGTCAAATGCATATAAAAAGATTATATAATATACTGATAGAAATAGACCCAGAAACAGAATTAGTTAAGGATTGCATGATAAAATGGGCACAAAACATTCAGGAACCAATAATGATGGAAACTTGGGAAAAAATATGGGTTAGAAATGTAAAATTTACGCAAGCACAAAATTTAAGAGAAAATTTTTATAAAATGTTTTATAGATGGCATTTGGATCCTAAAAAGTTGGCTTGTATGTATCCGAATTTGCAATCTAAGTGTTAGAGATGTGATTGTGGACTTGTAAAAAAGTTAAAGCATTTTGGATTAAAATATGGTGGATTATCAAAAATATTCTTAAAAAGAAGATAAAGTTTACTCCACAATTGTTTTTGTTGGGTATAATCACAGATTGTATGGTTATAGAGACTAAATTGATTTTAAATTTAATAACTGCAGCTAGACTTTTGGTGGTGTAATACTGGAAGAAGGAAGAATTGCCTACTATTGAAGAATGGACATTAAAAGTGACAAATTTGGCAGAAATGGCGAAAATTTCAGCATACTTGAAAGATCATTAACAAGAAAGATATATATCGGAATGGAGAAGATGGATTGATTACATTCAAAACAAATATCGAACTAAAAAGTATCAAATAGCTTATGAATGAATAGAAAAGTTAAGAGTATGTATATTTAGTTAAGTAAAAGGCGAGTTAAAGTGTCGAAGGGGAGATAGGAATCTGTAGTTAGTTAGCTTAGCTTAGCATATGATTGTTAATTGTTTTACCCTGTATTTTGTTCTGGGAAGTCCGGGGGGAGGGTAGGGGGGGAAGGAAGGGAGGAGGGAGAAGGGGAAATATTTGATTTTTTTTTCTTTTTTGTAAAACTTTTCAATAAAAATAAAAAAAATCATATACAAGCAAAACAAATCTATACAGACTGAGAAGGCAGGATATTGATGATTGATATTAAGATGGAAACCAAAAATATATTACTAATATCAATTTACGCATCGAATGGAAACCGAAAAGAATATTTTAAAAAAATACGTAATATAATTAAAGAATTGGACTATGAACATATATGTATTGTAGGGGACTACAATGCGATCATAGATATAGAAAATGATTACCAAAGTAGCAAAAAGAATAAATTCAGGAAAAAGACACTCCCAGATACCTTCAAAGATATGGCCCAAGAACTGCAACTGCAGGACGCATGGAGAGAACTGAACAAAACCAAGAAACAATACACATTTTACTCGAACCCGCACCAATCCTGGTGCAGGTTAGGAAGGATATAAGAGAAATTAGAGTTAAGGAAGGATATAAGAGAAATTGAAATCGCACTGAATGCATGGGCAGATCATAACCCAATAATAGTAGTTTGGAAAGGCCAACAAAAACAAAAAAGATGGATGATGGACCTCTAATGACTAATGATAAGGAATACATAGAAATGATTAAGAAAGAGATGGATATATTTTTTCAAATAAATAAGAGAGAACAAACATCATTGCAAATTTTATGGGACACTATTAAAGCCTACATAAGAGGATTAACAATTTATTTATTTATTTTATTTATTTATTTTTTCATATTTGTATACCGCCCTACTCCCAAAGGACTCAGGGCAGTGAACAGCCACAATAAATACAAATACATATAGAAGCCCAACCAAAGTTTCCAGTGCCACTTCAGGGAGCACTCCTCGAAAGATGAGATCTTGCAGGGGGCTGATCTGGCGTCCGCAATGGAGAGCAAAATCCAGCTGCTCCCCGGACCAGTCACTATTTACCACTCTGAGTCCCAAGCAGCAGGAAACAAAGGCTGCCTTGTGCCACAAATATACCAAGGCAGAATCCTGATGCTGCACTTTCAGCAGAGAGATGAGGGCTGCCTTGGCCATCGGCTGGCGCAAATATACCAAGGCGAATGCTCATGCCGCACAAGTTCAAGTAGTGCTTCGCTCCCACACTTCTTCCGGCCCTCAGTCTCTCAAGGAGATGTTTGACTTCCTCTCAGCCCCAAGACACTAGCTGGCCCATGAGATAAGAGAGAGAGAGAAAGAGAGAGAAAGAGAGAGGATCAGAATGAGACAGAGAGAGAAAGAGACAAAGAATGAAAGACAGAATGAGAGGGAGAGAATCAGAATGAGACAGAAAGAGAAAGAGACAAAGAATGAAAGAGAGAGAAAGACAGAATGAAAGAGAAAGAGAGAAAGAGACAGAGAGAATGAGAGAGAGAGAATGAGAGAGAGAGAATGAGAGACAGAGAAAGAGACAGAGAATCAAAGAGAATCAAAGAATCAGAGAGAGAAAGAGAGAGAAAGAGACAAAATGAAAAAGAATCAGAATGAGAGAATCAGAATGAGAGAGAGAGAGTGGGGAGAGAGAAAGAGGGGGAGAGAGAAAGAGAATGAGAGAGAAAGAATGGGAGAGAGAGAAAAAGAGGGGGAGAGAGAAAGAGAGAAAGAGTGGGGGGAGAGAGAGAAAGGGGGACAGAGAGAAAGAGAGAATGAGAGAGAGTGGGGGGAGAGAGAAAGAGGGGGAGAGAGAAAGAGAAAGAGAAAGTGGGAGAAAGAGAGAGAGAAAGAGGGGGGGAGAAAGAGAAAGAGAGAGAAAGAGTAGAAGAGAGAGAGAAAGAGAATGAGAAAGAGGAGGGAGAAAGAGAATGAGAGAGAGGGGGGAGAGAAAGAGAAAGAGTGGGGGAAAGAAAGAATGAGAAAGAGAGGGGGAGAGAGAAAGAGAATGAGAGAGTGGGGGAGAGAGGGGGAGAGAGAAAGAGAGAATGAGAAAGAGTGGGAGAGAAAGAAAGAGAGGAACAGAGAGAGAGAAAGCGAAAATGAGAGAGAGAGAAAGAGAGAATGAGAGAGAAAGAGTGGGAGACAGAGAGAGACAGAGAGGAGGGAGAGTGCCTGAAGGACCCCATCCCGTACTGGGAGTCCAGGTGCTTCAGCAAGCAGTGCACTGGATTCGTATTAGTGGTCCGCGAAATTTAAAATTATGAAGTTGGTGGTCCCTGAAGTCCCAAAGATTGGGGACCCCTGGCCTAAGACCATCGGAAAACACATATTTTTGATGGTTTTAGGAATAATTTTATTGTTGGGGGTCACCACAACATGAGGAACTGTATTAAAGGGTCGCGGCATTAGGAAGGTTGAGAACCACTGCCTTAGCTGCTTGCCTTGCTTCGCTTGCCTGAATCCATTCCATCAGCAAGCAACTCCCTGCCTGCAATCAAGCAGGCAGGGAGTTGTGGACTTCAACTCCCAGAATTCCTCAGCCAGCAAAACAAAGCTGGCAGAGGAATTCTGGGAGTTGAAGTCTACAAGTCTTAAAGTTGCCAAGGTTGGAGACCCCTGTTCTATTGGGTAAGTTTTTTCCCCCTTTGGGATCTTTAAAAAAAATAGTTAATTGGGGTTTTTTTAGTTGTTCTTTTTTAGACCTAACCATTTAAAGTTTAGGAAGTTTTAAATTTAGCTTTCATATAAAAATAAAATAAAATAAAATAATATTTGTGAAGCTTTCTGAGATTTAGTGTGTTTCTGTAGTGTTTCACTCTAACTACACAAACACACAAAATCTCACAAAGCTTATGTGGAATTTTGTGTGTGTAAAGTGTGAAAGTTGGGTTTTTGGGCTTTTTGTGGCTGTGTGAGTTCCTGCTTGTTGCAGGGGCCATTTTGGGTCTAGCACAGCTGCTTTTACATTGTGGATGAGCCAGTTGTGTTGTGTTGTGTTGTGTGTGTGTGTGTAAAGTGTGAAAGTTGTTTTTTTCGGTTTTTTGTGGCTGTGTGAGGTTCCTGCTTGTTTCAGGGGCCATTTTGGGTCTAGCACAGCTGCTTTTACATTGTGGATGAGCCAGTTGATTTTTTTTTTAATTTTTATTTGGTGTGCGTTGGAAGAGGGTTAGTCTTATACGGTGAGTATAGCCCAAACCCTATATTTTAACAGGAAAATTCGGGGGTCATCTTATATGTCCAGTTGTCTTATACGCCGGAAAATATGGTATTATTGAACAAAATTAGGAAAGACAAAGAAATAAAAGGATTAAAAGTAAGGAATCAGGAGTATAAATTACAAGGGTTCGCCGATGACGTGGTATTTATTCTAGAACAACTAAAGCAATCGGGAATGAAATTATTAAAGAAAATAGAACAATACAGAAAAGCAGCAGGATTGAAAATTAATAAACAAAAAACAAAATTACTAATGAAAAATTTGACAAAAACTCAGGAGAAAGAATTGGAAGACATATTAGAAATACAGACAATAACAAAAATAAAATACCTAGGAATCTGGCTCACCAACAAAGTATCAAGAAGTACTCAAAGAAGACAACTATAATAAATTGACCAAACAAATTCCAAAGGACCTAGATATATGGAGTAAACTACGACTATCACTTTTAGGAAAAATTGCCTCCATTAAAATGAATATTCTGCCGAAAATATTGTATCTATTTCAAGTAATACCAATAAACCCAGGGAAATCATACTTCAAAGATCTCGATAAAATGATATCAAAATACATCTGGCAAGGAAAAAGGGCAAGAATCAAATTGAAACATCTTCAAGACACCAGAGAGAGGGGTGGCCTAGGATTACTGGACTGGCAAATTTATTACAATGCAGTATCACTTACATCAGCGGTTCTCAACCTGGGGGTTGCGACCCCTTTGGGGGTCGAACGGCCATTTCACAAGGGTCGCCAAAGCCCTCTCCCCCCCCCACTCCTTCACTCACCCTCCCTCTCTGCTCTGTTGGATCGCCGGCTGTTCGTTTACCCCGCCCACTCCCCATCTATTGCTGCCTCCGACGGCGAGAGGAAAAAAAACTGTTTAAATTCTTGCCACGGGGCTTCAAAGGGCCGCCCTATAGCCAGTGGTGCAGCCGAACCGTTTGTTAAATTGCTGGCTTGCCACGCCCCTCCGCACCACTATTTATTGCCAATAAATAGTGGTGGGCGAGGGGCGGGGGAGCCAGCAATTTAACAAATGGTTCAGTGTTTTTTTTTGTAATTTTATTGGCCCTTGGAGCTTCAGCATAGGCTAATTAGCCCTTGCTTAGATCAGCTCCCGACCCCCAGCTGATTTGCTCTCAGCTGTTTTGCTCAGGGCTCTTTTGCTTGCTTGGAAAGAGTGCAGATTTTTTTCCCCCTAGCTATACTGAAAAACAAAAGAGAAAGTAAAGCAGGCTGTTGGCTTTGCACGTTGGAAAATTAGGCAGGCAGATTTCTTTTCTTTTTCCTCACCAAAAAAGGTAGGTGCAAACAACGGGAAATTTAGGGAAAAAGAGGAGATTTTAAAACACAAAAGAAAAAAAGCTCTATTTAACTAGGGAATTGTAATAATTGAGGTTTAGGTTTAGGTTTAGGTTTATTTGATTTGTATACCGCCCTACTCCCGAAGGACTCAGGGCGGTAAACAGCCAAACAATAAAATACATAAATTCAAAAAATTTAAAAAACCAGTTAAAATCAAATTAAATCATTTTGGCCCAGACAAATTAAAACACCCCAATAATTTAAAAACAGATTAAAATTTACATATTAAAAGAGGGAGGAGATTAGGTCAAGCCTGCTTGATGGAATAAAAAAGTCTTCACAGCGTGGCGGAAGGTGCGCAGATCCGGGATCCTCCGTATCTCTGGGGAAAGCTCATTCCAGATGGTAGGTGCCCCCACAGAGAAGGCTCTCCCCCTAGGGGTCGCCAGCCGACATTGTTTGGCTGATGGTACCCGGAGGAGTCCCTCTCTATGAGAGCGTACTGGCCAGTGGGAGACTATTGGTGGTAGTAGGCGGTCCCGTAGATAACCAGGTCCTAAGCCATGGAGCGCTTTAAAGATGGTAACCAAAACCTTGAAGCGCACCCGGAAGACCACTGGGAGCCAGTGCAGCTCGCGCAGGAGAGGTGTCACATGGGAGCGCCATGACGCCCCCATTACCACCCGCGTGGCCACACTCTGCACCAGTTGGAGCCTCAGGGTGCTCCTCAAGGGGAGCCCCATGTAGAGAGCATTACAATAGTCCAGGCGGGAGGTGACGAGGGCATGAGTGACCATGCATAACGAGTCCCGATCCAGAAAGCGACGCAACTGGTGAATCAGGCGAACCTGATAAAAAATCCTCCCAGTCACGGCCGTCAAGTGCTCTTCTAAAGACAGCCGTGAATCCAGGAGGACGCCCAAGTTGCGAGCCCTCTCCGTGGGGGCCAGTGATTCACCCCCAATAGTCAGAGATGGCGTCAACTGACTATATCGGGACGTCGGAAACCACAGCCACTCGGTCTTGGATGGGTTGAGCCTGAGCCTGTTCCTCCCCATCCAGATCTGTACGGCCTCCAGGCACCGGGACATCACTTCAAGGGCATCGTTGGGGTGATCCGGGGTGGAGATGTACAGCTGGGTGTCGTCAGCGTACTGATGGTACTCCACCCCGAAACCACGGATGATCTCACCCAGCGGCTTCACATAAATGTTGAACAGGAGAGGCAAGAGGACCGACCCTTGCGGCACCCCACATATGAGGGGCCTCAGGGCCTCGGGGTCGACCTCTGTCCCCCTGTCAATACAGACTGCGACCGGTCAGAGAGAAAGGAGGAGAACCACCACAACACAGTGCCTCCCACCCCTAACTCTTCCAACCAGTGCAGCAACCGGTGCAACCAACTACCCAGTCGGAGTCCAGATCTTCCCGAATCTGAGTGATTTTGTCATACAGATATTGAACAAAATCCTTGGCTCTACCCTCCAAGGGGTCCTCCCGCACTTCCTGGTGGAGCAGGGAGCGGGTCACCCTAAACAGGGTGGCCGGGCGATTATCTGATGATGCAATAAGAGCAGCAAAATAGCTACATTTCGCTGCTTTTATCGCCACTAGGTAATTCCTAATATGAGATCTTACCAGTGTCCGGTCAGATTCAGAACGGCTGGCCCTCCAACTACTCTCTAGGCATCTTTTCTGGCGCTTCAACTCCCTCAGCTCCTTGGTAAACCAAGGAGCTAAATGAGATCGGCGCCGGGTCAGAGGCCGCAAAGGCACGACCCAGTCCAGAGCTCCAGCGGCCGCCCTATCCCAGGCGGCCACTAGGTCTCCAGTCGGGGCGTGTGCCAGAGCCTCAGGGAATGGCCCAAGCTCCATCTGGAACCTGTCAGGTTCCATCAGGCGCCTGGGGCGGAACCATTTTACTGGCTCCACCTCCCTGCGGTGGGGTGAAGCAGTTCGAAGGTCGAGACGAAGGAGAGAGTGATCAGACCATGACAAGGGCTCGGTGACTATATCCCCTATCTCGAGATCACTCAACCACTGTCCGGAGACAAAAACCAGATCCAGCGTGTTTCCCCCCGTGTGAGTAGGGCCATGAATTAAGTGGGTCAGGTCCATAGCTGTCATGGAAGCCATGAACTCCCGAGCCACCTCAGACGCCTCGCCCACAGACGGTAGGTTGAAATCCCCCATGACCATAAGCTTGGGGGTATCAACCACCACCGCGGCGATGACGTTGAGTAGCTCGGGCAGGGCTGAGATACTATTAATTGAGATACTATTAATTGTATATTGTGTTGAAAGCAGAAATGGTTAAGTTGTGGTTTGGAGGAATATATGGGGGAAATTATTTGGTTTATTATTATTGGTAAATATAATTAATTGATTTGTAAGAAATTGGATTGCATGGAAATAATTGGAATATTCATGTTCATATTGATTAATATACAAAAAATTGTTGAATTCATATTAAACTGTAATATTACATAATTAACCAATGTGAGGATGGATATAAAAATAGATGACAATGGGAAGGGGTATAATATAGAATAGAAGGGAAAAATTGAATTTGATTAAGATTAGAGATGAGGATGAAGGGTAATATTGGTTTTTTACAAAAATAGATGAGGAATAAATATGGCAAAAAGGAAATATAGAAATTGTAAATTTAATTGAAATGACTAAACACTGTTTAAATTTGTGAACCGGCCAAATACTCTGTTCAAAGAAAATACATTGTATGTTTGTATGTGTGTTTCTAATTATTGTTATTTATTCATATTTGTTCTCTTTTATTCTTTAAAGTTTAACAATTCATTTTTTATCTTAATATCTTTATATTTGTTTGGGGTTGGCTTTCTTCCCTTTCATTTTTTTTATTGTACAGCAATCTTTCTCCTCAAATCTACCAAATCTCTCTTTTCTTTCCTTCTTACTTTCTCTTCCTCACCCTCTTCTTCTCCTCCCTACTTCCTCTTCCTTTCTCCTTCTCCTCCTCTCTTCCTCCCTCTCTTACCCTCCCTCCTACTCTAATTTCCCTTCTCTTCCTTCATCCCTCTCTATTGCTGTATCCTTTTATGCATATGGACTACTCAGAGGGCTGAAAAGGTTATTTTTGACTGGTCCTCGCACTTTTGACCAGTCCTCGAACATACGACTGTCCTCACATTTTACGTTTTTGTCCTATCTTTTCACCATGGTGAAGAGAAGCAGTTGTGAAATGAGTGACACATTGTTAAGAATGCTACAATGGGCATAAATGATGACCAGTCATAACTGCGAAGACCGGTCAAAAGTGCGAGGACCTGTCAGAAATCACATTTTTCAGCCCTCTGGGTAGTCCTTTTGTGCATATGGACTACTCAGAGGGCTGAAAAAGTTATTTTTGACTGGTCCTCACACTTTTGACCAGTCCTCGAATTTACGGCTGTCCTCACATTTTACGTTTTTGCCCTATCTTGTCACCATGGTGAAGAGAAGCAGTTGTGAAATGAGTGACATGGTTGTTAAGAATGCTGCACGGGCATAAATGTGAGGATGGTCATAAGTGTGAGGACCAGTCAAAAGTGCGAGGACCTGTCAGAAATGACTTTTTTCAGCCCTGTGAGTAGTCCCTATACACATAGCCATGGCCACCCGGTCACATGACCAGCTAGCCACACTCACCCAGTCACATGACCTCCAAGCCACGCCCACAAAATAAGCCACACCCACAGAACCGGTAGTAAAAAAATTTAGAACTCACCCCTGGTTGGGAGTCACCACAACATGAGGAACTGTATTAAAGGGTCGCGGCATTAGGAAGGTTGAGAACCACTGACTTACATGGATAAAAGACTGGATAACATTAAAAAACAAACGTATGTTAGCACTAGAGGGATTCGACCTACTGAAAGGATGGCATGTATTGTTATGGGAGGAGAAATTCAGACAGCATGAACATTTCAGGAGACACTTTATCAGAGAAGCACTTGCAAAAACGTGGACAGAAATAAGGAGAAACCACTATGACCAAATCCCAAGGTGGCTTTCAACCATGGAGGCCCAAATTTATCCAAACGCAATGGACATAGATAAGATGAGAACGTACAATGAATTGCTGAATAATGAAGGAGAACTGAAGACAAGAGAGGAACTGAAAGTACAGGGTATAGACATTGACTGGTGGCTGTATTTACAAATAAAATCAAGACATAAAATGGATATGAAAAAATTTGGAATCCAAAAAGAACAGAATGAATTGGACAAAATTCTATTGGGATCAGATGATAAATTAATAACCAAAATTTATATATATTTACTAAAATACAAATTAGAGGAAGAAGTGGTGAAAGAGAATATGATTACGTGGGCAAAAAATTTCGGATACAATATTGAAATCGATAAATGGGAAAAAATGTGGAAAGTAAATACCAAACTGACAATGTCTGTACCCTACAAGGAAAATACATACAAAATGTTTTACAGGTGGCATCTCCCCCCTGCACGTTTGGCAAAGATGTTACCTAACAACACACAGGACTGTTGGAAATGTAGATTACATAAAGGGACGTACTACCACATGTGGTGGTCATGCCCAAAGACAAAAAAACTTTGGAAAATGATTCAAAAACAGCTGGAAGAAATTACCGCCCAGAGAGTGCCATTAAGACCAGAAACATACTTATTAGGAATACTAATGAATCACTATGAAAAAGAAATACAATATTTGATAAGCCATATTCTGACAGCTGCAAGAATCATGTTTGCACAAATGTGCGCCATTAGAGGATAAAATAATAAAATAATACAAAAAGTAATGGAATGTGCAGAGATGGACAGGTTTACCAAAGAAATACAGGAAAAGGAAGACACAGAGTACAATCTGGGAGTGTCTTTCCCATCATCTTGAAAGAGGCGGTGGTGAGGCCCCTCCTCAAGAAGCCCTCCCTGGATCCAGCTGTATTAGCAAATTATCGTCCTGTCTCCAACCTTCGCTTTGTTACAAAGGTTGTTGAGAGTGTGGTTGCACGACAACTGCCTCAGTACCTGGATGAATCGAATTATCTAGATCCGTTCCAGTCGGGATTCAGGCCCGGGTACAGCACAGAGACAGCATTGGTTGCATTGGTTGATGATCTCTGGAGGGCTCAGGACAGGTGTTGCTCCTCTGTCCTGGTCCTACTAGACCTCTCAGCGGCTTTTGATACCATCGATCATGATATCATGCTGCACCGGTTGGAAGGGTTGGGGATGGGGGGCACTGTTCTACAGTGGTTCTCCTCCTTTCTCTCTGACCGGTCGCAGTCTGTGTTGACAGGGGGGCAGAGGTCGACCCCGAGGCCCCTTATATGTGGGGTGCCACAAGGATCGGTCCTCTCGCCCCTTCTATTCAACATTTATGTGAAGCCGCTGGGTGAGATCATCCGTGGTTTTGGGGTGAAGTACCATCAGTACGCTGATGACACCCAGCTGTACATCTCCACCCCAGACCACCCCAATGATGCCCTCAAGGTGATGGCCCGGTGCCTGGAGGCCGTACGGATCTGGATGGGGAGGAACAAACTCAGACTCAACCCATCCAAGACCGAGTGGCTGTGGTTTCCGTCATCCCGATATAGTCAGTTGGCACCATCTCTGACTATTGGGGGCGAGTCGTTGGCCCCCACAGATGGGGTTCGCAACTTGGGCATCCTCCTGGACTCACAGCTGTCTTTTGAAGAGCATATGACGGCCGTAGCCAAGAGGACTTTTTATCAGGTTCGCCTGATTCACCAGTTGCATCCCTTTCTGGATCGGGATTCGTTACGCACGGTCACTCACGCCCTTGTCATTTCACGCCTGGATTATTGTAATGCTCTCTACATGGGGCTCCCCTTGAGAAGCACCCGAAGGCTCCAACTGGTCCAGAATGCGGCCGCGCGGGTGGTAATGGGAGCAATGTGGCGCTCTCATGTAACCCCCCTCCTGCGCGAGCTGCACTGGCTCACAGTGATCTTCCGGGTGCGCTTCAAGGTTTTGGTTACTATCTTTAGAGCGCTCCATGGCTCAGGACCAGGGTACTTACGAGACCGCCTCCTGCCACCAATAACCTCTCACCGACCAGTTTGCTCCCATAGAGAGGGACTCCTCAGGGTGCCGTCGGCCAAACAATGTCGACTGACGGCCCCCAGGGGGAGAGCCTTTTCTGTGGGGGCACCTACCATCTGGAACGGGCTTCCCCCGGAGTTACAAAACATCCAAGACTTACGCATATTCCGCCGTGCCCTGAAAACTTTTCTATTCCAACAAGCTGGTCTGGCCTAACTCTCCCTTTTTAATTGGCTTTTAAACTGGCTTTTAAATTGGGTTTTAAACCTCTTTAGATAAATTTGGATGTTCTTAATCTTTGAGCCTAAATTACTTAATCTGTTTCTTAATAGTTTTTAACTTCTATATGTATTTGTATTTATTATGGCTTTTCACCTCCCTGAGTCCTTCGGGAGTAGGGCGGTATACAAATATGAAAAATAAATAAATAAATAAATAAATCTAGTACAAATGATACAACGATGGTACAAATGGCTAGAGAAAAGGAAAACAAAATAAGAAAAAAATCAAAAGGACAGGAAGGGAATACCAACTAAGGAAACAAAAATTAAGAAATAATCTTAAAATATCATTATATAATGAAGGAGATACACACACACACACACACACACACACACACACACACACACACACATATATATATATATATATATATATATATATATATATATATATGTTTTCTCAGGTTTTCGCGGGTGTTTGTATGTAGGTCTTTGGTTATTCGGGTCTTCTCCCACGTAAAATTGGAAGTGTCTTGGCAACGTTTCGACGAAGTCTCATTCGTCATCTTCAGGCTGGTGTTCTCGGCTTCGTGCTTCCAGGAGCAATGTGAGATCGCAGGTGTCTCTAGAGACAGCTGTGATCTCACATTGCTCCTGGAAGCACGAAGCCGAGAACACCAGCCTGAAGATGACGAATGAGACTTCGTCGAAACGTTGCCAAGACACTTCCAATTTTACGTGGGAGAAGACCCGAATAACCAAAGACCTACATATATATATATATATATATATATATATATATATATATAATACCGAAGTAACTTTCTTTTAGGCTCAAATTGTAAGACTTGATTTTAATGTATAGTTTGTCTATGTTGTGTATTGTATGTATGTATGTTTTTGTTTATCTTTAATAAAAAATTTTTAAAAGAAATTTCTAGAGCTCCTGCAAGAATTTCTGTCATTTTTTCCGCCAAATTTTCTCCTTTTTCTTCCTCCACATTTTGAAATCTTAAGTAAAATTCTGATTTATCCATCTCCCATCCTAAGACGCTTCTATCACGTTCAACTTCTTCTAATCTATTATCCATGTCTTTGATTTTTTTTATCTCTTTGTTCCTCTTTTTCTTCAATTTTTTCAAGTCTGTCTTCATATTTCTTCATCATATGTTGTATATTCTCCACTTTTTTTATCTGTTTTCTCTATTTTTAATTTTATATCTTGTATTCCTTGCAAAATCATTTGCATTGTCGCATCCTTTTCTTTCTCATGTTCTTTCTCTTTTTCCTGCTACATCATTGCCTGTATTGATCGTTGTCCTCCCACTGGTGATGAGGAAGGGGTCGATCCAGCAGAGCTAACAACTGTTGCTTTTTTGTTCATTTCTATAGGTAATCCAAATCAAAACAGTAGGATAAAGTATCTTCAGGTTCTTCTCAACCCTAATCCATTTTTATAAATGGCAGGAGGTTAAAAATAATAATAATAAAAAAAGAAACAAGGAAAGACCAAAAAGAAAAAAAGGAGAAGAGGGAAAAAAACCAAAAACAAATAAGAAACACTCTTCAGGCTCCTGTGTGCCCTAATCCAGTCACATGGAAGAATAAATTCAAATAACAATTTCCAATCAGTGAGTAAAAAAAGGGCCAAAAAAAAAAAATCTTCAGACTCTTGTATGCCTTAATCCATTTGAATAGACACTCTTCAGACTCTTATGTTCCCTAATCCAATCACATGAAATAGCCAAAAACAAATTCAAATAACTATCTCCAATCATTAAGTAAGAAAAAAGCAAAAAGAAGAAAAAGAAGAAGAAGAAGAAGAAGAAGAAGAAGAAGAAGAAGAAGAAGAAGAAGAAAGGAAAGAAAAAGAAAGAAAAAGAAAAAGAAAAAGAAAAAAGGTGTTAGTTATCACCTTTAAAGCGCTCCATGGCTTAGGACCTGGGTACCTACGAGACCGTCTTTTGCCACCAATAGCCTCCCACTGACCAGTTCGTTCTCACAGGGAGGGACTACTCAGGGTACCGTCAGTGAAATTATGTCGACTGGCGACTCCCAGGGGGAGGGCCTTCTCTGTGGGGGCTCCAACCCTTTGGAATGAACTGCCCCTGGAGATACGGAATATCCCTGATCTCCGTGCTTTCCGCCATGCCCTCAAAACCCTGATGTTCCAACAGGCGGGGCTAAACATACGAACATATGAATGATTTTTTAAATGTTATCTAATTCTGGGTTTTATTTAATTGATCAAACTAAGTAATAATTTTAATTAGCAATTTTATGATGTTTGTGTGTCTATATTTTTCTTGACTGTACACCGCCTTGAGTCCTACGGGAGAAAGGCGGTATAGAAATATAATAAATAAATAAACAAACAAATAAATAAATAAATAAATAAATAAATAAATAAATAAAAGTTTCTTCAGGCTCTTGTATGCCTTAATCCAATTGAATAAGCATGTATTGTGGAGGAATAAAAGAAGAAAAATGAAAAGGGAGAGAAAAGAAAAGAAAAAAATGTATGTTCCAACAATTTAAAAATAAAAATATTGGAGAAGTGGAGGGGTGAAAATAGAAAAGGGAAGGCTTTCCATCTAATTAAAAAGTCCACAACTGTGTAACATTCAAAATCTCTTTCTTGTGCCACACTTGGTTTAACAGCTCTTTTTTCCAGAGTCGCTGTTATCTTCTTCTTTCCAGTTTTAATCACCTTTCAGCAATGTTTTTTCCAGCAGAGCACCTGTATAAACAATCTTGTAGACACTCTTTGATGCTCTTTTAAATTTTATCTATGAGTTGGCCCATTGACCTTGAAAAATGACACAGTTGCTACTTTTTTCCCTTTCTCCTCAGTTAAAAAAAAAAACAAGAAGAAAATACAATGTTTCAATCCACTAGATGGCAATGTCTCTTATTTCTTCCACTTCTCCTTGTTCTATTTCCAATTAACAATAAAACAAAACAAAAAAATAAAAATAAAAAGTAAAAATCAACCAAAAACAAAAATGACAAAGCTAATCCCAAAATTTATAAACTCAAAATGCATCAAAAGTTTAGTATTTAGAAGTTCAGGTGGCTCCGCGAAACGCCGACGGAGCTCCTTTTAGGAGCTCCAGCCCCATGACTCCGTTAGCCGCTAGAATAGCGAAAATCAGCTGTCTAGCGGCTTATAAACTAGGGTCTGGGTAGAGCTCCCCTAGACCCCCAGGCTTTTTTTTTTTTTTTAAGCCTGGGGTTTGCAGGGTGAGAGCTCCCTGAAAGCCCTTTAGAGCTCCGGAGCCGGGACAAGTCTGCTTAAAAATAAGCAGACCAAAGCGTCGCAACCACACCAGCAAAGCAAATACAAAGATTATAAAGAATTTGGATTCTGGATTTTGGATGCTGGCAGAGTTAATCTAGGAGACTAAAAATGCAAGTATTGTATGTTAACTCCGTTTAAAAGGGAAAGATGGTGCCTTAGGCATGAAAATGAAATTTATAAGTGAAAGTCCTTGTTAACATCAGTAACATTGTTAAAGCTATCGGGTTATTCAAGAAAAAGATTTAAAATACATACGTGGTTAGAAAAAATGACAAAGAGACATTGATTTTAAACCAGAAATATTTTTATTAGGAATTTTACCAGAGACATTTAATAAAGAATTACAATATTTAATTGTGAACATTTTAACAGCGGCCAGAATTGTATTTGCCAAAAACTGGAAAGGAGAGAAGATAATTACCAATGAAGAAATTATTATGAAAATGTTGGACTGTGCTGAAATGAGTAGATTGACATTTGAAATAAGAGAACAGGAAGATAAACAATACTATTTGATATGGGAGATATTTTATCAATGGTTTGATAAAAAAGTATGGAAATGAGATAGCATATATGAAATGTTTAAATATTTATCTTTAGTTTAAGTAAAGAATAATTGCTATATAAGGAGATTTGGAGAATTGTAAGCACGAAATTATTTTAACCGATTGAGATGCTGTCTATAATTGTTTGTAAGGATGATATTTTTATGTTATTGTTGTTGTGGGTTTTTTTTCTTATTTTTTTATTTTTAATCTAAAATAAAACTTTTTCAAAAAAAAAGAAAAATATTTAAAGTGGAAGTGGAATGGAAAAGACTGTGGTATTGATTTTAACTAACTTACATCCTTAACTTGCGTGGAAAATAATTGGATTTAATGACCTGATAGCCGAATTAATACAAACATAAAGAGACAATTGAAAAATAGCTGAAATTAAAGATGGATTATATGAGTCAGCAAATTTACAAGTGGTGACTGCGAAGGACTTAAAAGATTTTTTAAAATCTTTTACTGTTGAGATAAGACAGATAATTAAAAGAACTATTCAAGATTTTAAATTGGGGAATAATAATGACTTGCTGGCTGGAAAAGAGGAAGAAATTAATCAGGATAATGTGAATTTGGAGGATAAAAGAGACACTGTTGGGGCTAAAATGGAGGTTATTATACCGAAAACAGAGGTTCCGGAAGAGGCTTCCATTCAATTAATTGAGAAACAGCAAGAAGACTCTTTACTGCAGGTTGATAAATATTTTGACAAGTTTTGGCTCTACAGTGAGAATCAATATTTAAGGAATGAACTGTTGGACTACAAATGCAGGAAGAGTCGAAATGGGGGCTTCAAATTAAAGGAAACAACTCCAAGAAGAGAACGAATTCCAAAGACACACCAACTACAATTTCAAACCCAAAAAATTTTGAAAATAAAAGCAGGGGGAGGAACAATGCCGAAAAAGAGAGTATTATTGAAGAAGGACTGGAAAAAATATAGAAAGAAAGAAAGACTGGTCATATTTTGGAGATTGTCTCATGATGTTAAAAGATTTAATTAAAGTTGGATAACTTTTTGAATTTTATTGTAGTTTTAAAGTATGAAGTTTAAAGGTGGATAACTTAAAATTTAATGGATAACTTTTTGAAAGTTTTGAAACTTATATTTTGGAGAATGTTCTGCTAATGTATTAAGAGATTTTAAAATGTTTAAAATAAGATTATGTTTGGTTTTTTTTTACAAATGTGAAATGTGATAAGAGAATTTATAAAAGGAAGGTTGAAGTATAATTTTTAAAAGGGGAGTTAACAAGTGTGAGAGAGTTTTGAATTCTGTAACAGTTAGCATATTTTAGCTTGTGTTTATTAAATGCTATATCCTGTTTTTGCTCTGGGAAGTCGGGAGGGGAATTGGGGAGGGGGGGTTGGGTGGGGATAAAATGATGTATGATAATTGATTTTGTAGTGTTTGGTTGTTTGAATATAAAAAATAAAAAATGTTTGTTTAAAAAAAAAGTTTAGTATTTAAACAGATAAAAAAGTGAATCTCCTTTCCAATCCAGTCCAGTCCAAATTAAAATGAAACTTTCCACTGGCATCCAACATATAGTTTATATTTTAGGGAAATTAACTTAAATTCAAGCTCAATTCCGCTGCTAAATTACTTCTATATTGAATTCTAGTTGTATTTGCTCTTCAGGGTGTTCTTAAAATCCAAGTTTAAAAAGCTCTCACCAGATCGTAACACTTTCACTTTCACTCATTCTCTTCCGTTTGGAGCTGTCCCAACTTCAGCAGCTTAATGGCTGCCTCTTCAATGGTGGAAAAAAGAGCTTCTCCTGGATCAACCAGGGACTTTGTGGTGTCCCTGGGATCAACAGGATGCGCCCTCCTCTATCACTGGCTCAACAGGAGAGTGAAGTCCAAATTGGACCATCCAGCGGTGGAGATATTGGCGGTAGTTTCGGAGTCCCGAAACTTCCCGTCATCCCGTCGCAACGCCAGCCCCACCCTCTAAGATTTTTAACTATTATTTTAATTTTTTCCTTATTTATTTTTAATCCAGCAACGTCTCCATATTCCTCTAATTTCTCTATGGGTCTCGGGCCTGATTCTAATGGTTGCTCTAAAATGAAGACTAAATCATCAGTGAATGCTTGTAATTTATACTTTTCTCTTTTGATTTCCATTCCTTTGATTCGCTCATCTTCCCTGATATTTCTAGTTAGTACTTCCAGTGTTAAAATAAATAACAATGGAGATAATGTACAGCCTTGCCTTGTACCTTTTCGTATTGAAAAATTTTCAGTTACCTTGCCATTCACAATCACTTTGGCTTTCTGATTTGTATATATTACCTTGAACATATTTATATGTTCAGGGCAATATATCCATATCTCTTACTTGGTATAACATGAATTTCCAGTTCACATTGCCATACACCTTTTGGGCATCCAGAAACAACAGTACCAATTGCTTTTCACTATGTGCTTTGTAGTATTCCAATGTGTCTAATATTACCCTCATATTATTTCTTATCTGCCTTTTGGGTAGGAAGCCAAAAGGTCAAGGTGTATGAACTCCTTCAAAAATCTCTTCAGTCTTTCTCCTACTATTGAGGCGAATATTTTATAGTTGGTATTTAGTAGGGATATGGGTCTGTAGTTCTTAATCTGAGTTGAATCTGAATCTTCTTTTGGTATCAAAGTAATGTTAGCTTCCATCCATGATGGTGGTATCTTTGCTTCAGATAAAACTGCATTGTATACCTCTAATGACTGGCCCAGAGTATCTTGTAGCTCCTTATATATTTCTGCTGGTAGCCCATCTGGGCCAGGTGTTGTTATTATTTCTTGATAACCCATCTCTGAATATTTGGAGTAAGAAAACTTTTCTTCCAGTAGTTCTACAACTGCTGGCACTGACTGCTCAACCAACAATCTTCCATACTATAGTCCACTTGTTACCAAGTGTCCAGGAACTCCAACCCTAGCACAGTCCTTATTGATCCTGGAGATGACCAATCTGGTTTCTGTAAATAATGCCCACCATAATGTTTATAGGAGAGAGACTGTTTCTCTGGCTCATCTATTGAGACTTGTCCAGTATGGTTGAATTTCTGACATAATTTTCTTCTATGCCATCTGTGCCATACAAGTCCCACAACCTCATTAAGGTAGTGCCTCAGTGAAAGATTATTATTAAACAGTTTTTTCTTCTGTATAATCATGTCTGATTTTCAGAAACTGCCTGGACAAGCCCCTGCAATTTTCTTGGCAAGAAAATCATGACAAGAAGTGATATTTCATTACCTCCTTCCTAGGTTTAAGAGAAAGTGACCAGCCCAAGATTATCAGCTGTATATATCTAGGGCAGCATTAAAACTCTAGTTTGACCGGCATCCCACTTCGTGTGGTCAACCGTCTCCAAAACCTCTTGGGCGATCAGTTTATCTAGATGGCTGTCTATTTTGGGCCGTAAGGCAAACGGCACCCTGCATTGCTTCATTCTTATGGGGGCAACTTGGGGGTTGAGGCTGAAGGAGATGGATATCCCTGTATACTTGCCCAAACTCCCGACAAAGACATCCGCAAATTCCCGGATCAGCTCCTTGATGCTGTCATCTTGGATAGTGTGGACACCAGTCACCCCCAGGCCAAGGGATGTGGACCAGTCCAGGCCGAGCAGGTTTGGCAAGGCACTGTCCACTACAGTCAGCTTCAGAGGGCCTGCAAATTCCTTGAATGTTACTTGAAAGATTCTGCTCCCTAGGACAGGGATGTGGTTCCCTTGATACTTTTAGTTGTATGTGCTGAAACTTCAGCTGTTTTTTGGAAATGCCTGACACTAATTTTCTAATCGTGGCCCAGGACACACAATTGACATAGACAGCCTGGTGTCTACTTCCATGCTGCACAGTGAACCCTCAATGAGGACCGTGACATGGATTTTCTTTGCGCACAGTGAACTTGTTTGCTCAATGGTTGTTTGGTAAGTGTTCTTGGGCTCTGTGTAGCGCTCTTCTCCTCTCCGGGGTCTTCTGGCTTTTCTTGGGAACCGTCTGGCAGGCTGGTTTGCATGGTAAGCAGCTGGTTGACTGGCGCGACAGACTCTTGGCTAATGCCCCTTCCTGTCACATCTCTGGCAAATAGCATCTTTGAACTGGCAGTCTGACCTTGGATTATTTTTTTTTTTAATTTGATTTATATGCCGCCCTTCTCCGGAGACTCAGGGCGGCTTACAATGCGTTAAGCAATAGCCTTCATTCTTTTGTATATTTTATACAAAGTCAGCTTATTGCCCCCACAAACTGGGTCCTCATTTCACCTACCTTAGAAAGGATGGAAGGCTGAGTCAACCTTGAGCCTTGGAGAGATTCGAACCAGCAGAAATTGCAGGCAGTTGTGTTAATAACAGGGTGCATTAAACCACTGTACCATCAAGGCTAATTACCGCCACACCCAGTGCATGCAGTCTGTGCCCTTCTGTTTCGTAAGTCTTCTTTTTGACTGATCTGAGGCGGCAAACCTTGTCATCCTTGTCCATCGATTCTTCATGTTCGGTGCGGTCTTGGTGCAGAGTGACAGCTCTGTGCGAAGATGGCAGGCTGGTTGTTTTCTGAATTGCAGCCATTGATTTGATCGAAGTTTCCATGACTCATCTAGTGCTATCTGCAGTGTGAGATTAGGCTTCATGAGCAGGCGCCTTTGGAGGTTTATGTCCTTCACCCCACAGACAATTCTATCCAGAAGGACTTCATTGAGGTCCCAGAATTCACAATACAATGTGGCCTTTCGCAAGGCTGCGATGTATTCATTAATCAACTCACCCTCTTCCTGGTTTCGCCGGTGAAACTCGTGTTGTCTGATGATCTTTGATGGTGTTGTTGTGGAATGATGAGACCAAACAACATTCCTGGGTCAGCCAGAAACAGTTTTATTGTGCAAAGTTTAGAGCCAGTTTTGTACCTGAAGCTTTGAACAAGGAGAGAACTCTGATACAATGGTTTTTATACATTTCTAAGACAAAGGATTCAGTGAGATCATACATTTTCCATATATGGTTACATACATTGGATAATATGTTCATCTAATTACTTAAACCATAAATTTTAGTTTATAAAATTATCTTAGCCACACAACTTTTCTTAAGTGCTCGGAGTTGCTAATGGGAGAGTTACTGCTGTCCTTGGGTAAATTTATTGGATTAAGTAACTCTTTGTAACATATAGGTCTTTGTGTCATTCACAGTGAGGTCACTCAGATGTTTTCCATATGGCGGTCCTTTTGTGACATCTAGGTCTCATCAAAAGATATATTACCACTTAATGGGGTTTAACTGTTTGTTAATGTAATATCCAACAGGCACTTTCCTCTCTTAGAATAATGTGAATAGAGAGGTTCTCTCAGAGTTCATGTATCTAAGCACGTCTTCCCCTTATAATAATGCGAATAGAGCTCATATATCTGACTCTGTATGATTCCTTTCTTTTATCTACATTATTGTAGGCATGTAATGTGTCCTCAGCACATTCTGCAACGTAATCTACATGGCCGCAGGGGCCAGGAGTGCCCAGTTCTCTGAGGATGGGTTGAATGGAACAGGTGGGGTGTGCGTAGTTATCTCAACGGGACTGATCCAGACCAGCGATTTGGTGGCTGTGTGATGGTCACTGAGAGTGAGGTGCCGTGGCGACCCATCTTGTTCATTCCAGCTAGGATCGAGATCAGCTCTTTTTGTTTATTCTTCTTCTGATCCCACCCTCGTCACCAGTGTTAAATTGTGGGTGATTGAAGAGACAGAGACAGATCTTCAACTTCGAACTCTTTATTGCAACAAGCAATAACCCAGCAATTGTATGTTTGACAGCTTGCCCTTTTAGATGGCTTAGCCAATCGGAATAAACTATTTTTCCCGCCTAGACAGTGGACCTGAGTGAAGCCTATATTCTTCAGCTTCACTCTTTCATTTGAGTATTCAACAAAGAAAGTAAACTATGACTTGAAATTTATGCCTTTAGGCTTCCTCATCTAATGTTTATGGCAGAAACAGCCAGCTTAATGAGCTGATCATAATAAAAGCAGCCACTCTTAACTTGAACAATTCAATGTAGAGCTCAAAATCTGACACAGCTTTTCAACCTGCAATTTACAAGCTACTGTACCTCCTTAAAGAAGTCCTCTACCTCCTAAACTTCTATTGAGAATAACTTGCAGCAGGAGAATCATCCGAAATTCTGTAATTTAGAAATTACATGCTGGTGGCAATAGTTTTAGGCACTACGGGATTCGCTTATGCTAGTAGCTAGCAAAATACATTTTGTAATGGCAACATTAATTAGAAACTTAAACCTAGAGCTAAAAGGGAAGAATTAATTTCACTGTTTATATTTAATGCTGCCTTCTTTTGGAGATCTTATGAACCGCGATACCGTTCCGAAGCTGAAAACTGCTTGAGCTAGTATTTGCCAGCGATTTTCCTGTTACTAGCACGGAACATCCTATTGCAAGATCACAAGTCGATCAATACAACAATTTTATACATACACGCACATATATATTAACAATTTACTCTAGATCATTTCAAGATATACCTTAAGTAGAAAGGTAGAAAGGCAGAAACACACACACACACAAAATACATAAACGCATGCGAATTTGATTGTATTGAGTCCTGGACAAGACTGTTCCAATTTTACGGAGCTCTTTGCAATTTACATTTCAGTTAATGATCAATGGTGGGATTGCGATTCGAAATTTACAGCACGAAATCCCCAAATGACTTAATTCTTCTTCCCCACTGAGATTCGCGCCTATCTAGATAATTTTTAGCAGCTTCTTGGAAATGCAAATCGTGCCTCCGACCAGCAGGAGGGAGGAAGAGGAAGTGAGACCAGCGACAGCAGTAGCGGCTGCAGCGACGACGGCTGGGAGCTTTATAAGTGCTCGAGAGGCTGAGGATGGGATAGAAAGAGAAAGGGAGGATCAGAAACATCAAAACAAGCCGCGGCAAAAGGCGAACTTCAGTGGTGGAGGAGGTAGGAGGTACTGCTGGTGGTCTCGCCTTCTGCCCCAGGGCAGCCAACTTCATTGTTTAGCTCTGCACTTTGTGGAACTGATTCTTCTTTAGAAAAAGGTATTTTAATTTCTGATTAGTGGGAGGAGGAAGGAACGTGACTTGCCAGAGGCGGGTGTTTGTATGGGGATGGGGATTGTTGAGGGAAGGGGAAGGGAAAAAGCTACAGTATTTTGTTATTGCTTATGAAGAACGTCAAGTCCCTCTGAGTTCACTGTAGACTAATGAATGTGAGGGGTGCTTGCAAGCCTCAAGGCAGTATGATGCTGTGTGGGTATTGTAACAAGAATGACGCCACCTGCGCTGGCAGGACTCTAGCTCGTATTGAAAATGCGTGGGAAATGCGGTGCGTTTCGACAACAGATGGACCCCCGCCCTTAATTGCAGCACTGAGAGGGAGGCGGGGAAGGGGTTCAGGGAGCGATAGATCCTGCGAATGAAAACGTCAAAGGGGTGCTACGCCGATGGTGTCCCGGCGTTGCGAGGCAATACGTGGGGAGGTTGCTATTGTAGAGTTATCTCCAATACTGCCTTCTCCCCATTGTTGGTTCTAAGGAACCTGAACAAGGTCGCAAGGAAAAGGTTGGTTCTTGAATTCTGCCACGATTGCCTTCTGAGATAGGTCGGAAATGCTAGCAACGGCAAAAATAAAAACAAAGAAAATGGGGAGGGGAGGTTCTTTTAAACATGGCAAGAGTTCGTAGCGGCTGCGGGGAAAAGCCCCGAGGCTCAGGACATTGCTGTTAATTGCATTGGTGAAAGAAGAAACGCGAATTTCCGCGGTCCTCGGGATGGCTGGTACTTGCCCACAATTGGCCCACTTCGAGAGTCATCTTGGCGAGGTGGGGCGGGGTGGTCATTTCCCAACTTCCCGCCTTTCGGGTGCTGCCCCAAGTAGCGGCCTCTGCCTGTTGTAAACCACTCTACATTGGTTTCAAGAGAAAGAAAGAAAGTGCTTCCTTTCTCAGCCAATCTTCCATTGTTTCTTTTTTTTTTTTTAACAAGAGCCTCTGTTTCTGTGCTTGACTCCTAATTCCGCACGTGTGAAACGCCTGATCCCCCCAAGCAAGCTGCCTTTTATTACCAACATTTCTAGAATCCTAGTGGCACGTGAAAAGGTAAAAGAGTCGTAATGATTGGATTAAAAAGATTCACTTTGACATTTTATAAAAAGTAAACAAAAAGAGGTGTATCCAAAATATTTGGTGTGTGTGTGTGGAGCTGAATATCTAAGCTTCATCTTCCATATAGTAGCATAAATATAATAAACTAAATAATCGACTAATTTGTTACTTGAACTTGGCTATCTACCAATGTGAAGCCAATCAACTATACAGATTCTCAGTCATCCAGGTCATAGTTGTCCCAAAGGTGCTTTTTCAAGAGGCAACTAGACTTTCTGGTTTTTCTTTGAAGATGTTTTACTTCTCATCCAAGAAACTTCTTCAACTCTGACTGGATGGTGGGGAATGGAAGGATTTATACTCCTTGCAGACAGCTGGTCATTTGCATTCTTTAGAGAGTCCTTGAGGCCACTTGGAGGTTTATCTGTGTCCTCATGGTCACCTGAGAAGTGCAAATGGGTGTGGAGCCTTCTTGGAACTGTTGAAAGGACTGTGTTGTGGACTGGAGATAGATGATGTCTACCCTCCCCCCTCTGTTGAGAGAGGGCTGCTCAATTTTGACATAAATGGCCTGTTTGACCCCTCTTTCAAAGCAGCAGTCCTCTTTATCCAAAATGTGGACTTTGCTCCAAGGCCAATCCTGAATATAAATTATACTTAAAAGTCAACAGCCTGGAAGCAAAGCTCATTCAACTGGTTGGTTCAGGTTTTATCTTTGTAAGTGCCATGTATTGTGACTGAGACCTCTGACATGATAATTCTGTAGTTGTTTTGTAATCTTTTTTCAAGTGTTCCTTATTTTTTACTGATCAATCTTGGATTTGCCTTCTAAACAATTCTATGAAGGACTTGTTTTTGGCTTTTTCAAATCCTCTTTCCAATAAAACTTTTATGTTTCCCTTGTATCAGATTAATTTTAAAGTCAACAGGGTAGGGAGCTTCATAAATTACAGTGTACTCTGAGAATAATGTATTTTGTGCAAGTTTGTATTTTTGAATTTAGTAATGTAACATTTGTAAACCCGGAAGATGTCCTGGAATATTATTCTGTATGTTAATTTTATTGCATATAGCTAAGCAATATATAGAATTAAAAATGAAACAGAGGTTAGAAATGGACAGCAATAGACTACAATACAGAACTTTATAAGGAATCTGATTCTCTTCCCCTATCATTCTATTTCTTTGTTGAATTTATTGTACCATTCTTATAATAATTCCAACTAAATAACTAAACTCATTCCATTGGGGAGATTTAAGTGGTAAGATTTTACAGTGTCTTGCCAATCTTTCTTATACATTTATTATAATACTATTTGAGCTTTCCTATTTATTTTAGGTCCTAATTTTGCACGTTGTATTGAACAGTGCTTTAAGCATGTAGGGCTTGGGTCAAAACAAAATTATGTGGGACAGTATGATTATTTTAACTTACAGAACAAAACAATATAATTAGCATATCAAAGTATTAATTTGTATATTATTTAGTACTGAATGGCATGAGACAACAGCTGCTTAGATATGCTCTGTAAACAAGTAAAACCTCATACCAATACTGTACAAGAATATACATATCAAGTAATTTTTGGGTATGTTTTATAAACTAACCTTAGCAAGGGTTATAAGTATTATTTATCTTCTGTGTTTAAGATTTCTTCCATGATTCTATATGAATGGTATATGTATGGTATATGGTATATATCTCCCAAAATGGTGTGGGAGGCACTTTTGACAGTATGTGTAAAATAGTCATATTACTTTCCAGTTTGGCTACAGTCTGTAGCTTCTTTACTCCATGGAGGTTCTGTTGCAGCTTTGAAACGTGGGTTCTGCTTGTAATTTCTGTAAATGTATACTTCTAGTCACAATGAATATTTTATAATAATCTCCATTTTACATTTTTGGTTTGCTGTTTATTCTCTTATTGGCTTGTAGCTGAAACAATGGTGTATATAATGGCACTTCCTGATAGTGTCTTTCTAAACTACCAAGCAAATGTTTGCTTGTGTGGTGTTGCTCCACCCTTCCTTCCTCTCTTTGTTTACTGAAATCTTTTGGATTGTGAAATGTGAATTCATGCAGGATTTTTTGCCATGAAGTTTAAACTATTGAAAATAGTTTAGGATGTGATCTCATTTCCATAGTGACAATCAAGGATTATGCATTTCCCCCTCTTTCAGTTCTCATTTTTAAAACATAAAATCTGTTAGATCTATGTTGTACTGTTTGAAAATAGAATGTCTTTTGTGTTCTGAGAGTCTCATGTTATTGAATAAGAAAAACTGTTAACAGTAATGGGACATCGGAAATTCTGTTCCTTTGCAGCCTTGAATAATTAGGATCACTCCAGTGAGCCCTTCTAAATTTCTTCTTACTAATAGGGTATACATTGGTCTTCCTTTGATTAGACTTTAGAGTAGGCTGTCAATCTCTATTTACAACTGTTCTACATTTTGAACAAAATATCTAATCAAGGTTGTTTTTTATTTAGATGGCTTATACAATTCAAAGAAGCCTTACTGAGATAATAACAGTTGAACAAATATGATGAATGTTTTGTGTTCCCATACATACTTGCAGATTATGTCTTTATATATTGATGAGGTCATTGAACATGTTAAAATTTGTTCTCTGTTTCAGATGTGTTTATTCCAAGCTCAGCATGCTACTTATTTTTAATATAAATTTCTTTTTGGCGGTGCTATGGATTTGAACCTACGAAATTTCCCAAACTAAGTTAGACCATTGGTCCAACTAGCCAAGTAATCTTATTTACCTTAATCATTTTCAGAATCAGAACTATTTTTTTGCCATAACATTTGGTTTGTATAATAGAAATATTATTATTTATGTTTGCTTTAGATTAACCTGTTTAGATCAACCTGTCCAACACATGTTAAACAACAGGTTCAAATGTTTCATAGACCTGAAACATATATTGATTTTAATATATTTAAGATTTGAAGTTAATGTTCTTCTCTTGTTTAATTTCAGATCCTGAACTATCTTTTTTTTGTATTCTAGTGTCTCTAGATGTGCTGGACAAACATTCACATTTCCTAGCTTGCGTATAGTGTTCTATACATAGTTTATGAAAAGTTTTTCTTTTATCATTTCCTTTACCATGGTATCATGCTGCAGCGGTTGAGGGGGTTGGGAATAGGGGGCACCATTCTGCGGTGGTTCTCTTCCTTCCTCTCCGACCGCTCGCAGTTTGTGTTGGCAGGGGGGCAGAGGTCGACCTCGAGGCATCTCGCATGGGGAGTGCCGCAAGGGTCGGTCCTCTCGCCTCTCCTGTTCAACATTTATGTGAAGCCGTTGGGTGAGATCATCCGTGGTTTTGGGGTGAAGTGCCATCTGTACGCTGATGATACTCAGCTGTACATCTCCACCCCAGACCACCCCAACGATGCCCTTGGTGTGATGTCCCACTGCCTGGAGGCTGTGCGGGCCTGGATGGGGAGGAACAGGCTCAGACTCAACCCCTCCAAGACCGAGTGGCTGTGGCTTCCGGCGCCCCGATATAGTCAGCAGGTGCCATCGCTGACTATTGGGGGTGAATCCTTGCCCCCCACAGAGAGGGCTCGCAATCTGGGTGTCCTCCTGGACACACGGCTGTCTTTAGAAGAGCACATGACGGCCGTGGCCAGGGGGGCCTTTTATCAGGTTCGCCTGATTCGCCAGTTGCAGCCCTTTCTGGATCGGGATGCCTTGCGCACGGTCACTCACGCCCTTGTCACCTCCCGGTTGGACTATTGCAATGCTCTCTACATGGGGCTCCCCTTGAAGAGCACTCGGAGGCTCCAACTGGTCCAGAATGCGGCCGCGCGGGTGGTTATGGGTGCAACTCGTTGCGCCCACGTGACACCCCTCCTGCGCGAGCTGCACTGGCTCCCAGTGGTCTTCCGGGTGCGATTCAAGGTGTTGGTTACCACCTTTAAAGCGCTCCATGGCATAGGACCCGGGTACCTTCGAGACCGACTTCTGCCACCAGTAGCCTCCCACCGACCAGTCCGCTCCCACAGAGAGGGTCTCCTCAGGGTGCCATCGGCCAAGTTATGTCGGCTGGTGACACCCAGGGGGAGGGCCTTCTCTGTGGGAGCCCCAGCCCTGTGGAATGAACTGCCCCCCGAAATACGTAGGATCTCCGACCTCCGGGTGTTCCGCTGCGCTCTGAAGACCCTGTTGTTCCGCCAGGCAGGGCTATTAACATAACGTTTTAAATTGGGGGTATTTTAAATTTCTGGGATTTTAATTGGTGCCTAATTATTTAATGATTTTAAATTTTAAATTGTTGTTTTGTTTCTGTGTTTTTAAATAGGCTGTACACCGCCCTGAGTCCTTCGGGAGAAGGGCGGTATAGAAATAAAATAATAATAATAATAATAATAATAATAATAATAATAATAATAATAATTACAAATGCAAAAGGAAATCCCCCCCTGCATAATGCATATCCAGCCATTTATAACTTAAGTAATACACTTTGTGTGTAACACAACTTATTTAATTTGTGAATCTTTTTTTTATTTGTCTTTCTAAATTCAACAATTTTATCTTTTTAGTTTCACTACTTTTGTATCCATGAAATTGCATTAAAATGATAAATATTTTTATCTAGTTTAGAAAAGGCTATGAAGAGAAAAAGAAAATAT
Organism: Arizona elegans; assembly: GCA_022577455.1. Taxonomy (NCBI): domain Eukaryota; kingdom Metazoa; phylum Chordata; class Lepidosauria; order Squamata; family Colubridae; genus Arizona; species Arizona elegans. Next base: position 79,735,649 of record JAKOOJ010000004.1, on the reverse strand, counting down.
AAAAAGAGAAAGAGCTGCTTCAGAGTTTGTGTAAAGTTCCATTACAACTTGTTGGCATTGCTCGAAAGCAGTTGCACCTTTTTCCAGAATGATGTAGTTACTCTTCCCTTTTGGCTTAAGGTTTTGTGCTCTGGAACAGCTTTTTCTCTTTATATGTAACATTCAGCTCTGTTCTAGTGAGTGCTTCTGTTTTTCCCTAATCTCAATTTGCTTTAGCTTTAATACCTTTTGATGGCTGTTTCTTGTAAATTATTTTCTTGCCTTTTGTACTTTATCATGAAAACTATTTGATAATATGGTTTAGAAATACAAGACCCATGTATTAATGTCAGTGGTATCGATCTATAAGAAAACACTACAGGTAATCCCCGAGTGTTCCCTTAGCGAACATTCGAAATTATGCGTTAAGTGCCACCCCAACATTTATGAACAAGTCCCAAAACTATGAATCATGCAGTACCATGGCAGTTGTTCACCATTATGAACAACTGCAGAGGCTCTGCAACATTCGTCCTGCACATTGCCGGCTGAAATGGAGCTTCTGAGGGGTGGATCCACCCCTCAGAAGCTCTATTCGGGCATTCAGAAGCCTTGCCCAGCATGTTGCTGGCCGGAATGGGGCTTCTGGGGCGGATCTGCAACATGCCAGGCAAGGCTTCTGGATGCCTGAACATTTCAGCTGGCAATGTGCAGGCCAGAGATGCTTTGCGAGTTGACACTGGCAACGTGCCAGGCAAGGCCTCTGGATGCCTGAACGGAGCTTCTGAGAGGCAGATCCACCCCTCAGAAGTTCCATTTTGGCCAGTAATGTGCCTGGGGAGGCCCGAACAGAGCATTGGAGGGGCACACATGGCTGAGAGGCTGGAGAGGAGACTGCTTGCTAGATTTTCACAAGGTAAGTGACCCACCCCTGCAGGTTGGATGGGGGAAAAGCAACTATAGAGAGCATGAGGTATTTCAGTGGGTCGGGGAGGCTTTGGGTGATCTTAGGTAGCCTGTTCCATCACTAGGCCCCCCATGGCCTTCCCCACCCTGAAATACTTCATGTGCACTTACTGAGTCTCACATTCGATTAGCGAATGCATGGGTGAAAGGAGGGAGTGATCCTGTTCAAAGTACAAGAGTCACTCCAACGAATCCTTGGATTATGAATGGAGTAGGCAGGCTCCATTACATTCGTAACTCAAGAACTACTTATATGCTGAAACAATGGATAAATTAGGGTAAGATTGTCTGCAATTGGTGTATGTGCTAAAGCAGTTGTGGCATCTTCAGTGTGCTGTACACTCTCTGTTGATAGGATGCAGTTTACCATGTAGATAAATGCAAACATTTAGGTGCTCCTAGTCAATTTGTATGTCTCAATAATTATAAATGAACAAATAGTGATGTAACTTCCACATGGCACAAGAGGTAGCTCATGGTTAGTATCCTAATTTCAAGTTTGGTACAGTTTTGAAATATTTAATTATCAGTAGGTCACATACAACATTATTATCTTTTAAGAATCAATATACACCTGTAATTAAAATAACCTTAAATTGATTTGAAGGAAAAGTCTGTATCTTTAGGTTAAAAATCAATGACTTTCCTATTTCAGTGATGAAAGACACATGGTTTGAGCTGATTTGTTCAGCTTTGTATGCAAATATGGGCAGGAGGGAAAGATGTCTAGAGAGATGAGTTCCTTCTCATATAGAGAAAGTCCAACAATAATAAAAACTAAATTTGCTGCTTTATTTTCTTAAATAGGTTGGATGGCATAGTCTAAAAATTGGAAATAGGAAGAGCATTAATTGAAAGAATAAAAAGATAGCTTCAATTTTGTAACTGCTAGCTCAGTACTTTAGGATTATGTTGAAGTAGAGTATTTTTTTCTGATAAAAAGGTTCTAATTTAAATTGATTTTTCAATAGATGATAAAGTATTACCGTTTCTTTCAGTTTTACTTCAGTGGAATACCTAGCCATTTCAAGTTTTGTTCTGTCAGAACATGAATAACTCAACACATTTTACCAAAAGCTTCAAGTTGGACTGTTTTATTGAGGTTGAAACAAACAAGTTTTTGTTTTAATTTATGCAGTCAAATATATGGTACCATTATTTATTTATGAAAGGTTTTTAGAAACAGGTGGGAGTTAATTGCATTTTAAAGAAGTGTACTTCTTACAAGTTGTTAAGGATTATAGCTACTTGTCTCTTTTTTTAACTCCAGATTACAGAAATAATTCAAATAAATGAAGTTGCTTTTTATCTTTTATTTGAGATCAGATACTGAATTGTCTTCTAGATTTTATTTAATTTACAAATTCCTATTAAAAGTATTTTTCAGCTTCTGAGAGATCAAAATGCTACAAAAACTGAACTATAAAAAAATGGTAGAATAATTAGATTAGCATGATTTCTCACAAAATGGGGTCCAAAATGCAAAGAAGAATATTATTTCTGTGATTTATGCACTAAACATTGTGCATTCTCTTATGCTTTAGCAGTAAAACTAATACTATAAGAAGCCATAGTTTACCTCAAAAGTTAATTTTACTGCTAGAGTGGAGGTTAGATATTTTATTTAATACTAATAAATGTTTATTGTTGACTCTAATAAATTATACTTCATTCTAGTTACTCCCCCTGGAATCCAAATACAGTACAATTTGCAGAGAAAATGCTAATTTAGGAAGTTTAGTTTGTATTATGAATCCGCATAGCTTATGGTTGCCTAATGCTTCCTGTTGCTGGCTTCATTTTTAGTATAGCTTAGAATTATTGCATACTGTAGTCATTTGAACTAATGGGTAAAATAAAAGAAGGAAGAAACATTGGGGATAAAAATCTGGTGTGCTATAGCAAGATAAAGAGGAAGGATATGAAAAAGAATGTTATAGGAAGATTTGCATGAACTGATGGTAGAAGAAACTAATACATTATCAAGAGCAGTGTATATATAAACATATTTGAGGATGTTTTAGATACTGGTGAAAAAGAGGGCCTAGATTTCAAGACACAGGAAGAGTCATTTTTGGCATGTGAATAGGAATAGTTGACAAAATGAAAGTCAGTTACCTCAACAGTTGTTTCTAACAATGAGATTGAAATATTTATTTTATTAAATTATTCACAGTATTATCAACAAATCATGATGAGATTTTTCTTTACAGCATTTTTTTGAATATAAACATGGATTGTTTATACCAGTAGCAGTCATTAGCAAGCATATATAGCAGTGGTCCCCAACCCCCGGTCCGCGGACCGGTGCCGGGCCATGGAGTACCTAGCACCGGGCCGCGCAGCGGCCGGGAGCCATGATCGCTGCAGCGGCCGGGGGACATGATTGCTGCAGCGGCCGGTAGGCAACCTCTGTGCCTGAAAAGTGCATAATAAAGGAGTTAAAACCATCGAGTACCGTATTGATAGAAAGGATGGGAGGAGAGGAGAAGCGCAGAGGAACTTCCTTTTCCGGATGACTCATGGGAGGAAGTTGGTGTGCAGAGCGGCTTTTGTGCTGTTTCCATGGTCGAAGCAGCAGCTGGCAGGTGAGTTGAGGGCTGCAGGTGGGAGGAGAGTCCGGGAGCAAGTCGGGCTGTTTGGTTCCCTCCACGGCCTGGAAGCGGAGAAGCAACTGGGCTGAAGCCTCTCAGCTGCTGCTGCTGCAGATTCCTTCCCTCCCCAAATGGAAGCCCACTGGTGCTGCAGGCTGGGAAACTGGTGGCTGCAATTTCTGCTGGTGGGAAGATTGAAAAAGCCTCTTTCAAGTGGAGGTTGGTTCTCCAGAGGTTGTGGGTGCTGCATCCCTGGAGGTTTGTAACAGAGGAGCTCATAGTTTGAAGGATCCTTGGAGGTCTTCTATTCCAACCCCAGATCAAGCAGGAGACCCAATATCATTTCAGACAAATGGCTGTCCAGTCTCTGTTTAAAAGCCTCCAGTGATGGGTCTCCCACAACTTCTGAAGGCTAAGCTTTTCCACTGGTTAATTGTTCTGGGTGTCAGGAAGTTTCTCCTTAGTTCGAGGCTGCTTATCTCCTTGCTCCATCCAGTTTCTCCTCCTACCTTCAGGTGCTTTGGAGAAGAGGTTGAAACCCCCTCCCGCACAGGACCCCGATGTTTGTTTGTTTTTTTAGCTCTTCTCGCTTTTCACTGGTACTTTCTCATTTTTACAGTAGTCTGATATATAAACAATCAATGTGTCGTCGCGAACAACGCCCCCCACCCCTGCGCGCGCTCAGCGGGCCACGGTAAAATTATCAAAGGCTGATTGGTCCGCGGCGATAAAAAGGTTGGGGACCACTGATATATAGTATCTTCCTTACAGTTAAAAGAGATTAAGGCTTCATTACTTTATCAAATATGATTGTTTTACATGTACTGAAGTTGTATATTTTGATTTTTTTTTTTTTTTTTTGTAATCACAGCTAAAGAATGAGAATTGTGTTCATTCTTGGTTGCTTGGATTTTTGATTTTATATTCTGCTAAGAAGAGTCAAATCAGATTGTATCAGTGCTCTTGAATTTTGGAAGCATTTGAGAGTGTTTATACTGTTTTAGATAACTATCTAATTTTACTTACAATGTACTGCATTATAAGAATATAAGGGGGATGCTGAATTGAAAACATTTTAACTTTAACCTTTTTTTTGAAAGTGATGTTTTTATTTATGAATACATATACACCTTTGTTATCATGTTAAAATAATAGATTTTGTTTGTAAACCTTAGTAATAATTGTGCTATCAATAATTTGAGTTGCTATCTTCCCATCCAGGCATTGTAATTAAGATGTTTATTTGCAAAATTAAATATTATCTGGTGCATGAAGAATTACAACTTTAGAAAATCTTTGTTTTTAGAACTAATGAAAATAGGAAGGGAAAGAAATATATTTATAAAGCCTCTTTGAAATAATAGCAAGCATACCTTAACAAAAATATTTATATCTCACTGCTGTTCAAAATAGTTATATATTTAATTATAAAACAATCAGAGTACATATTATAAGAGCAAACTTACTGAGAATTGTCAGTTTCCTCAAATCATTCTGATTTTTTAAAAATTATAAAAAAATAAGTCTTGGGAATACAAGATTATTGAAAAAAATGTTTGTAAAACTAAAAGGAATTTCTCAGTAAGAGGACAATGGAAAAACTGGGTTATAATACTTAGCTGTCAAAAATCAAGGATACAGTTATCTAATTACACAGAAGGTTGTAACCTATGAAAAGTGCTGACCTGCATTTTCATATAGTTTCTGAAAAATTCCTGTTTAAGATTGTCTCTGAATAAGAAAATTTGGAGCAATTTTATTAGTGGACAGTGTTAGATCAGGCGCAGGGAAAGAAGATGTGACCAGGGTTGGTCCATTCAGCACTTTATTAGTATAGAACAAGACTAGCGGCTACGCTGCCGGAGCTCTCCTTTTATGCGCTCCGGCAAGTCGCGCCACTCATAGACCGCATTTCAAATTTCCTGCCAGTGGATTAGCCAATCCCCGACAGATGTCCTTATAAGGACATAACATCCCTCCCCTCCTAGTTTGTAGTATGTCCATCATCATCAATGAATGTCACGTAATCGCGCAGGTACGCAGGACGTCTGGTGGTCCTGGTTGACCTGTGCAGTCCCAGTTGAGCTTCGCCGCCTCCCAGGATAGGCGGAGCTCCTGTGTCCTCCGGCTCCTGCCCTGGAGCCGGGCGGGGTTCGGCCATCGAGTGTGCGGGCAATGTCCCAGCACCTCCGGCTGAGTCTCGGACTTCTGCTTGCTGGTGACGCCGGTCTTCTCCTTGTCGTGGATGTCGGGTGTCTTGCGGCCGGCCATCGCCGCTGCTCGATGGGGAACAGCTGAAACCCAGTAAGTCCCTGGTTTTTCCTCTTGGCTCAGTGGCTTGTGAGGAGGTGGGCTCTGGTTGGTTTCCCGGTCCCGGTTGCCGCTGTTGTTGTTGTTGTTTGTGTTGTGATTGCTTCTCTGATGGTTGCGGTTGTTGACACTGTTGTGTTTTGGGTTGTTGTTGGTGGCCGACCCCACCGGGGTGGTGGAGGCCTCCCTCGCTGCGGGGGTGGTGACTGCCCTTGCTGGAGTGTTGTGGGTCTGCCTCATCAGGGTGGTGGAGGTCTCCCTCGCCGGGGTGGTGCAGGTTGACCTCGCTGGAATGTTGTGACTCTCGTCCGGGTGTCCCCAGTCTACTGCTGTGCGAGGGTGGAGGTCTCCCTCGCCGGGGTGCCGCGAGCCGGCCTCGCTGGGGGGCTTCAGGTCTCCCGCCGGCGGATGTCCCTGGTCTACTTCTCTATAGTGTTGGGAGTCTTCCTCTCTGGGAGGGTTGCTGGCCAGCCTCGTGTTGTGCTGCGGTTCACCTCCCTCCAATTGTCACCGGTCTACCCACATGGAATGCCGACGGTCCACTTCGCTGGGGTGGCGCAGGCCTACCTCTTCAGGCTGTTGCAGGCCTACCTTGACAGGGTGTTGCAGGTCTACCTCGTTGGGGTGTTGCAGGCATACCTCGTCGAGGTGTTGCAGGCCTACCTCGTCGGGTTGGTCTCATCCTACTTCCCTCCACCTTTTCCGGAGCTGGTCGATGTGATGTCTACAGACCTGTCCGTCTTCCAGCTCCACTCTGTAGGACTTCGGGCCTGTTATACTCTCTTATCTTCCCGTTCAGCCATTTCGGAGACCCGTGGAAATTCAATGCAAATACGGGTCTCCTATGGTGAAGGCGCGAAGCGAGCGGCTGGCGTTTGGTGGCACTTCTGGATTGTACTGGGGTTGCAGTCAATCCAGGGGTGACCTCAGTCTTCTGCCCATCAACAGCTCCACTGGGCTCTTGTGAGTGGTGGCGTGTGGCGTGATGTGTTGGGTGAGGACGAACTGGTCTATTCTCTCTTGCCAGTCGCCCGTGCCCATCTTGGTGAGTGCTTCCTTGGTGAGTCTCACCATTCTTTCCGCCTGCCCGTTACCAGCCAGTGTGTAGGGTGCCGTCAGGGCATGATGGATGCCCAGGCCTGCCAGGAACGTTTCCATGGGCTTGGACGTTAGCTGGGGCCCATTGTCGGAAACTAACACATCCGGTAGCCCGTGGGTTGCGAAAAGCCTCTGGAGTGCCCTGGTTGTTCTTTCCGTTGTGGTGGAACTACCTCCAGCCAGTTTGAGAACGCGTCCACAACTATCAGGAGGTATTTCCCTTGCATTGGACCCGCAAAGTCAATATGGATTCTTGACCAGGGGTTGCTGAGTGTCTCCCACTCTGACAGCTGGGCATGGGGCGGCGCAGGTTGTACCTCCTGGCACGGGTCTCATATGGAGACCCATTCTGCAATGTCTTTATCCAGGGCTGGCCACCAGACGTAACTTCGTGCCAGCCCCTTCATCCTCACTATGCCCAGGTGCCCGCTGTGGAGGGTTTCCAGTGTCTTCTGTTGCAAGGCGCTGGGTATCACCACTCTGTCACCCCAGAGGAGGCAGCCCTTCATGGTGGATAGCTCTTGCTGCTTCCTGGTGAATGGGCTGAAGACTTCTGCCGTCTTCCCCATGGGCCAGCCCCGCAGAATCCATGATTTCACTTGCTTAAGGGTTTTGTCCTTCTGGGTATGGGCTGCCACGTCTGCGGAGGTTATTGGGCAGGCTTGGTCGTGGTCTATATGGAAGAGCCCAAGTGTGGGGGCTGGGTCTTCCACTGGCTCTTTGGAGGGGCATCTGCTTAGGGCATCTGCATTTCCTATCATTTTGCCGGGTCTATGGATCAGTCTGTAGGAGTACCCAGCTAGGAAAATTGCCCATCACGTCATTCTGGGGGACATGTAAGCTGGAGTCGGTTTATCGCTCGTGAGTAGTCCCAGCAGTGGCTTGTGATCTGTGATGATAAAGCTTCTGCCGTAGAGGTACTCATGGAAGCGCTTGATGCCCGTGACGATGGCCAAGGCTTCCTTGTCCAGCTGGCTGTAATTTCGTTCTGCACTGGACATAGTCTTCGAAAAATAGGCTTCTATCCTATAAAAATAGGTGCTTCTGGGCCGTTTGGGAGTTCGTGGCTGAGCACCGCTCTGACTCCGGAGGGTGATGCGTCGCAGGTCAACATCAGGGGAAGCGTTTCGTGGTATTGCATGAGCACGCTGTCCGAAGAGAGCGGTCCTTTGATGGCCTTGAATGCTGCTTCCTCTTCTTCCTCCCATTTCCAGGGTGCCGCTTTCCCCAACAGGCGATGGAGTGGCTCAGCAGTCGTGGCTTTCTGTTTTAGGAAAACACTATAAAAATTGAGTAATCCTAAGAAAGCCTGAATCTCCGCTTTGTTTTTGGGGCTGGGAGCTTCATGAATGGCCTTAACCTTGCTTTTGGTGGGGTGGATGCCCGTGCTATCAATGAGATAGCCCAGGAACTTGACTTCCTGGACTCCAATGATGCACTTATCTCTCCTGACTCTTAAACCCTTTGCCTTAAACCGCTGCAGGACAAGCCTGAGCTGCTCAGTTAGTTGGGTTTTAGAATCCCCGGAGATCAAGACATCGTCAAAGTATGGCACCACCCCTGGAATGCTTTGGAGAAGGCGTTCCATCATAGATTGGAATATGCCTGGGGCTGCCCTGACTCCGAATTGGAGGCGGTTACATTTAAATGCGCCCCTATGCGTGACAATTGTTTGAGCCTCCACCGTTTTTTCATCCACTGGCAGTTGGTAAGCTTGGGCCAGGTCCAGTTTAGCGAATATTGACCCACTCCCAAGTGAATGCAACAGATGTTGCACCACTGGAACAGGGTATGTGCTCTGCTGCAGTGCCTTATTTATCGTGCACTTATAGATGTGCACAGATCCATCATGCTTCATTGGGGTCACAATGGGGGTCTCCCATGTCGCATGATCAATCGGTTCCAATACACCCTGGGCAATTAATTTGTCCAGCTGGGCATCTACTTTGGGCCGAAAGGCGAATGGAACCCGGCGAGGTTTGAGTCTAATTGGAGTAATTGTTTTCTCTAGATTGAAGGAAATGGACTTTCCCAAGAATTCCCCTAGCTTATCATTGAAGACTTCCTGGAATTCTTCGATGATCTTGTCAAGTTCATCTTGTCTAATTTGGTGGATACCTCCAATTGAGAGCCCTAAGGGTTTGAACCACTCCACTCCCAGAAGGTTCTGGCGGCTGTGCTTGACAACCGTGATGGGGAGGTCGCCCTGGAAGTTGTGGTAGGTGACCTGGAGTGAGGTTCTTTCCAGGACTCTGATGGGATTCCCTCCGAAATCAACTAGCCTCGACTGCAGGGGCTTCAGATCCTTCTTGCTGCAATTTGGCTTGAGACGCCTCAGCTGGTGCCAGTCTATCGATCGAGCCCGAGTCTACCTCCATGGAGCATGATGTCCCTTCCACGTGTACCGTCACATGGAACTTGGTGGCGCTGTTGTCGTTGGTGTGGGCAATGGTGGTCTGTTTAACTGCCCCACTCCTGGGAAACTCGTCTTCCCCGCGTTTGGGTTGGAAAAAGGACAGTCAAGATGACCTCTGGTTATCTTTACGATTTTCGCGGTTCCGGTGTTTGGGTGACTGTGGGGCTGGATCTGCAGCTCTGCAGGCTTCCGCGATGTGACCCCTCTTCAGACAATGTCTGCAGGTCGCATCTCTCCACCGGCAATTAGTCCTTGCGTGGTCTCCTCTGCAGCTGCCGCAGTGCTATCCCTGGTCGCCATTTTGAGTGGTTTCCCGCCTTGGGGGTCTGAAGACTTGGGGACGGCCATTTCCTCCTTGGACTCAGATCCAGTGGTGGAGTCGTCGATGGAGCTTTGGGGAGCCTTTTGGATTTTATGGACCGCTTTGAATTTCATCATTGCGACTGCCGCTTTCTCTGAAGTTTCCGCAGCCGTGGCTTCTTCGACAACGTCCTTGAGTGTAATTTTCTTCCTACTCAAGAACTTCTTCTGGAGTGCCATGTCCTTCATTCCAAACACAATGCGGTCTCTGAGGGCATTCTCTACGTTGTCGAATTCGCAGTTGGCTGCGATTTGGCTCAGGGCTGCCACAAAATCCTTGATGGACTCTCCTTCCAGCTGGTTCCTCTGCTGGAAGGTGAAGCGGTTTGCGATTGGGGTTCCAGTCGGGGCATAGTGCTCTTGTAGCACTTCTTGGAGGTCAGTCCATGACATTTCCTCTATGTCACTCGGGGCCACGAGGTCGATGGCCATTTCCAGGACTTCAGAGCTGCAGTGGGCCAGGAAAAGGGCTCGTTTTCGGTCATCTGTGAGATCTTGAAAGTTGTTACCCCTTAGGAACTGGCGAAACCGGATCATATACGATCTCCATTTTTCCTTTCCGGGGTTGAAGGCGGCAAGCGAGACCAGTGGGGCTTGCGGCGTTGCCATGCTTCTCGGTGGCTTCTGTTTAGTGACTTCAGCTCAGATGGTCACTTGGCGATGTGCCACGAGGTTCGTCACTGTGGTTCTTTGTGTCCTTCATCGCCAGTGTTAGATCAGGCACAGAGAAAGAAGACGCGACCAGCGTTGGTCCATTCAGCACTTTATTAGTACAGAACAAGACTAGCGGCTGCGCTGCCGGAGCTCTCCTTTATTGCAGTCTGGCAAGTCGCGCCACCCAGAGACAGCATTTCAAATTTCCCGCTGGTGGATTAGCCAATCCCTGGCGGATGTCCTTATAAGGACATAACAGACAGAATACTGTGGACTTGGATTGGGGAGATTTATATTTGTATATTTTACTTGGGTTTGAAGTTCACTGCAGGATCTTAAAACACTCTTATTTCTCAGCTAAGTATACTGTTTGTAAATTGTTGTGATGGGAATTGGGAAAAATCATATCTTGCTTTGAGAATTTTTATAGGAAACACAAATACAGTATGAACACAATACATACCGTATTTTTCAGAGTATAAGATCCACTCCACCCTCCAAAAAAGGGTGGAAATGTTGGTGTGTCTTATACACCGAATACAGCCATTTTTGGCCTCCCGAAACCCTGCCCCGCACATCCCATTTTCACCAAAAACAGGGTGTGCAAAGGGTTTGCATACCCTGAGGGCTGGGGAGGGCAAAAACATGATCCATGGGCGGTTGGGGAGGCCAAAAACGGGCCCGTTTTTCTGAAAAGCGGGCCTGTTTTTGGCCTCTCCAACCCCCAGGAAGCCTTCCTCTGCGGCCTTGTTTTTGCAAAAAATGGCCCCGCTTTTGGCCTCCCAAATCCCGCATGTGTCGGCTTTTTGCCCTCCCCATCCCTCAGAAGCACTTTGCAGACCTCCCAAACCCTCTGCAGACCCAGTTTTTGGGAAAATGGGCCCGTTTTTCACAAAAACTGGACACACAGAGGGTTTGGGGGCTGGGGAGAGCAAAAACTTTTTTTCCCCTTGTTTATCTCTTCGAAATCTTGGTGCATCTTATAGTCCGAAAAATACGGACTATAACTCACATCCTTACTTAGGCAACCTGCCCTTACTTTTTTTTTTTTTTACTTCTACTACTTTTCTAAGAAATGGAAATGTCTTCTCTTAGACTCATTTTCCTTAAAATTACTCATTGCTTCGCATTATTGCTTACATGCATACACATAGAAGTAGCCCTTGACTCATGATCCGTTAGTAACTGTTCAGTGTTATAAGAGACACTCCCAAAAGCTACTTAAAACTCAGTTTCAAAGTTATGGCCACTGCTGTGGTCCCGTGGTTGTTCATCCTTACAGTCATCCTCAGGAATGCTTCAGTGCCCCCATCTCCACCATCTATCCCACTGGGTCCACCTTTGGCCTCTTCCCAACCTGGCCACTCGGCCACCCAAGGGAGCCTAAAGCCATGCTGTAGAAGCTATCTGTGTATGGGGACGTTAAAGCTGATAGACCTTGGTTTGGTTTTCACTTAGACACCCAAGGGAGACTAAAGCTAAGTAGCTGTTGCTGTGTGAGGGGCTGTTACAGCTTGTAGGCCTTGACTCAGGCCCTTGCAGGACTTGGCTTGATCTTCAACCAGCTCCATAGTCCAACAGCATGCAACTTTTTGTTTTTTTGCAGACAGGTACCCCACCGATATGATAGCTCTCCTACAGACACTGCCTCATGGCAACCACATGTTATTCTGTAAGCAGGTACTATTGTCACAAGTCTGTGGTAGGTTCTGTTTTTTTAAAAAAACACTCTGTAAATTAAACAAAAAAAAGAGCCTCCTCAAAAAACTGAGTTCCTTACAGGCTCACTATGGTAATACCTGTTACTGGCAACCTCTGTAGGAAAGCTAAGCTATGCATTACCTTGCATTGCATCGGCATGTGGGGATCCTGAGGGAAGAAAGCAGAGCACATGGTGCCTCAGGAAGTGTAAGAGGCCTTTCCAACCCCTGAAGCATCCTATTATTCTGTTTAATGAACCATGTGTTCATTTAACAGCCGGATCAGGGAGAGTGTTACGTGAGACCATTTCATTTAATGGTTGTCACTACTTGTGATCATAATGGGCAGGCTCCATTACAGTTGTAAGTTGAGGAATATTTGTCTCATTCTTTGTTTTTGTAGAATGTAAAACAAAGAACAGAAAAAAGTAAACAGCAAGCACAAGAAGTTAAAGATAAGAGATAAATGAAAAAGACATGTAAGTGAATTTAATTTATTTTAAACCATTCATGTTTCAGAGCCAGTTTGGTCTAGTGGTTAAGGCACCAGGCTAGTAAGTGGGAGACGGTGGTGAGTTCTGTTCTCACCTTAGCCATGAAAGCCAGCTGGATGACCTTGGGCCAGTCATACTCTCTTAGTCAACACCTCTCAGGATTGTTGTTGTGCGGAAAGTAGGAGTGAAAAGGAATATTAGATACATTCACTGCCTTGAGTTGTGCATAAAAAAATAATAAAAGTGGGATATAAATAAATAAATACAGATAGCACTTGAATTTATGACCACAACTGAGCAAAAATTTCTGTTGCTAAGTGAGTCATTGTTAAGTGAGTTTTAACCTACCTTATGATCTTTCTTGCCACAGTTGTTAAGTGAATCAGTACAGATATTAAGTTAGTAACACAGATTCTTAAGTGAATAGGCTTTGCTTGCATGATCCCGAGACACTGCAACTGTCATAAATATAAATATAAATCAGTTGCTAAGCATCCAAATTTTAATTATGTGACCATGTGAATATTACAAAGGTCGTAAGTGTAAAAAATGATTGTAAGTCACTTTTTTCAGTGCCATTATAACTTTGAATGGTCACTAAAAGAATGGTTGTAAGTCAAGTACCACCTATAATCTTTGCAGACTGTAGTTTGTCTTTGTTTTTGTCTTTTATTAGATTTATATACTGTCCTACTCCCGAAGGACTCAGGGTGGTGAACAGGCACAAAATAAAATACATAAATACAAAAGTTAAAAGATATAATTAAAACAAGATTAAATAATTTAGCCCAAGACAATTAAAAATCCCAAAATTTAAACAAATTAAAATTTCTATGTAAAAGAATTTTAAAACGGGAGAAAATTAGGCCAGGCCGGCTTGCTGGAATAGGAGAATCTTAAGAGCACGGCGGAAAGTGCGTAGATCTGGGATCCTCCGTATCTCTGGGGGAAACTCGTTCCAGATAGTGGGTGCCCCCACAGAGAAGGCTCTCCCCCTGGGGGCCGCCAGTCGACATTGTTTAGCTGATGGCACCCGGAGGAGACCCTCTCTATGAGAGCGTACCGGCCGGTGGGAGACTGCTTGTGGTAGTAGGCGGTCCCGTAAATAACCAGGTCCTAAGCCATGGAGCGCTCTAAAGGTGGTAACCAGAACCTTGAAACACACCCGGAAGACCACCGGGAGCCAGTGCAGCTCGCACAGGAGAGGTGTCACATGGGAGCGCCATGGTGCTCCCATAACTACCCATGCGGCCGCACTCTGCGCCAGTTGGAGCCTCCGGGTGCTCCTCAAGGGAAGCCCCATGTAGAGAGCGTTGCAGTAGTCCAGGCGGGAAGTGACGAGGGCATGAGTGACTGTGTGTAAGGAGTCCCGATCCAGAAAGGGATGCAACTGGTGAATCAGGCGAACCTGATGAAAAATCTCCCAGTCACAGCCGTCAAGTGCTCTTCTAAAGACAGCCGTGAATCCAGGAGGACACCCAAGTTGTGAGCCCTCTCCGTGGGGGCCAGCGATTCGCCCCCAATAGTCAGCGATGGCGTCAACTGACTATATTGGGACATCGGAAACCACAGCCACTCGGTCTTGGATGGGTTGAGCCTGAGCCTGTTCCTCCCCATCCAGATCCGCATGGCCTCCAGACACCGGGCCATCACTTCAAGGGCATTGTTGGGGTGCTCCGGGGTGGAGATGTACAGCTGGGTGTCATCAGCGTACTGATGGTACTTCACCCCGAAACCACGGATGATCTTGCCCAGCGGCTTTACATAAATGTTGAACAGGAGAGGCGAGAGGACTGACCCTTGTGGCACCCCACGTATGAGGGGCCTCGGGGTCGACCTCTGCCCCCCTGCCAACACAGACTGCAACCGGTCAGAGAGAAAGGAGGAGAACCACCATAATACAGTGCCCCCCACCCCTAAATCTTCCAACCGGTGCAGCATGATACCATGGTCGATGGTATCAAAAGCCGCTGAGAGGTCTAATAGGACCAGGACAGAGGAGCAGCCCCTGTCCCGAGCCCTCCAGAGATCATCAACCAACGCGACCAATGCCGTTTCCATGCTGTACCCAGGCCTGAAGCCCGACTGGAACGGATCCAGATACGTCGTTTCATCCAGGTACTGGGGGAGTTGTTGTGCAACCACACTCTCAACAACCTTCGCAACAAAGCGAAGGTTGGAGACCAGATGATAGTTAGCCAACATTGCTGGGTCCAGGGAAGGCTTCTTGAGGAGAGGCCTCACCACCGCCTCTTTCAAGGCGACGGGGAAGTCACCCTCACCCAACGAAGCATTTATTTATTTATTTCAGCCTCGTGTCACCTCCCGGGAAGCCAGCGCTAACCAGGAGGGGCACGGGTCCAATAAACATGTGGTCGCGTTCAGTCCACCCAGAATCCTGTCCATGTCGTCAGGGGTCACAGGATCAAACTCTTCCCAGATAACTTTCTCAAGACCTGCCTCAGTCAACCCCCCTGGAACTACTCAGTCGGAGTCCAGATCTTCCCGAATCTGAGTGATTTTGTCATGCAGATATTGAACAAAATCCTCGGCTCTACCCTCCAAGGTGTCCTCCCGCGCTTCCTGGTGGAGCAGGGAGCGGGTCACCCTAAACAGAGTGGCCGGGCAATTATCTGATGACGCAATAAGAGCAGCAAAATATGTACATTTTGCTACTTTTATTGCCACTAGGTAATTCTTAATACGAGATCTTACCAGTGTCCGGTCGGATTCAGAAAGACTGGCCCTCCAACTACTCTCTAGGCGTCTTTTCCGGCGCTTCATCTCCCTCAGCTCCACAGTGAACCAAGGAGCTAGGCGAGATCGGCGCTGGGTCAGAAGCCGCAGTAGTTGCTTCTACTATATCCATACTCCATGCATGTAATTTTTTTGTTCATTTTGCTTCTTATTTCATACACTTTCTCAGTTGATGGAGAAAGTCATCAACTTCCTCCAAGCGCATTTTTTTCAGCTTTCCACTTATCTCAATCTATTTTTTCAGTTCCATTCTCATTCATTCTGTATGAGCCTATAGAGTGCCTGGTGACTCAGCAGACCGATAGCATTGTGATTAACACTAGCTGTCTGCAATTACTGTAAATTCAAATCTCACCAGGCTCAAGGTTGACTCAACCTTCCATCCTTTCTAAGGTAGGTAAATTGAGGATCCAGTTTGTGGGGGCAATAAGATGATTTTGTATAAATATACAAAAGTATGAAGGCTATTGCTTAACGCATTGTAAGCCGTCCTGAGTCTCCGGAGAAGGACGAATATAAATCAATTTTTTTTAAAAAAAATGAGCCAACCCCTTCAGTGTTTTTCTCCTGTACAAGTCACTCAGTTTTATATTTGATCTTTATTAAGAACCCATTCATCCTTGGGTATATGTCTTGGATTATCACAATCACTTCTGAAGCATTCAATTTACTTTGATGCTTTTCCTAGCATGAACTCTCTCTTCCATACAACAAAATTAACAGAAGTATATTCTTATATATAACTATTTTTGCTTATTTTGACTTTCATTCTTTGCAGCAGAGTGTATATCTCTTACCTTCCTACCAAAATTTGTGTGTTCTGAAGTGTCTTCATCCATTGCCCCACTTTTAGTAACCTACTCACAAAGAGGGAAAGAGAGGGTTTATAATTCAAATTTGTTCACTTTGTCATATTCTTTCTCTAAATGAAGAAATTTATAGTAACTTTCTTTATCACATTCAGCTTCTTTCACTTCAGTTTCCCCTGTGATTGGTTTATTATACTTTTAATTCTTTCCTTTCCTGGAGGCTCCTTATTTAATCTTCATCACATAGTATCATAGAAATCTTTTTTCCATCAAAATTGCTTTGCATTATCTCTGCCTCTTTTATCTAAACTTTTCATTAACTAATTCTTTGCAATTATTATTACTCTTTATACATTAAATGAATAATTTATACAGTGTTGCCTTCTCATCTTTATTTTTTTCAACATGTATGTATTTCTCCTGGTCTGGTGCGGAGTGGTTCAGGAATAGGAATGGGTTGATACAGTCTAATCTGCCTGGAGACTGAGTCATAATTTTTGCCCACGCCTCCATTTCTCTTTGTCAGGTCCCAGTTTTTGACTCAGTTGTCTGACAGACATCTTTGGAAGTTGCTGTTCATCAATCCATTTCTGAACCATCAAACAGGTTTTTATATTTCCAAATCAGGTTTGCGTGCTGGCCAGATCAGTCTAGGTTGATAACGCCACTGCTACCTCTGAGAGGGGGGATCCCCTTGGGGCCCTGGCCTTGCCAGTCCCCACATTGCCTCTTAGGCAAATAAACCCCCCCAGCACCCCCATTCCCACCCAAACTCCAAGGCAGGCCTTTACCACCACTGCAGCCGCTCCCACCACTGCAGCTGCTCCTACCACTGCAGCCGCTGCTCCCTTGGGCCATGGCGAAGCCTCAGCTGTGTGGCAGCTCCTTTAATTCTGCCACCACACCATCCGTTCTTGGCCTCGTTAGAGGCCCTACAACTGAGATGTGGCTTGCCTTTGTTGCCGCCGTCGCTCAACTCAGCACGGCTTCCTAGGACTTGACATTGTCCTGCCGGTCCGGAGGCAGTCTGCCGCCGCCGCTACTTTTACAAGCCACGCGGTGCACCTGAAGTCCAGCGGCCATTTTGGAGTCATCCGGCGGCCACCATTTTGAAAGAAGCTGATCGTATTAGAAGACATCGGCTGAGAGGTGGAAGGGGGGGTGCCCTTCTTGCGGCCGCAGCTGCTCAGGCCGGCAGAAGGCTTTTGCTTCAAGGAGGTTCCCAATTGCCTCTACATCTTCCAGAGCGACCATCTTCTTCCTCCAGGTTCCTTGGGAGCACCAATCAGCCTCTGGCTGCAACTTGGCAAGTATTGCCATTTCTGAGGCCCTTACAAAGGGGGGTGGGAGAGGAGCTGGCAACACCCAGGTTCGCCCTGGGTAAGCCGCCCAGTGACAGACCTTCCCTCTGTCTGGTGTGAGCTGGTCAATTTGGGGCTCCAAAGCGACCACCACCCTTTTTGCCTTCAAGTATCTCCCACCTGCTGAGCATTCATGCCAGACAACTCTCAGAGCACTGTGGAAGCTTCCATGCATAAGAAAGCCTCATGCAAATCTGAGCATCGCCGCAAGGCCTCTCAGCACTCCAGTGCTGAGTTAAAGGACATGGAGCGCAGACAGAAGGACCTGGACAAGCAATTTTCTCTCGCAGAAAAAAGGCAAGCTCAATTGGAAACCCTGTCTAGGTCTAGTAACCAGTCTGTTTCCCATCCTACTCATCAGGGATCTCGCCAATCCTCACCTCAGTCTTCCCTTCAGGAAGCTTCTGGAGGTCTTTCTCCAGGACCTATTGTTTCAACTCCTGAGGAGCATGCCCCTAACAGGGACCAATCCAAAACATGCCACCCTTTGCATGTTCTTCTCAACAGGAGAAAACCAGGGCTGGCACGGCTCCAGAGTTTGAGGTTGCTCAGCTGGCTGACCTATCAGAGAACCTCCAATTACTAATTTCCAGAGCAATTTCTACAGGCATTTCTGCCGGCATTTGTAGCCACCGCTCTACATCCCCCCTACATTCAGACTACCTTAGCAGACAGGCCCTCACATCACCTCAGGCCAGTCTGACAGAACTCTCTCATCGCTCACCCCTTCCCTCAGAGGGCAGTGCAGAACTAGTGTCGGGAAAAGCCTCAGAGAGATCCTGATCTCTCTGATGATGAGGAAGATATTCTTCAGGATACACCGCCCTTCACAGGGCTTTTCCCGGCTGGGCTCTTCAAGTCCTTGCTACACAAGGTGACAGTCACAGCCGGCCTACAAGAGGAGGGTACCACTGAACAGGCTCCCACCCGTGGAAAGGGACATGGGATATTCTCAGAGCCAGTGTCAAAACAATTGTTTATTCCGGCCTCCAAAATTTTTGCGGACGTTGTCCAGAATCAGTGGGCTACTCCCGCCTCCCTCCCTACTCCTAGTAGTTCTGACAAAAAAATTTACAACATGGCACTTACCTTCAGCCAACTTCTGCAGGTCCCTCCAGTGGACGCCCCTGTTGCGGCCTTCTTATCCCCTTCACCATTTATAGCAGGGGACCCCTCTGAGAACCTAAGACCAGAGGATAAAAAATTTGAATTAGCCTTCAGAAAGACTCACCAGGCAGCCGCCAGTGCATTAATGCAGCCTCTGTGGCATCTTTCTTTAATTGCTCCACCATTTTATGGCTGCAACAGCTTTAATCCCGGTTTCCTCTTTCCGAGGTCCAAATCCACCAGGACCTTGCCGCCACTCAGTTTCCTGCGGATGCTACTCTCAATGCCGCAAAATACAGCTCCAGAGCCCTAGCTTCCTCCATTACCTCCAGGAGGTTCTTCTGGCTCAAATCCTGGTCAGCAGATCTCAGGGTCAAGTGATGGCTGGCCTCAGCCCCCTACACGGGGACCAAACTATTTGGAGCAGCTCTTGATCCTCTTCTAATTGTGGGCAAGGACAGATGCAAAGTCTTACCTTCTGTAACCAGAAGGGCAGACAGATGGGTCACTCCAAATTCCTGCAGGCAACCCGTTTTAATTCCCAAGACGGATAATTCCAACAGCATTCATATCAAACAGGGCAATTCCGACAGCAAGACAGGCAGCCATTTTGTTACAAGGACTACCAAAGCGCAACCCAGAGACGGTCCTTTCGTGGAGCTGGTGGCTGCCAGTTCCGCAAACAGAAATGACTCCTCCATTCCCCCCATAGGAGGTTGCTTGAGCCTCTTCGCAGACCAGGGGGAGATAACAACCATGGACTTCTGGGTCCTCAGCACCATCAAATTCAGTCTCCATCTGGAGTTCCTGTCCAGCCCTCCGAACCACTTCGTACCTGCCCTGTCTTCCGCGACTTCGCCAAGTGAGCACTCATGGAGGATGCTATCCGGCACCTCCTGAACATCAGGGTCATAGAGGCCGTTCCATCGGATCAAAAGAGACAGAGATACTATTCCATCCTCTTCGTGGTACCAAAATGCTCGGGGGGCTGGAGACCGATCCTCGACCTAAAAAACCCTCAATGTCCACTTGGTCTACCGGAGGTTCAAGATGTGTTCCCTCAATCTTCAAAGGAGGTTCAAGATGTATTTCCTCAATCCTTGAAGGAATCAGCCCAGGGGACTTTTTGGCCTCGATCAACCTCTCCGAGGCCTATCTCCACATTCTGATCGCTCATGCGCATCAGAGGTATCTCAGATTCAGCTATGCCGGTCGCCATCTGCAATACTGTGCATTGCCATTCGGCTTGGCATCGGCACCCCGCTGTTTCAACAAAATCCTGGCTGTCCTGATTGCCCATTTACGATTAACACCGGTGTGGCATACCTAGACAATATACTAGTTCAGGCCTCCTCCCATCAGAGGGCTCAGGAGGATCTGCAATTGACTCTTCAGACCTTGGGAAACCATGGCTTTCTGGTCAATCTTCCAAAGAGCCATCTAGATCCTGGGACCACCTTAACCCATCTAGGCACCATCATAAACACCAGAACGGGAGAGGTCTCCCTCTCCCAGGACAGAAAGGTAGCCATCAGAGAACAAGTGGCCCTCGTTCATCGGAACCCCAAGGTTCCCTTGGCACATTATCATCATTACTAGGGAAGATGGTGTCGTGCCTTCAAATCGTGCCCTGGGCTCGCCTTCACTTGTGCAGCCTTCAGTGGTTCCTCCTTCTGTTCCAACGGGCCAAGGTATCCAACTCCCGGACTCCAGTTTGTCGTTACCTTCACTGGTGGACGTCCCCCACCCTAGACAAGGGGACGATCTTCAAGGAGCCTCAGAGAATCATCATCATGTCGGACGCAAGCCTCTACGGATGGGGAGCTCACCTCGACCACCATGTGGCACAAGGTCACTGGTCCCCATAGGACCTAGTCCACAATATCAATTGGTTGGAGCTATGGGCAATTCACCTAGCCCTACATCACTTTCACCACCTTGTACGAGATCAACACATCCTCATTCTGACACACAACACCACAGCAAAGGCTCACGTCAACCGCCAGGGCAACACACGGTCACGACAACTCATGGAGGAAGCCCTCCGGCTCGGAAGATGGCAGAAGCAAACATTCTCTCCCTCTTAAGGACAGGCAATACCTTAATGCTGATTAAATCTAAAAGGGGCCAAATCAGGAGGACTAACCAGAAAATGACTCCCTGATAACTAAAGAAAGGTCTTCCTCAAATTTCATTTAGAATTCAACAGGTGACAGAGAAAGAGAAAAGAAGTTAAATTAGCTTATTCTGGTAATTACACAGCTAAGCAATTTAGGTCCCGGAATACAGGCAATGGAAAAAAAAAAACCATCTTTCCCCAGCCTCCTTTCCCACGTGGCTGCTTCTGAACTAAATGAGTGTTGGAAGAAATGTCCATCTGGGTTCAGTTCCAAGAGGGAAGAAAGACATTGGAAACATGAAGACTGTTTGGAAAGATGGTTTAATGGTGGACAGGATCACATGGTTTGAGGTCCTGGGCAAAAAGAGCACACGGGTGAGAGATAGATAGATAGATTTATAACCTCTCTTGGGCCCCGCCTTGGAGCTTCCTGTTCCTGTGTAAGAAATGTATTCTGATTGGTTGTCAGACTCCCCTGGGGCTACGCAGGGGTAACTAGAATCTCAGGCCTGGTTGAATCTTGCTGGGTGATGATGTAATGAAGGGGCTTTGGGCAATTCCTATTATGGCTTAATGGCTTTGTCCTGGTTTGGATCTTGAGTGAGGGCTAATCCTATCATGTCCTGAGGGCCATGTCTTTTGTAGATAAGATGTCCCAGCCTTTGTCTTGTAGACAGGTTGGCACCAAAATATCTGCTGGGTGGGCAGGGAGTTGAAGTTCTGAGTTTATGTCTCTTAGAAATTCCCCTTTAGGGAAAATATAATATTCAGCCTTTTTAATATTTCCTAGAATATTTCATTTTCCTAGGAGGGGGGTGGGTGCTAACTTCCTACAGGAGGCTAGTAATTGAGCAGGAAAGCCAGAGAGGAAAGATCCTTAGCAAAATGTTCCTTAGTAAACACACACACACACACACACACACACACACACACACACACACACACACACAGAGGAGACAAATCCAAAGTCAGAAAAGAGACCCTTACAAGCCCCAGTCACTGCCTCCACCACTCCCGCCTCCTTTTCTTCCAAAGGAAAAAAAGCCCCCAGCCGAGAAACGACTCTCCCAGAACTCGTGACTTTAAAAACTCAGGGAGGGGATTTAAATTTTCGGCTTCCTTTTTTCCCCTTCCAAACTGCGCTTGGTTTGCAAGATCTGAGATTTACTTTCTCTTTCTGCCTTTTCTTGCTTCCCAGCCAATGAATGCTGCTTCTTTTTCTGCCTCCCCACAAAAAAACCCTCTCTTTCTCCTTCTTTCTCATCTTCCTTCCTTCCTTCTCTGCCTACCTCCTCCTTATTCCCATCTCATTCCAAAGAGTTTGGCAGTGCTGCCGGTGACTGTGCTTACCGTGGCTGTGGCTTTCCCACGTGGGGCGGGGCGGGGGTGGTCCAAGTGAAAGGGAAGCCACACAGATTCAAAGTCCAGGTCGGTGAGCAGGCCATGGAGGTACTGGTGGTGGGCGCGGCACTTGGATTGTGGCCATCCAGCCTTAGATCCATGGGGCAGTCTGGAGCCAGCTAGGGCCCTCTCCGCTGCTTTACCCCACCCACACAGGAGTGGTGAGTCCCCAGGGGCGGGGATGAGACAGTTGGGTGGTTCCTTACAGGCTCCAGGGATGCCCCGTGGATCTAAGACTGACTGCATTCCAGACCGGATGGCAGCCATCAAATTATAGATTAGCACCTGGCTGGCCAGGCTGAAACACCGGGGGCCAGTTCTTTGGAGGGGGGGGCGCAGTTCTCAAGGGCAGCCCCATGGGCCAGGTCTAGCTGCATTGTGTATTGTATCCGGCCCATGGGCCGTAGTTTGAGGACCCCTCCTATAAACCCTGTGTGCCTAATAACAGGTAAT
Source organism: Arizona elegans (assembly GCA_022577455.1). Lineage (NCBI taxonomy): Eukaryota > Metazoa > Chordata > Lepidosauria > Squamata > Colubridae > Arizona > Arizona elegans. The sequence goes on along the minus strand of JAKOOJ010000004.1, from coordinate 79,713,071 downwards.
AGAAACACAGGAATTGCATAGTTTAGCCAGACGGATGTGCATACCAGTTTGACAGCTGATATGAATAGGGGGCATATAATAAAATAGGAGCCTTCCTCTCTTGCATCATTTTGACAAGTATATTTAAACGTCAATTTAGTCTTCTGAAAGGACACTAAACCTGTGTTTAAAAGTAGTCCATTAATAACTGATTGGAGGAGATAGTGTTTGATGAAGTGAGAGCCCTTTTATATACAGACTGTAGGGTTCCTTCTCCCCCATGGTACCTGTTTGAGCAAGAATGCAATCCTCAGTACAAAATAGCCTAAATAGCAGCTGTTTGTGTATAGCCTAAGCCATGAAACAACAGCCAGAAAATGTCTGTTTTAGGACAACTCCCACTGCTGATCACCTACCTCAAGATTTTGAGTGGATCCAAATCTTTGAGTAATGCTGAAAAGTCTGCTGGGTAAAAGGAAGCTTTGTTTGAATGAATTGCCCAACGCAAAAGCTATTCTGGAGGATGATGCCCAGAAAATGGAAATGAGAATATGTATCCATTCCAGTCAAAAGTGGCCAGGTAGTACCAATTGATCTTCCCCGCCTGAAAGTGCCATGAGTAGATTATAAGCATAAGGTTGTCTGCTGAGAAACAAGGCTCTATAATTTTCCAAATACAAGGTAGAGGCTGGGAAGAAGAAGTAGACAATACCTTGAGGGCAAAAAATAAAAATAAAGGTTGCTAGGACATATTAATTAAAAATTAATTGGAGTATAGCAATGAGTAACATTTCAGCCTTTATGGTGTGGTGGGAATCAATATGGCTAAGAATGATCTGCACTTCTGTTTTTCAGTTACATTTATTTTGGTCTTTTACGTTATGCTTCTATATTTTCTTAAGAAGTGTCATGATTTATAATTAACATAAATAGATATAGTAAATAAAACTTGATAATTGCTTACTTAAAAGAATTCAATTCATGATCTAAATTATGTCAAAAATATATTTATGTAGCCTTTGGGGAATCTCAATTTTGAACATTTTGTTTAAACTTTCACCTATATTTCTTTTCTTTTTTTTGCAAAAAGTTTTTTTATTTTTTTCCAAACATACAAATTACATCCTTTCAGAACATAGCTTTGATCCAGTCATCACTTTGTTCAATTTTTAACAAAATCTTTAACAAAATTTTATCTATTCTATTTTGCCATAGCACTTATTTCTTAATCTTAAATCACAAATTCAACTAATACCATTTTAAGAAATTAACACATATTTACTTAATCAAAACAATTACCCTTCTATTAACCGACCTTAATTCTTAATTCAATTAATAACTCATAATACAACAATTCTTACTTTAAATCCTCACTATTAACAATACAAGTCAAACATATTTATATTTCATTATGCTCATTAAATCTTTAATCCATTATTACTTTATCAAATTTAAATCTTTAATTTTAAAAATATAGCAATTTAACATTTAAACATACTTCTTAGTCCAAATAATGCTCTTTAATACAATTTCCCAATTATCCTAAATTCTATCTATCAAACCATACCATTTATATAACACCAATTAAGTAATTTTTGTTTATAGATCATAATCATATATTGCTTCAGTTTTCTTTTCTTTTTCACTTAGGTAATACATGTTCAAATTATCACAATTGTTATACATATTTAAACAATATCCCAATTATTATAGCTATAAATTTTCTAATTTAACATTTTCTTTTATCCTTCCAGATGTACAAAATACATCTTTATTCCACTGTTAATCCCAGCGTAATTATCTTTATTTTTCTCACTGCTAATCTCAGTGTAATCATCTTTATTTTTCTCACTAATCCCATTGTAATCATCTTTATTCCACTGTTAATCCCAGCGTAATCATCTTTATTTTTCTCACTAATCTCAGTGTAATCATCTTTATTCACTGTTAATCCCAGTGTAATCATCTCAGTTACTGTTAATCCCAGTATAATTATCTTTATTTTTCTCACTGTTACTCACAGCAAAATCATCTTTTACTTTTGTAGATACATTATTAAAAATATTCAAATTATAACAATTGTTATAGATATTTAAACAATATCCCAGTTATTATAACGATCAATTTCCTCAAGTAGTATCTTTTAACATATTAATAAAAAATTGGTTCATTATATCCATTGCTATATTTCTTTTAATGTAGTCTATTTTCCATATATTTTAGCTTCAATCCCGATTTCATTTCTAAATATCTGTAACATAATTCTTCTCATATTTTAATCTCAATTTAGTCATTTTATAAATCTAGGTCCTGGACTTCTTTAAATTTCTTAATATTTTCCAACCTTTTATTCTTTTATCATTCAGTGTTAATCTCCATATAATCATCATTATATTATTATTAATCTCAGTATAAACATCATCATATTGTTAATATAATCTCTAGAGACCTCCTTTTTATTGTTACTATTCACATGTTCAATTATTTGTTCATATTTAATCACAATATCTTCTTCATTTTCCATTTCTATGTCTTATTTCTCCATCTTCATTTTCTTGTCCACACAAGTATACTCCATTTCAATTTTTATATCCTCAAATTTTGTCCTCTGTGCAACGTTATAATTGTTTCTTTTATTTCCATTCTCCAAGTCAAATAATTGCTCCAATTATAAAAGTTCCATTGTATTCCCTTCTATTTCTTTCCCCCCCTTTTTTTATTCCTCCAAAAGTCAAGCCTCTTGTAGACAAGAAAATCCTCCTCCACAAGTTCTCACGGTTATTATCTGTGAAGTTCACAATTTTCCAAAACAAAGAACCAAGTTGCAATGTTCCTTTTTACTCCAGATGGTGTCTCTCTGCAATCCACAATTTCCAATTGCTTAATAAGTATCCATTTTGTTTCCATTACATCACGATCTTACTTGACTTCTCTTTTTTCTTTTTCAATTTTAAAATATCAAATCATATTTAAAGTGCAGTCCAAATTTAAATAGCTCTTCTCACTTCTTTTTTCTTTTTTCCCCTTTTTATTTATACATCCCCCTTTTTTCCTTCTTAAAGCTTATTATCCATTTTTTTTATGTTTCTTGCAATTTAAAAAAGAAAGGGGAAAAAAAGATCTCTATATTTCTTTCCAATCCTTTGACCATATCTAATTGTTTAAAGTTCCAATTAGTTTGTTCAGAAATCAGTTTTCAATTGGGTTTTGTCTCTTCCAAATTATATTTCAAAATCTTCTTTGCCCCCATGTTCCTTAGCCGCTATTACATATTAGGGGTCTTGTAGTTGTAAGATGTTTCTCTTGTTATTATTCAAGCCTGAGTTGGCTGTCACTCATCCGGCTTCAAAGAAACTCTGTTCCGTTGCTCTCTTCCTCCAGCTCTATACTTAGTCCAGTTGTCCCAGCTTTGTGGCAGCCGCCATGGTTCCGCCCCCCGCCACCGACTCACAGAGAATTCCCTCTGATCTCCGAGGAACTTGCCTGTTCTTCTTGGTCGTCCGAGGCACTTTTCTTTTTTCCCCGTCCCTACAGGACGGTTCTGGTCCAAAGACCCATTGGCAGTGGTTCAGCAGCCGAGGATTTCATGGTGCTCATCAGAGCCTGCTATTTCCCTGACTGTCTCGCCGCATCGCCAAACCGGAAGTCCTCACCTATATTTCTGTTGGTTTTGATTTGCATTTATAATGGACAAATGAAATTAATACCAGCTCAAGGATTTTCCTGTATTTTTGTGATTTATTTATGTGATATCTGCATTTCAAATTCTTAGTTTTTATGGCCAAGTTGATTAATCTTCCCCTTCACATGCCAAAACTTGATTTTACACAAGCAACACATGAATTCTAGAATAAATCTCCAAATGAGCTGATTAAAAAAGAAAAAAAGCTTTGTTATATTTTTTACATGTAATTTTTTTAGCCAATTCATTTAATTATTGAGTGTTCATCCACTGTTGAAGTAGGTTTGGTCCAGAAGCAGGGTTACTTAACATGTCATAATAAAGAGTAAATGATAATTGTCAGCTTATATTACCTGAGTCCTTCGGGAGAAGGGCGGTATATAAATTTAAATATTAAATTTAATTTAATTTAAATATTAAATTAAATCTAGCTATACAGTATTTAAACTCTTGGTGTCATGATCTTTAATTGGATGAAATGGTGAATCATGGGGCAATAATTTTTGAACCAAGGTACCTCATAGGGAATAACTTATAGAATATGTCTAAAATCTGACCATGACTCCTGAAGAAATGAAATTTTGGGAAATTATGGCTGCTTTAGTGCAATTAATTGTTGCTATATTACACTACAGGGCTGCTGCTGCTGCAGTCATGTGATGTTTATTTTCAACATATTATGACAGTTTTCCAACCAGTTTTGTAATCCTTCCCACCCTTCCCACTCAATCATAGTCACTTACCTGCTGGAACGAGAAAAGAAGAGGGAAGGAAGGAACACTTTCCTGCACTTCTCACACATACTAACCCCCCATCTTCCCCAACCTGTGATGCTCCCTCAACCAGTGAGAGTCTCCCACGTACCTTCCCTGACCTGCAGGCACTTCTTGCAATTCTCCATACATCATTCTTGACCCAGACCACTCTCCATGCATCTTCCTTGACCCATGTGGCACCTCTTGGACATTTTCACACATCCTTCCTGACCTGAATCCCCTCTCCTGCAGACTGTCCCTGATCTTCATGGTACCTCTTGTGCACTCCCAGGCATCCCCTGGTACACTTTCAAACCCATATCAGTTCCCTCACAGCACCTCTCCACATATGCCGTAACCCACAACCCTATTTTTATTATAAAGACTGCTTTCTCATTCATGCTAATGCATTTTGTTAATCTTCTGCATGAGTAGTACTTTACTTCTTCTCTTAGTGTAGGAGTAGAGGTTTGTAGAAGGCAACCTCCATTCCTGCAAGTAGACTCTGTTGGCTTCTTCGATCAAAATGGTCCTCTCCCCAGTGTGTACTCCTAACATGTGGAGATATGCAGGCATTCCTCTTCAGTTGGGATAAGGTACCTTAGAAAATAAGCATTGGGGGTACCTTAGAAAAGGCTTATTTTCTGATCTGTTACTTTCTTAACTTCTAAAGAGATGAACCCTCTAAGATGATTTGATAGGGTGAGCAGTTTATTTAAGAAAGCCAGTTTAGTGTGTAGTTGTTAAGTAGCAAGATAGAACCCAGAGATTATATGTTCTAGTCCCACTTTAGGCACCAAGCCAGCTGGTGATTTTGTGTCAGTCTCTCTGACTCATAGGAAGAAGGAACTAGCAAGACATTTTTAACATTTCTCCTGCGCGAGCTGCACTGGCTCCCGGTGGTCTTCCGTGTGCGCGTCAAGGTTTTGGTTACCACCTTTAAAGCGCTCCATGGTTTAGGACCTGGTTATTTACGGGACCGCCTACTACCACAAATAGCCTCCCACCGGCCGGTACGCTCTCATAGAGAGGGGCTCCTCCGGGTGCCGTCAGCCAAGCAGTGTCGACTGATAGCCCCCAGGGGGAGGGCCTTCTCTGTGGGGGCACCCACTATCTGGAACGAGCTCCCCCCAAAGATACGGAGGATCCCGGATCTGCACACCTTCCGCCGTGCTCTTAAAACCCTCTTATTCCAGCAAGCCGGCCTGGCCTAATTTTTTCTCCCCTTTCTTTTAAATTTTAAATTGGAATTTTAATTTGTTTTAAATTTATTGGGATTTTAAATTGTCATGGGCCAAATTATTTAATTTGGTTTTAAATTGTTTTTAACTTTTGTATTTCTGTATTTTATCCTGTGCCTGTTCACCGCCCTGAGTCCTTCGGGAGTAGGGCGGTATATAAATTCAATAAAACCCAAACCTAAATCTAAACCTAACAATCATATAAAAATAAACAAACCTGGCAAGGACTAGCTGTCAGAGGTCAACACTGATTCGAAGATGCACATGCATGCACACAGAATATTTAGATATTCAAAAGAAATACATGAACCATTCAAAATGTTATCCTAATTCTTTGATGCCTGCAAGTTTCTTGTTTATTTACTCTGTTTCATTTTTACCTCCTTCTTTGCCTCTTTTTTTCTTCTGTCTTTTTTTCTTTTAAAATGTTTTAAATGATTATAGGTAAAAAAAGATGAGCCCAGCCCAGAAGCTTAATAAATATCATGGTAGAGAATATTGAAAACTGTTGAGAGGTCTAACAAGACTAGGAGGGGGCATACCTCCCAACTCCAGATACCAAGAAAGGTAACTCATCTGAACAACTAGCGCAATTCCTGTCTCATATCCAGGTTTAAATCCTGACAAGAAATGATCCTAACTTGCTTCATCTAATATCTCTTGTTGCTAATTCTCCATCCTCTTTTTAAAGACTTCCTTGAAAAGGGAAGATTGGAGACTGAGTTTGAAAGATTATCTTATCAAAAGTGGGTGGCCCACTGCTTCATTCAAGGCTGAAGGTGCCATATCTTTCTTGATTTGCATAGATGTTTCCAGGTCATTCAAAGGAGCTAGATTGGACATGGGTCCAATTATCAGATTATGGAACTCATACTGCAGAACGGTATATAGTAAGGTACTGTTTATCAATTTGATAGGTACTGTCGTCTCTGTGGTAGCTTTTCTATAATGAGATATGTTCAAAGCCTATTAATAATTAAACAAATTATTACTAATTATAAAAGAAGTATGCTTGGCTAGAATTTCATGTTCTTTTTGTTTATTTTTACTCAAGCAGAAGAATTTGTGCTCATGATTATAAAATATGAGTAATAATTTCTTCAAGAACATGACAGCTTCTTTTTTAAGTTGATCTGCTTCTAGGAAGCAAGCATGCTGAATTGTTGTATAAGAGTGCTTTGTTCCCACTGATGGGTAGGGAAATCCTTTGTACTTTTTACTTGGAATGCTTCCAGTGATAGAAATGAGGAGGCAAGAATATGAGAAGACAATAGTTCCTTTAGTCAGCCAAGAAGACAAATGATTTCTGTTCTGATAATGAATGCAGCAAAACAATTACTACCAAAACAACTGCTACCAAGCACCCTCCACTACCTTCCGCTGGATGCATCCTGCAGGCCAGATGGTGCACCCTACCCCTGCCCTACGCAGCTTTGGCGGGTGTCTGGTAGGGGGAGAGAGACAGCTCCACTCCCCGCCATTTGCCTCGCTTCATCTCATGGCGGCTGCACTAGCCTGCCTGCTGGGTTGGGCCAGGCAGCAGGTGAGGCAATAGCAGGAGAATATCTGCAGGTGAGATAAGAGGCCAAAGGCACCCATGGATAACCCTATACCCACCACGCACAGCCAGACAAGAGCTGCAGTGCCCGGCAGTGCAGGGGCCCTGGCAGCCAGCAGGGAGGGCACACTGGAGGTCGTAGATCTGGCCCCCCTGCCAGGCAAGAGCAGCCCAGAAGGGTGCCAGGAGGGCAAAGAGCCCTGATAAGGCTAGCAGAAGCACATGTAGCAGGCCCAGCAACTGGGCGGAGGGATGGGGGAGGTGATCCTAATGCGCTGCACAGCCATGTGGTGGATTGCAGCAGCAGGCAAACCGAGAGCTGGTCGGACAGATTGACACCTGATTTAATGGAGGCAGGCGATTTCACCATGTGGGAGCACTGGCAGCAGGCAGAGACATGGGGGGGTTGGGGCAGGCGATCCTGATGCACTGCATGGCCTTCTACCTCATCGTAGCAGCAGCCTGAGCAAGACCCGAGCTCCAGTGTCCCAGCAACAGCAGTCAGGGTGGGCAGAGGCCAGGGTGTGCTGAGATCTTGGTGAATTGCAGCTGCGGGCAAGCAGATGGTGGGATGGAGAGTGCCAGCCTAGCTGTAGCAGCGCTCACACTCCCGTCGGCCCCTGCGCTTGCCCCCTCCTGTACGTGAAAAAAATAAGACTTCCCCCCAAAATAAGCCCCAGTGCTTATTTTGAAGCCCCCCAAAATATAAGACCGGGTCTTATTTTCGGGGAAACATGATATCTTTCTCAGCACAAAGAGCCACCATACTGCCTTAAAAGACAGAAGTTATAGTCCAGTAAATCTGGAAGTATGAAGATAGAAAATTGTTATTAATGCATAAATCACTTCTGTGGTCAAATTGATATGGCATTAAGAATTCAGTTTGTGGATTGATGTACTATATGTTAGATCTTCTTGGGAAAAAAAGTGGATTCTTTTAATAACTATTCAGTATTAAATCTTACTGAGCTTAATCAGTGTTATTGTCAGGAAGCGTATATAAATCTTTTCCTTATTTATTCTTTAAGATTATTTTTTATTTCGTTTATGTTCTGGTATCAAATTCATCTCAAAACCCCTTTTGCATCCTGCTTAATTGTATCCTGGGGATTATTCTGTGTTGTGTTCATGAGTTGGAAGAATATTTATCTTTTCCCAGAAATCAGCTGAGTGTAGAGCTGAAGAAAATTCTCAGGTCAGGGTTTCTTACACTGTACTCTGTTATTCTTCTATCAAGAAAGCAGGTAGCTCTTTTTTTCCAGTTTTAGATTCTAAATACTGTATAACAGCTATTTAAGCCTCCAAGATGTCTGCTGAATGGTAAGAAGCATTTTCTCCCTTGCTAATGATCTGCTGATTTTGGTGCCAAAATTGGTGAATTTGGTGCCAAAGCTGGCATTTAGGAATGACCCAAGATGATTTTTGGATGGCTGTGGACCCATCTGGGGAGCCTTGAAGATTCCAGATTCCTTTGGGAACAGTCAGAAAGTCATGGACATCCATTTTCCTTTCAGCATTTTGGTTTTTCAGCATGCCTGGATCTTAACTTTACTTTTTGAACTTCTACTTTGCTTTTAATTCTTAAAATTAGACTGGCTGACTGCTGATTTATTTCAACCCCCTGCTGGACTCTAGCTGTTCTTTTTTTTTTTTTTTTTTCTTTTGATGTATGTTAATGTCCTAAATAAATTTCATTTTCCTGTATGGAAACATAGCATGCCTTTATATGGTGGAATGCTTTCATTTGATTTACATTAATATTGGACAGAAAAACCACAGAGTTTTTCCATTTTTTTATGTGCAAAACACTTGGAATTTATTTCTTTTTAATTTTTTTAAAAATAAATTTATTTTTTTTTTAAATATATTTTTTTAAAAAAATGTCTTTCCACCTTGGATTGAAATATTCAGAAAATATCTTTGTTGTTCTCCCTCTAGGTGGAGACAGCATCCAGGAATAGATTGTACTTGTCTGTTCAGATGAAGGACTGAGTCTGTCAAAGTTGCAAGTCCTGCCCCTGTTGTTAGGGCTTCCCAGCTTTTGACTCAGTCCTTCAGACTGGATGGACATGCTGGAGCTTTCTTCCTACACCGTTTACTGATACCTTTCCATCAAATTCTTCAATTCTGGACAACGTGAGTTACTGGCTGACTCCCTCAAACAGTTGAATCACCGGGAGTGGTCAACGGCTTGAGCCTTGGCTCTCGCCGCTGGCACTGACCTTTCAGCTGCTCGCCAGCCATTAGCTTAATTGGTCTTCAAATTGCTCTCCATGAATAACAGGTGTTCCGGAGCAGCAGAGGAGTCAAGCGCTTCCATGGCAGCTGAACGGAGTTGAATTTGGAGGGGAAGCAGCTTGGTGGGGCTTTGTACTCCCTGAAGGGCTGATTGGGCAGCCATTTTTACATCAACATGCCGCCTGATAGATCCCTTGATCAGTGGAGCTTCGCGTTTCCATCTGCCAGCCTGGAACTTTGGCAACAGCCTAGCATTCCCACCGGACAGCGGGGATTACTACTACCTTATCAGGAGCTTCGCGCTCCATTTCTGTCCGTGAGCGAAATTGCTGCCATTGTAGGAGCTTTGCGTTCCATTGATTGACTGACAGACCCGTTTGGAGCTTTGCGCTTCACCAATTGACGGCGACCATTTTTGGAGTGGCGTGCTCCATTAACGGCATAGCGACTGTATTAAACTAATCGCCATTGTCACTGGTGGCAATTTCAGGGGCTTCGCGCTCCATGGAATAATCGACTGCCCATAAGTAGAGCTTCGCGCTCCACTGCTTGCAAGCCCACCAGAGCTTTGCATTCCATTAACACCAAGGCTGCCATTTTCCAGAGCTTTGTGATCCATTGACAGCAGGGCCACCATTTTCCGGAGCTTCACACTCCATTAATGGCAAAACTGCCATTTTAAGGGCTAGACTCCACTGTTCAGAAGGCCACTCTTCCAGTGCTGGGCGGTCTGCTCATACTGACTGTGGCAGAATACAGCAGGGCAGTGAGTGTGACATACGTGCCCTCCCAAGCATAGTAAAGTCTAATTACCACTGTTTGAGGGCTGTAAGCCGGGGACAGTAATACCCCAACAGGACAAGATGCCTAAGGCCTTATGTAAGTCTCATAGACTTACAGAACATCAACTTCCAAATCTGACAAGGACTCTGGAATGGGCTCCAAGACTGCAAGGTGTGGCACCGCATCCATGGCATCCCAGAGGACAGAGGAGCACAAGGATCGGGCCCTACAGAAAATTTGTGACAAGGCTAGTAACATCAAGGCCTTTGAGTTGACAGCCCAGGCTGATCCTGACACCTCTGCCATATGACAGGAGCAGTATCTCTCTGGTATTTTCCTTTGCCCATCTGCACGACAGACTTGTGGGGCACGACTTCTGCTCCTCCAAGGTCACCAAAAGAGGGCGGTGTGCCCGAGCTGATTTCAACGTCACGGTTTCAACAACCCCTGCCTTGCCTCCTGTTACTGAACCAGGATTCACCCTATTGGTGAATATTCAGGACATTGTCACCAGAGTTCTCCAAGAGACTCTTCTTGCCGGGTTCCAACCTGGAAGAGCGCTTTCTTTTCTTTTTTTTTTTGATTTTTTTTTTTCAAACATAGATTAAAAAAAAATCTTTCAAGAACAAAGTTTTGGTCCGGTCACAAATAGGTAGGCTGATTTTACAAATAAAAACAAATATTTTTAATATAAATTCAAACATCCTAATTTAAGTCTTTCTATTATATCGTAATAAATCTTAATTTCATACTAAACATCTCATTTTTATATTTAATTATAAATCAAAATTCAATAGTTCTTTCTAAATTTTTCTCCATTGTTCCTTTTAACATCAACATTAAAACACAAAAATAATCTAATCTCTTAATCTATACTTTTACCTTACAATTTTATCACCACAAATCTTAATTTCCAAATGTATACAACTCAATTTTTATTTCAATTTATTAATCAAAATTCTTTCTATTCTTCTTAGTTTCTAGACCCATTTCATCCAATCTTAAATCTTAAACTTTTACACAAACATCTCAAAATTTTTCATTTCATTTTAGTTGTCATCCAACAATTTCTTTTTCACCCCATATTAATTGTTCTACAATATATTCTCCTCTATACCTCCAACTGTTATTTTACTGATTTCCAGCATAATTTATTATTGGCTGATTTTCAGCATGGCATATTTTGGCTGAGTTTTCAGCATATCCTCCTCTTTCATTCCAGCTATTATTTGGCTGATTTCCAGCATTTTCCATTATTTTGGCTGATTTCCAGCATGCTTTATTTTATTTCCAGCATTCTCCTCCATAATTCCACCTATTGTTTGGCTGATTTCCAGCATTACTTATTTTGGTTGAGTTTTCAGCATATTCTCCTCCGTCCCTCCAACTATTGTTTGGCTGATTTCCAACATTTTCCAGTGTTTTGGCTGATTTCCAGCATGCTTTATTTTGGCTGATATCCAGCATACACTTTTCCTTACTCCCAACAGTTATTAAACTGATTTACCAACATCATTTATTTTAGGTGATTTCCAGCTTATTCTCCTCCACATCTCCATCTTTTATTTAGCTGATAACCAGCATATCTTGTTTTAAATATTACCTTTTCAATATGTTTATCTATTAATCCACTATTTCCAAATATACTCTTCCAGGGTGTTTCCCCATCTCTTTCTTAGTACTAATCATTTCCAACATATGTTAAATTCAATCTCTTAAATTCAACTGTTACTTCAATCTGTGCACCTTATTGTATCATATATAATCGTAACAGTTAATCATAGTTACCCTTCACCACTTTGTTGACAAGTTAAAACTAAAACATGTTACATCAAATTATGCTTTTATAAAAATATCACTTTTAATCACCTTAACTTCCAACTTCTATTTTAATTATCTTCTTTTATTTTCTATCTTTATTACACCATAGGCACCTCTTATTTTTATTTAAAACTCAATTAACCATTTAGACAATTAGACATTTAAACATTGCCTTTTAATTTTATCTATTTTATTTCTTCATTTCCTTATCTATCCATAAATATTTCAATTCATAGTCAATACTTCCATGCTTAAAACTCTGTATATCATTTTTAATTCTGTTATAAAGTCTGTTTTCTGTAAAGTCCATCAGCTCCGCTTTTATTCGTGCGCCAGTCCTTTTGTTGCTATGCCAATTAGTTAAAAGTTTATTAGTTCCGTTGTATTTCTTCTTTCTTTGTAAAACCATCAGTAGACAGAATAGGAATCATCAAAATTCAAAAGTCCATAGTTATTTTCAAAGTAATCCAAAATAAATAACGAGTTGAAATGGTTCCTTCTCAGGAAAGAGCGAGTTTCTAGAGTCCACACTTTCACTTAGTCACAGATTCAGTTGCCATTTTGAAGCAATTATGTAGATATCTGTTTGATCTCTATGTCTGGCTTTTAAAGGTGCCAAATCCTTAATTATCACTTTTCTCTTTTCCAAAATCGAATCTGTTTCAATTTAACAAAGGAAATTCAAATATCCAGTTCTAATTAATTAATAGTCAGTTCATTCCAATCAATCGATGCTGAAATAGATTTCTTTTTTTTTTAATTTAAAAAGTTTTAACAATCATTACAACAATTCTCCAGGGGATTATAAATGCTTCATTGGGTGAGGGTGAGTTCCCCGCCACCTTGAAAGAGGCGGTGGTGAGGTCTCTCTTCAAGAAGCTTTCCCTGGACCCGGCAGTGTTGTCTAATTATCGTCCAGTCTCCAACCTTCGCTTTGTGGTGAAGGTTGTTGAGAGTGTGGTTGCGCGACAGCTCCCCCAGCACCTGGATGAAACGATGTATCTGGATCCATTCCAGTCGGGCTTCAGGCCTGGGTACAGCACGGAAACGGCATTGGTCACGTTGGTTGATGATCTCTGGAGGGCTCGGGACAGGGGGTGCTCCTCTGTCCTGGTCCTATTAGATCTCTCAGCAGCTTTTGATACCATCGACCATGGTATCATGCTACACCGGTTGAAGGAGTTAGGGGTGGGGGGCACTGGGGGGCACTATATTGCAGTGGTTCTCCTCCTTTCTCTCTGAACGGTTGCAGTCTGTGTTGGCAGAGGGGCAGAGGTCGACTCTGAGGCACCTTATGTGGGGTGCCACAAGGGTCGGTCCTCTCGCCCCTTCTGTTCAGCATTTATGTAAAGCCGCTGGGCGAGATCATCCATGGTTTCAGAGTCAAGTACCATCAGTACGCTGATGTACTCAGCTGTACATCTCCACCCGGACCACCCCAATGATGCCCTTGAAGTGATGTCCTGGTGCCTGGAAGTCGTGCAGATCTGGATGGGGAGAAACAGGCTCAGGCTCAACCCATCCAAGACCGAGTGGCTGTGGTTTCTGACGTCCCTACGTCCCTATTGGGGGCGAATTGCTGGCCCTCACGGAGAGGGCTCGCAATTTGGGCGTCCTTCTGGATTCACGGCTGTCTTTAAAAGAGCATCTGACGGCCGTGACCAGGAGGATTTTTCATCAGGTTCGCCTGATTCGCCAATTGCGTCCCTTTCTGGATCAGGACTCGTTACGCATGGTCACTCATGCCCTCCTCACTTCCCGCCTGGACTACTGCAACACTCTCTACATGGGGCTCACCTTGAGGAGCACCCAGAGGCTCCAACTGGCGCAGAGTGCGGCCGCGCAGGTGGTTATGGGAGCAACATGGCGTTTGCATGTAACACATCTGGCGAGCTGCACTGGCTCCCGGTGGTCTTCTGTGTGCGCTTCAAGGTCTTGGTTACCACCTTTAGAGCGCTCCATGGCTTAGGACCTGGTTATCTATGAGACCGCCTTTTGCCACCAGTAGCCACCCACCGGGCCGGTACGCTCTAATAGAGAGGGGCTCCTCTGAGTGCCGTCGGCCATACAATGTCGACTGGCGGCCCCCAGGGGGAGAGCCTTCTCTGTGGGGGCACCTACTATCTGGAATGAGTTCCCCCCGGAGATACGGAGGATCCCAGATCTACGCATCTTCCGCCACGCTCTTAAAACCTTTTTATTCTATCAGGCTGGCCTGGCCTAATTTTTCCCTTTTCCCCCCCTTTTAAAATACAAATTTTAAATTGGTTTTAATTTATTGGGGTGTTTTAAATCTGTCTTCAGCCAAATTATTTAATTCGGTTTTATCCTGTTTTAAATTTTGTACTTATGTGTTTTTATCTTGTGGCTGTTCACCGCCCTGAGTCCTTCGGGAGTAGGGCGGTATACAAATCAAATAAAACATAAACAAACAAAACAATCCATCTTCTCCATTCCAATATATATCTTTCATTTGAATGGTCCTTCAAATACGCTGAAATTTTGGCCATCTCTGCTAAATTCACTACTTTTAGTGTCCATTCTTCAATAGTAGGCAAGTCTTCCTTCTTCCAGTACTGTGCCACCAAGAGTCTAGCTGTGGTTATTAAATTTAAAATCAACTTAGTCTCTGTAACAGTACAATCTGTAATTATGCCTAACAAAAAGAACTGTGGAGTAAATTTTATCTTCTTTTTGAGAATATTTTGAATAATCCACCATATTTTTATCCAAAATGCCTTAATTTTTTTACATGTCCACCATATATGATAATATGTGGCATCATCACATTCACATCTCCAACACTTAGGTTGCACACTTGGATACATACAGACTAGCTTTTTAGGATCTAGATGCCATCTATAAAACATTTTATAAAAATTCTCTCTTAAATTTTGGGCTTGCGTGAACTTCGTATTTCTAACCCATATTTTTTCCCATGTTTCCATCATTATTGGTTCTTCAATATTTTGTGCCCACTTTATCATACAGTCCTTAACTAACTCCATTTCTGAATCTACTTCTACCAACGCATTATACAACCTTTTTATGTGCATTTGACTTTGATCTCTAATCTGTTTTACCAAGTTCTCTTCATTTTGCAAAAAAACAATTTTCTGATCTTCTCTCCATCTAGTTTGCAACTGTACATATTGAAACCATGTTCGAATTGTCCTTTCTTCTCTTAGTTGATTCAAAGATTTTAATTGTAGTATACCTCTTTCCTTGTTAAGAAGCTCTTTATATGTAATCACATCCTGCCTTTGCTCTGCACTTATATTCTCTATCACGTGTCTGGGTATTGCCCACAATGGTAACTTCTCGTTTAGTTTATACTTATACTTTTTCCAGACACGCAATAGAGCATTCCTTAATATATGACTTTTAAAAGTCTTGTCCATTTTCTTATCATATAATAAACAAGCATGCCACCCGTAAACCAAATCATATCCCTCAATATTCAATATTCTTTCTTCTGTTAAATTCATACAATCACTCATTGCTGATAGGTCAGCTGCCTCATAATATAGTCTTAAATTAGGCATTTTGAGACTCCTCTTTCACGTATATCCTGCATTATTTTTTGTTTTATTCTCAGTCTCTTCCCTGCCCAAACAAAATTATTAATACCCTTCTACCATATCTTCAAATTCTCATCTTTTTTAAGTATTGGTATCATTTGAAAAAGAAACAAAAACGTAGGCAAAACATTCATTTTTACTGCTGCTATTCTTCCTAACAAGGATAATTGTAATTTTTTTCCAGTTTTCCATCTCTCTATTTTTTGCCACAACGGATCATAATTATACTTAAATAATTTCACATTTGATGTCATAATATAGACCCCTAAATACTTAACTTTTTTTACAATTTCAAATCCTGTTAGTCTTTCTAATTCTTCTTTTTGATTTATAGTCATATTTTTATTTATTATCTTCGTTTTCCCTGCATTTATTTTAAATTCAGATACTTGTCCATATTGATTAATTATATCCATTAGACCTACAACCTACTGTAATGGTTGGGTTAAAGTAACAACCAAGTCGTCTGCGAATGCTCGTAATCTATAGTCATACTGCCTAATCTTAATTCCACTTATTTTGTCCGACCCACATATCTTACTTAACAAAAATTCCAAAGTCAAGATAAACAATAATGGAGACAAAGGGCATCCTTGTCTTGTTCCTTTTTCTATATTAAAAGTATCTGTTAAACTACCATTAATTATTATTTGCGCTGTTTGTTTCTGATAGATTTTGTGAAATGTTCTCCAAACTGCATCTTTTCTATTATTTTCAATAAAAATTGCCAATTCAATCGATCAAATGCTTTCTCCGCATCAAGAAATATTAGCACCGCAGGGATTTGGTTGTTCTTCCCCAAATACTCCAATAGGTTAACAACTTGCCTTACATTACTCTTCATTACATCTACCATTTATAAAACCAGTTTGATCATTATGAATCATTTGTTGCATGACTATCATTAACCTATTTGCTAATATTTTAGCAAAAATCTTGTAATCTGTATTTAAGAGTGATATAGGCCTATAATTTTTTGGCTGGGTGTGGTCTTGCTTCTCCTTTGGAATCAGAGAAATATAAGCTGTCCTCCAAGATGGGGGTACATCTCCTCCAGATTGTATATTAGTAAATAATTCTTTGAGTGGTCCCACCATTTCTAACTGCAAATGTTTATAATAAGCAGTTGTCAAGCCATCTGTCCCAGGAGCTTTACCCACTTTCAACTGCTTAATTGCAAACATAATCTCCTCAGTGGTTATTGGTTGATTTAAACTCTCCCTTTGCTCTTTTGTAATTGTAGGAATAGTCTCTTTCTGTAAATATCTATCTATATCTGTACCTTGAATTTTATCACTAGCATACAACCTCGTATAAAATTCTAAAAATGCTTTTTTAATCATATTTTGCTGATAAACCTCTTTACCTTTATATTCTATTTTCTCTATAGTCCGTGACTTTTGTTTTTTCCTTAACAAATATGCTAGCCACCTCCCTGGTTTATTAGCATTACAAAAAATATTATGTTTAGCATATTGCAAATTAGTTGCGACCTGATCTGCCATTAACATATTAAATTGCCCTCGCAATAAATTAATTGCCTCTTTTATTTTCTTATCTGTTGGATTCAATATCAAAGTTTGTTTTTTTTTCTAATTTCCTTTTCTAAATCCTTCCTTTTTTTCCTGTTTACGTCTATATTTATTATTCAAATATATCAAAATGCCTCTCATATAAGCTTTACTTGCATCCCAAACCATTTCCATAGATGTATCCTTATGCATATTTATGATAAAGAATTCTTTCATAAATTTTTTACATTCTTTTATATTTTCCTCATATCTAAACAGATTTTCATTTAACCTCCAAGACCCCTTCCATACTCTAATTCCATCCAAACTAGACTATGATCCGTTAAAACTCTTGGACAAATCTTTGTCTTCTTCACCCTGTAAAAGAGATCATTTGTAATTAATATAAAATCAATCCTGGAGAAAGATTGATGTCTGTCAGAAAAAAAGGTAAAGTCTTTTTCTTCGGGGTTTCTCTCTCGCCAGATATCTCTCAGCTCCATATCCTCCATCATTTCAAAAAACGATTTTGGCAATCTGGCACACATTGAAATGTTCTGCAAGAGCCCCTTCTTATCTTTTTTAGTGTCCAAAACTTCATTCCAATCACCCAATAAAATACATGATTTATAATCCCATTGTAGTAGCTTGGAATGTAAAAGTTTATAAAATTTTTCCTGTTGTTGGTTCGATGCGTAGACTCCAATTAAAAGTATTTTTTCTCCTTTTATTAAAAGTTCAATTGCTATAAATCTTCCTTGATCATCTGCTTCAATTAATTTAGCAATTAAATCTTTTTTTTAGGTATATAACTATACCATTCTTCTTCTTGGGAGCAGATGCAACAAAATGTATACCTAACCTTGCATTTATTAAGTACTTTTGATCTTTACTTCTAATATGAGTCACTTGTAAACAAATTACATCATTTTTAAACTGTTTCAAATAATGAATATAAATATAAATCAAATTAAAAAAAATGAAATATTTTTCTCCTCTTTTGTGGTGAATTTAGGCCATTAACATTCCAGGTCAAAAATCTAGTTGCCATTCTTGGCCCCCTGAAGCATTTGGAGGATATGCTGGAAATCTCCGTGCATTTTACTTTTTTGCTTGCTCCTCCCACTGCTTCTGTTTTTGTAGTATCTTGAATCATTTGAAGTTGCTGCACTCTTAATTCTTCTTGACGCTTGGCTGCCGCTCGAGTCTGTCTTTGATCCTTAGGTTCTTCTATCTCCAAAGCTTGAACAGTAGTCAAAAATTGTATTAAATCTTCTTGAACAATCAAATCACCCTTTTGGGCCTGTGCCAATAATTCTTCTTTCTCCCCCTTTCTTGCCCCCTCTATTTCCATCTTCCTTTTAGCTTCCTGAGGCTGTGGGCATCCAGCCTTTAATACATTGGTATAGAAATCTCTTGCCTTCCACACTGAATTGAGGCGATACCTTTCTCCTGAGTAATTCACCAGTAGACCAGCTGGAACTTCCCATCTATACTGTATCTGATGGTTTCTCAGTTCTTCCACCAGAAAGGCATAATCCTTTCTGGCTCTCAACATTTTGGGGGGAACCTCCTGCCCCTGCACTTGAAGTTTATTTTTAAAAGTGACTTGTAGAATTTCATTGCGTAGTCTCCTTGTTGTAAAATAAACTACAATGTCTCTTGGTAGATGTTTCTGTCCGGCCATCCATGAATTGACACAATTAATTTTGTCAATTTGCCATTCAAAATTTGCAGGTGCCAAGGACGCTCTTTTCTTGAGCGCCAGCCCTGCGATCTCATAAAACCGCTAGAACAGTGCAAATCAGCTGTCTAGCGGCTTGGAAACTTTCTCTCTGGGAAAAGGGGAGGAAGAGAGCAGACAGGCGTAGGTAGAGCTCCCCAAGGAACCCCAGGAACAATTCTGGGGCTAGAAGGGTGAGAGCTCCCTGGAAGCCCGACAGAGCTCCGGATCCAGGACATTTCTGCTTTAAGCAGAAGAAGACACCCCGACCACCCCTGCAAACAGCACTTGGAATAAACATCATTCAGAAGCAGGCTGAGCAAACTCAGGAGAGATTAGATCTGCAAGTACTGAACTTTAACTCCAAATGTGTATTACTTCCTTTTGACTTATTAAGGGGAGAAAGTGAAATCAAGATGGGGATTGAGCTTTAATGGGGCGTGAAAGCGAAAGTTAAAAAGGAAGTTTCTTTTAGTGTTGGCAGCCCCTGTTCAAAATTAGAGATTTGTGCTTTAAAAAAAAAAAAGGAGAAGATCAAAGATTACAGCAGTGATTTTTTAAAAAAAGGATTGATATTATTTAAAGACTGATTTCTGGATTTGGTGGATTTATTGTTCTGGCAGCTGATTAAATTTAAATTGGAAACTAAAAATGGCTTTAAAACAAATTAAGGCTATTGTCCCCAAAAGTGCTGGGACCAGCTCAAGCGTCCAGATTGCAATCTCTCTCTGTTCCAACAGAACTAACAATATTAACATTTGAAATGTTGCAGGAAGCCCTCAAAACACAAGCCTCTGTTACAGAAAAAAAAATTGCTTCAGTGTTTCAGGAGCAAACTTGAGAGGTTGCTGAAGAGATAGCTCAAGTCAAAGAGACTATTCAAAAACGAAACCAGGAAATTAGAGAAGATATTATCATGGCAGTACAAGGATTGGCAGGACATATTGAAGCAATAGATGAAAAAGTGGAAGAAATTAAGCAATCTAATGAGAACTTGGAAAATAAAATGGGGGAGGTCCAGGACAAGATGGAAAGAGCAGAGGCTGATGTGATAATGTCTACAATATAGATGTCAGGTTTCGGTGCTATCTTGAAAAAAACTTCATTCTCAAGCGCAAGCTCTCTAATGAATCGCTTTTATTTTAAGAATAGCAGAGTCCGACATTTCTGATTCATTTTGCAGCCAAACTGGCCCCTCCTTCCAACCCCCTCCTCTTCCGCACTCCAACCCCAATGTCTCATTGGCCATCATGCAAATCCATCTCTATATCCCAGCACGTTCTTTTCACAGGAATGTGCCCCCCTCCTCGTCTCCCAGGAAACCCTATCTGTAACATACAAAGACTAGGTAAAAGTTCATCTCAGCAATAAATCAAGCTTCTGTTCTCTCTATGTCAGCGCTGGAAGAGAGCCTAATTTGGAACGCTGACATCCGGCCCCTCTCCCTTCACTTCTGCGACATCACCTATCCCATAGGGAAAACACAGCAAGATTAGTCTCCTCAGCCCCTCCCTGGCTGTGCACCCCCCCTCCCGGCTTTCCCAGGTGGTCTGCATGGAATTTTGCTATAAGGCGATCAGCTTGAATGTTTGCGCTCTTCACCCAGGAAGCCTCTGACACTGGGTAACCCTTCCATTTAATTAAGTACTGGAGGCGCCCCCTGTGCCATCTTGAATCAAGAATCCGCTGCACTTCGTAGTGCGTTTGGCCCCCAACAACCAGGGGCCCAGGGGGTTCACATGGCATTGGCCTTACAGTAGACCCCACTACAGGTTTTAGAAGGCTACTGTGAAAAACGGGGTGAATTTTCCCCAAAAGCCATGGCAACTGCAATTGAACTGTAACGGGGTTGATTATTTTTATTATAGGAAATGGTCCTATAAATTTTGGACCCAATTTCCTGCTCGGGAGTCTAAGTCTCAAGTACTTGGTGGAGAGGTAAACTTTCTCTGCCAGTTGAAATGGTCTTTGGGGAGTTCGGTGCTTGTCTGCTTGTTCCTTATAAGATTGAGCCGCCTTTGCCAGCGCCCTCTTAACATTTTCCCAAGTTTGTCTCAACATTGCCATCCAGTCGGTCAAACTGACTGAGGAAGGGGGCTCCCTCGGGTATTCTGGCATGGGAACAAAATCCATGCCATTCACTATTTTGAACAGGGTTAGCCCCGTGCTGCTGTGGACAGCATTATTATATGCAACCTCCGCAAAAGATAGGAGGTCTGCCCAATTGGACTGCTGGTAGTCGACGTAGCATCTTAAATACTGTTCTATCATAGCGTTCAGTCTTTCTGCCCCCCCCATTGGTGCTCAGGTGAAATGCTGAGCTGAGCCCTTGGGATGAACCTATGGATCGTAGAAACTCCCTCCAGAACTTTGCTGTGAACTGGACCCCTCTGTTGGAAATGATTCTCCTGGGGACTCCATGTAGGCGGTAAATGTGTTTCAGGAACAGTTTGGATAACTGACGAGCTGAAGGCAGTCCACTACAAGGAATGAAGTGTGCCTGTTTGGAGAATAAGTCTATTACAGTCCAGATCACTGTATTTACACTGCTCTTCGGTAGGTCTACTATAAAGTCCATTGCAATCTCCTCCCATGGTCTTGTTGGTTCAGCTACTGGTTGCAACAATCCAGGCGGGCACCCTGGCCTTGTCTTCATCGTGGCACAAATGGTGCAGCTTTTTACATAACTGTCTACGTCCTTTCTCATGTGTGGCCACCAGAAGTGCCTTCGTACTAGGTGCAGAGTCTTTAGGAATCTGAAGTGTCCTGCTGGTTTAACGTCGTGGCTCCTCTTGAGAATCAGGATGTGTAAACTCTGTGGGACATAGAGCTTTGTCCCCTTCCATGCTAGTTCATCTCTTTTTGTCAAGAGATGTTGATTGTCCCGATACCAGGGGTCTGTCAGGGTTTCATTTTTTAATTTTGCAGTTAAGTCACTTGCAAGTTGGCCTTGCTGATCACGTCGTTGCCGTCTGGTGATCACTTGGGCCGCAGCTTGGGTGGAGGGGATGATGGCATTCACTACCTGCTCCCGCTCACTATTGTATTGGGGCATCCGGGAGAGGGCATCAGCCAGGAAATTTCTCCCTCTTGGGATGTGCTTAAGCTCGAAATTCAAACGATTGAAGTATTGTGCCCACCGCACTTGCCTGGGCGACAGTTTTCGTGGGGTTTTTAGGGCCTCTAGGTTTTTATGATCAGTCCAGACTTCAAATGGTTTCTGGCCTCCCTCTAGAAGGTGCCGCCAGGTCAACAAGGCCCACCTTACTGCAAACGCTTCCTTCTCCCACGCCGCCCATCGCCTCTCCGTATCGGTGAGTTTGCAGGAGATGTAGGCGCAGGGTTGTAGATCACCTTGGTTGTTCTTTTGGAGTAACACGGCTCCTACTGCCACATCACTTGCGTCTGCTTGGATGACAAAAGGCTGTTCCGGATCAAGGTGTTTTAAGACAGGTTCTTTCGCGAACAGTCCTTTTAGTGTCTCAAATGCCTGTTGGCAGGTCAGGTCCCACTGTAGGGGTTGTCCCGGGCGAGGTTTCATCGCTGGGCTTCCTGTCTTTAGGAGGTCCGTCAAAGGTTTGGCAATCTTCGCGAACGAGGGGATGAATTGTCTGTAGAATTCGCAAAGCCTAGAAAACTTTGCAGTTGTCTGCGGGTGCGAGGGGGCTGCCATTGTAGAACTGATTGGACCTTGGCTGGGTCCATCTCTATCCCCTCATTTGATACTCGGTAGCCCAGGTAGTCTAGCTGTGATTGGTGGAAATTGCATTTTGGCAGTTTGACAAATAGGTTTGCCCGTAGCAGTTTTTTCAGTACTTGGCGGACGAGGGGTATATGTTCGTCTATGGTCTCTGTGTAGATAAGAATATCGTCCAGGTAGACGAGGACCCCTTTGTAAAGGTGTTCATGTAAGACTTCGTTTATTAACTGCATGAATACTGCCGGGGCTCCTTGCAATCCAAAAGGCATTACTTTAAACTGGAAACTACCCAGGGGGCAGTTGAATGCTGTTTTCCATTCATCTCCTGCCTTTATGCGTACTCGGTAATAAGCTTCTCGAAGGTCTAGTTTGGTGAAAACCTTCCCTTTAGCTAGGTGGGCTAACATGTCTTTCATGAGGGGGAGGGGGTACAAGTTGTGTACGCAAACAGCGTTGATACTTCGAAAGTCAACCACCAGTCTCATGGAGCCGTCCTTTTTCTCTTTAAACATGACCGGCGCCGCTACCCTTGGTTTTACTGGCTCAATAAATCCCCTTTGTAAGTTTTTGTCTATGTAGTCTAGCATTTCCTGCATTTCTCGGGGCGTCATGGCATACATTTTAGGTTTGGGTGGTTTCGCTCCGGGGATAGTTTCGATGGCACAATCGGTCTCGCGGTGGGGGGGCAGAATGTCACACTCGGCCTCGCTGAATACCCCTGCCAGGTCTTGGTACTCCCTTGGGATCTGGTTTGCGTTACAAGTGGTGGTGGGTGCGGCTGCCAATTGCTTTGCTGCACCTTCTGGGAGGGACCCTTGTGTTTGTGATGTTTTCTTCTGTAGTGGAGGGCTGCTTTGGGGTTTCAGCGTGGGAGGGAATTCTTCTGGTCGGGGTGGCAGGGGTTGGGGCCCCTTTGCTATTCTCAGCCTGAGGGTTCCCTCTTGCCACCAAATGATTGGGCCCCATTTGTCGAGCCACGAGAGCCCCAATATGACTGGTTCTGTCATCTTGGGGGCTATTATGAAGCGGATCGTCTCCCAGTGATCTGCGAGTTCTAGTCTCACGGGTTCAGTCAAGTGTGTGGCGTACGCTCCTCCCACTAGGGACCCATCAACTTGCTCGAAGCGAATTGGTTGTTTGAGCTGTTTAGCTCGGATTCCCAATTTTAGAACTGTGGGTAGGTTGATTAGGCACCGTGTGCTACCCGAGTCTATTAGGGCTTGGAAAGTCTCTTGGGCCCCTGTTTTGGGGGCTGTTAGGCGTATGGGGAAAAGAAAAGGATGGACGGGCCCACTCACCATTGGGTCATCCTCGCCTTCGTCCTCTGTGTCATAGGGTTCGGGGGACTGATCTCCCTCATCTGGGATTCCTCTGGTTTCGGTCAGATGAGCGAAAAACTCCAGGATTTGGGGAGCTTCCCGCGGTACGTGGGTGACGCGCTTGGGCCCTCGTTCCGGTCGTGCTTTGGGTGGTGGAGCTGGTCCCGGTCTAGGCGTTACACATCTTGCTGCTATGTGGCCGCTTCCTCCACATCTGTAGCATTTCAGTGGGCTCCGTGGGGCAGTTGGTCTGTAGGAGGGCTGTGATGTTGGGGTTTCTCGTCTGTTGAG
This sequence comes from Arizona elegans, assembly GCA_022577455.1. NCBI lineage: Eukaryota > Metazoa > Chordata > Lepidosauria > Squamata > Colubridae > Arizona > Arizona elegans. The sequence goes on along the minus strand of JAKOOJ010000004.1, from coordinate 79,688,889 downwards.
TGGCCCCTGGTCTGGTTGGCCTCTCTCCTTTCCCTCTGGTGGTTTTAACGTGTCACTCACCCGCAGCCCTCTGTCGACTTTTATCGCTACCCGGAACCATTCAGCGAGTCGGTTTGGGATGTCACGATAGGCAGTCACTTGGGAAATTCTTTTATCTAGGCTTGTTCTAAAAAAATACACCAGCAATCGCTCTGGTAGGGGAGGCAGTGTCCCAATGACTCTCCTGAATTCACGGATATGCTCTCTGATAGGCTTCCCCCTCTGCATTAGGTTTCTGAGCTCGTCTTCCACATAGGGGTCCTCTTCCTCCTCCTCATAACGGGCTCTCAATAGTTGCAAGAACCCATCTGCATCTCGTAGCTGGGGGGCCCTGTATTTGTAGAGTGATGCTGACCACCTCTTTGCTTCTCCCTCCAGCCCTTCCGAGATAGCATTCACTAGGGCTCTGGGGAAAGGGTAGAGGTGTCCGAACCGCTCTATGTATATCTCAGTTGAATCGAGGAATTGGGCGAGGTTGTCTGGGTCACCATCGAACTTCCCTCTGAACTGGGGTGGCTCCTCCCTCTCTGCCCTCTCCTCTCTGTGCTGAGCTCTGGAGGGCCAGCCTTGGTGTTGATAGTCCTCTGCCTTGTCTCTCATCCTGGGGTGGGGAGGTGCTGCCTTGTCTGGGCTTCGCTGCCATTCCCATCCCCAGCTCGCCCTTCCCAATTCACTTAGGGGTTTTTCTTTATCTTTTACATTTGCAAAAGGAAATTTCGCCTCTAAGGCTTTTGGCACAGTCCCCGGGTACTTATCTGCCTCACGTTTCTTTGCTTGAAGTTCTGCGGGGAGGGAAGGTGGAGAAAGTTGAACCTTTGTATTTTCCAAGTTGGCTGGAATCACGACTGCTTCTGCTCCTCCCGTCTCTTGAAGCAGGCTTTCCTCCGAGAGCTTGGCTTCAGCCATAGTCCGTCCGACCAGATGTCTGGGAGGGAACGGGATGATTTAAACTCAGCCAGCCTGGATTTGGAGGAGAGTTTGGCTGTCTGTCAGGTTTCGGTGCTATCTTGAAAAAAACTTCATTCTCAAGCGCAAGCTCTCTAATGAATCACTTTTATTTTAAGAATAGCAGAGTCCGACATTTCTGATTCATTTTGCAGCCAAACTGGCCCCTCCTTCCAACCCCCTCCTCTTCCGCACTCCAACCCCAATGTCTCATTGGCCATCATGCAAATCCATCTCTACATCCCAGCACGTTCTTTTCACAGGAATGTGCCCCCCTCCTCGTCTCCCAGGAAACCCTATCTGTAACATACAAAGACTAGGTAAAAGTTCATCTCAGCAATAAATCAAGCTTCTGTTCTCTCTATGTCAGCGCTGGAAGAGAGCCTAATTTGGAACGCTGACAATAGAGACATGGAATTTGCTCTGAGAATAAGAGGCCTCAAGGAAAATAAGCAAGAGAATTTGAGAGAGATCTTTTCAGAAGCATTTGCACAGATAATGGGAGCTGAAATAGATTTCTTAAAGGGTCTTTAACTCCTTTCATTACTTTGCAAAATCTTCAAGCCCCACAAATCTTCAGCCGCTAGTTTAACCTGGGGGTCTTATTTGTAAACATCAATACACAATACACAATCGTTGTTTCTCGCCTGGGTTGGTGTCACTCACCCGGCTTCCAAGGACGTCTCCCTTTCTTCCTTCCTCCTACATATTTCTTGTCCTGGTTTGTCCCAGCTTCATGGCAGCTGCCATGGCTGCCGTCCCCCACCGCCAACTCAGAGGGTTTGCTCCGGCCCCTGAGGAACTTGCCTGTTCCTCTCGGCCTGAGGGGTCCCTGTCTCTACAGGACAGGATCGGTCCGCAGACCTGTTGGCGGTTTGCCAGTCGGACTTTTTTTCCCCCTGTCTCTACAGGACAGGATCGGTCCGCAGACCTGTCGGCGGTGGTTTGCTAGTAGGGGTTTTCGCGGGGCTTATCAGAGCCCCGCTGTTTCCCTGACTGTATTGCCGTGACGTCAAACCGGAAGTCTATTTGTTCACTTTTAATCATAAACTGTTTCCCCTTGAATGAAGGGGAATGTGATACTTGGCTGTCGCATCTTGCTATTTAGACAAGAATTCGAGTAAAAGTTACTTTAAATTCAAAATGGCGGAAAACGATCCTGGAAGAGCACTTTCTGAGGTCTCTGTCTTCTCTGACACACGCTCGGAACCTTGTCCTCAGGATCTCCAGTCCTTTCAACATCCTGCCTCCCCTGCGCCTTCTCATGAGAGCCGACTATCGTTTTTGGAGAAAGGGGACTGCAGGGAATGAGACCTTTCTGATGATGAAGGTTTGCAACCAGAGATTCCCACAGTGGCAGAGCTTTTTCCACCGAGTGTCTTCAAATCCCTGCTCTTCAAAGCCATCAATACTGCCAGTCTTGGTTCACCCACTGAAGGGATGGCACCAACAAGGCCCCAGCAATCAATGACCTCACTTTTTTTGGAGCCGGACAAAACCGTGGATACTGTTCCTTTGCCCTGCCTCTTTGTGGATGTAGTTCAACAGTGGGCAATCCCAGGCTCTGCTCCTCTACCCTCTAATATGGATTGTCGATTTTACAACATCGGCCCGGAGTTGACTAGACTTCTCCAGACACCACCAGTGGATGCACCTATTGCTGCCTTGTGGTCCACTTCTACCATTCCCAGCGAACCCGAAGATGGGTTGCGCCCTAAGGATAGGCGTTCCGACCAACCTCTCCAGAGAGCACACCAGGGAGCAGCCTGGGCAATTTGGTTGGCCACCTCGGCATCATTATTTAATAGTGCAACCTTGCTTTAGCTTAGGCAGTTGCAAGACAAGCTCCCCACGGATGATACCCAACTGCAGCAAGATCTTAATAAGATCATAGCAGCGGTGCAATTTTCAGCTGATGCAACAGTACACTCAGCCCTCTTTGCTTCCAAATCCACTCCGCGATGGCAGCCTGCTGCTTACTCTGGCTGAGATATTGGACCACCACAAATGGCGCCTTGCTTCTGACCCCTTTGCGGGGTACAAATTATTCGGGGAGGCACTGGAGCCATTGCTTGTTGAGACTAAAGAATTTTTTTTTTTTTGCCTTCTTCTCAACAAAGGGGCAACTCTCGATTCTCCCCATTATTCCATTGTCCTCAGTTTCGGGGATCCGATTGGGGCGCTGGATCTTCCTGTTCCCAGGGACCTTTCAGCCCAAGGCAGAGAGAAAATCAGGATAGGCTGACTAGAGGTAGGCCATTCCAAGGTAAACAGCCCTTTTGAGGGGGAGGAAGTCATTTGTTTTGACGTCACAGGTAACTGCACTTCTGAACCTCCAATCGGGGTCAGACTGGCTCTCTTTGCCAACTGATGGGAGGTACTTATACCTGATGCTTGTGTCAGGGATACTGTACGATCTGGATTATCCCTCAAATTCCCCTCCACCTCTCCAAGGTTCTTTATACGCTGCCCGGTGCCTAACGACAAAGATAGAAGGATCCTCATGGATTCACCTACTGGAAATTAGAGTTATCCTGAAGGTACCAGAGGATCAACTCAGGCAGACGTATTCTCTCTTATTTATCGTACCCAAGTCCTCAGGTGGTTGGAGACCTATTCTAGATCTCAAAAGGCTGAACCGATACATCATATATAAACGGTTCAAGATGCAGTCTCTCCAAGCAATCCTTTCTGGCGTTAGGAAGGATGGCTTCCTCACCTCTATCAATCTTACAGAGGCATACCTGCATATCCCGATCCTTCCTGCCCATAAGAAATATCTTAGATTTTATTATGCAGATACTCATTATCAATACAGGGCCTCACCCTTTGGGCTTTTTCTTCAGCGACTCGCATGTTTACCAAGGTCCTGGCCGCTTTGGCAGCTCATCTCAGGGTCCGGACGGTCCGTGTCCAATGTTACTTGGATGACATTTTAATTCTGTCATCATCTCTGCAACGATACGCTGAGGACCTCCAAGTAATGATGCACACACACACACCTCGGGTTTTCTATTAACATAGAGAAGAGACGCTTGCTTCATATTGGGGCGACTCCATTGAAGGCAAGGTATATCTGTCCCAGGAGCGGCAGGATAGCCTCAGGAAACTAGCCAGTAGAGTCCAGAGAGAATGTAAGGTACCACTGGCCCTGTTATCACAGCTCCTGGGCAAAATGGTCTCGGCCATTTCCATCACACCATGAGTGTGATTACATGTTAGAGACCTTCAATGGTTTCTTTGGCCTTTCCAGAGGGCGGGCAGAAGCAACTCGCCAGCCAATGTCCAAGTCTCCATAGCGGCTCTATGATCCCTCAACTGCTGGCAGATGCCAGCCTCTTCAGTTGGGGGGCACATTTCCAGTCACAGATGGCTCAGGACAAGTGGAGCAACCTGGATTTACAGCAGAACATCAACTGGCTGGAACTATGGGCTTCGGGCCCTACAACACTTCCAAATGTCAGTCATGGACAAGCATGGGTTGGTTCTAACCGACAATGTGGCCACGAAGGCACACATAAATCGCCAGGGGGCCACCAGATCCAAAGCTCTGATGCTGGAAGCCAAGCATCTCGGCCTCTGGGCAGAGCATCACCTCTGTTCCTTGACAGTAGAGCACATTTCTGGGGTGTCCAATGTACAGGCAGACTGGCTCAGCCGACAAGTCATTGACCATGCATAGTGGCACCTGCACCTGCTCCTCTTCTGGGAACTGATACACTGCTTTGGAGTCCCAGAGGTGGACTTTTCTTTTTTTTTTATTGCAAAAGTTTTACAATTACATTTTCACCCCATTTCCCCCCGCCTCAACCCACCCCAAACTCCCCAACCTCATCCTCCCTAGCCCTCCTCAACCCTCCCCTCCCCCCGGACTTCCACAGAGTATACTCACATCAAAAAAACAAAACAAAACCCTTTATATAAAACTTGAACCCCTCCATCCCCCATATAATTTTTCATCTTCACTAAGTTAAAATATTTCTATCTTAATATAACATTTTCAATTAAAAGCTATTTGATACTTCCTGGTTTGATATTTGTTCTGCACATAATCTATCCACTTTTTCCATTCCCATTCATAAGTCTCTTGTGAACAATCTTTTAGGTATGCTGAAATCTTCGCCATCTCTGCAAAATTGGCCATCTTCAAAATCCATTCCTCAATAGTGGGCAAAGCTTCATTTTTCCAGTATTGACCTATCAATAATCTCGCTGCTGTTATCATATACAATATCAACTTTGTTTCTCCCAATGTAAAACCCTTAATTATACCCAGTAAAAACAATTGTGGAGAAAATTAAATTTTTTTTCTTCAAAACATTCTGCATAACCCACCAAATTTTTATCCAAAAAGCCTTAACTTTCTTACAAGTCCACCAGACATGGTAATATGTAGCATCTAAAAAATCACATCTCCAACATTTTGGCTGAACATTAGGGTACATGCATGACAATTTCTTAGGATCTAAATGCCATCTATAAAACATTTTATAGAAATTTTCCCTCAGATTCTGTGACTGTGTAAATTTAACATTCTGAACCCAAATTTTTTCCCATGTTTCCAACATCACTGGTTCTTCAAAATTTTGTGCCCACTTAATCATACAATCTTTAACCAATTCAGTTTCTGAATCCCTTTCTAACAAGACATTGTAAAGCCTTTTAATATGCATTGGACCTTTCTCTTTTATATGTCTAACCAATTTTTCCTCATGCAACATAATACCAGTTTTTTGGTCCTCTTTCCATCTCAGTTGAAGTTGATTATACTGTAACCAAGTTAAGTTAATCCCTTCGTCCAACAGTGTCTCTAATGTCTTCAACTGCCATCTGCCCGCATCTGTAAAAAGAACCTCTTTGTATAAAAACCCCCCGAGTGACATTATATTTGTATTCCAAATAATATGACCAAGATCCAGCCATAGCGGTATTTTATAATCCCATTTGAGTCGGTGCTTCTTCCAAACTCTCATCAAGGAGTCTCTAAGTGTGTGGCTTTTAAATACTTTATCCACTTTATTTTCATAAAATAAGTAAGCATGCCATCCAAATTCAAGATCAAAACTTTCTATATTCAATATTCCAGTCTTTTTCCTTCCAAACCAATCACTTGCTTGAGATAAAGCTGCTGCTTCATAATATAACTGTAGGTTTGGAAGTTTAAGACCTCCCCGTTCTGGAACATCTTGCATAATTTTCAATTTCACTCTCAGTTTTTTCTCGTTCCAGACAAACCTATTCACTCCACTTTGCCATTCTTTCAGTTGTTTATCGCTTTTAAGCACCGGAATCATTTGAAACAAAAAAAGAAATCTTGGCAAAATATTCATCTTTACTGCTGCTATTCTTCCAAGTAGAGACAGCTGCAGTTTTTTCCAAGTCTTCATATCTTTCTGCACATCTCGCCACAACACCTCATAATTATTTTGAAACAGTTTCATATTTGATTCTGCAACCTGAACTCCTAGATATTTAACCTTTGGTACGATCTCAAAACCTGCCCTCCTTTCAAGTTCGTGTTTACGATCTTGTGTCATATTTTTAACTATCATCTTTGTTTTTTTCTGGTTCAGTCTAAAACCTGAAATACCATAATCTTGTATAATGTCTTTCATCTGGATTATTGATTCCATCGGCTGTGTTAGGGTAACAACCAGATCATCTGCAAATGCCTTTATTCTGTAGTCCTCTTGCCTTATCACTCACTATACCTTTCAAGATATTAGAGTCCCGTATTGTATTCAACAAGACTTCTAGTGTTAAAATAAATAACAATGGGGATAATGGACAACCTTGTCTTGTTCCTTTTTCAATATTAAAATCTGTTGTCAAACTTCCATTAATAATAATGCCTTTTGCTCTTGGTAAATTGCTGAAACCACCTGTATAAATTGGTCCCCAAAGTCCATCTTTTTAAAAGTCTTTAATAGAAAATTCCAGTCCACTCTATCAAAGGCCTTTTCCGCATCCAGAAAGACCAGCACTGCAGGTATCTGTTTATTCCTCTCAAGATATTCCAATAAATCTATTACTTGCTTTACATTGTCCTTCATGTATCTGCCCTCAATAAATCCCGCTTGATCATCATGAATCACCCCTTGGATTACTGGCATCAACCTGTTGGCTAGTACTTTTGCGTATATTTTATTGTCATTATTTAAAAGAGATATTGGTCTATAGTTCTCCAGTTTTTTAGGACCTGCTTGCTCTTTTGGTATCAAAGAAATATAAGCTGTTTTCCATGATGGGGGTATTTTACCCCCTTGTTGTATGTTACAAAATAAGTCTCTGAGTTGTTCCACCATTTCTGCTTGCAAAGTTTTATAATACACTGCAGTCAAACCATCCGTTCCAGGAGCTATAGCTGTTTTTAAATGTTTGATTGCTGCTACTATCTCCTCCTCTGTTTCTTTAATTAATTTTTGTTGAAAAATTTCTTTCCCTCCAATATCAATACTATCAATAGTCCATATGCTCTGCTTCTTCCTTAATGTATAGGCCAACCATCTGCCCGGTTTATTGGCGTTACAAAATGTATTGTGCTTCGCATATTGTAAATTTGTTGCAACTTGTTCCGCCATAAGCATTTGGAATTGATCTTTCAAAAGTTTTATAGCACCACGTATTCTTTCATCTGTTGGATTTTTAATAAGTAGCTGTTCTTTATTCTTTATTTCTGCTTCCAGTTCAAATCTTTTCTTTTGTCGATTCAGTCTATGTTTAGAATTCATATGAATGAGTGCCCCTCTCATATACGCTTTACTCGCATCCCACACAATTTCAATTGGGGTACCCTTATTCAAGTTTATTTCAAAAAATTCTTTCAGCTGCTTTTTAAGTTCTGTTATACTTTTTTCATATCTGAACAAGTTTTCATTTAGTCTCCATGATCGTCTCTCAGTCTTACCCATCTCAATTTCTATCCATACTGGGCTATGGTCGGTCAAAGTTCTTGAGAAAATCTTTGTTCTTTTTGTCTTAACAAGTAGATCATCTGATAACAAAATAAAATCAATCCTAGAGAAGAATCTATGTCTATCAGAAAAAAAAGTATAGTCCAATTTTTTGGGTTATGTATTCTCCAGATATCTTTTAATTCCAAATCTTCTTTCATATCGAAAAAAGTCTGTGGTAATCTAATCCTTGATTTCGCCAGACTCTTTTTATCTAGTTTGGAATCAATTACTCCAATCCAATCTCCCATAATTAAAATAGATCTATAATCCCATTGCAATATTTTAGTGTGTAAAGTTTTATAAAAATAATCCTGTTGTTGGTTAGGAGCATAAATTCCAATCAGAAGAATTTGGCCGTTTACTGTATGCAGTTCAATTGCTATAAACCTACCATCTTCATCTGCTTCTATAATTTTAGCTGACAGTCTTTTATTTACATAAATGACCACACCATTCTTTTTTTGCAAAGTTGAAGCTATAAAATGTGTTCCTAATTTTGAATTTATCAAGTATTTTTGATCTTGAGTTCTAATATGAGTTTCTTGTAAACAAATTATATCATTATTAAATTGTTTCAAATATGTAAATAACCTTTTCCTTTTCTGTAGTGAATTCAGCCCATTCACATTCCAAGATAAACACTTAATTGTCATCTTCATCTTTTTGAAGTGACGAGCACAATAGCCGAAGATCTTCCGAAATCTTCAGTTTTGCTCCCCCCATGGCTTCACTTTCTTGTGTAGTACTCTTAGCTCCCTTTTTGTATTGTCTTTGCTATTGTTGCTTTTCTTTAAGTTGCTTAGATTTTGCACGAGTTATATGCTGGTCTTTGACTTCAACCATCCGAGCCGGGTCCAGAATTGGGGAAGATTCTAACAGGTGCTCCTCCAGAAAACCTCCTGTAGCACCCTGCGTTTCCACTGGCTCCGCCTGCTTAGACTGTTCTTCTATCTCTTGCTGAGGTTGCTTCTTATCACTCTCCTTAATCTCCAGCACTGTGGATGTACGTGGAGATGGTGATCTCTCTTTAAAAACAGTAAAATAGAAATGTTCCACCTTCTCAACAGTGTTCAACCGATGTCTTTCTCCATTGTATTTCAGAATTATACCAGTTGGGGCGTCCCACCAGTATGGTACTTGTTGTTTTTTCAGTTCATTCACTAGGAAACCAAAGTCTTTTCTATCTTTTAACATTTTAGGTGGCAGTTCTTTATAAACTCCTATTTGAGCTCCCTCCACTTGCACGGAGGAAAGAAAAGATTTTTGCAAGATATCATTTCTTATTGTTCTATCTGTGAAATATATCACCACATCTCTAGGCAATTGTCTTTGTCTGGCCACCCAGGAATTCACTCTGTAAATTTTGTCTATTTTATAAAAAACCTCTTCAGGATTAATTTTTAATAACGCAGCCAAAGCATCAGCACAAATCTGTCTCAGGTCCTGTCTCATTCTCTCTAATACCTCTGAGCCTTATAGCGAATTCCATGGCCCTGAATTGCATCATTGTAATTTCGTTTTCAACTCTCTGCATTTTATCATCCACATCTGAAATTTTATAGTCAGTATCCTTAATTTTAACATTGACTTCTGATTTAAATTCTTCCAATTTGGAATCCACTTTAATAATAATTTCTGACAGGCCAGACACCACATTCGATATTTTTTTAGTCACCTTGCCATAATCCTGCTTCACCACATGTTTAATTTCATTAATTTCCTGCATTATTTCCTGTTGAGATTTTTGAAATTTATCATCTATTTCCTGTTGAGATTTTTGAAATTTATCATCCAAAGCCTGATTAATAAATTCTTTTAAACTTTCAAAATCAAAGTCTTTTTTCTGAGTCAGTTGAGCAGGAGGAAGCTGCTGTTCATGTTTATGTGTGGGGGATCCCCCCCCTGCTGCCTTTCCTTCCTGCTTCTTAGAAGCCATCCTGCCATGTAGGTTAGCTTTTCTGAAAAAGGAGATCCTTTTTCCTTTTCCACCACCACAAAGTCCTCTGAAAATATCCCCCAGGTTTAATCAAATTGGGGATCGGAACTAGACTGAAGCAAGCTCAGATTTTAAAAAAGAATTTTTTTCCTCTTCTCCTGTTCCTCCTTATTACAGGCAGCACAACTTTGTAACAGATTAAAGTAACTTTAACACAAATCCACTCTCACTCTCAGCTTGTTAACTCTGCAGCTGGGCGCCATTTTTTTTCAAACCACTTTCACTCGCTCGTACTTTTTCTTAAATCAAAAAGTCACCAAAGCAATAATACTTGCGATTTCCAGATTTGAGGGTTCAAGTTGATATTTCCACTATTTGTTAAGGTTGGTTTCATTCAATTTAGATGTTTGCTGCAGCCGGCTTGCTCTGCAGAAGGCAGAATCGTCCCACGCCGTCCGGAGTCTCAGCAAGTTGAAAGGGAGCCGCGCCTGTTTTCTCCCCAGTAGCGATTTTCTGGGGGCTCACAGGGGCTCAACCTGTACCTTGCCTACTCACCTCCTGCAATCCTACAGATTTCGGAGTTTTCAAGCTGCTTCTCGATATCGAAGCGGCTCTTACAGGCGGGGCTGGCGGTCCTTAAGAAGGGACCTTCTTCACCGGAGGCGAGCAAACCGGACGTCAAGAATTTCTTTATATGTAATTACATATACATATTTTCATTTTCTGCGCATGTCCAAGATGGCGGCGCCTGCCTGAGCTGCGGCTTGAGAACGGGGGCTTTTTGCCTAATGGGTCCGTTTCGGGGTCCTTTGAACAATTTCTGACCCCTGGCCCGGTCGTGGGAGCTCCCCGCCAGCCGGTTGAGGGGTTTGCCTCCCCGGGAGATCGAGGCTAGGGGGGATGGTGGCGTCGGTTATATCTGGTGCTCGGGCGCATCAGCTGAGCGGCGACAGCGTTTTTCTGGGCTGGAGCCCGCTCGGAGGTCGGAGCAGCGGCGGCGACGGGTCCGTTGAGGTTGTCAGTGGTCCTGGGGATGGCCCCAGGCCCAGGGGTGTTCCCCAGTTGCCTTGGGGCCGTCGGACTCCCTGGTGAGCTCGGGGACGCTGCCAGAGTTTTTTCTTTGGCAGCGGCAGTGAAAGCGGCGGCTGCAATGGCAGCCGTTTGGCGACGGCGGGAAGGAAAGCATCGGCCATCAACCCTGCTGAGGTGCTCGATGGGCTTAACGGCAAATTATAACATCGACCATCTGGGACAGGCTATGACCAGTGGGAGGGCTGCCCAGTTGATGGGTTAGTCCCTCATGTCATTGGGAGGCCTCCGCTGAATTTTGGGGGCCTGGAGATTTCTCCCCCTATTCTCCATCGTTCCCCTTGGCATTATGCCTATCTCGGATTGGTCGCCGTTTATGGACTCACTGGCACTGAAATCTGGCTCATATTCATCGGAGCCCTTCCCACTGCCATGGAGGGGGACTGTAAATTGTGTTGGGAGATTATGGGAGCCGGTGTACTTCTTCCATCCCACCAGCAGAGGGGACTGCCCATCATACCAGCCACCGTGAGAGGGTGGTCTTGGTTTTTTGTGCCCCTCGGGCAGAGTCGGTATGGTATTACCTGCACTTCACCAGCAGAGGGAACTGACCATCAGACCAACCACCGTGAGAGGGTGGTTGTGGACTATTAGACCAGCCACTGTGAGAGGGTGGCTATGGACTTTAACCCCTTGTGCTGTACTGATATTGCAAAGGTTCACTACTTCCATCTCACCAGTAGAGGGGACTGACCATCAGACCAATCACTGTGAGAGGGTGGTTGGATTGTATCCCCCTTAAACTGTGTCAACTTGGCAAGAGATCCTACCCACTGTGGTGAGGGGACAGTGGACTTTGGACCTCGGATTTTGGATGCCCCCATCTTATTTGCTCCCCCTTGGACCTCTTATTTTCCATCTGGACCCTTGGGACATGGTCACTTATCCTCTGTGGCAAGATGTATTCGGCAGCTGAGGTTCTTGTTCTGCGAGACTCCCCCCTCTCACAGGATTGGCCCTCCACTTTATCGAGGGCCTACTTCGATGATGGATTTTGGAATCCCGAGAGGTGGCATGCGGCGAAGAGGGGGTTGAGGGTTTTTTTAAAATTGTCATTTGCCAATCTTTTAAGGGGTTTTGGGAGGGGGGAGGGTTATTTGTTGGGGAGGGGACCAGGCCCGGCACAGGGTCGCGTTAGGGGAGGTGCGGAGCAGGGATCGGAGGGGGTGGTGTTGGTAGGGAAGAGGGCGATGTCATCAGGACCGTGGGTGGGAGGGGCAGGTATGGTGAGAGCAGGGGGCCATATCATGTTGTGGGGGCACGCACCCACTGTCTCCAAGCGGTGACGTGCTCCGGCTCCCAATGCTCTTCTCGTACCCTGGGTTGTCCGGAGTCTCAGAGCTTGGGTCTTAGGCTGATGTTGTGCAATGCCAGGTCCGTGGTTAATAAAGCCCCCCCCTCATTTGTGAGCTGATTCAGGAGGGGGGAGCGGACCTGACGGGTATTACAGAGACCTGGTTGGGCCTGGAGGGGGGGTCCCCCTCGTAGAAATGTGCCCACCGGGTTTCTGCACATTTCATAAGCCGAGGGCCCAGGGTAGGGGTGGGGGGTGATGGTTATTGTAAAGGAAGGTCTTGATCCTAGGGAGGCCACTGTACCTCAGATAGCCGGCTGTGAATCTCTCCTGGTGAAGTGGGGCCATGGGAGGCAGATGGGCCTGCTGGTTGTGTACCTGGCTCCTTGCTGCGTGGCAGCGACCCTGCCCGAGCTCCTCAATGTTATAGCCGGGGTGGCGGTTGATAGCCCCAAGCTTTTAGTCATTGGGGATTTCAACCTGCCGTCCATCGGTGAAGCATCTGAGGTGGCTCGGGAGTTCATGGCTCCCCTGACGGCCATGGACCTGACCCAGTTAATCCAGGGCCCCACTCACACAGGAGGAAACACGCTGGACTTGGTTTTCGTCTCTGGTCAGTGGTTGAATGGCTTAGATACAAGGGATATAGTTATTGAACCCTTGTCATGGTCAGACCATTCTCTCCTCAGACTTGACTTCCTGACCGCTACGCCCCACCGCAGGGAGGCGGAACTGATCAGGTGGTTCCGCCCCAGGCGCCTGATGGATCCTGATAGGTTCCAGATGGAGCTTGGGCCATTTCCTGAGACTCTGGCGCGTGACTCAATGGAAGACCTGGTGGACGCCTGGGATAGGGCGGCCGCTGGTGCTTTAGATCGGGTCGTGCCTTTTAATTTTATTAATTTTAATTTTATTAAATTTCTATACTGCCCTTCTCCCGAAGGACTGAGGGCGGTAAACAGCCAGAAGATAAAACACAGAAATACAAAATTTAAAATAAATTAAAATGAATTAAATAATTTAGGCTGAATTTTAAAATACCCCATAATTAAACAGATTAAAATTTATGTTTAAAATTTAAGTTTAAAAGAGGAGATGATTTAAGCCAGGCCAGTTTGATGAAATAAAAACGTTTTAAGCGCGCGACGGAAGGTGCGAAGATCCGGGATCCTCCGTATCTCCGGGGGGAGCTCGTTCCAGATCGTAGGTGTCCCCACAGAGAAGACTCTCCCCCTAGGGGCCGCCAGTCGACATTGTTTGGCTGACGGCACCTGGAGGAGCCCCTCTCTATGGGAGCGTAGTGGCCGGTGGGAGGCTATTGGTGGTAGCAGGCGGTCCCGTATATAACCAGGTCCTAAGCCATGGAGCGCTTTAAAGATGGTAACCAAAACCTTGAAGTGCACTCGGAAGACCACCGGGAGCCAGTGCATCTCGCGCAGGAGAGGTGTTACATGGGAGCTCCATGTTGCTCCCATAACCACCCGCGCGGCCGCACTCTGCGCCAGTTGGAGCCTCCGAGTGCACCTCAAGGGGAGCCCAAGTAGAGAGCGTTACAATAGTCCAGACGAGAGGTGACGAGGGCGTGAGTGACTGTGTGTAGGGAGTCCCGATCCAGAAAGGGACGCAACTGGCGGATCAGGCGAACCTGATGAAAAATCCTCCGGGTCACGGCCATCAAGTGCTTTTCTAAAGACAGCCGTGAATCCAGGAGGATGCCCAAGTTGCGAGCCCTTTCCGTGGGGGCCAATGGTTCACCCCCAATAGTCAGCAATGGCACCAGCTGACTATATCAGGACGTCGGAAACCACAGCCACTCAGTGTTGGATGGGTTGAGCCTGTGCCTGTTCCTCCCCATCCAGATCTGTACGGCCTCCAGGCACCGGGACATCACTTCAAGGGCATCGTTGGGGTGGTCCGGGGTGGAGATGTACAGCGGCTTTGACCCGGAGCCGAATCTGCCCAGCTCCTTGGTTCCCCAAGGAGCTGAGGGGGATGAATTGCCGGAAAAGACGCCTAAAGAGTAGTTGGAGGGCCAGTCGCTCTGAATCTGACCGTACACTAGTGAGGTGTTATATCAAGACCTGCTTAGTGGCGATAAAGGCGGCGAAGTGTAATTACTTTTCCGCTCTTATCGCGTCGGCAGAAAATTGCCCAGTGCCTTGTTTAGGGTGACCCGCTCCCTTCTCCATCTGGGAGTGCGGGAAGACCCCTTGCAAGGTCGTGCTGAGGATTTTGCGCATTATCTGCACGATAAAGTCACTCAAATTCAGGAAGGCTTGGACTCTGGGTAGATACAGGCGGGTTGTCCGAGGTGTGTCTTGAGACTGTTATCTAAGATGAGTTTGACCCTGTGACCCCCGAGGACGTGGACAGGATGCTGGGGAGGTTGAACGCAACCTCATGTTTATTGGACCCGTGTCCCTCCTGGTTGGTGCTGGCTACCCGGGAGGTTACATGAGGCTGGCTCCAGAGGATTATAAATGCTTCCTTGAGTGAGGGTTTCTTGCCTCCCGCCTTGAAAGAGGCGGTGGTGAGGCCCCTCCTCAAGAAGCCCTCTCTGGACCCAGCTGTTTTGGTAAACTATCGTCCAGTTTCCAACCTTTGCTTCTTGGCAAAGGTTGTTGAGAGTGTGGTTGCGCGACAGCTCCCGCAGTACCTGGATGAAACCGTCTATCTAGATCCATTCCAGTCCAGCTTCAGGCCCGGGAACAGCACGGAAACGGCATTGGTCGCGTTGGTTGATGATCTCTGGAGGGCTCGGGACAGAGGTTGCTCCTCTGTTCTGGTCCTATTAGACCTCTCAGCGGCTTTTGATACCATCGACCATGGTATCATGCTGCGCCGGTTGGAAGGGATGGGAGTGGGAGGCACTGTCTTACTGTGGTTCTCCTCCTATCTCTCCGACTGGTCGCAGTCTGTGTTGGCTGGAGGGCAGAGGTCGACCTCAAGGCACTTGGTTTGTGGGGTGCCACAAGGGTCGGTCCTCTCGCCTCTCCTGTTCAACATTTATGTGAAGCCGCTGGGCGAGATCATCCGTGGTTTTGGGATGCAGTACCATCTGTACGCTGATGACACCCAGCTGTACATCTCCACCCCAGACCAACCCAACGATGCCCTTGAAGTGATGTTCCGGTGCCTGGAGGCCGTGCGGGTCTGGATGGGGAGGAACAGGCTCCGACTCAATCCCTCCAATACTGAGTGGCTGTGGCTGCTGGCGTCCCGATATAGTCAGCTGGTGCCATCGCTGATTATTGGGGGCGAGACATTGGCCCCCACGGAGAGGGCGCGTAACTTGGGTGTCCTCCTGGACACACGGCTGTCTTTAGAAGAGCATATGACAGCCATGGCCAGGTGGGCTTTCTATCAGGTTCGCCTGATACGCCAGTTGCGCCCCTTTCTGGATCGGGACTCCCTATGCACGGTCACTCATGCCCTCGTCACTTCCCGCCTCGACTACTGCAATGCTCTCTACATGGGGCTCCCCTTGGGGAGCACTCGGTGGCTCCAACTGGTGCAGAATGCAGCTGCGCGGGTACTTATGGGGGCGACATGGCGCTCCCACGTGACACCTCTCCGCAAGCTGCATTGGCTTCCAGTGGTCTTCCGAGTGCGCTTCAAGGTGTTGGTTCTCATCTTCAAAGTGCTCCATGGCTTAGGACCCGGTTATTTATGAGACCACCTTCTTCCTCCGATCACCTCCCACCGGCCAATACGCTCCCACAGAGAGGGCCTCCTCAGGGTGCCGTCTGTCAGGCAATGTCGGCTGGCGACCCCCCGGGGAAGAGCCTTCTCTGTGGGGGCATCCGCCCTCTGGAATGAGCTACCCTCTGGGATACGACTAATTCCGGACCTCCGGACCTTCCACCGGGCCCTAAAGACTTTTTTATTTCAGCAAGCTGGGCTGGGTTAAAAATCTTTTAATTGGGGAATTTTATGGGCAAGGGGTTTTAAATTGGAGAAGCCAAAGATAATTTAATTTCTTTTTAATGTATTTTAATATTTGTATTGTATGTTTTTAATTTTGGCTGTTCACCGCCCCGAGTCCTTCGGGAGAGGGGATGGTATAAAAATTTAATAAATAATAATAATAATAGTAATCCTGTCTTTGTTCTATGTTTATATTCTCTATCGCCTGTCTGGGTACAGTCCATATAGGTATCTTGTCATTTAATTTATATTTATATTTCTTCCAGACACGCAATAAAGCATTCCTTAATATATAACTTTTAAAAGACCTATCAACCTTCTTGTCATATACTAAATAAGCATGCCAGCCGAAAACCAAATCATATTCTTCTATTTTCAATATTCTTTCATTTGTTAAATTAATCCAATCACTAATTGCTGATAAAACAGCTGCTTCATAGTATAATTTTAAGTTGGGCATTTTCAAACCTCCTCTTTCACGTATATCTTGCATTATTTTCAATTTAACTCTTGGTTTCTTCCCTGCCCAAAGAAAATTATTAATGCCCTTCTGCCATTCTTCCAAGTTCGTATCCTTTTTAAGTATTGGTATCATTTGAGGCCTCCCACCCATCTTGATTTCGCAGCTGCTTCTTATGGCCCTTGTTGGTGCTGGGCATGCCTTGGGCACTCGGGGAGATGCTCCATGTGCTCTCTGGGTCAGCGATTGTTTCTCTCCACCACTGCTTGCTGGGAGAGCATCTAGTGCAGCACAGTGAAATTTACCAGCCATGAACCGCCGCTTTCCTCTAAGTCCCATCCGGAAAGTGCTGTGGCAGAGAGAAGCATCCAGGTTGAATGCTGTGGCGGCTCACAGCTGCTAAATTGCACAAGACACTCTCCCAGCAAGAGCAGCAGCGGAGAGAAGCACCTACTGACCTGGAGAGCACATGGAGCATCTCCCTGAGCGACCAAGACTTGACAATGGACGGAAGAAGAGGCTGCAAGATCGCCACTGTAGTGCTTTCTGGATGGGACTTCTTACAGGTAAGAGCTGTCCGTCCATTCCCAAACTACTTCGGCCCTCCTGTCCCCCCGCCCCCGCTGCCATCCCACGACCCTTCGGCTTAGTGCTGCAGGCCCCAGGCTGAATAAATTGCTCCAGCCCAGGGGGCTGTAGTTTTAGGCCGGGGGGGACGGCATGCGGGCGAAGCCTGGGGCTAGGCCTGAGTGTGGGAATGGCGCATTCCTCGACCCGGCTGAGGTGAATGGCGAGTTGGTGGAGGCTCTGCAGCAAGGTCGGAGCCAGGGAATGGTGCATTCCCCAGCCAGGCAAGCTCCGGGGATGGTGGGGCGGGGGCATCTAGCTAGGTTCCAGCGTGGGATGGAGCCGTGGCAATAAAGCAAACCAGGCAAGCTGGAGGCCGGGGACGATGGGGGGTCAGCTAGCTAGGCTGCGACTCGCAGGTTTACTTGCTGCTCAGTTGGGCCGCAGGCACTGCATGGGAAGGCAGGTAAGCCGCAGAGACTGTATGGTCAACGCAAGCGTGGACCCACACATTGTTATATGCTGGAGAGGTGAGATGAGGAGTGACTGACCAGGGTGGGGTGGGTGGGCGGGGTGGGGTGAACAGACAAAGCAGTGAGGAACAGGAGGCGGGGCGAGTGGTTGCTGAGTGTGTGGGCGGGAGTGGAGCCAGCCAGAGGTGGTAGGTTCTCTAAACTACTAAAAATTTCCACTACCGGTTTGCCCAAACCAGCTGAATATCACTTCTGAACTGCAGCCCCTAAATTTCCATCAACATTGCTTTTACAAGTCAAAAGTGAAAGCGGAGTTTTGAGAATAGACCAAACATTTACTTAAATTATTGCAGTTTCATTTTTATAAGAACTTCATATGAAGTAGGATTTAAGAATTTAACAAGTACAGATCATCCAAAAATTAGGAAGATTATTTATTCAACCCTTTGCTTGCTAATAATCCATCTGCAAATAATTCTATTTCTCACTTGTTTTTACTGATTTATGTTGATTTTAGATGTTTGTTAGAAACCATAACCATCCAATATCTTAGCCCATGTATAAATTTCTTTGTCCTGTTTGGAATACTAACCTTATACAGCAAATTGCATGCTCAGAATCACTGAAATTAGTTACAAATGCCTCTCATTTTCAGAAATCTTCAAGAATTTGTTGAGGCTAGGAATTAGCACTAAAAACACTCAAGGTTGTGGTTCAAACAGCTCAGTTCCTACAGAATTTTATCCATGGAAGTGGCTTTCTTGCTGTACACATTTATCTATCTGAAAATAGAATGAGGAAAAGTGAAGTGTTGTATGAGTAATTCTGGTGCTCCATTTAATAATAATATATTTTAGGGCTTTTCTACACTAAGCTGTTGGTCTCCCTTGCTTAAACTGGCTGGAAATGCTGCCTTAAGAAATGTCTTCCCTATTTTCCACCTCTTCCTCACCAGCCATGATAATGAACAACTGTGCAGATTATAGCACCTGATAAGTGGATTCCCCACTTCTTTACCTTTCCTGGATTACAGTAGGTAAACACATATTTCAATTTCATCTGCTGGAGGGGGGAATTCGATTATTTCATTGTTCTATCAGTATAATCTGTGATTATATGTGCTTTCCCCAGATTTTATAATTCTGCTAGTAAACTTGCAAAATAAATCCCAAACAAGTAATTTTAAAAATCTTGTTAACTTTAAGATGTCACTTGGGAATTTTGGGAGTTGAATTTTACTCATCTTAAAATTGCCAAGGTTGAGAAACATTGCTATAGAGCCGTGTTGGCGAACCTATGGCATGCGTGCCGGAAGTGGCACGCAGAGCCATGTTGCCTGGCACGCGTGGCGTCGCCCATTCCTCTTCCGGGTTTCCAGGGTACGCATGCGCACCAGCCAGCTAGTCTGCAGGTTACTGGTGCGCATGCGCTGCCTGGAATCCACGTGGGCTGGCGCGGGGGAGGACAGATATGGCTGCCTGGATGCTGCCTGGAGCGCGAGGGTGGCAGAAGGAGCCGCTGCTGCCTTGTAGCCGGCGCAACCAGCCTGCTGCTACAGCCTGCCACCATCCTCTCCTCCGCCAACTACTCCTGCCACCACTGGGGAAGAGGAGCGCAAGAACCACCGCCACCGGGTGCAAGGGGGTGGTGGGAAGGATCTGCGGTCTGGGGCTTCCCTGTCTCCACACCCAAGCAGGCTGTCCAGGGAAAGGGATTGAAGCCCCAGCCTGCTGCTTCTGGCGCTGGCACCCCCTCAACCCTGGCAACAGCGGCTCTTGTGGTGCCTCTTCCCTGGCAGCACCAGGAGCAGGACTTCCTGTGGGTTTTTTCCCCCTTCGCACTGCAACGAATGAAGAATGGGGATGGCGGTGGGAGCAACCTGCTTAGCCCTTTTCTGGAGGAGCTGGAAAGGGGGATGGGGATGGCGTTGTCTTCGTTATTCCGAGGCAGGGCTGTTTGGGCCAGTCGATTCTTGTTGTGCCACAGAGGCTTGTAAAGCTTGGGCTGAGCCTGCGGGCTGCCAGGTCTGGAACCGGCAGCAGCTTTTTCCTGCCCCTGGACAGCCTGGACGGGTCTGGAGCTCGGCTGGGGAGACAGGGAAGCCCCAAAAGCAGATCTTTCTCCCACCCCCTTTTCCCCAAGGGAGCCGGTCATTGCACTGCCAGAAGCAGCAAGTGGGGCCTCAATCCCTGCCCCTGGACAGTCTGCTCGGCTGGGGAGAAGGGAAGCCCCGAAAGCAGATCTTTCCCCCACCCCCTTTTCCCCAACGGAGCTGGTCATTGGGCTGCCAGAAGCAGCAAGTGGGGCTTCAATCCCTGCCCGTGGACAGTCTGCTTGGCTGGGGAGAAGGGAAGCCCCGAAAGCAGATCTTTCCCCCACCCCCTTTTCCCCAAGGGAGCCGGTCATTGCGCTGCCAGAAGCAGCAAGTGGGGCTTCAATCCCTACTCCCGAAAGCCCAAAACAAGTCGCGGTAGGGGAGGCACAAAGCGCATGTGGGGGACTGTGCATGCTCAATGCAGAACGTATGCATGGGGGTGTGCGTGCAATGTGGGGCGCATGCGTGGGGTGTCACGTGTGCATGCACATGGGTGGGGGGTCGCATTGCATTATGGGTGCTGGCACGCGCGGGCGTTATCACGCACACACACACACACTTCCGGCACACAAAGAGAAAAAGGTTCGCCATCACTGCTATAGAGGGTTGGGAGCAGTAACAAGAGAGAGGAGGTGTTTCTGGCACAGTGCACAGTGGTCAGTTGGAGTTGGAAGTGTTTGCCTCTAATGAAATGGGAAATGGTCACAGGCCCATATTTGGGCAGAGTTAAGCCAATCATGTGAAAATCTTTACTGGATATATCTCTTACAAAATATAAATACTCACATTTAGAATGATATGTAAAATCCCTAAGTATATTTTATGTTTCTAGATAGAGATGGCTGTGTAGTTAAAAATGCTTTCCATTATGCTTTATTTGCAATTGAATGTCATGTTTCTCGTCAAATTCAAGTGTAAATTTTTGTAGGATTAGAATTGTGTAATGTTAGGGTTCATTAAAAATTAATGAGCAGGGTGGCTTTATTTGTCTATCTAGAGCATGAGTTTAAACCTTTTCCATCTCATGGCACAATGGTAAGGTACTAACATTTCCGCAAAACCAGAAATCACATGATATCACAGGTTGCTGGGAGAAAAGGAGGCAGTCTACCCCTAGTGTTATCAAAAGTGATCTTCTGGTTCAACAGTTCACAGCACTTTCTGTCATTTATTTGTGGCTCACCCATGTGGCATACCTGCAGATCTTTTACAGCACACAAAAAAATGCCTTGATAAAGCAGTTGAAAACCACTGATCTAGAGTTTTACGCACCCCCTGAATACACAAATGGTGATTGTAGCTTAGCCCCATGCTCTTCCATGTTTTCCTCAACTACCAGTACATTGGTAGAAATATGAAGGGCTCCATTTTAAGATAGTCAATCAAGATGTCTTGGATGTTTTTGTGAAATAATTGTAACTTAGTAAATTCGTAACGTTTTATAACCAATAGTCCTTCAAAAATTCCTTTTAAATGAGCCTTGTTATTGTCAGTTTTAAAACATGCATTTTTATTGCCATGATAACTCATTGGTTTATTAAAAGTATATTCCTTTTCATAATTGAACTAAAACAATGATGATTTAATAAAAGATCATTAAGAATATGTCCTTTAGGACAATAAGCTGTTCTAATTACCATATTTTTTGGAGTATAAGATGCATCTTTATCCCCCCCCCCAAAGAGGGTGAAAATCTGGGTGCGTCTTATAAACCGAATATAGCCCCGCCCACCTATTGGCCCCCACCCTTTGGAGGTTGTCATCCTCCGTGTGTCGCATTTTCCGGCAGTTCCAGGCAACAGGGATCCTCAATTTTGATAACGAGCAGCACAGATCTTTTTATCTGTTTAAAACAAACCCTATCACTCTACACGCATTTAACTGGAGTGGATGGGATGGGGGATGATTTTCATGGGGGCAGAAGAGGGACTTGGCACCAAAAGCTCCACTCTCGAGACGCCCCCATCTTCCTACCTATAGCCATAGGCATTGAAAGCCTGGCTTCGGGGAGGAAAAACAGCATCGTGTTTTCGGGCACTGTGCAGGAGGTGTAAGGCAAGGCACTGCCACCCGAAAACACTCTTGCTGCGATTTCCGCTGCCTGGATATCTCTGCTGCCTCCTCGATTCCAAAAACAGGGCATGCAGAGGCAAAAAGAGAGCATCATGTTTTTCAGGCGGTTCCAGGCGGTGGAGACCGCAGCAACAGTGTTTTCAGGTGGCAGCGCCTTGCCTTACGCCCCCTGCTCAGTGCCCACTTTGTCAACCGAGTTCCAACTTCTGCGCTTCCCTAAGCCTCTTCCGGAATCAGGCTCTGACCAAGGCAGCAAAGGTCCAGGGGGCTTGCCGGGAAGCCTGGCACCGTTTACAAGATGGCAGTGTTCAGGAGGACTGAAGTGCTACGTCTCTATCGGGCCTTGCTGTGAGAAAGCCAGGCTTTCAACACCTATGACTATAGGTAGGAAGACAGGGGCATCTCGAGAGTGGAGCCTTCGGTGCCAAGTCCCTCTTCTGCCCCCATGAAAATCATCCCCCCCACCCACTCCAGTTAAATGCACGTAGAGTGATAGGGTTTGTTTTCAATGGATAAAAATATCTGTGCTACTCATTGTCAAAATCCAAGTGGAAGTGAGGACGCCACTAATCCTGATGCTGGTAGGCAGAGGCAGATTTTTTTTTTTGTTTTCCTTCCCAAAAATTAAGGTGCATCTTATAGTCCGGTGTGTCTTATAGTCCGAAAAATATGGTAGCATTGTTCAGAAATATAGTCTTCTGAGATAAAGTTAGCTTTCAAGGTTGATTTTTTTTCAACAAAAGGGCATATTAAAAAATAAATTTACAACAATGAATAGAGTATATAATTTCACTTCCAGACAATTATATTTGAGAAGAGGAATGAGTTGGATTTATGAATACCCCAACGTTCAGCAACAGTAGAGCATTGAAAATGCATAAACTTCAGACAGAAAGAATTCAACAGCATAGATTGGTTTGGTGACCTACTTAGATTCACATGAGTTTTAAGGTATGTTGCTACTTTTTCAGACATTTAAAAAGAGCTTTGGTAGTACAGTGGTCTAAAGCACCCTGTTATTAAGACCAGCTGCCTGCAATTACTGCAGGTTCGAATCTCACCAGGCTCAAGGTTGACTCAGCCTTCCATTCTTTCTAGGTAGGTAAATTGAGGACCCAGTTGTGGGGGCAATAAGCTTTCTTTGTATAAATATACAAAAGGATGAAGGCTATTGCTTAGCACATTGTAAGCCGCCCTGAGTCTCCGGAGAAGGGTGGCATATAAATCAAAATTAAAAAAAACAAAAAACAATATAAAGCAGAAGAAACTATCTGTACTCCTGACGTTATTGAAGAAAGTCAGTCAGGATCAAAAGTATAATTTATTCAAATTTCTAAGTATAATACCAGGCTTTTAATTTGTCACAATGCTATGTGAATGATTACATGAAAGATTTTTGAATACATATGTCAGTATATGTTAATAGACTGAAATTACACCCTCATATAAATTTGCCCCCAGATTCTTCTGTGTGAGATGAATAGTTATGTCAGTATGTTTAATAATCTGCTGGATCTGTGCTGGTCATAAGCCATTGGTGGTCCACTGTGGTATACTTTTATTTGATTATACAACATACTTAAACAGATTAGAGAATTAATCTATTTTCTGTCTTTTTACAACATATTCAATTGCAAAGCTATCAGGCTGGATTCATGCAACCAGCTAGGTCTTGAAAAAAGTAATCAAAATTAGAAATAAAAGTGAGCAGCTGCTTACCATATTTTTTGGAGTATAAGACGTACCAGAGTATAAGACGCACCTTAGTTTTTGGGGAGGAAAATTTTTAAAAAAGCTGACTGGTGGGTTTAGTTTAGTTTAGTTTAGTTTATTTTGGATTTATATACCACCCTACTCCCGAAGGACTCAGGATGGTGAACAGCCAAAGATAAAACACATATAATATAAAATTTAAAAAACAATTTAAAACACATTAAATAAATTTGGCCCATACTGATTAAAACACCCCTATTTTTAAAAACAAATTAAAATTAGACAATTAAAAGGAGTTAGGCCAGCCCAACCTGCTGGAATAAAAAGGTCTTCAGGGCACGACGGAAAGTGCGTAAATCTGGGATCCTCCGTATCTCCAGGGGGAGCTCATTCCAAATGGCAGGTGCCCCCACAGAGAAGGCTCTTCCCCTGGGGGCCGCCAGTCGACACTGACCGACGGCACCCTAAGGAGTCCCTCTCTGTGGGAGGGTACTGGCCGGTGAGAGGCTACTGGTGGCAAAAGGCGGTCTCGTAGGTATCCAGGTCCTAAGCCATGGAGCACTCTAAAGATGGTAACCAGGACCTTGAAGCACACCCAGAAGACCACCGGGAGCCAGTGCAGCTCATGCAGGAGAGGTGTTACATGGGAATGCCAAGTTGCTCCCATAACCACCTGCCCGGCCGCATTCTGGACCAGTTGGAGCCTCTGGGTGCTCCTCAAGGGGAGCCCCATGTAGAGAGCATTACACTAGTCCAGGCAGGAAGTGATGAGGGCATGAGTGACCGTGCGTAAGGAGTCCCGATCCAGAAAGGGACGCAACTGGCGAATCAGGTGGACCTGATAGAAAGCTCTCCCGGCCACAGCCGTCAGATGCTCTTCTAAAGACAGCCGTGTATCCAGGAGGACACCCAAGCTGCAAGCCCTTTCTGTGGGGGCCAACGACTCGCCCCCAATAGTCAGTGCTGGCACCAACTGACTATATCGGGACGGTGGAAACCACAGCCACTCGGTCTTGGATGGGTTGAGGCTGAGTCTGTTTCTCCCCATCCAGATCCGCACGGCCTCCAGGCACCGGGACATCACTTCAAGGGCATCATTGGGGTGGCCCGGGGTGGAGATATACAACTGAGTGTCATCAGTGTACTGGTGGTACTTCACTCCGAAACCACGGATGATCTCACCCAGTGGCTTCACATAAATGTTGAACAGAAGGGGCGAGAGGACCAACCCCTGTGGCACCCCACATATAAGTTGCCTCGGGCTCGACCTCTGCCCCACTGCCAACACAGACTGCAACTGGTCAGAGAGAAAGGAGGAGAACAACCGCAACACGGTGCCTCCCACCCCCAACTCTTCCAACCAGTGCAGCATGATACCATGGTCGATGGTATCAAAAGCCGCTGAGAGGTCTAATAGGACCAGGACAGAGGAACAACTCCTGTCCTGAGTCCTCCAGAGATAATCAACCAATGTGACCAATGCCGTTTCCATGCTGTACCCAGGCCTGAAGCCCGACTGGAACGGATCTAGATAAACCGTTTCATCCATGTACTGGGGAAGCTGTTGCGCCACCACACTCTCAACAACCTTCACCACAAAGTGAAGGTTGGAGACTGGACGATAATTTGCTAACACTGCTGGGTCCAGGGAAGGCTTCTTAAGGAGAGGCCTCACCACCGCCTCTTTCAAGGCGGCGGGAAAGTCACCCTCACTCAATGAAGCATTAATAATCCCCTGGAGCCAGCCTCGTGTAACCTCCCGAGAAGCCAGCACCAGCCAGGAGGGACACGGGTCCAATAAATATGTGGCCGCGCTAAGCCTACCCAGAATCCTGTCCATGTCTTTGGGGGTCATAGGGTCAAACTCTTCCCAGATAACATTCTGAAGACCTGCCTCCATCACCTCTCCTGAATCTACCCAGTCAGAGTCCAGGTCTTCCCGAATCTGAGCGATTTTGTCATACAGATACTGCACAAAGTCCTCGGCCCTACCCTCCAAGGGGTCCTCCTGTGCTCCCAGATGGAGCAGGGAGCAGGTCACCCTAAACAGGGCGGCCGGGCGGTTATCTGATGATGCAATAAGAATGGAAAAATAATTACATTTTGCCGCTTTTATCACCACTAGGTAGGTCTTTAATATGAGACCTTACCAGTGTTCGGTCGGATTCGGAAAGGCTGGCCCTCCAACTGCTTTCCAGGCGTCTTTTCTGGCCCTTCATCTCCCTCAGCTCTTCGGTGAACCAAAGAGCCAAGTGAGATCAGCGCCGGGTCAGAGGCTGCAAAGGCACGACCCGGTCCAAAGCTCCACCGGCCGCCCTATCCCAGGCGGCCACCAGGTCTTCAGTCAAATCGTGAGCCAGAGCCTCAGGGAATGGCCCAAGCTCCATCTGGAACCTATCCGGATCCATCAGGTGCCTGGGGCGAAACCACCTCATCGGTTCCGCCTCCCTGCGGCGGGGTGTAGCGGTTCGAAGGTCAAAGCGAAGGAGAGAATGATCCGACCATGATAAGAGCTCAATCACTATGTCCCCTATCTCAAGATCACTTAGCCACTGACCAAAGACAAAAACCAAGTCCAGAGTATTTCCCCCCTTGTCAGTAGGGCCATGAACTATCTGGGTCAGGTCCATAGCCGTCACGGAAGCCATGAACTCCCGGGCTGTCTCAGGTGCTTCACTGACGAATGGCAGGTTAAAATCCCCCATGACCATAAGCTGGGAGTGTCAACCGCCACCCCGGCTATAACGTTGAGCAGTTCGGGCAGGGCCGCTGCCACGTGGCAGGGAGCCAGGTACGTAATCAGCAAGCCTGTTAAGGATATTGTTGTATTACCAACCAGCAGAGTGTAGAGCACAGAGAAACATTGCTAAGAGCAATGAATAAGAGATATGCAAACTGGTTTATCAAAAGTTTACTTTATAGTGAAAAAACAATCTCATAGTCTTTAAATCAATCCAAGTCTTTGCCAGTTAAATCAGTCCAGTGATACAAAAATCTTCTTACCACACAAATAGTAGTTGATTAGAATAACAAACTCACTCTGGTTCACAAACCACGATGGTAGCAGATCCATCAAACGATGATAGCACAATGGTTGCAACTCCACACACTATGGTAGCTTATCATAGCAACTCCTCACACAATGGTAGCATATCATATCATCTTCATCAAACTGAATACGTTACAGTACCTCGCTTAATACGTTACAACCAGTCATTACCTAATTACAGCATGACTCAGCATTACAATGAATCAGCAGGAAAACTTTAAAGTCACACAATACATATTCATATTAAAGTCACAGAACACATATATTGCCTGGACAACTTGTTAGGCTCAAACCATATCCTAACAAAGCCCATCGGTACCCCATGACCCCACTTCACAAGGAGGGTCTCACACCAGGCAATCTGAGGAACAGTGGCCTCCCTCGGACCAAGATCTTCTTTTATGACAACTGCCACCCCCCTGCCCCTCCCCTGTGAACTCGGCTGATGAAATGTGCAGAAACCACGTGGGCACATTTTAACGAGGGGGAGCCCCCCTCCTGGCCCAACCAGGTCTCGGTGATACCCGTCAGGTCCGCTCCCCCCTCCTGAACAAGATCACAAATGAGGGGGGCTTTACCACGGACCTGGCGTTGCATAACATCAGGGCACCCCAGGCCCTGAGGATCTGTGCAACCTGGGGAACGAGAGGAGCACTGGGGGCCGGAGCGCACCACCGCTTGAAGACAGCAAGCGCGCACTCCCACAATATGATATGGCCCCCTGCTCCCACCATATCTGCCCCTCCCACCCACAGTACTGATGGAATGGCCATCATTGGTACAAACTCTAACCCTCTCTTTGACCCCGAGCCCCGCATCTCCCATGCCATGTCCCCCAGCTGGACCGCCCCCCTCGGTGGGTTTTCCCCCAGACCCACAACTCTAGTTCCAATCCAACCCTCCCCCTGGAACCCCTTAAAAAATTAACTAAAAATTCCTCCCAGAATACCCCCAATCAGCTGTTCCCAGAGGTGAATTTTAGCAACAGGTTCGTTGGTTGTTAGCTCTGTGCCTTGCTTATTTTTCTGCCTCTGAAACTTCTGAAATTCTGCTTCAGAAAGGACATTTTTTTTTCTGCCTCTGAAAGCCTTTGAAACAGAGCTTCAGAAAAAAAGGCTTTTTTTCTGAAGCTTCTTTCAGAGGCTTTTTTTCTGAAGCTTCTTTTAGAGGCTTTTATTCTGAAGGACTATCTGTACTCTATTCAATCTCCTTTCTTTGGTATTGGTATTGGTATGTACATTAACCTCTTCCCATCTGTTGGTTATTGTGTCATTCACCAGATTTGTTAACATAGTTTGGTTAGAACCTTTACTGATTCTTCTTTTGTTGCTTGCCATATTATTTTAAATAAAAGCCTTTCAGAGACTTTTTTTCTGAAGCTTCTTTCAGAGGCTTCTTTCAGCCTCTGAAATCTCCGTTTGCGAGGCTGGACGAGGCTACATTTGGAGTATAATATGCACCCAGATTTTCATCCTCTTTGGGGGGAAAAAGGTGTGTCTTATACTCCGAAAAATATGTAATTTGTAAATAATCTGATTATGTATGTTGTATGAACACAGTTTTTGTTTATATCATCTGCAAACTAGTTGCAGGAGAAGCAGATGGTTTTGTATCTTTTGCATCTTTTTAATTTTATATAATTGTACTTTCACTGTTTTTTCCTCCTTTTTTATTCCTATTATTTCACTATTCATTATTTCACTATTGTTATTTTTACATTTTTATTACATTTTTCCATTTCATTGTTGTAAGCTGCCCTTGATGAGATAGGCAGCAAATAAATTTAACAAACAAAAAATAAGTCATTTTGTATCTTTTAACACTATTTTGTGTCCTATCATTCCCGGCTGTGTTTGAATTGTGTTAGACGTAAGAAGTGATTTTCAATAAATTCTGTCTCAGGGCCGGCCTGCTTCCTTCCTTCCTTCCTTTCAACGTGCCTTCCTGCCTCTCCCTCCCTCCCTCTCACACCTATTTATGTTAATAGTTGACAGTAGTGGGTTTTGGTGATAAGACTTGGTTGTGCAGTGACTTTGCAATCAGTTATGAAAGAATTCTGGTTGGAAAACCTTGCTTTAGTTACAGTCCTTCTGGGGTGGAGGTAATTTTTTACAGTGCCTGGAAAATGATAACTTGGGTGGGAGATACTTTAGAAATTACATGTACAATTGTCCTGACTTTGGAATCTGAACAAGTAGATGCTCTTGGTAAAAAATGCCATTAAAACTTCCTGATACTAGGCTGTTGGAAGAGCATCCTAGTATGCCAGTGTGAAAGCTCTCCTATGTGATAGGATGAGTAGATAATAAAAATATTTAGGATGGTAAAGGGAATAACAGAATAACAGAGTTGGAAGAGTCCTTGGAGGTCTTCTACTCCAACTCCCTGCTCAAGCAGGAAACCCTATATTATTTCAGACAAAATAATATAAAAAACCTCCAGTGTTGGAGCATCCACAATTTCTGGAGGCAGGCCATTTCACTGATTAATTGTTCTAACTGTGAGAAAAGGATAGTTTTAGGTTGGTTCGCTCCTTGATTAGTTTTTGTCCATTGCTTCTTGTTCTGCCTTCTGGGGCTTTGGAAAATAGGTTGACTCCCTCTTCTTTGTGGCAGCCCCTTAAGTTGTAAGGTATAAGAATTTGTTGTAGTGAAGATGTGAAATATTAGTTCTGTTTCCCAGGAGAAGAAGACTGAGAGCAAACTTGTTTAAACATGAATAAGTACTCATTTGTGGCAATAAGGATGACAACTTGTGCTTACCTTTCTGCTGTTATAGTATGAGTGAATGATGCCTAAGTAGACAGATTCAGGCTGACCTTTGTGGAAGTAGGGTGCAGGAGGTCCTCTGTGAGGTTTTATTCTCACACAGTGAAAAGCAAAATAACAAAATAGCTTTTGCAAAAATAAGGAAAAAATGAAAAAAATGACAGGCTGATGGTTTATTCTACTTTTGATTTGCTGGCTGTTACTAGATTACCCTTATATTGTTTCTTCTAAGATACATGCATTAATTCATAGCAGTAGTTCCTGTTATGCTGTTATCCATAGAATTGTCTATGCTTGCAAAACTATTATTCTGTATTGAAATTGGCCATACTTTTATTCAGTGCCGATATTTTCAGTAATTGCATCTAATCAGATAATATAATCAAATTGTCCTTTATGAAGAACCATGTGTTCTTTCCCTAGCTAGTTTCAAGAAAAGTCATTCATTTGCCCCAGCCAATCAACGGAGGGACCAGCAGGTACATCCTAACCACTGTGGACTAGTGCAGTGTTGTTCCCTGTTAAATAAGGCTATTGCTTAACACATTGTAAGCTGCCCTGAGTCTCCGGAGAAGGGCGGCATATAAATCAAATTTAAAAAAATAAAATAAATTAATTAATGTTTGATTTAATGTGGCAGGCAGATAGTCTAATGCAGGGCTGTCAAACTCCTGGCCCATGGGTTGGATGCATCATGTGCTGGCCACGCCCACACCTGGTTTAGCGAAGGGGAAAAAAGTTCCGATACATCACGTGACACCGCTGTGATGATCTGAGTTTGACACCTCTGGTCTAGTGGAATAATCAGATCACTCTTAACTGCAGTATTTGAAATGGTAGCAAAAATATATCATCTTGCTTTTCATTTTCATAAAGCTCTCCAATAAATTAGTTTTCTGTTTGAATCCAGCAAATTTAATACTGATGAAAATAATGTAATCATTCTTCAGCTTTTTCTTGTTTCTGCCCCCTGTACATTTTATTTTGGATTGCTGCAATACAGTAATACTATCTGTGCAGTGAATAACATGTGGCTGGTTTCTGTATTTGTATAGTCATTAAATTGATTTTGTTTCTGCTTTGCATCTTGTCAGATACAAATCAGATCTCTGATACAGTTTCATCAGGAAGTAGCAGTGTTTTTTGAGTCAGGATGGGATAGCAAAGGTTAATACATTGAAAATATAATGGTATACTGGTAATAACTGAAGCTTTTTGTTGTGGAAGTATAGCAAATACAATCTATTATCTAGCTATTGGCCTTGATTTCTAAAGATTGATTTTCACTGAACAGAAGCACTGGCTTCAAATGTATAGCTTGATTGAGCTTAATTAAACATTAAGAGATTTGGAAATACTGAAATTATTCATAAATTAAGTCATATATTTAGAGGGTTTTTTGTCATACATTGATCCATTTTTATAATCACCACACCATTTGTTCCTGTTTTTATATTCTGTCCCTACCTTCGTCCAACTCTGTATGTAAGGACAATGTATGCAATATGGCAGCAAATTCGAAAAAAATGGTGGTGTCTCCAAAAATAGTCAAATAATTTTTTTTGATAATATTTAGAATTGTATTCATTAGATTTACATCCTACTTACAATTTGTGAGCGCTTCTCTTTATCTCTTACATCAACAACTCTGAAAGAGAGTGTGACTGGTCCGAAGTCAGATGTATGTAAGTTGATAGCAGTCATCAGAGAAAAGTAGTTTGCATATATTGATTCTTTATGGCATTTCTGAAAGTTTAGAACTCAGATCCAAGGATTTCTTCTTGGGTCCCCCAGATGGCATTCCCTAGCAGACAGGATCTGGAGCAAACATGCCTCTCCTGCTGCTTCTGATCAGATAGTTAGCTGCAACAGGGGAGAAGTGGTGCTCAAATAATCTAGCATAAATGTTATTTCAAATATACTTTACATAATTGTATAGACATAGAAAATTCAATCAAAACCATTTCTTCGTGCCATATTTATAAAATATCTCTCCAAGGGTAACTGCTCCTCAGATCTTGCTCTATTACCTCATTATGCTGTGGTGGTGATGGTGATGGAAGGAACAAGCAAAGAACTTCAGTAATATAGGCCAAGAGATATATATTCCCAGAAAGGTCATCTAAGGTGAGAATTTTATTCCACCTAAAACAAGTAGGCATGTTTGGGATTTCAAATTGAAAAAAAAGATTAAATATTTAGGAATTTGGCTCACTGTAAGGTGTTCTTCAATAAAAGATGATAATTATAAAAAACTGATACAACAAATGAAAAAAGATTTAGAGATTTGGGGAAAATTACAGTTATCACTACTAGGAAGGATAGCAGTGATTAAAATGAATATATTGCTGAAATTATTATATCTATTCCAGGCAGTCCCTATAAAATTGGAAAGGAGATTCTTTGAGGAATTAAATAAAATAATTAAAAAATTATTTGGCTGGGTAAGAAAGCACCCAGTAATGGAAAATTATGGCTTTCCTCTATGGAAATAACTATGGCTTCTCTGTGGCTCAGGGAATTAAGCTTTGTTCAAGCTAGAAATAGTGGAATCCAATACTTGCTTGTTTTCACTAGTCAACCCCCCCTCCCCCCCCCCCCCCGATATGGAACAATGGCTAATCAAAGTTCAATTCTTCCTAATTCATTGCTGGTGCAAAACAGGAACAATCTGTAAATTCATAGAATCATAGAATAACAGAGTTCGATAGGACCTTGGTGACCTAGTCCAACCACCTGCTCGAGCAGGAGATCTTATGCTATTTGAGACAAATGGCTACCAGACTCTTCTTGAAAACCTCCAGTGATGGAGCACATACAACCTCTTGAGATGAGCTATTTTGCTGATTAATTGTTCTCATTGTCAGGAAGTTTCTTCTTTCTTCTAGGTTGGATGCCTCTTAATGATCTTCTACTCATAACTTCTTATTCTGCTCTCAGGTGTTTTACAGAATAGGCCAACTTCCTTTTCTCTGTGACAGCCCCTCAAATATTGGAAGAATATTATCTTAATGATATTATTTTACATTTCTAAAGTTTTGGCCTACAATTCCCATCATCCTTTGCCATTCACTATTCTCATTCCATCTGAGAATCTATCCATCTATTCTCATTCCATTGCCTGTAGAATTTTTGCTAGGCAATGCTTTAGGAGGCCAAAACAATTGGAGTCTAAATCTAAGAGGGTCAGATACAGTTTGAATGTTGCCACATGACTTGACTCTTTCTCCATGCCACAAATGGAAGAGATGGTACTACTTAAAATGGCACAAAACATTGGATGCGGCTAGTTTTTGTTTAGTTTTGGAACTGTTTTTCTTTGATTTTTAAACATGGTATGCTGCGCCAAAGGAACACTTAAAATTGCTGCTCTTGTTTGTAAGACTGTCACTGTAATTCTGCATCATACAGAGCTCTATAATTCGACACCGCAAATAGCCGAGCACAGTTGTGATTTTAAATTAGACAACTTTAATTAACTGCTGCAAAAAGTATATCTTGGTTTTGCAGTGTAAGTGCTACTATACTATTTACAGCATATATTTAAATAGAACAAACTTAGAAGCTCTGCAAAAAAATGATATTGAGGCAGGGGTGAAATCCAAAATTTTTCCCTACTGTGGGTATGGCTTGGTGGGCGTGGCAGGGGAAGTATATTGCAAAACCTCTCCACCCCACTCCAGGGGAAGGATATGGCAAAATCTCCATTTGCACCCCTCTCTGGGGCCAGCCAGAAGTGGTATTTGCCAGTTCCCGAATTGCTCAAAATTTCCGTTACCGGTTCTCCAAAACCTGTTAGAACCTGCTGGATTTCACTCCTGTATTGTGGGTACTTTAAAAAAGCCCGTAATATTGTTAGTGTTCTTTTAAATGTAATTTAGGTTTGTGTTATAAGCTATTATTTACTTTGTTTGATACTTAAAAGAAAATTTCCTATTAGTTGGGAGTAAATATATATGATAATCTCTCAGGCCTTTAAGATAGGTCAGGTTAGGAAATAGGCAATGCAAGTTGATAGGAGTGCTAGATTATTGTAAGGTATAATAACAAAATCTTGAAAGTATGATAAAGTTTCCCTCTGCCACTCTTAAACTAGGCAGATTTGTGGCAGGGTTATTTTCAATTTCTTTCTCATGACTTCTTTTTGAGGGCTTAGTTGTCTTTTATCTTGCCTTAACTCTTCCTTCATTTCTTCTTCAAATTTATCTCCATATATCTCTACACCAGTAGTGGGTTCCACTTACCTTCATTACTGGTTTGGAATCGGGAGCATGTGTGTGTGCATGCTTGCTTCGCTCATGTGCGGCGCTTCTGCACATGCTCAGAACCTTCAGCGCATGCGCAGAGTGTCCGTGATGATGTCTGGGGGGTGGGCGGAGCATCCCGCTGCCGCTACTACTGGTTCGCCCAAACTGGGGTGAACTGGTAGAAACCCACCACTGCTCTACACATCCTGGGTTCTGTGAGTGAAAAAAATCCAGTAAATGAGAAGTAGTTTCTAAATGATGTTTACTGAAACTTGGTGCACAACGATGTCCAATGTAGATTCTCCCATATGTTGAATTTCAATCCTCCTAGATCCCCAGTCAACATTCCTGAACCTTTGGCTGCTAGTGCCTCCTGCAACCCTCTGCCAGTGAAAATGGAGCTCAGGAGGGCCATGCACGCCCCTTGGGAACTCCATTTTTTGTTGTGGCGGCCTCCTGCAACCTTCTGTCAGCTAAAATGGAGCTTGGGAGGGCCAGGTGTAGCCCTTCCGAGCTCTGTTTTTGGCTGTGACAGCCTCTTGCAACCCTCTGCCAGTGAAAACGGAGTTTGGGAGCGCCACGCACGGTCCTCTGGAGCTCTGTTTTTGGCTGTGATGGCCTCTTGCAACCCTCTGCCAGAAAAAATGGAGTTTGGGAGGGTGGCACTCAGTTTTCGCTGGCAGATGCACTGTGGGCCGGTCCTTCGCTGTTTCCAGGGCAGCCCCGCAGGCCAGATCTTAGCACTCCACCAGCCAGATCTGGCCTGTGGGCCTTGAGTTTGACACCCGTGATTTAGGAGCTCACTTAAGTTTAACACTAAACCATAATTTAGCAGTTTGTCTGTGTTAGCCCTCTAAAGTAGCCCAGACTTGAAGCACAACAGTAACAGTAACAGAGTTGGAAGGGACCTTGGAGGTCATCTAGTCCAACCCCTTGCTCACGCAGGAGACCTAAACTAGGGATTCAAACTGCTGACCTTTCTGATTGACAAGCTCAGTGTCTTAGCCACTGAGCCACCTAGCCAGGCTGGCATGAATACTAATTCTATTTTAATTGTAAGGTTGTTTACATTAACAAATCTTGCAAGATTAAAATATTTCCTCCCTTCTTTCCTTTTACTCTCCAGAATATTAGGAAAGGTCCATTCTGAAATACTTTCCACATCCCCTGCCCTTCTGTATAAATTGTAGTATATTGGAAATAAGTCATGTGGCTTTAATTTGAATAAAGAATGATTTTAATTCTTTCACTCATTTTCTGAAGTGTTTGCAAAAAAGTAAACTCCTTTATTTACAATTAATTTGTAATTTGCATGCATTTTATTATCCATGGGTGATGGACATTTTACTTACTATTTTCATTCTGTGACCAGTTGCAGTCTTAGATCAAATTAAGATCATAACTCATTTCCACTCTGTTAAGCATCTTGGTTGAAAGCTAAATAACATAATTCTTGTCCTTAGCAGATAAACTCTGCAAATGTAAACATTAGTTGTAAAATTGGAATAAAACAACATTACAATCTCTCACCTTGCACCTTTTAGTTGCAAAACTAAAAGGTGCTCTGGTGGCTCAGTAGACTAAAGCACTGTTATTAACATCTACTTATATCTGCTGCCTGCAATTACTGCAAGTTCAAATCTCACCAAGCTCAAGGTTGACTCAGCCTTCCATCCTTTCTAAGGTAGGTAAAATGAGGACCCAGATTATGGGGGCAATAAGCTGACTTTGTATAAATATACAAAAGTATGAAAGCTATTGCTTAACACATTGTAAACCACCCTGAGTCTCTGGAGAAGGGCGGCATATAAATCAAATAAAAAAATAAAAAAAAAAAACTAAAAAAACCCTCCTGTGGCTCATTAGAAATTCTTAAATTGGCTGTTTCAGTTTAAAACTTGTACATTGAAATGTTTCGTGCTTTATGAACCTTCCAGTATTGAATTAAACAAATTATTTCTCTTTAAGTACTGCTGCTTGGGGAGAGAAGAAGTTTAGAAAAAGAAACCACAGAGATAAAAAAAGGTCTTAAGGTCTTACAAAAAAAGTCTTTGAATTTTTAGTTTTTGGTTTTGAGCTAAATTTCTTCTAATGATTTTATAATGCTGGTATGGATAATTAGATACATAACTGGTAGAGTAATGCAGTAGACCATATATGTGTGCATGTGTGAATTTTGTAGAATTGTAGCAAAAAGCCAACACTTTAGTAATACAGGAATGTATACAGAATGCAACATGTTATTCAAAAGAGAATACTGATAGGCAGATCTGTTCCAGATTTTGAAACATGTTTCTTCTTTAAGGATTTTTTAAAATTGGGAGCAGTTTATGCTGCAGTTTTCTTCAAGAAGTGGCTACATTTAAACAATGATTGATCTGGACCTTACAGCTTTAGCAAAATATACATTGTATGTGAGAAGAAAATGGCTTTGTGATTCTCATATCACATTGCAAGTCACGATTCTATAATTCCCTCCCCCTCTATGTTTATGTACAAAGGGATATTAGTTCTACTCACACAGTGGTGGGATTCAAATTTTTTTACTACCGGTTCTGTGGGCATGACTTGGTGAGCATGGCATGGCTTGGTGAGCATGGCTTGGTGAGCAGGGGAAGGATACTGTAAAATCTCCATTCCCCCCCACTCCAGGGGAAGGTTACTGCAAAATCCCCATTTCCTCCAGATCAGCTGGGTCTCGGGAGGCAGAGAATTGATGGGGGTGGGGCCAGTCAGAGGGGTATTTACCAGTTTTCCGAACTACTCAAAATTTCCGCTACTGGTTCTCTAGAAGTGGTCAGAACAACTACTTTCTCTGATCTGGAGTCTATAATCCTATTAATGTAACCCAAGATACTGTACCATTTTCCCTTTTAGCTGCTCCACCACATTAATGGCTCATGTATACCTTACCCAATAATAACATCCAAGGTTTTTTTCCCCCACAAGTACTACTGTCAAGCCAGATCTCCTCATCTTTTACTTCTTCCTTTCCTTTTTACAATATAATTAACCTTGTTTGAATATTCTTTCTTAAAGATTTAGAGTGCATCTTCAGAGTAGCATTCTTGTTCAGGGACAGATCTGAGGTACATAAGAGTGCAGCTAAGGGTTTTCAGAAAGAAAGAAAAACACTATCTCCACTAGTAAAAATGTTGTGAGTACAGAGGTGATATTCAGCAGGTTCTATTCTATTCTGCCTGCCTGGCCCAGCTACACTTTGAATACTGTGTCTTTTTCTGGCCACCATGGTTCAGAAAGCTCAATAAAAAATTGGTATGAGATCAGATGGAGGCTACCAAGATGGCAAGGGATCTGGAAATAATTCCTATAGTGAGATTAAAGGTCTGAGTAAATTTAATCTACAGAAAAGATTAGAACTGAGAAATTTATATGGTATCACACTTTAAAAATCTAAAATATTATCACACAAAAGATGGAATGAGTTTTTCTCTATTGTCATAGAGGGCAAGACCAATACCAAAGGACGAAGATTAAAATAAAACAGTTTTAGACTAGATTTCAGAAGAAATAATAATAAAGTTGTCAGGCTGTCACTTGAAGTGATGAGACCTTTGTTTGGATGTCTTCAAACAGAGGTTGGATGCAATCCTGCACTAAACTTGCTCCCAGGGTTACCTTCCTTTCTGATTCTAAGTGAAGAGATCATTATTGGTCTATCCCATGAGCCAGGAAAGGATTGGTAGCAGAATATGTTCTTTGCTTCAACATCTATTAGCTGTGGGTTAAAGATTTTTGGGCCTTTTGAGGATGCAACCTGTACATGCTGGAAAAGAATTAGCAGTTGC
This sequence comes from Arizona elegans, assembly GCA_022577455.1. NCBI lineage: Eukaryota > Metazoa > Chordata > Lepidosauria > Squamata > Colubridae > Arizona > Arizona elegans. Next base: position 79,651,449 of record JAKOOJ010000004.1, on the reverse strand, counting down.
AAGATTACTGATACTTTTTCCTGCAACTGTCCAGGAACTTAAAAAGTGGTAAGAATCACATTCAGACTCATTCAGTAAATATATAGGTGATACTGTATATACATGTGATAAATACATTCTTATTGGAGAAAAAAATCAGTAAGGCTTGTATCTGAATATACTTGTTCTGAACTAAGTTTTGTTTTTGGCTTTGCTTCATTCTACTTAGGCATTAAGAATGTCAGATTATTTCAGAGAAGAGCTTTAATATGTACACATGAGTGCAGATTTCAAGAAATAAGTTGATATACTGTACTTCATTCTCTAAATTTTAAGACTTGGAAAGGGCTTCTTTTTTCTGCTGAAATTCCAGCTCTCAAGAACCAGAAGCTATTGGATCCATTCAGACTCTTGAAAATGATCGCATTCCAGTTGTTTCAGTTCTTGAGACCATTCAGCTAGTTTTGAGTTGTAAGCTAAATTACTAAGATAATAATACTCAGTAAAATAGTACTGAGAAAATGTCATGGGATAATATTATCTGTGCTGACAATTTTGATTATAAAATTACAAATCCAGTGGCAGGTTTAGAATAAGTTTTGTTTTTTAAACACTTGAGACTAGATTCTAGCCCATGAAAAATCTGCACGTGTAATCTATAAAATGTTGTAAAATTTTTACTGTATACAATAATGTTGCTATCCCACTAAATATTTTTAGATTTCATACTGGATAATCAGAAATGAAAGAGTGAATATTATGAAGCAATCATTCTGGAAAACTATTGATTTTTTTACTTATTACTCAGGTTTATATATATTATTTCATGCAAATCTCACTTTAAGTGGCTTACATACTTGTAGAGAATTGGATTAACACATAGCAACAAAATCAAAATATAAATTAGTGTATGGAATGAAGACAGCCATAACTATATAGAGAGAATAAAATATAGATGTATTTATAACTGCTGTACAGAAGATTGGAAGCTGCTTTTTTATCTCTTTTTTCATTTCTTTTTCTTTTTCTTTTTCTTTTTGTTTTTGTTTTGTTTTTTGGTTTGATTTATATGCCGCCCTTTTCCAGAGACTCAGGGCAGCTTACAATGCGTTAAGCAATGGTTCCCATAAGATGGAGTTGTCCAAAGGCCCTTCTTGTCCATAGTTTCTACCTGTCCTTGTAATAGGTTCTATGAGACTCAGAAGGCTTGTGCAATGCTGTTTGACAAGGCCTCAGGAAATTCCCTACAAGTATCTTTTCAGATTCATTGTGTCTAGGATGGACCAGTTGAAAGCTTCCTCTCCAGCTAGCTCTCTGGAAACAAGAGAATAAGATGACTATGATTAGGACTGAGGTCAATCTTTCCCATCCTCAGGCAATATTTAATCTGCTCCAAGATAAAAACTAAATCTAACATGTGGCTTCCTGTATTTTTTATGTCATGATGATAAGCCTATAGTTGTCACGGCAGCCTTGAATTCATGAGCTGTTCAAACTCCCTTCCTCAAGGCATATTGAAGTCCTTTATCATTGTAAGCTTGACACAGTTCATTGATAACCCAGTGGTGAGGTCCATCAACTTGGGCAAGAGTATAACTCTTTTGGAGAGATGGTGATTTAACAAATGCAACAGTTCCACCTTTTTACTTAACTACATATAATTTTTTTTTATGTTGGGTTATCTGAAGAATAATGATTCTGCTAATGACCCAGCTGCTTAAATGACAATTTCCAATTCCCCTGTCCTGCTATGAAAGCTGATGTCAAACCTGAAACCTATATGGACGTATTTTCAGGAGGAAAGCTGTTCCACTTTACCCATCCAAGTCTTGATGATACAGGTCTTGTTGAGAGAAATTTATTAGAGACAGATATATTATTCAGAACCAGATTTTAGGTTCTTAGAGGGCTGGGAACTGTAATTCCTGTCCTCTCAACACATCACCTCATTTCCTTCATCATTTCTTTCTCTCTCAGATATGTGAAGAGACTAATGCGCTAACAAGCTGTCTTTTTCAAATAATGTAGATCCCAAATATACATACAAACTTCATCCAATGTTTTAGTTTTGTAATGTATTTATAATCATACCTTGGTATACATATTGGAAAGACTAATAACTTTGTGGAAGAAGGCAATGGGAAACTGTTTCTATATTGCAGCTCAGAAAGCTACATTAATGAGTTCATGAAATCACAAGTGGAGCTTGACCTGAAGAAAAATGGTTCACCACTTGATAATCAGTGTAGTAAAGCATTCGTATTTCAAAGTCTGTTTGACAATTCACTGCATGCAAATTGTTCAATCAACTGTGTTGAAGAGGGCTTTAATGAGAGGAGGACAATCCAAATGTTTGCATGCTGGGAATTTTCTGAAAATAATCCCAGCAATAGGAAAATCTTTCAAAATAGTACCAGTGCATTTGTATCCTTAGCAACTCATTCTCTCAGCTGCAAATTGTGTACTCATTTATGTATGTGCTGTTTACAGACAAAATAATCTAATTGTATAGAATATGATAGGGACGCGGTGGCTCAGTGGCTAAGATGCTGAGCTTGTTGATCGAAAGATTGGCAGTTCAGCGGTTTGAATCCCTAGTGCAGCATAATGGGGTGAACTCCAGTTACTTGTCCCAGCTTCTGTCAACCTAGCAGTTCGAAAGCATGTAAAAAAATGCAAGTAGAAAAATAAGGACCACCTTTGGTGGGAAGGTAACAGTGTTCCGTGTGCCTTTGGTGTTTAGTCATGCCGGCCACATGACCACAGAGACGTCTTCTGACAGCGCTGGGTCTTCGGCTTGGAAACGGAGATGAGCACCATCCCCTAGAGTCGGGAACGACTAGCATATATGTGCAAGGGGAACCTTTACCTTTTTATAGAATATGATAATATTTATTTCTTAAAAAGCAAAATGCAGCTATTTAGATTGTAGAAAATTAGCACCCACCCCTCTCGTAGAAGAATGAAATATTCTAGGAAATATTAAAAAGACAGAATATTTCCCATAAAAGAGAAATAAAAATCTTAAAGGAAACAGAAACAAAAGCTCCCAGTTCCCTGCCCCCAGCAGATATTCTGGTGCCACCTTATCTACAAGACTGGGCCAGTCCTTCTCCCTCCCCCCCTCTCTCCCTCTCCCTCTCCCTCTCCCTCCCTCCCTCTCTCCGCATTACAGGAAAATATTGACTTTTCTCCTCCACTTTGTCACCTTGTAAATGCTGTATCCTATTTTATACTGTTCAGTATGCTTCTAGGCAGAAATACAGATATACAAACAGTAATTAATCCTGGATCTTGCATTAATTTGACTTCATTTAAAGAACTTTTCTGACATCCTTATTTTATTTATTTAGCCAAACTACAAGCTTGATGTGTAATGAATAATTCTGAAGTTGCCAAAGAAAAATTATATGCTGTGAATATCTCAGTCAGTTGTCAAAAGGTATGAATAGCATATTATATTTTTTCTTTCCTCAATACTTTAATGAGATACATGAGATACATACATGGCAGACAGAAACACACATACACTTGTGGTTGAAAAAAAGAGTATGCAATTCCCTCTTAAAGAGGGAAGGACAGTCTGAAAATGTGCTAGTGAATGTTTTGAAAATAATCTCAACTTTTAAGGAAAATCAAAATCATTATATGTATATCCTTAGAACCCTCCACTCAAGTGCAAATTGTGTACTTATATGCATGCTCTTCACAAACAAAATAATATTATTCTATACAATAGGTTTATTTATTTCATAACAAAGCAAAATGTAGATATTCAGGTATATTAAAAACAAATAGAAGTAAAATAATGTGTGCAAACTGCACAGATCATCTTTAATACTGAAATTATGGGTTACTCTGATTCAGTTTTAAGCATTTTAAAAAAATTCTTTATTATAATTTTTAAATTAAACTACAGGGTACTGCATTCTTAGCAACTGCCCTGGATTTCCGACTGACAAAGCAACCTGCAGTCATGTGATTGTAATTTGCAACCTTTCCTACTGCTTTTCAGAAGCAAAGTAAATGGGAAACTGTCGGGAAGTCAGAAGTTGCAATCATTTCCTCACTTAATGATTCATGTAATATATACTTAATGATGATAAATGGGGGCTGCTGGAATTGTTATTGTTAAAGCAGCATGGTCACTGATGGTGTACTGATGCCGAGCCCTAAAAACTGGAAATCTGAATTTGGATAGCGTTCATGCTAATTGACTTCAGTTGTTCCTGTTCATTCCTGTCATCTTTCAGCATCTTTCTGAAGACTAAAAAGTTGATTTTAAAGTTAATTCCTTAATTCTAACTGTTGTGTGTGTATATGTTGTAAAGAAGAGGTCTTAATTCCATATTCATAAAAAAGATACAAATATACTTATGTATATGCATATTAATGCAGGCATATTGAACTGTAATTTGATTTGATTTGATTTGAATCCATTGGATTTCATCTCCTATAACCCATTTTACATATATTGTCACACTTCTAGAGGATACCAAGTTGGGGAGGCTGCTGTAATATATAGACTCCCTAAACTGTTGCCCTTGTGATGTAAACTTACAAAATTCCTAGCTAGATATATATATTTATATACACATGGATATACAATTTTTTAGTAAATAACTATAGTATAGTTGTCATAAACTTTCTAAACTTTCATTAAGAATGCAATAGCGAAGCTCCCACTCATTCCAAATTGTTTTATATCAGTGTGCTATCCCCCCCCCCCAAAAAAAATGTGTTACTGCACTATGCACTTTTTGTCTCTGTGAAAACTACTGTTTTTTTTTCTTTTCTTTTTTGCCTTCCTTCTGACATTCTGGTTGCTATAGTGAATGAACTATATTTATGAACACGTAAAAAATTGTTGCTGTAGAGAAAATGTTTTCTGGTCATAACTTTATGGATAATTCTTCTTTAAAAAGTTTATTATTGGATATCTAATAGATCATTTTTTCTAAAAGGCTGGAAAAGAATATATTGATTTTTTTTTAGTCTATTTTGACATGATAGCAGTGTCCCAGTTAACCTATTTTTCAAAGTACCAGAAGGCAGAAAGGCAGGACTAGAAGCAATGGATGGAAACTAATCAAGGAGAGAACCAACCTAGTATTAAGGTGAAATTTCCTGATAGTGAAACAATTAACCAGTGGAACAGCTTACCTTTAATCATTGTGGGTGCTCCATCACTGGGGGTTTTTAAGAAGAGATTGGACAGCCATTTGTCCAGAATGGTTAAGGTCTCATGCTTGAGCAAGGGTTTGGACTAGAAGACCTCCAAGGTTCCTTCCAACTCTGCTACTCTGTTCTGTTATTTTATTGGTGGAGATAACAGTGCAGTGGTTTATTTATTTTATTTATTTTATTTATTAAATTTATATACCGCCCCCTCTCCCGAAGGACTCGGGGCGGTGAACAGCCAAAATTAAAAACACACAATACAAATATTAAAATACATTAAAAAGAAATTAAATTATCTTTGGCTTCTCCAATTTAAACCCCTTGCCCATAAAATTCCCCAATTAAAAGATTTTTAACCCAGCCTGGCTTGCTGAAATAAAAAAAGTCTTCAGGGCCCGGCGGAAGGTCCGGAGGTCCGGGATCAGTCGTATCCCTGGGGGTAGCTCATTCCAGAGGGCGGGTGCCCCCACAGAGAAGGCTCTTCCCCGGGGGGTCGCCAGCCGACATTGCCTGACAGACGGCACCCTCTGTGGGAGGCCCTCTCTGTGGGAGCGTGTTGGCCGGTGGGAGGTTATCGGAGGCAGAAGGTGGTCTCGTAGTAACCGGGTCCTAAGCCATGGAGCGCTTTGAAGGTGAGAACCAATACCTTGAAGCGCACTCGGAAGACCACTGGAAGCCAATGCAGCTTGCGGAGAGGTGTCACGTGGGAGCGCCATGTCGCCCCCATAAGTACCTGTGCGGCCGCATTCTGCACCACTTGGAGCCTCCGACTGATCCTCAAGGGGAGCCCCATGTAGAGAGCGTTGCAGTAGTCCAGGTGGGAAGTAACGAGGGCATGAGTGACCGTGCATAAGGAATCCCGATCCAGAAAGGGGCGCAACTGGCGTATCAGGCGAACCTGATAGAAAGCCCCCCTGGCCACGACTGTCATATGCTCTTCTAAAGACAGCCGTGCATCCAGGAGGACACCCAAGTTACGCGCCCTCTCCGTGGGGGCCAATGTCTCGCCCCCAATAGTCAGCGATGGCACCAGCTGACTATATCGGGACGCCGGCAACCACAGCCACTCAGTCTTGGAGGGGTTGAGTTGGAGCCTGTTCCTCCCCATCCAGACCCACACAGCCTCCAGGCACCAGGACATTACTTCAAGGGCATCGTTGGGGTGGTCTGGGGTGGAGATGTACAGCTGGGTGTCATCAGCGTACAGATGGCACTGCACCCCAAAACCACGGATGATCTCGCCCAGCGGCTTCACATAAAAGTTGAACAGGAAAGGCGAGAGACCGACCCTTGTGGCACCCCACAAACCAAGTGCCTTGAGGTCGACCTCTGCCCTCCAGCCAACACAGACTGCGACCGGTTGGAGAGATAGGAGGAGAACCACCGTAAGACAGTGCCTCCCACTCCCATCCCTTCCAACTGGCACAGCATGATACCATGGTCGATGGTATCAAAAGCCGCTGAGAGGTCTAATAGGACCAGAACAGAGGAGCAACCTCTGTCCCGAGCCCTCCAGAGATCATCAACCAACGCGACCAATGCCATTTCCGTGCTGTACCCGGGCCTGAAGCTGGACTGGAATGGATCTAGATAGACGGTTACATCCAGGTACTGCGGGAGCTGTCGCGCAACCACTCTCTCAACAACCTTCGCCAAGAAGCAAAGGTTGGAAACTGGATGATAGTTTACCAAAACAGCTGGGTCCAGAGAGGGCTTCTTGAGGAGGGGCCTCACCACCGCCTCTTTCAAGGCGGGAGGCAAGAAACCCTCACTCAAGGAAGCGTTTATAATCCTCTGGAGCCAGCCTCATGTAACCTCCCGGGTAGCCAGCACCAACCAGGAGGGACACGGGTCCAATAAACATGAGGTTGCGTTCAACCTCCCCAGCATCCTGTCCACGTCCTCGGGGGTCACAGGGTCAAACTCATGTTAGATAACAGTCTCAAGACACACCTTGGACAACCCGCCTGTACCTACCCAGTCAGAGTCTAAGCCTTCCTGAATTTGAGCGACTTTATCATGCAGATAATGTGCAAAATCCTCAGCACGACCATGCAAGGGGTCTTCCCGCGCTCCCAGATGGAGAAGGGAGCGGGTCACCCTAAACAAGGCAGCTGGGCGATTTTCTGCTGACGCGAAAAGAGTGGAAAAGTAATTACACTTCGCCGCCTTTATCGCCACTAAGTAGGTCTTGATATAAGACCTCACTAGTGTACGATTCGGAGCGACTGGCCCTCCAACTACTCTCTAGGCGTCTTTTCCGGCGTTTCATCCCCCTCAGCTCCTCGGAGAACCAAGGAGCTGGGCAGATTCGGCGCCGGGTCAGAGGCCACAAAGGCACGACCCGATCTAAAGCACCAGCGGCTGCCCTATCCCAGGCGGCCCCCAGGTCTTCTGTTGAGTTGCGAGCCAGAGTCTCAGGAAATGGTCTAAGCTCCATTCGGAACCTATCAGGATCCATCAGGCGCCTGGGGCGGAACCACCTGGTTGGTTCCGCCTCCCTGCGGTGGGGTGTAGCAGTTAGAAAGTCAAGTCTAAGGAGGGAATGGTCTGACCAGGACAAGGGTTCAATGACTATATCCCCTGTATCTAGGCCATTCAACCACTGACCAGAGACAAAAACCAAGTCCAGCGTGTTTCCTCCTATGTGAATGGGGCCCTGAATTAACTGGGTCAGGTCCATGGCTGTCATGGAAGCCATGAACTCCCGAGCCACCTCAGACGCTTCACCGATGGACGGCAGGTTGAAATCCCCCATGACTAAAAGCCTGGGGGTATCAACCGCCACCCTGGCTATAACGTTGAGGAGCTCAGGCAGGGCCGCTGCCATGCAGCAAGGAGCCAGGTACGCAACCAGCAGGCCCATCTGCCTCCCATGGCCCCACTTCACCAGGAGAGATTCACAGCCGGCTATCTAAGGTACAGTGGCCTCCCTAGGATCAAGACCTTCTTTTACAATAACCGCCACCCCCCCCACCCCTGCCCTGGGTCCTCGGCTGATGAAATGTGCGGAAACCCGGTGGGCACATTTCTACGAGGGGGACCCCCCCCCTCCTGGACCAACCAGGTCTCTGTAATACCCGCCAGGTCCGCTCCCCCCTCCTGAATCAACTAAAAAAATGAGGGGGTCTTTATTAATCACGGATCTGGCGTTGCACAACATCAGCCTAAGACCCAGGCTCTGAGGCTCTGGACAACCCAGGGAACGAGAAGAGCATTGGGAGCCAGAGCATGGCTTGGAGACAGTGGCTACGCGCCCCCACAACATGATATGGCCCCCTGCTCCCACCATACCTGCCCCTCCCACCCACAGTACTGATGACATCGCCCCCTTCCCTCACGACACCCACCCCCTCAGATCCCCGCTCCGCACCTCCCCTAATGCGGCCCTGATCTGGGCCTGGCGCCCCCCCAACAAATCACCCTCCCTATCCTTTGCCAAACAACCCTCCCCCCTCCCAAAACCCCTTTAAAAATTGGCAAATGACAATTTTAAAAAACCCCTCAGCCCCCTCTTCGACGCATGCCACCTCTCGGGATTCCAAAACCCGTCATCGTGGAGGGCCAATCCTGCGAGAGGGGGGAGTCTCGCAGAACAAGAAGCTCAGCTGCTGAATACATCTTGCCACAGGAGGATAAGTGACCATTTCCCAATGGTCCAGATGGAGAATAAGAGGTCCAGGCAGGGCAAATAAGATGGGGGCATCCAAAGTCCAAGGTCCAAAGTCTACTGTCCCCTCACCACAGTGGGTAGGATCTCTTGCCAAGACGACACAGTTCAAGGGGGATACAATCCAACCACCCTCTCACAGTGATTGGTCTGATGGTCAATCCCCTCTACTGGTGAGATGGAAGTAGTGAACCAATGCAATATCAAATACAGCACAAGGGATTAAAGTCTACAACCACCCTCTCACAGTGGTTGGTAAAATAGTCCACAACCACCCTCTCACGGTGGTTGGTCTGATAGTCAATTCCCTTTGCTGGCGAAATGCAGGTAGTACCATACCGACTCAGCCCAAGGGACACAAAAGTCAAAACCACCCTCTCACGGTGGTTGGTAGGGTGACCAGTCCCCTCTACTGGTGGGATGGAAGAAATACACCGGCTCCCATAACCTCCCAATACAATTTACAGTCCCCTTAACGGCGGGGGTGGGGGGGAGGGCTCAGATGAATATGAGCCAAACTTCAGTGCCAATGAGTCCGTAAATGGCAGCCAGTCCGAGATAGGCATAATGTCAGGGGAATGATGGAAAAATAGGGGAAGAAAACTCCCACCCCCAGCCCCCAAAATCCAACGGAGGCCTCCCGGTGGCCGTGAGGAACTAACCCATTGACTCGACAGCCCTCATGCCAATCCTCGCCAAGCCCGGATGGTCGGTGTTCCGCTTTGCCACGTTGACCCCGTTGACCACCTCAGCAGGGTTGGCGGCCGACACTCTCCTCCCTGCCATCGCCAGGCGGCCGCCATTGCAGCCGCAGCTGCCGCTGACGCCACTTCTGCTGATGCTGCCAAAGGAGGAATTCTGGCACTGTCCCTAAGCTCACCAGGGAGTCCGGCGGTCCCCAGGAAAACCTCTGAGCCTGGGGCCATGCCCGGACCGCAAATGACCTCAGCAGACCCGTCGCCGCCGCTGCTCTGACCTCCAAACGACTCCAGCAGAGAGGAACGCCGCCGCTGCCCAGCTGTTGCGCCCGCAGCAGATCTCAACGGCATCGCCATCACCGTCCCGTCCAGCCTCGATCTCCCGGGGGGACAAACCCCCCAACCAGCCGGCGGGAAACTCCCCTAGCCGAACCAGGGGTCAGAAATCGCCAAAACGACCTCCAAACGGGACCCTTGGGGCAAAAGCCCCCATCCACAAACCGCAGCTCAGGCAGACGCCGCCATCTTGGACACGTGCAGTATCAGTGTCAATGGTTGCAGAGAATCAATGTCAATGGTTGCAGAGAATAGTTTATAGGTTTGCTTGCGGAGGTGCTACTGATGTATAGTGAAAATCAACTTCCAACAGTTAGAGATGTGCTCAAGAAAATCAGCTGCTCCTAAATGATTAGATTAGATTAACAGAGTTGGAAGGGATCTTGTAGGTCATCTAGTCCAACCCCCTGCCCAAGCAGGAAACCCTACACCATTTCCGTCAAATGGCAGTCCAATCTCTTCCTGAAGGCTTCCAGTGATGAACCTCTCACAACTTCTGAAGGCAAACTGTTCCATTGGTTGATTGTTCTCACTGTCAGAAAAATTCTCCTTATTTCTAGGTTGAATCCCTCCTTGGTCAGTTTCCATCTATTATTCCTTGTCTGGTCTTTGGGTGCCTTGGAAAATAGTTTGACTCCTTCCTCTCTGTTCCCCTCAAATATTGGAACACTGCTATCATGTCTCCCCTGGTCCTTCTCTTCACTAGTCTAGCCATGCCCAATTCCTGTAACTATTCTTCATATGTTTTAGTCTCCAGTCCCCTAATCATCCTGTTGCTCTTCTCTGTACATTTTCTAGAGTCTCAACATCTTTTTTTATAGCGTGGTGACCAAAACTGGATGCAGTATTCTAGGTGTGGTCTTACTTTATAGAGTGGTATTAGAGTGATTTTGATTGTGTCCCTCTGTTAATGTAGCTTATGATTGCATTGGCTTTTTTGGTTGCCGCTGCACACTGCTGGCTCATATTTAGCTGGTTATCCACTAAGACTCCAAAATCCCTCTCACAGTTACTACTATTAAGTGTGAGGAGCATGCCCAAGAGTTCCCCCACCGAAGAAAAAACTGTGTGAGACCACTTTAGGTTAACCAACAAGTGCACAAGATCATTGGAGGACATGATGAAGCAACTAAAGATGGATAGTTTAGTCTTTTACTAGTGATAATAGAATAATTCAGATCATTTCTGAATTTAAAAAAAACTATTTCATGAGTATTGTTCAAAGTATATTCTAGTATTTCAGCCATCTTCTGAGTAGGTTGATTAATATCTTACTGTGTATACAATTGAATTCTTAAGATTTTAACATGTGCATTATACACCTGTAATTATACCTGCTGATGAAAAAATGTTTCATCGTTTGAATTTATTTTAAATGACACTATTATCTTCTGTCCCTCCAGCTGTGAAAGAGAGACTATAGCCTATAAGATATTCCAATTCACTACATTTGAAGAAGAGCAGTGACAGAAAATGCCGCCTCCTGCAAATATTGTTAAAGTAGCTATAGAGTGGCCTGGTGCCTTTCCAAAGTTGATGGAAATTGACCAAGTAAGTGTTTATTTCTCTGTGTTATTTTAAAAGTCTGTCTACTCTTAGACTGACAATTGTTAATGTTTGTTATACAATATCTTACATAGTCTTATAATATGTGAACTGTGGAACATTCTCTAAGGATCTTTTACCTAAATAGGAGGTTTGCATAGATTTGCATAGAGATAGTCCTCATTGAATGATACTAACTGGAACTAAAATTGCTGCCAATAAGTGATGCAGTCATTATATGAAACATCATATGATAATTCTATTTAGTGAGGCAGTTCCAGTTGAGTCATTAGGCCAAGACCTCATGTTTCTAGTATCCTTGCCTTGCCAACCTACATTTCAAACCCCCTCCCCGACTGTTCTATCTTCTCCCATCTCTGTCCTTTTGGTTGCCTGCGCACTACTTCTCTAACCCTCCAGCTAATTTTTTGTCTTTCTCCAGCTGCTGACAAGGCACGTTTAGCCTGACCCTTCATCTTATCAGCAGTGGGAAAAGATGATAATGAATGTCAGGGTGACGGAATGCAGGACAGTGAGGATGTAGGTGTCAGGATTCCAAGTAAAACCCCCAACAAAAGAAGACTCCGAGGCTAGAAGTTCCTCAAAATTCCATTTTATTAGAGATGTCATATTGGCACATTTGGGAAAACCCGAATCTGAAAGCTTCCAGGTTTTCCCCACCCAAAAGAAAGTCCAAGTCCCTTCCCCCACGCCAACATGTCCATCACATGGTCCAATCAATGCACTGTCCCAACTGGAGATGCCTCCCAGTCATGCCACTCCAGGTGCAGGCTGGATGTCCTTGACTCTTAGAGAAAAGAATGTTGTTATGACTAGATATCCCTGCACCTCCATGCAATCCCCCCTCCCAAGTTCCCACAGCAGTAAGTGTGGCAGCCCTGAAGATCCAAAGAAAAAGATGGTCTCCAGGACTGACAGTAGGGCAGAGTGCAGGACAGCCAGAAGGGCAAAAATGGAGCATATAGCGGGCAGTAGAAAACACCTTGTAGTTTATTTATTTCTTTATTTTATTTATTTAGCGTATGGTTGGTCACACACAGTATTAAAACACTTCATTTTTACAGGTTAAAAACAATTAAAACAATAAAAAAGCAGTAAGAAAATCTAAAAGGAAAACAGAAATAACATTTCAGAGTTTAGTGTTGAGTTTGGAGATCCAGTTAGTAGCTGCCGTTGTTATGCAGAGGAAGTCCCTAGAATCTCCTGGATACCTTCTGTTAGGGCATCCCTCACTATATGCTGGATAGTCTGTCGAGGGGCCCCGCAATCATATTGTGCTGAAGGTGTCTTTCCCCATTTATACAGGGAGTCAGCACACACCCCATGAGTTCTAATTCTATTATATGTCACCCATATGTGTCGGGGTAGGCTAAATCCTGGAGGTATACTATTAGGACTGATATGCTCGGAGACATCTTGGACGGAACAACTATTCCACGCCTCCATCCACTTTTGTGTGGTGTTCTGATGATCGGCCATCAACTTACGCGCTGTCAAGATTAGTGGATTTCTTGACTTTAATCAGCATCTTAAGAGATCAGGAATGTATCCATGTATGGGTAGAGAGGAATTTAACAGGATCTTACTATACTCCCGAATGAGAGTTTCTTGTCATCGTAAGTGCGGAGGGAGTATGTGACTAAGAACTGGTAACCAGTAACTAGGTATAGATTTTATGCACCCAGTAATTAGCCTTGTAATTAACCTTGTAGTCATAAATATAGAAAGGATGCCAAGCACCCAAATTTTGATCACCTAACCTCAGGGTCACTGCAATGCTTGTAACTTTGAACACTGGACATAAGTGCAATTCCTTCAGTATTATCAGAGCTTTGAATGTTGTTGAGGATTACACATACTACTTCCAGACCATATTGAACCAAAGTGTAATTTTATACTGATGATCTGTAACATAATTTGCATATATTTAAAAGGATGACTTGAATTCATATATTTTGAAATTAATTACTGTAATTCATATGAACTGATCGGCAGTTTGTATAATTCTTATTGAACTTTTACTACCACATCAAATATATAGTTTTCTTTTTAAAAAAGTTGTGACCTTTAGAGCAATTGAAAGTGAATGCCTTCAGCACTATGCTTCAGCCTGCTTCTAATTAGCAATGAAGAGCAATAAAGGGCTCTCAAATTTTGGAGAAGCCCTACTGTTCAAAGTGATCAATAGGCCCTTGTGATCTGGAAATGAGGAAACTTCCTAAAAATTTTGTTTTCCAGATCTGGTGTCATTTTGGGAGTTTCCAGAGTTTGATTCTTGGCTCATATCTAATTGTTGTATAATGGGGCTGTCATTTGAAGATAATAAAAACAATGTAAGAAAATATTCAGTTGTAACTCTGTCATTCTATGTTGCAATCATTGTGCCTAGACTGGAGTTAGTGTTTGTAATACTGCTTTATATAGGACCACTTTGCTAAAGTTCCTGGAAGATAGGCATTTCTCAGGAATCTTCCTATTTCTTAGGATTTTTTCCAATGGGCAACTTGTTCCTGAGAAAATCTACCTAAGGTGCTATGGTATTTAAGGGGGGAGGGGAATTGCACCTTGCTTTCTTGTGTTTGTGTAATGATCCCAGACTGATTCCCCATTTGATCTCTCCTCCCAACAGAGGGCAATTTTTTTTTTTTTTAGAAAAAAATATTTTATTGAGATCACTGCCTTGCTTGCAAATTGTGCTTCTGGCAGATAACATAGGATTTTTTTTAAAAAAAGGACAGAATCCAGGGGAAAAAAAAAACCTCAACTAAATCTAAGCCACAGTTCATATTTGATCCATTATGGAGGTGCTTATCTAATATCTTGGCCCAGTGGCTGGGGAAATGAAAATACACTTTTTAAAATTTATTGTGAAGTATCCCTTCAACTATAATCCAACTTCTCCTATAAGCTGCCCACGGCAGTCATGCCTGGGTAGTGACAGGTCTGGCATCCAATAGGACCGAGTCTACTGGAATTTTAGCACCGCCCCTTCCTGCTTCATTCCAGTTTTTCGACTCGGTCTGTTCCTGGACAGTCGTGTCTGTAGATTTCTCCTTATTCCACGCAACTAACTTCGAATTTTAGCGAGAAGGGGATTTTTTTCCTGATTCCGCTGAAGCCCTACGAGCTGCGAGGACTGCCGGCTGGCAGCTTCCTCCCCGTCACGCGCACGAGCTTGCTTGTCTCGCTCTGCTGCATTTATTGGCCCATTTGTCTCTGTTGCGGCCGATTGAAGCGATTCGCCCTGCTCTACAGCTGACAGGCGCGCCGTTGGATTTCGCACCTTTTTTTGCCGCCTCGCTGCGAGCCGAAAGGCTAGCGAGTTTCAAGCGCGCCGCTTCCTAATTGCGGCGGCGAAGTTCAGAGGATCCATCTACAGCTGACAGGCGCGCTGGTGGATTTCACGCCGTTTGTTGCCGCATCGCTGCGAGCTGGAAGGCTAGTGAGTTCCAAGCGCGCCGCTTTCTAATTGCGGCGGCGAAGCAAGAAGGATCCATCTCCCACCTCACAGCTGACTGGCGCGACGACAGATTCCGCGCCACCTTACTCTGCTTGCGCGCAAGCCGTAAGGCTAGCAAGTTTCCTGGGCAAGCAGCTATTCTTCTGACCTTGCATTGAGGTACCGTTTGGGGCTTGTTCCTTCCTGGGAATAGTTAGGCGCCATTTTAATCGCCTGGTGAGTGCGCCCTGCCCAAAATGGCCTCTGTTCCCGCTCGCAAAATGGATCGCTCAAAATCTAAGGGGAAGCGTCATCCTGAGGATGACCCTGGAGACGTCACCTCTTCAGACCACCGGGCCAAGGTCAGGGCAACAACCGCGGAACGTTCCCATCATTCCAAAGGCTCATCTAATTCCAGGGATGAAGATAGGCGCCACAAGGCCATAGAAAAGGCCTTCCAGAAGGCACATTCCAGGGCAATGCAGGCTTCTCCAACTCCTTCTGCCTCCATTCCCGAGGCTCCACCCAGGCCTCCACCTTCTTTGTCTCCTGACCGGTCTCTTCATGGTGACACCAACAACGCTTCTGACGTGAATTTGGTCTTCCCTTCGACTTCTGAGGAGCCTCAAGGGCCTGTCCAACTATCTTCTTCTCCCACCCAGGCTGACCAAGGTCTTTCCTCCTCTATTTCTGTTCCTCAGCCCCCTCTGCAAGTCTCTCACTTACCACTGGACATGCAGAGTTCATTGGCTGACCTTATTTCTGAGGCCATCTGCCAGGGGATAGCTCAGGGTCTTCAGCAACATCAATCTGTGGCTTCTAACCCAGCTACCCGGCCAGTTAACCAGCCAACAGCAAACTATCCACGACCTTGTCCCTCTCAGGAGGAAGCAGAGGATCTCTACGATCAGGATCTGGCCAGTCAAGACTCTCTCTCTGAGGAAGGGGCTTTACCTGACCAAGACCTCTCAGAGGATGAGGGTCTAGAGCCTGATCAGCCAGCTTTTGTGGGCCTCTTTAAGCCCCACATGTTTCGCTCCTTGCTCTATAAGGCAAAGATGACCACCCGTCTAGGCACCAGTACTTCTGATTCAAAGGTCCCTTCTATTCTGTCGGATCCTACTTCTGCCCTGTTCCAAGAACCCACAGTGCAGTTGGAGGTTATTCCGGCTCCAAAATTATTTTCGGAAGTTCTGAAACACCAATGGGCCTCTCCCAGTTCCGGTCCTATCCCTAACTCCTTGGATAAAAGGTTCTATAATATGGCATCAGAGGTCTCCAGTCTTCTACAAGTTCCCTCCGTTGATTCCCCGGTCGTGGCCCTATCATCTTTTTCCCCCCTCCCACGGGACCGTCGGAAGATTATTTACGACCTGAGGAGAAGAAAGCTGAGAGGACCCTCATCAAGGGACACCAAGCCTCCACCTGGTCTATCCAGGCTTCCTCGGCGGCATCGTTCTTTAATCGCGCGTCCATCTTATGGCTGCGTCAGCTCCAAGACCGCATCCCTGCCTCTGATCAACGGTCCCATCAGAACATTAATAAAATCTTGGCCGCGGTGGAATTTTCTGCCGACGCCACACTTAACGCCGCACGATTCTCCTCCAAGGCTATCGGTATGTCCGTAACATCAAGACGTCTCCTCTGGCTTCGGAATTGGCAGGCTGACGCCCGCAATAAGTGGCAACTCGCCTCTTCGCCCTATTCCACCGACAAGTTGTTCGGCCCTCAGCTGGACCCTCTGTTAATAGAGACAAAGGATCATCGCAAAATTCTTCCCTCCATTTCTCGCCGATCTGAATATCGATCTCAGGGCACTTTTTGTTCTCCTTCCTTTCGAGGCTCCGATTCCAGCTACCTCCAGCATCGCTCTCACCACCCCGTTCCTTCCAGAGCTCATCAGCAATTCAGAAACCAGGTCAGACAAGGGGCTCGTTTTACACCGAAACCAACCTTTCGGAGGGGGGGCGGGGTCGCCCATTTAGACGGTCCTGCTAATGATCTTTCTGACTCCTTGATTGGGGGTCGCTTGTCCCACTTTTCTGACCAGTGGGATCTCTCCGTCCCGGACCTTTGGGTCAGGGACACAATAAAATTTGTCCTTAGACTTGAATTTCAATCCTTCCCTCCCAATCATTATCTCCGTTGCCCCGTCTCTCTAGACCCTGTTAAACGGACTAGAGTTAACCAGGCTATTCAACACCTCCTGGCCATTAAGGCCACTCAGCCGGTCCCCTCTTCTCAACGGGGCCAGGGGTTTTACTCCCGGTTGTTCCTGGTTCCCAAATCGTCGGGTGGTTGGCGGGCCATCCTTGATTTAAAGTCTCTAAATCGGCATATCACTTACCGCCGTTTTAAGATGCAGTCTCTTCACACCATTCTGCTCTGCATCAGGAAAGGGGATTTATGTCTTCCATTGACTTAACCGAAGCTTACCTCCACATTCCCATATACCCTCCCCATCGTAAATTCCTTCGCTTTTCTTAGTTCCTTCTGCAGCCGTCTGGATCGGCGCCAAGCCAGGAAAGCGCGCTGCGCACTCCCACCCTTCGCCTGCGAACCCGGGCGCTGATCCAGACGGCTGCAGAAGGAACTGGGCACCGGCTGTCATGTCTTTTCTGCTGTGCGGGGTTCGGCACCTGCGCTTCCGGGGTTTAAGCCTCCAGGCCGGCTCGCGCTGCTCCAGGATGTTTGCTTCGGGCTCCTTGGAATCGCTGCCGGGCGGTTCTTCCCGTTGGGGCGATGGTGGGTGGCAGCGATCGGCGTCACTTGAACTGTGGGAGCCACGGCGGTGCTGGCCGGGCTGGGTCTGGTGCGGCGGGCGGAGATGAAGGAGCAGCCTCGGCGGCAGCAGCAGCAGCAGCAATTACAACCGGAAAAGCCGTGGGGAAAGGAGGACGAGGAAGATCTGGCAAGGCGATGCGAGCGCTTCATGGCTCCTCCGGTGAGCGGATTGCGAGAGCTGCGCGACTGGGGCGGAGACATGCGAAGTCACATGGAGCTTCTCATAATGGAGACACAGAGCCAGGTGTGCAAGGCGCTGGCCCAGGTCGACCGTGGCGCCGTTTTCACCGTGGACCTCCTTGGAATCACCTTGGAATGCTGGAACCAGCTGGTGGGGCTCGCCATCAGTGGGGGTCAGTTGGGGAAGTCGGAGCGTCGGTAATATCCCCCTAGATGCCTGGTAGAAGCTCCGCTTAGCAACCAGCTGGTTCCAGCATTCAGCAGCATGCAGCCTTGACTAGATCAGCACAGCTTCCTGTCAATGTTGTCGGCGCTCCCGTAGCATCATCAGTCAGTGCCAGCAACTCAGATTCATGAAGCTGTGCCGATCTTGACAAGGCTGCATGGGTGAAGGAAAAAAACCTGGTACAAAATAGCCCTCTTGCCACTACACGTAGCGTAGCCCATTACCTTTCTCTACAGTACAGCAACAATACATACAGTACAGCAACAGTACATACAGTATAGTATACAAATATAACAGTCAAGACCCCATCATGGCTCCACCAGCAAGAAGAAAGAAATATGAAGCCAGTTTTAAACTTAAAGTTGTAAACTTTGCCATGGAACATAATAACTGTGCTGCTGCAAGACAATATGGAGTAACAGAAAAGATGGTTCGGGACTGGAAAGCAAATGTAAAAGCATTAAAGAGTATGCCAAGGGGTAAGTGTGCATTAAGAAGAGGCACCCCACATTGGCCAGAACTCGAAAAACATGTAGCAGAAATGGTGAATGAGCATCGCCAAAACGGTTATGTAGTGACATGAAATAAAATACGTTTGTTTGCACTTCAGTGGGCCAAATCTAACCTAGATCACAGCAACAGATTTAAGGCCACTGTATCCTGGTGTACTAGATTCTTGGAAAGGCATAATTTGGTTCTGAGGCAAAAGACAAATATTGCACAAAAATTACCTGCAGATCTTGATGCCAAAGTAAATAGTTTCCATCGATACGTAATAAAACAGCGCAAGAAACATGGCTATGCGTTAAGTAGTATCGGAAATATGGATGAAACTCCAATGAATTTTGATATGATTGGAAATAAAACTGTCCATCCAAAAGGTGAAAAAACAATTTTAATTAAAACAACAGGACATAAGAAGTCCAGTTTTACAGTGGTACTAGCATGCACAGCTGATGGCTCCAAACTGAGACCAATGATTATTTTTAAAAGAAAAACAATGCCGAAACTAAAGTTCCCTGTTGGTTGTTTTGTACATGTGAATGAAAAAGGCTGGATGGATGAAGAAGGGGTAAAGCTATGGCTTGATAATGTATGGAGCAGGCGACCAGGTGGACTTATTAAAAAACGTAGTCTACTGGTGTGGGATATGTTCAGGGCTCATTTAACTCCCAGCACCAAGCAAAGGCTTGCAAGAATAAACACAGATGCGGCAGTTATTCCTGCAGGATTGACATTGTTGGTACAGCCACTGGATGTACCAACATCCTAATGTTAGGCATCCTAATGTTAGGCATCCAATGCCTAAATAAGCCATTTAAAGATTGCATTCGAGAACAGTGCAATGAGTGGATTGTTAGCGGTGAAAAGTCATTCACAAAAGGAGGAAACATGCGTGCTCCACAGTTGGATTTTTTGTGCAAGTTTGTCATAAAAACCTGGAATTAAATTGATGCAGAAACAGTAATCAAGTCTTTCAAGAAGTGTGGCATATCAAATTCATTAGATGGTATGGAGGACGACTACTTGTGGCAAGATGAAGAGGAAGCCGAAGCTGAGACCACACCATCTGATACGGAATTAGATCCATATGATGACTGCCTTACAAATGTATCACAAGATGTCATTGATGTACTTATGATATCAGATGACGAACAGGAAGATTTTGAAGGCTTTTAAAGGGAAACTGTCACACCAGCAAAACCTGTAAAAATAACTTGCAGTTATGATGGGCGTTGCTGACTCGCCAGGGACTTGCCCGGCACTGGCTCTCTATTGTTTGTTATCTTCCTCCTATCATCATCAGTTCCAGTTTGGTTGACAGCTTAGAAAACAGCTCCCATGGGTTTATTGTCTTATCCTTTCTTTCAGCTTTAGAGTGAATTAGGAAAAGTTTAATCCAATTGCACTGTTTTATGTTGACATGTTTGATGACAAACAGCCTTATGTTTATAAGTGACGGTTTTCCTGCTAAGTACCTGCGTGTCATAAGCATTTGAATTAAAATTACCATATTGAAATCAAATCTGATGTTTTTTTAATTTTTATTTGGTGTGCGTTGGAAGAGGGGTAGTCTTATACGGCGAGTATAGCCCAAACCCTATATTTTAACAGGAAAAGTAGGGGGTTGTCTTATACGCCCAGTCGTCTTATACCCGGAAAATACGGTACTATAGAGCTGTGATGGCGAACCTATGGCATGCGTGCCGGAAGTGGCACGCAGAGCCATGTCGCCTGGCACATGCAGTGTTGCCCATTCCTCTTCTGGGTTTCCGGAATGTGCACACGACAATCAGCTGGTCTTCATACATGTGGCAGTGGCAGTGGCAGAAACCGGAAGACCATCTGGACAGCTGATCATTGCGCATGCATGCGGGCCAGTGACCAGAAGACTAGATGGCCATGACATGTGTGCACCAGAAACTGGAAGTTCATTTCCCAGCACACACATGCCCACTGGGCAGCTCCTCTTAGTGTGCGTGCGTACTGGCCATGCTATCAATGCCCACATGTAGCCCCGGGACATCCACTCCCTTGCCAGCCAGGAGCGCTGCCTCTAGTCACTCCCCTGCACTTGCCTGCCTGCCTCGCTGCTGCCATCAGGAAAGGCCCTGAAGCTGTGCTGCCCAGGATCCACATTGGAGGCCATTTGTGCCGGCAAAGAGGCAGCACCACTTTGCAGAGCAGCAGCGGCTCTGATCTGTCCCCGTCCCCACACACACACAAACACAGCCAGCCGAGGGTTAAGGAAACACTTTGGAACGCACCCAGGTCTTATCTCCCACTTGGCAGCGATAGACACACCATCTACCAAGTGACTTTATTTTCACAAACAGAAAGACAAGATACTAATGTACAAAAAAGTCCAAGCAGAAATAATATTCCTCCCAGCAGTTCCGGACGAGGCTTTAGTGACTATCCAAGGTTTACTTTTGTTCGTCACAAGGATCCCTGACCACTACCCTCTATTATATAGTCTCTGGGGTGTGGTCCAGTGACTCAGTTCTAATCCCTAGCACGCCCCCTAAGCTGCTGCAATCGTTTATCACGCCTTCGGAGGCGTGCGTCCAGGAATGATGTTTCTTCATCACTCTGAGACGAACCAGCTGTCTCCCTGCTGATCTCCTCTCCCTCGGCCGGCACCTGAGACAATGCCAGAGGGGAGGGGCCTGGAGAGGGAGGCCTGGCTGACTCCTCTTCCTCATGCTCAGAGCTTTCTTCTTCCGATGGTACAGGCTCAGAGGGCGGGGCCACAACAGGCTCCTCCTGCCAGCCTCGCTGTCAAACCCTGGGGTTTGCC
The DNA here is from genome assembly GCA_022577455.1 of Arizona elegans. Classification (NCBI taxonomy): domain Eukaryota; kingdom Metazoa; phylum Chordata; class Lepidosauria; order Squamata; family Colubridae; genus Arizona; species Arizona elegans. The sequence continues at coordinate 79,630,089 of JAKOOJ010000004.1, read as the reverse complement.
TTACCGGGGTGGGTGTGGGGTAAGGTCCTGGTGGTGGGGTAATGCCTGTGGTACCAGCGATTACAGCCACACTCCGGAGAAGCCCCATTGGAGCACTGACCAGCTGTGTGCATGGCGGTGGACAGCGCAAGAGAAGCGGGATGCCTGATGCTCACCTGTACAGCCCCACAGACCTGGTCGGGCCATGCCGGAAATTGCCCGACCAGGTCCGTGGGGCTGTACATCCTGCTTCTCTTGCGCTGGTTGCCGCCATGCACAAAGCTCCAATGTGGATGCTGGACAGTGCAGCTTTGGGGCCTTTCCTGACTGCGGTGGCGAGGCAGGCAGGTGGGCGCAGGGGAGTAACTGGCCGGAATGAGCCACCCGCCATGTTTTAGATGCAGGTGGCTGCACTGTGTTTTGGTGCAGGCAGCTTTCCAGGCTGAAAAAGCAGTGCGGGGGGCTGGGGCGCATGCACGGGGGACACACAAAAAGGGAAGCAGAGCCCGGCTGGCTGGGCTCCGCGTTTTCCTCCCTTGGAGGAAACCCGAGCAATTGAAGAGAGTGAAGAGTGGCTCTAAGCATGGACACAAAGCAGAGGTTTTTGAAGGCTTTCCCATGGGATTCCTGTTGTGTTTTCTTCCCACGATGGGAATCCCACGGGAAAGCCTTCAAAAACCTTGGCTTTGTATCCATGCTTAAAGCCACTCTTCACTCTCCTCTATTGCTCGGGTTTCAAGTCATGGGGCTTTCTCTGTGCTCTCCCTCCGGATTTTTTGGGGGGGAATGGGAAAGAAGGCGGGGAGGGGAGGTCGCAGTTCGCCCCACTTTTTTTCGCCTTTAGACGCAGGGAAAGGAAACCTTCACGTATCGGCTGCTCCTGGCTTGTGCACTTGGAAGAGTTAGCTGCTTGGGGCTTTTTTTTTTTTTTTTTTTTTTTTGCATGCTCGGGGATGCATATGTGTGGGGGTGTGGGAGGTCATGTGCGTATGTGCAGGGGGACGCATTGCATTATGGGTACCAGCACATGCACTCTCGGCACATGACGACAAAAAGATTAGCCATCACTGCTGTAGGGTGTACATTGCCATTGTATAAAAACAGAAGATTTCTATAAAACGTTACATGATAAATTAAACCACAGATTATATTCTTGATTAGTAGCCACAAATTTATAAGGTACACTCAAAAGTATTCAGGAAGCAAAATCTTTCCTGTCCAGTGTTCCACTCAACCATTCATTCAGCGACCATTCAAATTGGTTGCTGAATGAGTGCTGAACGAGAGGTATTTATGAGCAGTATTTGAAGTTATAGCATTAAGAGGAAAATTACACAATGTTTTCCTAAATGTTTATTTAAATATATTTTATTATGTATAACTTTTATCTTCTTTTTATATGTTACCCTTAAACACCTTTTTAAAAACAGATTTATTAACTTCATTATTTTAATTACTCTTTATATAGATACGTTTCGTTTTTCAGCAAGACTTAATTTGGTTGTGTTATGGAATGTCACATAACCTAAAATAAGGAATAAAAGCCTCCTTACTACTCCCAGAATTAAGAAGAGAAAGCTTTGGTTTATACAGAAATGTAGTGGAACAATTTAGGTATTAGCCTAAATTGGGAATGTAATTGTACATAATCGTTTAATCTAGTCAGTCTTTTAACCTTGAGAAGATTCTTGCAAGAAAAAAAGTGATCTTGGTGCTTTGGTAAACTTAAACAATGTGTTCATATTTCATTCTCTGAACATCAGGGAGTTGCTCGCATTCCTGTTTTTTGGCTTCTCAGAGTTACCTGTTAATATTTATTGTACATTTCAAGGAAATTTTAAGGAATATATTGTGGCTTCTGTTGAAGTTTTAGCTGAGTTCACTAGCATGGATGGGTTTCTTCCAGTGGGGACAAGCTGTAAGGATATTGGAGTTTGCAATGGCAGTGGCATTGAAAACCACTAAAAAACCAGAATAGAGTAAAATATAAAATAAACATAAATGCAGCAGTTCCTTTTGGTTGTACAACTCCTTTGCTTGTAGGTTTTGATACTGCCACCTTCTTGCTTCTGCCATAAATGAGAGCTTCAGTAAGAATGTACTAGGCATACATTGCCATATAAGCACAGAATTATAACTTTAAATCAATAAATCAGCTTACGTTAAAAACATTTGTATGTCTATTTTATTTTTAAGCTCGTTATTCACAGAATGCTAAAGTGGGAGGAGATTAATGTAATGAAAAACTACTATTGTTCTTGTCCCTAAAATGGAGCAAATATTTATGATTGGACAAGAGAAAAAGGCACTTTTCTGAACTTTTTGAAAGTTGAAGACTAGCAAGAGAAAAAAAAAGATGTTTTATTTTTCTCTTACTAAAGAGAATTCATAGTTTTGTTTATTTTTTCAGATAAATACATTAAAATGTACTTTATAACTAGGATTCTGTGTTTTTATTTTTTTGCATTTTCCTCCCCACATAAGACAGTAGAAAAATTGGTACTTAGACAAAGTTCTGGACACGCTGTTCCAACATGGAGTGGGATGGGGGTGGGGGGGAAGACTGAGAGAACATATTGCTTACAAATCCAGCTGTCCCTTCTGTGGACACTGGCTCTTTTGTTGATTTTTTTTGCCAAGGGGGAGGTGATATTGCATGTTTGGCATTTTTCAGCAATACACTTTTGATCTTTTTAACTTGCAAAGGTCTGCTTTATAGTCAAAAATTGTAGAACTCTGATGGAAGTTGCTTTGCAGAGATAATTGTAGAAGTCTTCCTTAGATAACAGCATTTTGCATACAACAGTTTCCACTAAAGATAAATTTTCTAATTTTTAATAAAAGAGAAAAACATTGTCATATGACAAAAATTGTAAGGAGAAATGTCTAGAGGCACATTAGGATAATATTAAAGTTTTGATATGTTTGTTACTTATTGAAAAGACTATTTTACTTTAGGGATATAACAAATATTTCTGAAAGTTAAGTGGCATTCTCATCATGTGTCACTTTATTGTATGTATTTCCGAATTGTGAAACATGAGCAAATGTATATTTGCATAGTATGACAATATTAATCTTTAGAATAGGAATTTTGAGGTGTCCTTGGTGTTCTCCTAGCTTGATTGTTTTCTTGCACTGATGACATTAAGCTAGTTTGGGTAGAAACATCTGCAAGAAAACAAGCTCGGCGAGTCCAAAGGTCCCCCTATTTCAATCCTGAGCTACAAATATTCTTCTTTATTAACAGGAATTCTAGTCTGCAAAAAATAATGTGTAGTTGGAGTAAACCTGGGCTTTAATGTATGAATTGCCCAGTCCAGTACTGTCCTTTCCATTAGCAGAAAATGATGAATGTGGCCTAGAAATGACTATGATTGGAAGCCTCATTTAAACTTACATGTTTCCTAAAAATGTTATTGAAGTTATTGAATAATGGGAGAGAGAGGTCATTATCCAAAGGACCCTTTGGTGATGACCATGTAAAATATGAGATTGCAGGTTGGAATGTAAGATGAGGACAGGGAGTCCTTGATTTATGACCTTTCTTTTAGGGACTGTTTGAAATTATGGGGATGCTGAAAAAAATGGATTTGCAACTCATGCCTGAAGTTTTGGCCACTGTAGTGCCCACATGGTCACATGATCAACATTTAGGCACTTGGCAGCCTATCCATGCTTACAGTTGCAGAGGCATTTCAGCTCCCTCTCCGTTTGTACCTTTTGTACCTTCCTTCCCATGGTCTGCAACCTCTACCATCCTAATTTACCTTCATTAAACAAACAATCCTGATTTGTTTCTTGATGATTACTGTAACTAAAGTAATTAATTTTTATGACAATCATTTTTCTTCAGACAACAGCTTTTCTTTTGTTTTTTATAAAAAGCAAGCATTTATGTTTACAACAGTGCTTGGAATATTGTGACATCACCAAACCAGGCAATGTTGTTTTTATTTTTGGGGTCATAATCAAAATAAAATTAACTATACAGACTTACTACATAGCAAATTCGCAGCAAATTAGAAGGAGTTCTATTGAAATGTAAGTATTTTAGAGACCTTCCTGTAAAAGTATAAAGTGTTTTATATTTATTACTGTGTGCAGATGCATGCACAAAAATAATGAAAAAAAAGGGGGTATGGTACAGGGTAGAGCTAGTTTTCCTATTCATAACATATTTTATTCATGATACATATTACTGCCAGATAATTAGATTAGATTGTTTGGATATTTCTTTCCTAATTGTTCTAAACACTTGTGTTAAAATATGAAGTTAACTTTAATCTGTCTGGGAATTTGAATAGCATTAGGGAATCATAAAAGTCCTTTCAATATTCCATGCTTAATTATTTATAATATTATTATTTTTGGTCATAAAATATATTTCTCTCCATCCTGGTTTAGTGTAGTATGAAAATTTAGACTGTGCATTATGATTCTGCACAATGGCCATGCTGATATAGTTCAGTGATGTCTGAAACTATAAGTTCTGCTTATTTTAAATTTGCCTAGTAATGTCAGATTTGAACTAGGACTTAGTTGAAATCTTAGTTCTAGATTTGAACCTCCCTCCTTTCAAGACATACAACTACTTCCATTATCCCCAGCCTACCTGAAAATCCTGTATCTAGTTGATAGGAATTGTAATCCCAAATATCTTGAGTATCATTGATGAAGACTTTTATAATAAAGTATCATTTTAAAATGTTTAGAATTGTATGTTTAATATATGTACATGTGTATGTGTATATGCATGTGCATGTATATATAAATGTACATGTGTATGTTCTTGCTTAAGCAGGGGATTGGAGACTTCTAAGGTTCCTTCCAAATGCTACTCTGTTATGTATGCCTGTTAACTTGCTTTACTTAATTAAGCCATTTAGATCAATATTTTCCTGAATCGCTGCTCTGACAATCCATGCATGGGTATCCTCTCTTCTACTTGCTAGGGACTGAGTGCAAAGTTTTTTTCCCTCCGTTGCTCTAACCACGCCCCCTGGCTCCTGCCATTCAGTTTTTTCACTCGGTCTAGTTGTATGGACTTGAGTTGCTTTTCTCTTGACATTAGCGAGTTAGTTTAGTATTTTTCCCTTCTAATTTCATTTTTTTCCCCCTAATTTGGACTTTGGCTATTACTGGAAGAGCTGTGCAGCGTTGTATTCGTGGTGAGGTTTGCCTCTCACCTTGAGCTACAAGTGGCCGATTTTGCGTTACTGGAACTCCAGGTCGCTGATGGCCACACGGACATTTTTTTCTATCAGCAGCTTGTTGGAGTGCCTCGGACATTGGACTTGCTGCCTTGGACATTGGACTTGCTGCCGGTGGAAGCGCTGGTTCCCGACTTGCCGTTATAAACACCACCACCATCTCAGCTCTTCTATTCACAAGGGCGGCATCAGAGTCACTGCCCGGGATTGGAGCAAACTTCGCGACTTTGAAGGAGGCTTCGCGGCACTGGGAGGGCTTGTTCTTGCCCTCCTACCATTTTCTATTGCCTGGCTGACCACGGCGGCACTTGGAGAATATTTCAAGCTCGCACCCGCCATTTTGTTGTTGTTTTGGCCGCGGCGGCACTGAGAGGAGGCTTCCAGCTCACGCCCGCCATTTTGTTGTTGTTGGCAGCGATGGCAATATTTGAGGTTCTCTACCTCGTACCTCATCTGTGGCTGCCTTAGCTCAGGGACTTTTGTGATTTAAAGCCAAGCCAGTTAGCGAAGCTGCATTTTTGAGGGACTCTGCCTCCTCTTACGCCATCCTCCTTCAATTGTGGGTCAGTGACAATACTACATCACCGTTTGGAGTTGCAACGGCTGTTGGAAGCAGCAGTGACAGCTTGCAGAGACAGGTTTGCCTGTTTGCGCTGGGGGTGCTCCTCTGTTTTCCATCTATTATAAGACTGTGCCCTGAAAAGGGGGGGGGATTCCCTTGCCTCTTGGAAGTCAATTTACCTACTGTTTTTAACTACCTAAGTTAGTTGGGCTGCATTAATGATGGCTGATTCGGCTCTGTCATCGGATATGGAGCACGAGAGTAGTCCAGCTAGAGTGGAAGCTACTACATCCAAGGCCTCTGCAGCCAAACGTTCTGGCTCCAAGCACTCTAGGGCGGGGTCCAGACATAAATCACATAAGAGGAAGACCTCTTAATCTGCATCCTCAAGCAGGGCTGCGGCGGTGGATAGAGACACTAAGAGGTGGCATGAGGCATTAGAACGCCAATTTGACAAGGCCAAACATCAGGCACAAGCAGCTAATCTAAGTGGTGATGCTGTTTCCACTGAACATGACATAAATGTCCCATTGCCATCAGGAGACTTCGGAGGGCCAATAACCAGGCACTCTGGAATGGCTATTCCTGATTATGTCAGGCCAGTGTTTGGAGTTGCCCAGGTCTGGCCCACAGTTCCTCCCCCCATACAAATGTCGTGGGAACCTTTACCTACTGTATGCCACCGCAGGGCCCCGGAGGCAACATTTACCCCGACAGCAGCCAGTCTCTGTGCTGGGGAGCGACAAGTTTCTGGTCCGGCTCTGGACCTTCAAGCCATGGTTTTAGAGGGAACTTCCCATATCTTTGCAGCGGGCATTCAACATGGTACGCATTTGGCCCCACATGGGACCACTAATTCCATCACGTATCTTGCAGTACATACGAGAGGGAGATCTGCTACTGTCTGTGGACTTCAAGGAAGCATATCTACATGTGCCGATCCATCCAATGCACCAGTGATTTCTCCGCTTTGCGTATGTCAACTGTCACTATCAGTACCGAACCATGGCCTTCGGCCTCTTGTCTGCCCCGAGAACATTCACCAAATTACTGGCAGCTGTAGCGGCCTCGGTCCATTTAGTTCCTGTATGCATGGTAGCCTACCTGGACGACATCTTGATCCTATCGTCCTCGCCGACACAGGCTCTACACGACAGTGCGATAGTGATTCAAATGTTTGAGAGTCACGGCTTCACGCTCAACGTGGAAAAGAGTCATTTCCAGTCTTCCACACATATACTCCATCTAGGGGCGGTGATCGACTCTGTCAAGGGCCAGGTTTACCTGTTGTCCGATCGGCAGATGAGTATCAGATCCTTGGTGGCTCAACTATTGGCATCCTGAACTGTGCCATTGATTCTTCTATCCCAGTTGCAAGGAAAGATGATTTCCTGTATCGCAATTGTGCCCTGGGCATGGCGGCACACTCGTCCACTTCAGTGGTTTTTTCTGCCGTTTCAACGACAGGGACACAGCAGTTCCAGGTCCAAAGTAGAGGTTCCACCTTGTGTGTGTCTGTCCCTCTGCTGGTGGACGTCGTCTGCTCTTCAGGCGGGTTGCATGTTCCGCGAACCAGAACGTGTCACGTTAACATCGGATGTGAGCCTCTATGGTTGGGGGGCCCATCTACAACCCCAACTGGCTCAGGGCCAATGGACCCAAGCAGAAAGGACAAATAGTATAAATTGGCTGGAGTTGCGGGCAGTTCGTCTTGCTCTTTGCCATTTCCAGAATGAGGTCTCGGCCCGCCGCGTGCTCATCTTGACCGACAACATGGCCACAAACGCCCATATAAATCGACAGGGATTTCAAGTCGCTGATGGAAGAGGCCGAGTGGCTGATGTGCTGGGCCGAGAGGCACACACTCTCACTGAAAGTGGAGCATATCTCGGGCTCATCCAACCTTCAAGTGGATTGGCTGAGCAGGGGTCAAGTAGACCCTTCGGAATGGAAGCTCCATCCTCAACTCTTTGTGGAGCTGACACGCAGGTTCGGCATGCCACTGGTCGATCTCTTTGCCACTCCCGAAAATATGCAGCTGCCGAGGTTTTTCTCAAAGTTTCCAACTGTGGGCATGGAAGGTTGCAATGCTCTCCGCTGCCCTTGGCCTTGAGAACTGCTTTATGCATTCCCTCCAATTCCGCTACTTCTGAGAGTCATACAGAAACTGCTAGCCAAATGGGTAGAGGTTCTACTGGTAGCACCTCACAGGCCTCGCAGGACCTGGTTCACTGACCTAGTAGGTCTGTCTGTATTATGTCCCTGGAGAATTCCTCAGGACCGGATTTCTTTCAGCCAGGGAGTCATACTACATCTGGAGTCAGAATGGTTCCAGTTGACCGTCTGGCACTTGGGAGGATACTCCTGAGAAAGGACAACCTTTCGGGCACGGTCATCACCATCATTCAGGCAGCCAGACGCGCCTCGACGGCCCGGATTTACAATGCTTCATGGAGAGCTGTCTGCCTCTGGTGTTCTACCAGCAGATCCAACATCGGCTATGGTGTCTGATGTTCTTGAATTCCTGCAAGCAGGCCTAGACAAAGGACTGGTACCTACTACACTCCATCGTCAGGTTGCAGCCTTGGCCACTGTGCTTGTCTGTGACTCTCACCAATCTCTTTCTCATCATCCATAGATTCGTTCTTTTCTACAAGGAGCTATCAACCTTTGACCACCTGTTGTGCATCGCTATCCTACATGGGATCTTCCCTTGGTTCTCCAGGCACTGACGGCTTCGCCATTTGAGCCACTCGCCCTCATTTCTTGTCTTTAAAAGTCGCTTTTCTTCTGGCGGTGACATCTGCAAGAAGGATTTCCGAACTGGTTGCTCTTTCCATTAGGATAGATCTCTGCATATTCCATTCCGACTGCATAGTCCTTCGACTGGATCCTGCCTTTGTGCCTAAAGTTAATTCACATTTTCATCATGCACAAGAGCTGGTTCTCCCGAACTCCTTGCCATCCGCTGGAAAAATAGTGGCATACTTTGGATGTGCGTTGGGCCCTCAGACGATATATCAGGCGGACTGCCTCCTTTTGACAGACGGAGGCATTGTTCGTGTCATTTCACCCTGCTTCTATGGGACAAAAAGTTTCTTCATCTACAGTGGGCAGGTGGCTCAAGGCCTGTATCTCTAAAGCCTATGAACTCAAGGGGAGGCCCGTGCCAGGGGGAATCTTAGCTCACTCTATTTGCAGCGCAGCCACATCTGCCACCTGGCTACTCAGGCAGCCATAGACGATATTTGTAGGGCAGCCACCTGGTCGTCTTTACCCTCCTTTATTTGACATTACAGGTTGGACTCTTATGCCTTGGCTGAGGTGTCGTTTGGTAGGAGGGTCTTGCAATCCGTGATCCCACGGCCGGGGGATTGGTTAGGCCCCCGCCCAGGGTCCTTGAGCTTGGGTACATCCCATGTGTGGATTGTCGGTGTAGCGATTCAGGAAAACGGAAGTTGGCTTACCTGAACGTCCCTTTTCTGATATCTGCGACGACAATCCAACCCGCCTGTTGGCCTTCCATATCCTGGCCGGGGTTTGGGTGTTCTTTCTGATTTTTCCCTCTGCAGGACTTCCTGTGGGCTGTGTCTCGTTACGGATAGACCGGAGGGAGTATCCTTGGTGGTGCGTTTCTGCTTCGCTACTGATTACACCTTCGTGAAAAGACTGAATGGCAGGAGCCAAGGGATGTGGTCAGAGCAACGGAGGGAAAAAATCTTCGTACTCAGTCCCTAGCAAGTAGAAGAGAGAATACTCATGCGTGATTGTCGTCGCAGCGATCAGAAAAGGGACGTTCAGATAAGCCAATGTCTGTTTTCAACAGAGAATTGATAGCATATATTATCAATCATTACATAAATAAATAAAGATTGATATATCATTAGAATGAAATATTCTAAAAGTACTAATTAACTGAAATAAGTTAAAATTTATTCATATTGCAAATGTGCATTGGAGGTTATGTTGCAATAGGCACAAAAATGATATTTGCCCTCTTTTTTTTATGCTCAGAAAAAGCCACTGACTGCAATCATCAAAGAAGTCTGTGATGGGTAAGTTTTGTTTTTCTACTGTTATTTTTATAATTTCCGAATGTACTGCACATAATAAATTTAATCCTCTTTGTGGGGAATTCAGCCATTTCATATTAAGGAATGCAGACTGCTATTGCTTTATACATCCAGTTTTTTATCTTATATTAAGATGAACATAATTTTTATTATATTGGGTAAAATGGAAAAATATTTTGAGTTTGGGCTTCAGCTGCCTTTCTTTAGCTTTGAAAGTGGCTAGTGGAGAAAACTACATTATTTATTACATATATATCCAAATTTTTCCCAATGTGCTACACAGCCCTAAAAGTTATATTAGACAAAGAAAGAAACATAGCTTCTGAGGTTATCCAATAAGCATTATGGTTGAGCAGAAATTTGATGTTTGTGTGTAGCTTTATAAAGCCCCAAAGTATTGGGGATTATTTCACACTATTATAGAGATGGAATCAAGTGGACTCAGAGCACTAGCTGTATTCTTGGATTTACAGTACATATATTATTCCATTAAATCTTATAGGGATCCATTTGAGAAGTCCAGAGGTGAGATGGAAGGTGAAATATTTTAAACATTAATTTATTGCCCAATCTGGCATTAAGAAAAATAGATTTGTTATATGTGATCTTCTGTTTTGTGTTAACTTTATGGAATTGTAATAAGAGGGAGATATACACTTTCCTTTCCAATTTGGGGAGAAGGAGAGAGAGAAGTATATTGTTCAGATCTAACAAACCATAAATCCTGATTTAATATATTTTGAAATGGCCAAGCTATATGCAGTGCTATTGCTGCTGTTGCTCACAGCCTGGGTGCTTCTGCTTTCATGAGCAGCACCAATAAGCTTAGATATTCTGATATTTTGAGCTAGAAACCAGAAAGGCAAGTTCATAACTTTCTTTATGTGAGGATGTGTTGATTATTTGAGCCACTTAGCCATAGTTGTAGATTCAACTAGTATTTAAACCTATTTTTTCCCAGATCTTTTTAACTCACATGTATTATGTAAAATATGTACAAGTTGCATCACTAGTATGAAATCTATTCATTCTGTTGTTCATTTAGGCAGAATGTCTTAAATATAATCTTTAAGGATGATTTGAAAGTTGTTTATCAATTTACCTTTATGTTCTATTATCAAAATGGTAATTAATTGGAAGGAAAAGTTGTTCATAATCTCTTTTCTGTACACATTTTACTAATGTATATCTTTGTGTCTTATAAGGTGGTCTCTTGCAAACCATGAACATTATGCACTGCAACATGCTGATAGTTCCAATTTTTATATTACTGAAAAGGTAAATAAGTTGATTTCTATTCAGTTAATGTGTGGTCTATTAAAATAAGTAATTTAAATCACTCCTAATACAAACAGTGTGGTTCTACCTAGGAAGCTATTTATGCATAAGCTTATCTCCATTTATCCAGAGAGAGTATAGATTATTTACTAATATTAGAAGACATAATTAAACAATAACAAATAACATCAAATTTCCATATTATATTAAAGTCATACAAGTGTCAATGGCAATTAACCCCCAAAGATCTTCTGGAAAACCCAATTTTACCAACTTGCTATTTCTGGGAGAGCTCGCTCTCACTTAGAGTCAAATTTGGTAGAGCCTGAAATCAATAAACTGCTGCAATAACAAACATTCTGTTTTGGCTGAGTTGAGTCTGACCTGTGTTTTTCCTATCTAGTGTGTAAGCCATCCTGTATCAAGTCAGACTTTCCATTGCTTTTCCCATTGGGCCCAGAGTAAAGATGTACAACTGAGTGTTATCATATTAGTGATTCAATGGAGCATCTCTCACCACAACTTTAAAAAGTATCAAACCAAGATTCGAGGCACATAATGCTTCTCCCTTCTTATTGACTTTACCCACTCAGGTAATTGAAAACAAAGTTCCAAGTCCCAATCTTTGAACATAATCCAGAATGATACTCTGAATTGCATATTGAATGCTGCTGAAAAATCTAGAAATATAAGGATGATTGATCTCTCTCCATCCAAATTTTGCCACAGGACATGAGTGTAACAAGTATGTTTTTATTCCTCTGCCTGAAATCAGTCTGTCATTAATCCAGATAGCCAGATGCCTCTGTAATTGCAGCCCTACCTCTTTCCCCACAATTCCCCTCACCCCCAAAGGAAGATTAGAGATTCAACAATAGTTGTCGAATTCCACTGGATCAAGGCTGGGCTGGACAGCAGACTTTGTTATTCTGAAATACTTAATCCCAAGTGAGTTATAAATGGATCCTCTATCTCATCCTAACATAAAGTTTTATCAATAGATATTTTGCTCAAATATTTAATTGGATTAAACTTGTCCAATTTACAGGAATTACTTTTTAATTAACCAAACTTCAGAAGTTTCTTTCCATGGGTTCCAATTATAGTGCCAGTAACGTATTAGTGGAACTAAAGAAAAGATCTTAAACTTGTTGAAACACTTTCTTCAAAAATATCATGAATTTCATGGATACTTGTTTTTTTTAAAAAATATATGTATTACCATGCTATCAGCTCTATTAAAACTACATTTTATTGTAAACTGCCTAGAGTCAATTAGGTGAGATGGATGGTGTAGAAATATGGCACTATACAAATAAATAACTATGTCTTTGGATTTTTTTTCTCACGTCAGTTACATCAAAACTAGAGAAGAAAAGGGTCATAGTCTACTTTAATAATTTCAGTGACTTGATCCTCTCATAGTTTTTAAACTGAAGTCCAGGTTTTTGGTATGTTGAGTATGATCTACACAGATAACAAAAAAGAAAATATTTCACTGTCTAGTCATGTCCGACTCTAAGGCATGTTGCTCATCTCTGTTTCTTGGCCAAGGGAGCCTGCTCTGTCCAAATACAATTTCCATGATTATGTGGCCAGCATGTCTATATGCCAAAGGCGCACAGAACACTATTATCTTCTACCTAATTGGTACCTATTAATTTACTTGCATTTGCATGCTTTTGAACTGCTAGGTGAGCAGGACTGAGCAGGAACAAGAGCTTGCTGCGTTGTGCAGCACTTGGCTCTTGAACCTAGGCTATCAGCTTTCCAGCTGACAAGCTCAGTTTCTTTAACCCCGACCCATCACACCCCTAACATCATATACATATTTTTTGAACAATTTTTAAAAAAATTTTTAAAACACATAAACATACAAAAATCTTTTCAGAATGAGCCATTGATCTGGTCATAAGTGGGTACAATTACTAATTCCTCTTTAACAAAAGCTTTTCCAGAATTCCCACTAATTACCATAAAAAAAAGAAGAAAAAGAAAAAAAAATTCCCTAACTTATATCAATTTATTCAAATCAATTACCTTCTATTATTTCACCACAAATCTTAGTTTTCAAATAACACAACTTAATTTTCTCTAACATTATTGCCATAAATTCTATCTGAAAAAAGAAAAAATTCATAAAAACCCATTACACTAATCTTCAAATCCTTAATTCAATATCATTTCAATTTCTTTTCCTTTTAACATGGATGGATATATTTTAAAGACATAAATCAACAAAATATTTACACAGTATTTTAACTGTTAGCATTTATCATCTTCATTTTACTGTTTATAACTAAGAGTTATCTCAGCTTAACCCTTTTAATCACAACATAATCATTTCATTATTAGTATCAATTCCAGCATGGTCATCTTTATTTCTAAAAGTTTATCCCAGTATATAATCTTCCTCTTAGTCATCCTCTTTTGGCTGTTAATCACAGCATAGTCTTCTTAGGTTTTACTGTTATTCCCAGTATAATCATCATTTTTGCTGTCAATCCCAGTATAATTATTTTTATCTTTACTGTTATACCCAGTATAATCATCTTGTTTTGCTGTCAAACCCTGCATAATTTTCTTTATATTTTACTTTTATACCCAGTATAATTCTCTATGTTTTGCTGTCTATCCCAGCACAATCACCTTAGTTTGCTGCTTATCCCAGCATAATCACTCTTTTTTTTTAATTTTACCATCCATCAATACATTACTTGTTAATATACAATCACTTATCATTTTCATTTTTATAACAATTTAACATTGAGGCTTAGTTCTTACTCCAAACACTTCCTTATATAAATTAGTAAATTTCTGTTAATATATTCTATTCCTCTCATATTTTTATTTTTTTCTTTATTTCAGTTTTTTACATATTATATCAAATTCTTCTCATATTCATATTATTTTTATTAATCTATAAAAACCTCCTTTTTATTGTTACTGTCCATCTATACATTGCTTTATTTTTAATCACATTGTTTCTATCTTCTTTTTTCTAGCCGTGTGTATATCATTCCTCATTTCCTTGTCTGTAACATATATTCCATTTCAGTTTCAATGTTCACAACTTAATTCTCCATATATCAATTTAATTCTTTTTCTTACTTCTATTTCAAACAAATCACATCAATTTTCTTCTTTTGTTCCTGCGCCATTTAACTTCTTTTGTTCCTGTGCACATTAGTCCAATTACAAGAGTTCCATCATACTTTCCCTTTTTTTTTCAACAAAGTCAAATTGTCTGCAGACAAAGAAAAAACAGCTCCATTTCCAAAATCCCACGGTTGTTATCTGAAATATTCACAATGTTCCCAAACAAGCCAGTTACAATGTTTCTTTTTAGACCAGAAGGTGTCCCTCTACAATCCATAATTTCCTTTAGTCATGTAAATCGCCATTTTGTTTCAATTATATAACATTCCAGCCCAATTCTCTCCTTCTGTGTTTTAAAAGTAATAATTCTTCTTTATCTTCTTTTCTTTAAAAGTCTAATTCAAATTTAAAGTTGTTCAATTTTGAACCAAGGTTCAATGTTTATTTTTCAAATTTAGTCTATTCAAATATCAATTTTCAATTGGGTCTTTTTCTTTTCTTTTAAAAATTTCATCTTAAATCTTTTATGCCCCTTAGCTCTGCAGCCGCTGATTTAAGGCTAGGGGTCTTACAAAATAAAAAGCCATTACTCCAAACGTTGTTTCAAGCCTGGGTTGGTTGTCACATACCTGGCTTCAAAAGACATCAATCTTTTTTGCTTTCCTCCTGCACATCACTTACCCGGTTTGTCCCAGCTTCGTGGCAGCTGCCATGGCTGCCGCCCCCCCCCCAATTCATAGAGAGCTCCCTCCAACCTCCGAGGAACTTGCTGTTCCTCTGGTCGTCCGAGGCACCTCTCTTCTATCCCTGTCCATGCAGGATGATTCCAGTCCGAAGACCCATCGACGGCGGTTCAGCAGCCAGGGTTTTTGCGGGGCTCATCAAAGCCCGCTATTTCCCTCGCCGTGATATCCCTCGCCGTGATATCAAACCGGAAGTTCAGTGTCCAATCATTTCTAAACTGCAACCTCAAAAGCCCCAACCATCATTGCTAATGATGAGGGATGCCGGAAATTATGGTTCAGTAACATTTGGAGGATTGCAGTTCAGTTCCTCAGGAATTATCAAGGAGTATCCTTTATGATTTTAAAGATATATTTTAATCTACTTGTCATGTGTACAATCGATATTTAATTAGCTTTACTGACCAGAAAATAATAAATATCATCATGACTAATAGCCAATGAATGCTGCAACATGGATCTCTTTTAAAGTAGGCTAAATTGCTGGCTGCAAATTTCTTGCTGCAAACTTTGCATTTTATTGTGCATTGCATCAATAAATGTTTGCTTTTATTGGTCTTGAATCAATATTTAATTTTAATAGAGGATCTCATCTCACTGCCAATATTTTTCATATTTTATATATCTATATAATGTCTTCTGTTAAATGTTTGTGGCTTGGCTTAAAAGTCTTGGATGTTCTAGACCTTGTTTCTCAAACTTGGCAGTTTAAGAAATTCTGGGAGTTGAAGGCACACACCTTAAAGTTGCCAACTTTAAAAACAATATTTTAGATTTTTCTTCTTACTTTTACAATTAATGTATGTATGTATATGTGTTTGTGTATTTTGGCATATTTCCCAGCTGAAAATACCCTGTTTAAATGTGATAATTTATATTAAAGAAAATTTATAATCAGGTTTATTCAGTATTTGAAGTGCAATCTCACTGTAGATTTATATAATGATATTAATATATTGGATGTCTTGTTTTCAGCCTCTTTTGTAGTAATTCCAAGAATGAAATTTGCCTTTTTAAAACAGCAACACTTAGTATGACATTTTCACTATGACTCCAAAATGCCTTTCCAGATCAGTTATTAATTAATTAATTAATTAGAAGTTTTATGATTTTAATATATTAAGGGAATTTTACTTCAAATTGCAGTTATAATTTTGAGGTCTCATTCATCCGGTTTAGAGAGACCCTTTTGGAACACCTGTCATTCCTTTTTTGATTACTTTATGTCAAACAGATTAATATCACGAGCCAGCTTTGCCCCCTTACTGCTCACAGTTCATTATGGTCAACAAATAAAGAAATTATGGTCTATAATACTTTTGATTCTATTTCTGATTTGAAAACCTTTTATTTCTAGTTCTGTATTTTGTCACTAATATCTTAGATTACATATCATTTTCTATGTTTTCTCATTTGGTGAAGAGCTTTTGGTAAGGATTTTGTCAAAGCTTTAAGAAAATCCAAATATAAAGTACTATCTCTGCCGCATCTCTTGTTATCAACACCATTACAAAGCTTTGTCCTCTTTGATCCCTAGAACCAGCTCCATCGATATTTACCAGAAATTGGTGGAAGATTTTCCATGTTGCATACCAAGTTATTCAAAATGGGTAATATAAGCCTTAAACAGGCTTAACTTAGTTTAAAACAGCACCCCAAATTATTCACCTCAAACCACTAAAAATATAACAACCTGTTTCCTCATTCATATTTGCATAATTGCTCTGCCTTCAAAATTGCAATTTCCAACTATCAATACATAATACAACTTTGGTGGAGGATCTTAATCTTCTATGCTGGTCCCCTTGCAAACATTTATAAAATATTTATATTTATATAAAAATAAATAAAATAAATATATTACTATAAAACACCTAGACCAATTTTAAAGTTTTTAAAAAAATCTTCTTGTCCACATTAAAATTATTAGCTGAAATGTCAAAAGTGGTTTGTAAGGATATTGACATTTGTTTTATTTTTTAAGGAGACAATTTTAAAATACAGTATGTTTTCTCTGATTATTTCTCTGAATGTTAATATCTTTATCTTGATATTATTGTAGTATTGAGTGTAGAAGTTTATCCATTATCCCAAATGGGAAGAATTTGACAGATTTTTTCCACAGGTTTTATCTTCTACTTCATTCTTTACTTTTAAACTGTGAGCTAACCTGAATTGTGTGGAGTTGGGTGACTTCTAAATTGAATAAAGCAAATAAGCAATAAATAGAAGAATTAGAGGATATCTGGATTAAGGCTTCAGTGTGATTGTAGAGGCCTGTTGAAATGTCTCTCATTTCATGCTGAGAGTACCCTGCTCAGTTCAGAATAGCATGTGAGATTCCCTTTGCTGCTTTGGACCAAGATTTGTGTGGAAGATGTCCATGAGCCCTGAGTAATCCAACACATTATAGGAATATGTGTCTGAACCAACTGCTCATTCTAAAATATCCCTCATCTCATCCTTTATTTTATTTTGCAACTTGGCCACCATTGTATTGCATATATATCAGTACAAAACACTGTCTGCCCAATGCCGATTATGTAAAATTAAGAAGAACAGTAACTTATGGTAATTAGAGATGAAAAAGTTACACATAAACTGCTTATATAGGGTTTTTAACTTAGGACAAAATTATAACTTCATGCAGCATTTATGCTGCTGGCCAGTGGTGTTAGAATAATAGGAACTTAAAATTTAGTATGAAATTGTATATTGTATGCTACAATATAGAGTGAAAATTGCATAATTACTGCTATTCAAAAAGCAGATTTTCAGTGTGAAATCATCTCTGTAGCGGTTCTTTGTGTTCTGATGGAAAATTTCATTCCCTCTGTTGACAGTGACAGTATAGCTAGAAAATCTTAACTCAAAGCAAAAGAGGTTTATGAAAATAACCCCTTAATGTTCATTTGAGTCTTTCAAGTTATTGTTGAAAATGTACAGAGAATACCTTGCTGCAATATTCTGCAAATTGCTCATTTAAATTGAAACTATTTAGTATGCCTCACAGTTGATAAAGCTGCCCACTTCCATTTCTTAATGCAAGGTACAAATCCTTTAGTGTACATGGATGCAATAGAAAGTTAGAAATGGAGATGAAAATGTTTTGGTTAGGGATGACCCAAGAAGTAATTGGAAAGAAGTTGAAAGTGGTGTGAAGAGAGATTTTTTCTATCAGCTTTATGTACTTTAATGTTTGGATCATTTTTGTGTGTGCATAGAAATACAGTTTTGGGAGGACTTCTGGGGTGACGTCATGTTGTTGCAGTTCAGGAAAATGGAGCCCCCTTTTCTTGGAGCAAATTTTCGCACCTGGAAGTCAGTAGAGGCAAGACCCGACCTTGGAGGGGTTGGCTTTGTAGAAGGGATACCCTCGTAACAGGTAACAGGGAGAAGCGCGATCTCCCGTTATGGAAAGAGGAACCCCTTGAATTTCAGTGCGAAAGAGACTGGCTATAATGGTTGGATCCGAATACATGGCTGCTTACCTGAATGGTAAAGGATGCAAGGAGTGAAAAGCAGCGAGAAGTATCAATGGCTAGAGACAGGACAGAGTGAGTTTCTGGGTTGCTTCCCCAATTGGCTGGAATCCACAAACGGACTGATAAGTGAGGCTCCAAAGAGGGGAAAAGCTGTGCTTTGGTGGTGGAGCAGAAGTCTGGGAAGAAGGTTGACAAGAGGAAAGCAGGTGATCAGAAGAGTTGAAAGGAAAAGAAAGAACATTGTAACTGGTGAGAAAGAAAGATTGTGTTTGAACCTGTGGCAATTGGGAGTGAATGACTGGAGATTGTGGACACTAAAACTGAGAAGACAAGGTTTGGAGAGTGAAGCGAAGTGACAGTGACAGTGCATATTAGCAGAAGCAGACAATTATATTATCTAATGATTTGATTATTTTACTTAACTGACTGCAAAATTTAATTGATGGTAAACCAGGTGAGTAAGGTTATATAAGCAAGAAATACTTAAGAATTGTTATTGGAAAGGTAGCCTCTGGAGGAGAAAGAAATTATATATTTATGGTATTGTGGAAGAAATTTTTTGGGAAACTGGATATGACAAGTACAGTGACAACTACAGAAACGGCAATTACGCAAATGACTGCCTCTCCAGCAAGTCAGAATTTGATAGGAGATATGCTGGGAGGCGAGAAGGCAGGGTTGGCAATGAATTTACAAAGTATGCAGACAACTCTAAATATGATTCAGGAGGTGATGCTGAAAACCCAAGAATCAATTGGAAAAAACCATGAGGAAATAAAGAATGACATGGGTGAAGTAAAAGAGGATGTTAGGAAACTAGATGATAGAATAATAAAATAAATAAATAAATAAATAAATAATTTTATTTCTATACTGCTCTTCTCCTGAAGGACTCAGGGTGGTGTACAGCCTATTAAAAACACAAGACAACATCAGTTAAAATAGTTTAAAATTATTAAATAAATTCGGCTCAATTTAAAACCCCAGGAATTTAAAACCCAATTTAAAATTGTTATGTTGATAGCCCAGCCTGGCGGAACCACAGGGTCTTGAGTGCACAACGAAATACCCGGAGGTCGGAGATCTTACGCATTTCCAGGGGCAGTTCATTTCACAGGGCTGAGGCTCCCACAGAGAAGGCCCTCCCCCTGGGTGTCGCCAGCCGACATAACTTGGCCGATGGCACCCTGAGGAGACCCTCTCTGTGGGAGCGAACTGGCTGGTGGGAGGTTATTGGTGGCAGAAGTCGGTCTCGAAGGTACCCGGGTCCCATGCCCTGGAGCGCTTTAAAGGTGGTGACCAACACCTTGAATCACACCCGGAAGACCACTGGGAGCCAGTGCAGAATGGGAGAAATACAAGAGACAATTGCCAAGAACGAGCAAAGAATAAAAACTGTGGAAGTAAGAATGGAACAGACAGAGAAAAAACTAGAGGAGGCAGAAAAAAAATCTGATGGCAACGAACCGAGAGCTCGAAGAGGTGATAACATATCTGGAAATGGACAAATCTGCGTTCTACCTAAGATTCCAAAATATACTAGAAAATAAAGAAGAGGACCTCCTGAACTTTATGATTGATTTGTTGGCTGATCCACCTAAGGATGGATAGGATTGATCTGTAAAATGGTATTGTTGAATTGTACAAAGTGCATACAAACTATGCACAGCGATATAAGTTGCCACGTGAGATACATGTACGATTCACCAAAAAAACCCAAAACAATTAGGGATGAAATTATAGGAGATCATGGGATTCATCACTGATATATAAAGGAAAAGAGATACTGATACTCAAACAAATACCTAGGAGAATAAGGGAGTAAAGGCGAAACTACCACTTCCTCTCCTCTCAACTTGTGAAATATAAAATAATGTTCCACTGGCTTATCCCAGAAGGCTTGCTAGTGACATGGCAAGACAACAAAATTAGGCTGGATACGCCAGATAAGGCTCAGGAATTCTATGATATATGTATGCAACAGATGAGGAGAGGGAGGGTGGGGAGGAGATAGAAGAGAAGAGTCAGGAAGAAGGAAAGGAATTGGAAACTGAATCACAGGAGAGGGCTGAAAGAGAACAACAGGAAAGAACAGAGGTGAGGTCGAAGACACAAAGAGAAATGAGACAAGGAAAGGCCATCAATAGAAGATAAAATGGAAGAAGAAATCAAATTAATTTTGATTAACATAAATGGTTTAAACTCTCAGGCCAAAAGGAGGCAGGTTCTATCAAGACTTCAAAAATATAAAACGGATATTGCATATTTGGAAGTAGTCCACATTAAAAGAGAACAAAGACACCTGTTAGAAGCCCCAAACTAGGAAAATGTTATTCAGCTCTTGCATCACAAAAAAAGAGAGTAGTAGTACTTTATATTAAAGATTGGTTACAACCAAGACAAATTTTTGCTGATGAGGAAGGAAGAATTTTATTAATTGAAATAAGAATAAGTCAAAAAAAGATTTTATTGGCAGCTATCAACACACCAAATACCAAACAAGGGAAATTTTATTATAATTTACATAAAAAATTAATAGAATTGGAGAGTGAAAATGTGTGTTTATTGAGAAATTTTAATGTGGTCATAGACTCAAAACAAGATTATTTATCACGGAAAAAAATTAAGAAGAGGAGCATACTACCAACTACTTTTTTTGACATGATGCAAGAGTTGAATATAAAAGATACCTGGAGAGAACAAAATCCCCATAAAAAACAATACACTTTTTATTTTAACCCATATTATTCATATCCAGTATAGATATGATTTGGATGGATTCAGAACTAAGCAAAAATATAGAAGAGATAGAAATAGCATCAAATTCATGGGCAGATCATAGCCCACTGATATTAAAATGGAAAGGGAGAGAAAAATCAAGTGAAAGATAGACCATTAATCAAACAATGATAAAAGAGAAAAAGTATATACAATGGATGGAAAAAGAACTGGAGTTGTTCTTGAAGGAAAACTCAAATGAAGATACAACCTTGCAGAATCTTTGGGATATAACTAAGGCCTATATTAGAGGTCTAACAAAAGCATATGGGGCGAGGAGAAACAAAGAAAAAAGGAAACAGCAATTGGAATTACAAGAGAAACTGGGAGAATTAGAGCATAAGATGCAAGATTCCCCAGACATGAAAATTAGAGAGGAAAAAGATTTGATCAAATATAAAATAAATTTACTCGCCCAGGAGGAAATGGCCCAAAAGTTTAGCGCAACGAAACAGATACATTTTGAACATGCCAATAAACCAGGAATATGGCTGGCGTATAAACTGAAAAAGAATAAGGAAAAAAGATTAATAACACAACTGCATCATCGAATGGACGAAAAAAAAGAGAATAGCCCAAAATTATTTCAGAAAACTTTATTGTCAGGAGAAAATAGAAGAGGAAGAAATAAAGAGTTATTTAAAGGATAGAAATCTCCCTATAATAACAGAGGAAATGAATGAGATGTTAAATAATAAAATTACAATGATTTTGCTATTCAAAAGCAAAAAAATAACAAAACTCCAGGACCTGATGGTATCCCCTCTGAGTTCCATAAAGAGATACAGGGACCTGTAGAAATGCTTCTGTTGAACATACATAATGAAGCTTTAGGACAGTGGTTCTCAACCTTCCTAATGCCACGACCCTTTAATACAGTTCCTCATGTTGTGGTGACCCCCAACCAGGGGTGGGTTCTAAATTTTTTTTACTACCGGTTCCGTGGACGTGGCTTATTTTGTGGGTGTGGCTTGGAGCTCATGTGACTGGGTGGGCGTGGCTAGCTGGTCATGTGGCCGGGTGGCCATGGCTATGTGTGTAGGGACTACTCACAGGGCTGAAAAAAGTCATTTCTGACAGGTCCTCGCACTTTTGACTGGTCCTCACACTTATGACCATCCTCACATTTATGCCCGTGCAGCATTCTTAACAACCATGTCACTCATTTCACAACTGCTTTTCTTCACCATGGTGATAAGATAGGGCAAAAAACGTAAAATGTGAGGATAGTCGTAAATTCGAGATCTGGTCAAAAGTGCGAGGACCAGTCAAAAATAACTTTTTCAGCCCTCTGAGTAGTCCATGTGCACAAAAGGACTACCCAGAGGGCTGAAAAAAGTGATTTCTGACAGGTCCTCACACTTTTGACCTGTCTTCGCACTTATGACTGGTCATTATTTATGCCCATTGTAGCATTCTTAACAACCATGTCACTCATTTCACAACTGCTTCTCTTCACCATGGTGACAAGATAGGGCAAAACGTAAAATGTGAGGACAGTCGTAAGTTCGAGGACTGGTCAAAAGTGCGAGGACCAGTCAGAAATAACCTTTTCAGCCCTCTGAGTAGTCCATATGCATAAAAAGATACAGCAATAGAGAGGGATGAAGGAAGGGAAGGGAAATTAGAGTAGGAGTGAGGGTAAGAGAGGGAGGAAGAGAGGAGGAGAAGGAAAAAGGAAGAGGAAGTAGGGAGGAGAAGAAGATGGGGAGGAAGAGAAAGTAAGAAGGAAAGAAAAGAGAGAGGTGGTAGGTTTGAGGAGAAAGATTGCTGTACAATAAAAAAGATGAAAGGGAAGAAAGGCAACCCGAAACAAATATAAAGATATTAAAATAAAGAATGGATTGTTAAACTTTAAAGAATAAAAGAGAACAAATATGAATAAATAACAATAATTAGAAGCACACATACAAACATACAATGTATTTTCTTTGAACAGAGTATTTGGCCGGTTCACAAATTTAAACAGTGTTTAGTCATTTCAATTAAATTTACAATTTCTATATTTCCTTTTTGCCATATTTATTCCTCATCTATTTTTTTTAAAAAAACAATATTACCCTTCATCCTCATCTCTAATCTTAATCAAATTCAATTTTTCCCTTCTATTCTATATTATACCCCTTCCCATTGCCATCTATTTTTATATCCATCCTCACATTGGTTAATTATGTAATATTATATTGTTTAATATAAATTCAACATTTTAATATAAATCAATTAGTTATATAACTACCGTTTTTGTATATTAATCAATATGAACATGAATATTCCAATTATTTCCATGCAATCCAATTTCTTACAAATCAATTAATTATATTTACCAATAATAATAAACCAAATAATTTCCCCCATATATTCCTCCAAACCACAACTTAACCATTTCTGCTTTCAACACAATATACAATTAATAGTATCTCAATTATTACAATTCCCTAGTTAAATAGAGCTTTTTTTCTTTTGTGTTTTAAAATCTTGAACTCTCCTCTTTTTCCCTAAATTTCCCATTGTTTGCACCTACCTTTTTTGGTGAGGAAAAAGAAAAGAAATCTGCCTGCCTAATTTTCCAACGTTACAAAGCCAACAGCCTGCTTTACTTTCAGTTTCGTTTTTCAGCATAGTTAGGGGGAAAAATCTGCACTCTTTGCAAGCAAGCAGCAGAGCCCTGAGCAAAACAGCTGAGAACAAATCAGCTGAGAGTCGGGAGCCGATCTAATCAAGGGCTAATTAGCCTATGCTGAAGCTCCGCGGGCCAATAAAATTACAAAAAAACCATCGAACCGTTTGTTAAATTGCTGGTTCGCCCGCCCCTCGCCCACCACTATTTATTGGCAATAAATAGTGGTGTGGAGGGGCGGGGCAAAGGGCGGGGCGGAACCGGCAGAATCCCACCACTGGCTATAGGGCGGCCCTTTGAAGCCCCGCAGCAAGAATTTAAACAGTTTTTTTTTCTCTAGCCATCAGCTGGGACTCAGGAGGCAGCAATAGATTGAGAGTGGGCGGGGTAAGCGAACGGCCGGCGATCCAACAGAGCAGAGAGTGAGGGTGAGTGAAGGCGTGAGGGGGGCGAGAGAGGGCTTTGGCGACCCCTGTGAAATGGCCGTTCAACCCCCAAAGCGGTCGCGAACCCCAGGTTGAGAACCGCTGCTTTAGGACAATCCAAACTACCAAAGTCATGGATGGTATCACTTATCTAAGCACTAATATAAGCGCTGATATCACTTATCTAAAAAGACCCTACAAATACACAGCAAATCAAGAACTATAGGCCAATCTCGCTACTTAATGTGGACTACAAAATATTCATAACGATAATCCCTGAAAGGACCAAAAAGATATTAAATAAAATTATTGATTCGGACCAAAATGGATTTCTGCCAAATAGACATATAAGGAACAATACAAGAATGATTATGAATTCATTAGAATACTATGAGGCCCACCCGGATAAGCAGCTGGCATTAATGTTTATAGACGCTCAAAAAGCGTTTGACAACCTAAACTGGAACTTTCTTATTAACCAATTGAAAATTATGGATTTTGGGGAGAAATTTATAGACATGATTAGAGCAATCTATTCAGAACAATCGGCTAATAATAAATGGGGAAACAACAGAGAGGATTAGTATAATTAAGGGGGTAAGACAAGGATGTCCCTTGTCACCACTCTTATTTTTACTATCATTGGAAATATTATTAATACAAATTAGACAAAATCAAATGATAAAAAGGGTTGAAAATTAAACAGGACGAACATAAAACTTCAAGCTTTCACAGATGATCTGGTTTTTATCATAGAAGATCCTTTGGAGACGGGAACCATTTGATTCATGAAGTGGAAGAATTTGGTAAAGTGGCTGGATTTAAAATAAACAAGGAAAAAACTAAAATATTAATCAAGAATTGTACCAAAAGGCAAGATGAGGAATTGGAAGAGAAATTGGGGATTCAAATTGTCAAAAAGGTAAAATATTTGGGAATTTGGTTAACGGCAAATGTTCTACATTAAAAGAGGATAATTATGATAAATTGGTACAACAAATACAAAAAGATTTAGACAATTGGGCAAAATTATAGATACCTTTAATCTGTAGTAATAAAAATGAATATACTACCAAAATTGTTATATTTATTTCAAATGATCCCGATAAGATGAGGGAAAGTATTTTTTGTTCAGTTGAATAGAATAATAGGTAAATTTATTTGGTTGGGGAAAAAAGCCTGAATAAAAAGCAAACTTCTTCAGGACTCCCGAACCAACGGAGGCTTTGGCCTACTCGATTGGGAATTATATTATCAAGCAGCGGCAATAACATGGCTAAAGGATTGGGTTCAATTAAGAAATAAGAGAGTATTAACATTGGAAGGCCACGATCTTCAATTGGGATGGTACACATTTTTATGGGGAGGAAAAAACAAAACCCACACATACTTCCAGAGATATCTAGTGAGAAATGCTTTGTTAAATATTTGGGATAATATAAGGAAAAATCACTATATGAAAGTTCCAGTTTGGATTTCAACAGTGGAAGCCATAATCTATCCCAACGTACTGGACTTAAACAAAGTAGTAAGATACTTGGAACTTTTAGATGAATTTAGAAACTTAAAATCAGAACAGGATTTAAGAAATCAGGATAAAAATTGATTGGTGGCCATACCTGCAAATTAGAACAAATTAGAACATTGGTAACGATGGCAGGCTGGCTATGTCCCCAAACTGGTTCCCTGGTCGCCGCTCGCTCGTCCTGGCTGCCATGCTTGTCACCGCCAAGTCCAATAGCCACCAGGTTCGTTGCCTTCCAAGTCCAATGGAATGTGCATGCGCGAAAAACATGGTGATGACTGCAGCAGCTGTTTCGGCCGGTACTTTTTGGCAGCCTGCGGAGAAAGTGGCTGGCACAGAAGCCTTTTCGGAGGCTTCTTTGCCAGCCGCTTTCCAGCAGCAGCGGCTGGCTGGGTCCCACTGAAAACTCCAGTCAGCTTGCCTTCCAGACTCTGGACCAGTCGCCGCGGAAAGTAAGCAGGCCAGCGGGTGGGCGGGGGAGGAAGAGCTGGCGGAGGGGTGATAACAGCGGCAGGCAAGATTGTGAATTTGGGGTTTTCATGAGCTGTAAGCCATAATCATCAAAATTATGACAAATCAAGGCTTGAACTATCGCTTTCCATGTAATGAGTCTATTTCAACCTTTTAAGTTGCATTACTGAAATAAAAACTTTTGCATGATATTCTAATTTTTTGAGTTTCACCTGTAGTATGAACCTTGGTGGTTCATACTAAAATTTTGTGCAAAAAGTTAAGCAAAACCAGGTTATTTTGCTTTTTGGAGTATTGTGCAACTCATTCATAGCATTACATGAACTCTGGCACATACTCTTCCTCCTAACCAGAAGCGCTCAAGCGACAAGAAATGTGTTATTTTTGCGGGATTGTCCCCATCTGGTCATCAGTACGTGGCTCGTCGGCCTCTGGACATCAGATTCCCACCACCCAGCACCAGTTCAGAAGTACCTTTCCCTCCTCCCCGGACAGAGAGAGAGAGAGGAAGGGAAGGAAAGAGACAGAGAGACAAGAGACACACACACAGAGATGGGGAAAAGAGAGAGAGAAGATACATGGAGGGAGGGAAAGAGAGAGGGACAAGAGACACAGAGAGGGGGGAGGGAAAGAGAGAGAGAGAAAAAGAGATGAGAGAGATGAGAGAGGAGATGAAAGAGAGAGATACGGAGAAAGAAAGAGATGAGAGAAATGAGAAAAAGAGAGAGAAGATGAAAGAGAGAGGGAGAAAAGAGAGAGATACCTGTTTAAAAGAAAATAGAAAAATGGCTCTTTGAGTGCTTAAAGTTGCAGACCCCTGGGTTAGGCAAACACTATGGTCGTTAAGTGAACGGTTTATGGACTCACTGGCACTGAAATCTGGCTCATATTCATCGGAGCCCTTCCCCCTGCCGTGGAGGGGGACTGTAAATTGTGTTGGGAGATTATGGGAGCCGGTGTACTTCTTCCATCCCACCAGCAGAGGGGACTGACCATCATACCAGCCACCGTGAGAGGGTGGTCTTGGTTTTTTTGTGCCCCTCGGGTGGAGTCGGTATGGTATTACATGCATTTCACCAGCAGAGGGGACTGACCATCAGACCAACCACCGTGAGAGGGTGGTTGTGGACTATTAGACCAGCCACTGTGAGAGGGTGGCTATGGACTTTAACCCCTTGTGCTGTACTGATATTGCAAAGGTTCACTACTTCCATTTCACCAGTAGAGGGGACTGACCATCAGACCAATCACTGTGAGAGGGTGGTTTATTTTATTTTATTTTATTTTATTTTATTTTATTTTATTTTATTTTATTTTATTTTATTTTATTTTATTATTTTATTTTATTTTATATTTTATTTTATTTTATTATTTTATTTTATTTTATTTTATTTTATTTTATTTTATTTTATTTTATTTTATTTTATTTTATTTTATTTTATTTTATTTTATTTTATTATTTTATTATTTTATTTTATTTTATTTTATTTTATTTTATTTTATTTTTGAACTTGTATACCGCCCTTCTCCTTGAGGACTCAGGGCGGTGAACAGGCAAATAAAAACATCAAATACAAATATTAAAATACAGTTAAAAATATGTATAAATTTGGCCCCATTAATTAAAACAATAAACAAAACAAAAACAATTAAAAAAACACTTAAAAAGAGTTAGGCCAGCCCGGCTTGTTGGAAAAAGAAGGTTTTAAGGGCATGGCGGAAGGCACTGAGGTCCTGGATTCTCCTTATCTCTGGGGGCAGCTGATTCCAGAGGGTAGGTGCCCCCACAGAGAAGGCCCTCCCCCTGGGGGTCACCAGCCTGCATTGTTTGGCTGATGGCACCCCGAGGAGGCCCTCTCTGTGGGAGCGCACGGGTCGATGGGAGGTCGTCGGTGGCAGCAGGCGGTCTCGAAGATAGGTTGGATTGTATCCCCCTTGAACTGTGTCGACTTGGCAAGAGATCCTACCCACTGTGGTGTGGGGACAGTGGACTTTGGACCTTGGATTTTGGATGCCCCCATCTTATTTGCTCCCCCTTGGACCTCTTATTTTCCATCTGGACCCTTGGGACATGATCACTTATCCTCTGTGGCAAGATGTATTCGGCAGCTGAGGTTCTTGTTCTGCGAGACTCCCCCCTCTCGCAGGATTGGCCCTCCACTTTATCGAGGGCCTACCTCAATGACGGATTTTGGAATCCCGAGAGGTGGCATGCGGTGAAGAGGGGGTTGAGGGTTTTTTTAAAATTGTCATTTGCCAATCTTTTAAGGGGTTTTGGGAGGGGGGAGGGTTGTTTGGCAAAGGATAGGGAGGGTGATTTGTTGGGGAGGGGGCCAGGCCCGGCACAGGGTCGCGTTAGGGGAGGTGCGGAGCGGGGATCGGAGGGGGTTGGTGTTGGTAGGGAAGAGGGCGATGTCATCAGGACTGTGGGTGGGAGGGGCAGGTATGGTGGGAGCAGGGGCCCATATCATGTTGGGCCCCATGGAGAGGGCGCGTAACTTGGGTGTCCTCCTGGATGCACGGCTGTCTTTAGAAGAGCATATGACAGCCGTGGCCAGGGGGGCTTTCTATCAGGTTCGCCTGATCTGCCAGTTGCGCCCCTTTCTGGATCAGGACTCCTTATGCACGGTCACTCATGCCCTCGTTACTTCCCACCTGGACTACTGCAACGCTCTCTACATGGAGCTCCCCTTGAGGAGCACTCGGAGGCTCCAACTGGTGCAGAATGCGGCCGCGCGGGTATTTATGGGGGCGACATGGCGCTCCCACTTGACACCTCTCCTGCGCGAGCTGCATTGGCTTCCGGTGGTCTTCCGAGTGCGCTTCAAGGTGTTGGTTCTCATCTTCAAAGTGCTCCATGGCTTAGGACCCGGTTACTTACGAGACCACCTTCTGCCTCCGATAACCTCCCAGTGGCCAACACGCTCCCACAGAGAGGGCCTCCTCAGGGTGCCGTCTGTCAGGCAATGTCGGCTGGCGACCCCCCTGGGAAGAGCCTTCTCTGTGGGGGCACCCGCTCTCTGGAATGAGCTACCCCCAGGGATACGACTAATCCTGGACCTCCGGACCTTCCGCCAGGCCCTGAAGACTTTTTTATTTCAGCAAGCCGGGTTGGGTTAAAAATCTTTTAATTGGGGAATTTTATGGGCAAGGGGTTTTAAATTGGAGAAGCCAAAGATAATTTAATTTCGTTTTAATGTATTTTAATATTTGTATTGTGTGTTTTTAATTTTGGCTGTTCACCGCCCCGAGTCCTTCGGGAGAGGGGGGGCATAAAAATTTAATAAATAAATAAATAAATAAATAAATAAATAAATAAATAAATAAATAAATAAATAAACCTTGTGGTCATTAAGCGAACACTGTGGTTGTTAAACAAGTCCATTTTCCCCAATGGGCATTTTTAACCGGAAACCAGAAGGAATTGTTGGAAACTGGCAGAAAACATAGAAAACCTCAGTCATATGACTGTGTGGGATGTTGTAACTGGTCATAGGTGTGTGCGCGCGCGTGTGTGTGTGCACATGGCTGTAAAAACTCCAAAAACAGGTCAAGTAGCTCTGGGGAGGTCAGTCGTAAATTAGAACACTTGCTAAGCAACCGGCCATTAAGCGAGGACCACTTGTATTTGGTTTGCCTTAAAAGTTCAGAGCCATATGGAATCTTGTTTCCTCCGACCCTTTGGGGGATTGCAAAAGGTCCGGATGGAGGAATCCTTGTAGGGGAGGTAACTAGGATCGTGACTACCTAGCCACTCCCACCCAGTTACATGACCACCAAGCCACTCCCGCCAAGTCACATGACCGCCAAGCCACCCCACCCATTCACATGACCGCCAAGCCACTCCCACTCCAGTCACATGACTGCCAAGCCATGCCCACCAAATAAGCCAATGATTGTGCAGAAATGGACAGATTGTCCATGGAAATGAAGGAGGGGGAGGAAATTGAGTACTATCAAATTTGGAACAGATGGTATTCCTGGCTTGAGAAGAGATGAAAAAAATAAGGGATAATTTGTTAAATATAACATGTAGAAGGTAAATTTGTTGAAGAAATATAGGATATGGAATTGAATTATGAATAGAGGTAAATTTAATATAAATAAGGATGTAATTTAAGATAGAGATATATAGAGATATAACCTTTGTAAATATGTTTGTTATGATAGAGATACGATATAGAAAAGCTGCTATTAGGGGAAAATTTTTGTTATGTTGTCTATATTTATTTTTGTCTGTGTTGTACTTTTGTACTGTGTTTTAAATAGAATTTCAATAAATTCTATTTTAAATACGGGGGAAAAAGAAATACAGTACTGGAGAAATTAAAGAGCAGCTTTAAACTTTATAGATTGTTTTTAAAAGACTGCACTTCAAATGAAACAATTTAAATTAAATACAAGTAAGTGACATTATGAGGATGGAGTTAGGAAATCATTTCCAGTAATATTCTGTTTAATTTAGCTTAAATGCAGGTCTTTGATGCTACTTCTCAACAAGTACCAAAGGATATTAACATCGGTCTCTACTGTACTGCTTTAGACATCAAGTGAGACATGACACCCTAACTCTAACCCTAATGCTTTCTTTTACAGGGTTTTTGTATACAGCATTCACAACTGATCAAGGATTTTATGTAGTATTTTTCTGCAGTATTTTCTTTTTAGCAAAATTAAAATGTTCCAACTGTCATTGTTGATATATGTGGAGTCAAATCAGGTTTCCTTTATGGCAAAGTAATATACTGTAGGGCATTGAAAAACTAGTGAACAAAATTAGTGCCTCCATCCTGCACACATTGACACGCAAAAAGTCTGAGTGCATATTTATTTTCTGTAAAAGTAGGTGAGAATAAGTTAGCATCTTTACCTCACTCCCTTCCATAGGACTATGAATTAATTTTCAGTATTTGACTCTTAAGTGCCCCAAAATAATGTTTTCAGTTAATCCAAAATCAATTGAATATGTTGGCATTGTGATTGTATAACACATTAAACTAGAACTAACTTTTTTTTATAACAAAATCACAAAATCTGTAATGAAAAGTTGTTCTTGCTAGGTGCCACAAGCAAGATAGATGAACCCATAATAGCTGGAATTGCACAGGGCAGCTATTTTCATTATGTAACTGATACCTTCAAATAGTGATTTCTTATTAGATCAAATATTATATCATTTATATAGTATTTTCCTTATATATTTGTTTCTAGCTCCTGAAGGGAAACAGGAAATACTGTCCATAAAAAAAACAACAACAAATAAATACATAGTGGAGTATGGGACACCTTTAGATAATGCTTTTAGTGACTGTACATGTTCAAATAAAGTATACATATGTTATAATAAAACTTGGTAACTTTTCAAATGACTTTATCAAGTTGGCTGGTTAAAGGTAGTAATATATTACTGGGCCAACTTTGATTTCTTGTTAGAGAGGAAAATGCATATTTCAAATGAATATCTTTGTAACGTATACAGTGATGCAGAATATGTATTGATTATGCTACTCTGGATCATATAAATGGAACCTCTCTCAGTGCAGAAACTTAAATATATTCCTTGCATAATGAACACTTCAGTATTTTAGTAATGTAAATACATTTAAATATTAGTGTGGATGTTTGCTGTAAATCTAGACTTCTAAAGCCTGGTCTTGTTGTCATGCTATGTGTGATTGGCAGTCTGTGTCAAAGAGCTCTTCTCTGAGTCCAATTGAGCATGATTATAAATTGTGTTTATTGCATCTAAAGAGAAGCTACAATAGAAAAATTGTTTTTCAAAGTGTCCTGCCAATTGGGTCATTTATTTTCTAATATTGAGTCCTTCTAAACTCTGCAGGCAGAAATTTAATTTAAGCGAAAGATAAAAAATTCTTCCAGTTAAAATGGAGGACAAACAAGTAAAAGATACAATGACACAGTGGATAAAAAACTTTGATTATAATATAGAATTAGAGAAATCGCAGAACTTAAGGGAAAGAAAGTATAAATTGACAATGGCAACTTTTTATAAAGAAAATTTATATAAATTGTTTTTTAATGGCACTTACCACTTGCTACGTTAGCTAAAATGTTTAAAAATATGTCTAGCAAATGTTGGAAAGTAACCAAAAAACCAGCACTTGTTATATGTGGTGAACTTGTGTAAAAGCAAAAAAGATTTGGGCAAAAATACATAAGTGGTTAGAAAAGATGATAGGAAAACATGTAGATTTTAAACCTGAACTGTTTTTATTAGGTATAATATCAGAAAAACTTGACAAGCAAACTATATATTTAATGTTGCACAATTTAAAGCAGCGAGGATTATATTTGCACAATATTGGAAAAATGAGGAAACCGTGAAATAAAGAGATATTTGGGAAGATACTAGATTGTGCAGAAATGGGCAGACTTACGCTGAAGATTAAACAGAAAGAAGACACAGAATACCCTGTTTCCCTGAAAATAAGACCTATTCCAAAAATAAGCCCTAGCGTGGGTTTTTATGTGTGCACCTAATATAAGCCCTACCCCCAAAATAAGCCCTACTTAAGAGCCTGCACAGTCAGCCGCCTGCCCATTCCGTGTATTTGTTCATGGTGCCACGGCCATGAAGCGGAGTGGTGGAGCTGCCCCGACACTGGTTTACCTTGGGGTTCCCACAGCTAGGCCATCCATGCTCTGATAACTGCATTGCGGCAGCAGCACCAACAGCCATATGCAGCAAGAATCCAAGTGGTCGCCAGCCCACTTCTGTGTGAGGCAAGTCATGTGTCAGGGCATGGATGGTCTGGCTGTGGAGGCTCTGAGATAAGCCAGTACAGGGTGCACCACCCACCTCACCTTGTGGCCGCGGCACTGGCACTGCTGCGTTGCTTGGCCTCCTGCTTTGTTGCGGCAACGAACAAGCAGAAGTGGCCCAGAAGCCACACAGGATCCTGCTGGACCTAGCTGCTGGTGCCATGGCCATGAGGCGAGGCAAGTGTCGGGGCATAGCTGGCCTGGCTGCAGGGGCCATGAGCTAATTCGGTGCAATCGGTGTAAGTCAGATGGAGGCAACTCCATCCCCCCTGCCTCATGGTGGCAGCACTGGCACTGGCACATCACATAGCCTCCTGCCCCACCGTGAGCAAGCAGAAGTAGTGGGACTCCCGTCCATAAAAAAAATAAAATAAAGACACCCTCTGAAAATAAGCACTAATGCTTATTTTGGGACCAAAAGGAAAATAAGATCCGGTCTTGTTATCTTTAAATCTTAAAATCCAAAAAAAAAAAAAAAAAAAAAAAAATGGATTTCACCCCTGGATAATACCCATGTTTCCCCGAAAATAAGACCAGGAGTGAAATCCAAATTTTTTCCCTACCGGTTCTGTGGGCATGGCTTGGTGGGTGTGGCAGTGGAAGGATATTGCAAAATCTCCATTCCCACCCCATTCCAGGGGAAGGATACTGCAAAATCCCTCCCTTCCTGGGGGAATGATATTGCAAAATCTCCATTCCCAACCCACTCTGGGGCCAGCCACAGAGTATTTGGCTGGTATTTGCCAGTTCTCCGAACTATTCAAAATTTCCGCTACTGGTTCTCCAGAACCTGTTAGAACCTGCTGGATTTCACCCCTGGTATTATCAAACATGGACTATATTTTACCAGTGGTTGGAAAAAAGAGGTGGAGATTAATCTGTATTGTTAAGCAAATTGAATAACCCTGTCAGATCCCTAATATGATACTGCCATTCATATGGAGGGAGTGGGGAGCATGGGGATGAACTGTATTTTATAACCTTTTTCATAGCTCCTAAGTGCCCTGCAATATTCTCACCTTTTGGAAATGAAATAAGGAGGGAGGGCCATGTGGATTGTGTTAGTTGGTTGAAAGTGGAGGAAGACCATGGGAATGGATCCTTATCTGGCTCTAAGGATGGCTGTTACAATAAACACCTGTGGATTGGCTGAAATCCACATTTGAACTGGAGGGAGGGGTTCTAGAGCCCTATTTGTAACTGCAGTTTGGGAGGGAATTTATAGAGTCTGCTTCGCCTGTTCTGCTAACACTTCTTCTCAATAAAAGATTCCTTTTGAAATACCACGTTTCAAGAGTCTATACTTTCTTGGGAAAGGAGAGGCAGATCCTTACAAACGCAGACAACATGATGTTTATGAAGCACTAACAAAATGTAAAGAATAAAAAATCAATAAAATCTTTTTAAAAAATCTTCCAGTTGATTGGATTCAACCCTGTTGAGTCAATATGGATGAGTTTTTATATACAATTTAAACAAAGGCCTTTGGTTTGTCCAGAAGATCATCCCTATTCATATATCTTCATAATGAAGATACCAAAAAACTTGCCTATTTGTTTCTTTTTTTTTATCTCAGGTGCATTCAAGTACTTCTTTTTAAACTCCATATTCCTGAATGCGCAAAATCAGTGTCCTCATTGCCTCTTTTTTCAGCTGCATCAAATGCAGTGACATGTTAAACTAAGCATTACAGCCATTGATTCCTCCTTGGGTGAGTAAAAATGTGCTTTGATTGCCCCAATTTTCATCAGGCTCAACCTGCTCCAGTTAAAGTACATCCTTGGAAGCCAGCAACAATTATTGGAGACTCGTGAGGCTGAAAGAAGGAACCAATATGATTAGTAATTAGTTTATGACTAATCATGAGGTATTTAAAAGGTTTCCTCTTTTAAAGTTGGTCCTTTTAGCTGTTATTCTATAATGACCCATTCACTCTTATGACCAAAAGTTAGTTGTTATATGCCTGAATTTTTGTTTTATGTGGTTTTATTCTTTTATGTGTTTCTCTGTTAGGAATGAAAAGAGGAAATTGGAAGTTTTCAATTACATTATCAAGTATGCATAGGTTGGCTAAAAATGGAAACTCTGCAATCCTTCAAATATTATAGCTGACAGTTGGATTATATTTTAGAGTTTCTGTAAGTGTTGTCTGAGGATTCCCAGGGTGTAGAAAATCTAAATGATTTGCCAGATATTAAAGATATTTGCAAAAATTTATAACAATGTCATTTGTCTCATTTTAATTTGTTAAAAATAAGATTTTTTTTCATGAAAAAATATTTTATTAGTTAATATCTAAGGTTTAATATTGTGATTTTCATATGATACAATAAATACTTTACAATTGTATCAACTTTAATTTATAAGAGGGAAAAATATCAATAAGTGTAAACAAACACTCTTTAGAGATACCCTGTAAAATTGGGAAGGGATCCTGAGAGCAAATAGTTTATGATCTAGATCAGGGGTCTCCAAACTAGCCAACTTTAAGACTTTTGGACCAACTCCCATAATTCCTCATCCAGCCATGCTGTCTGGGGACTTCTGTGAGTTGAAGTCTGCAAATCTGAAAGTTGCCAAGTTTGGAGATCCCTCATCTAGATGAATATACAATAAATACTCCAATCCTGTTGTAATAATCTGGTTTAACTTTAAATTCTGATACACAGTGATGAATTGAAACAGCCTTTATAAAGTGCCTTTTAAACTGAATTATATTTAATTGAGACTAACTATGTTAGATATGTCCATTCATTCATAGTTCTGTGTGATATGGTAACAGGATGTACCATATGCTGTACTTGTAAA
The DNA here is from genome assembly GCA_022577455.1 of Arizona elegans. Classification (NCBI taxonomy): domain Eukaryota; kingdom Metazoa; phylum Chordata; class Lepidosauria; order Squamata; family Colubridae; genus Arizona; species Arizona elegans. The sequence continues at coordinate 79,594,250 of JAKOOJ010000004.1, read as the reverse complement.
TTATAAAGAAATGTGGCTTAAACTTGAATGTGGTGCTCAAATGCATCAACTTGATTCTTCTTAACCATGGCTGTAGCTAAACAATTTAAGATGCCTCCATTAGGCTTTATTTACTATCATTGAAAAAATTGGATCCTCAGGATTTATTTTAATTAAACAATCCTGAATCATAAGCTCATATCATTGGTTTTAAGACATGAACAGTCAGATGGAAATAATTGAACAATGTACATTAAGAAATTGTTTCTTCACAATAAAGCTGAAATTAGAAAACATCTAGGCCCAGCTATTGTGTTAAAGTATGATTAAATAAAATGAATTAAAAATTGAAGCAAAAAAGGGTCCTGTTGTTTCTATGCAAGATAATAGTAAAAATATCTTACTATATAGAAGGGTTGGAAACCTTAATTACAAATTTGAAATCAGTTCTCACTAATAGAACATTGTTCACTCCAAAAAGCATTAAAGAATAAAAAATGGTTTGATAGAGATTGTATTTAACTGAAAAGGATATATAACAAGGAGTACATGAAAAGTAAAAACACCCCTTCTGAGAATCATACTCACTATTTAAAGCAGTTGAAGGCACAATATAAGATCTTTTTAAAAGAAAAGAAAAGTGCAGCTCTGAAGGAATCTTGGCATAGATTAATTGTATCAGTCAAGGCAAAAAACACATCCCTTTTTTGGTTATATCACCAGAGGATTCGGAAACCCCACCCCCCACCCCCAACTAATCAGGTACCAATTCATGCCTGGGAAGAATATTTTAGAGACCTATATACAGACCCTGACTATATAACCAATGAGAGCCAAATTAGTTTGGACCAAATCCCTTACTGGCCCCTGTCACACCAGAAGAGGTATCCCAGCTGATTGAATCCCTTAAGGCTAATAAGACACCAGGTGTTGACAGTGTTCTGCCAGAAATAGAAAACACCAGTTGGTGGGCACCTCTGTTAGCATCTCTTTCTCCTAACGGCAGGAACGGCAGTCAGGCATGGGAGGTGACTCATCTGTGCTCCAATGGGACCGAGTCTGCTGAGCAAATAAGTCCCGCCTCTTCCTGTTTTTTGACTCGGTCTGTCGTGGACGGTCGTGTCTAGAGTCTCTCTGTTAGTTAATATTGCTTCTTGCAAAGTTTCGGAGATTGCTTTGTTCCTATTCCAGCGTGAAGGGCTTGCCTGATTCTGCTGATGGCCACTTCGCGGCAGCGATCTGCCGGCTGGCAGAGTCGCTTTTGGTGCGCACAAGCTTGCTTTGCTGTGCCCGCTGGAGGCCCGCTGTATTTTGCCACGCAGAGGTCTGCTGCGAATCGGGCTATCGCCCTGCAGCTTATTTGGCGTGAAGGCTCATTCCGCACCAGAATTATCGCGCTCATGCCGTTTGGCTAGCAATCTCTCTCCTCCGGCTCTGATCTGCAAAGAGGTGATTCCAACTGGGTCGCGCAGTGAGTAAAGGCCGATAAATCGCCATTTCTGTTTATTTCTCCTGCTCAAAATAGCGGATGCCAAAGTGACCAGGCCCTCCTGTAAGGCCTCCTTGAGGGGCAAACATGGCCCTGATTCTGACCGGGGTGAAGGATCATCTGGGATCCAACAACGCTCCAAATCGGTATCAGGAGCCCCGGACCACCACTCATTCCAGATCATCTCGGGTTGAGCAGAGAAGGCACAAGGCCATGGAAAGGGCCTTTCATAAGGCACAATTGAGTGCAAACGAGGAGGCAGCTCCGCCAACCCCTCCAGTTTCTCTCCCTTCCTTACCTACTGTACCTACCCAAGCCATTTCAGCGGCAACCCAGGGGTTTGAAATCTCAACCTTGTCTCCTGATGTTTCCATCCAAGGGGACCGGTCTCCCTCCAGAGAAGTTGCTTCTGTTTTTCCTTCTCATGCCTCAGTAGTTTCCCCTCCAGGGCAAACATAACAACAACTGCTTCCTCCTACATCTGGAGATCCTTCCCCTCCTGACCCTCCTGGCCTGGCTCAGAGTGTGGACCAATCTCTGGTTATCCCTCCAGCTTTAGCCAATTTGATTTCTGAATCTATCAGGCTTGGCATTGCTCAAGGCCTCCAATGAAGAGCTCCTTCGGAAGTCTCAGAATATAGCAGCCATCATAACTACCATAGCTGCGCCAGAGCTCGCCCACAGGAGAATTTGGGGGAAGGCCGGGGTAGAACTTCATCTCCTTCTAATGTTAGCCAGGGCTCCCTTTCAGATGAGGAGATCATCCTGGACCAAGATTTGTCAGAGGATGAGGGTTTGGAACCCGACCAGCCCTCCTTTGTCGGCCTCTTCAGGCCTCAAATGTTCCGTGCGCGCCTCTTCAAAGCTCAAACTACCACTCGCCTGGGGGCAACGCCTTCCATGTCAGGGCCACAGGATTCCTCTATCGATCCTGCTTCTTCTCTCTTTGAGGAGCCTTCCGTGCAAGCCGAGGTGGTCCCTGTGCCTAAGTTATTCTCTGATGTTATCCGGAGGCAGTGGCCCTTTCCTGGTTCGGGTCCTTCTCCTAATGCCCTTGATAAAGGCTTTTATAATATGGCTTCAGATTTTTCGTCCTTACTACATATGCCAACGGTTGATTCTCCAGTAGCTGCCGTGGCCTCTTCTTCTCTGCTCACGGGGCCCCCAGAGGAGCTTTTGCGTCCAGTAGACAAGAAGGCAGAAAACACACTCATCAAAGGGCACCAAGCTTCGGCTTGGTCCATCCAGGCTTCCTCAGCAGCCTCCTTTTTCAAACGGGCCTCTATCCTCTGGCTGTGTCAATTACAGGAGAGGATTCCCTCCTCGGATTTGAGGGCTCATGAAGACATCAATAAAATTCTAGCGGCAGTAGAATTTTCGGCAGATGCCACTCTTAACGCCGCCAGGTTTTTGGCCAAGGCCATCGGGACCTCCATCACTTCCCATAGGCTTTTATAGCTTCGACAATGGCAAGCAGATGCACGGAACAAATGGCGCCTTGCTTCTTCCTCGTTTTCGGGTGACAAATTGTTTGGAGATTCCCTTGAGCCTCTCCTTATTGAGACCAAAGACCGTAAGAAAATCTTGCCAGCTCTCTCTTGTTGCTTGGAGTTTCATCAACAAAGCTCCTTTTGCTCCCATTCCTTTCGGGGATCTGAAGGTGGTTACTTTCAACAGTGTTCTCAACATTTCTTTCCTTCCAGAGGAGGTCAACAGCAGGACGGTCATGTTAGACGCTACCCCTCCAAACGTTCCTTCAGGGGTGGGAGAGGTCACCCTTTCCGTAGATCACGCTAGTCCCCCATTGGAGGCCCCCATTGGGGGGTGTCTGGCGTCTTTCGCCGACCAGTGGGATTCCTCCGTTTCTGACACTTGGGTTAGACATACCATTCGATTTGGCTTTTCCCTTGAATTTCTTTCTAGCCCCCCCCCCCCAGATTTTTCTGTGCTGTCCGGTCTCTTGTTGTCGGACCAAGCGTGCCCAGGTTGATCTTGCCATTCAACACCTCTTATCCATTGGTGCTATTCAGCCTGTTCCCTTCGACCAACAGGGTCTCTCTCGCCTTTTCTTGGTTCCGAAATCTTCAGGGGGCTGGAGAGCTATTCTTGATATAAAATCTTTGAACCGGCATATCATCTATCGCCAATTCAAGATGTAGTCCCTTCAAACTATTTTACTCTGTATCATATGGGGAGATTTTCTCTCTTCCATAGATTTGACTGAAGCCTATCTTCATGTCCCTATTCTTCCAGATCATCGGAAATTCCTCCGTTTCTACTTCAGAGGGAAGCACTATCAATATAAGGCTCTTCCCTTTGGCTTGTCCTCAGCTCCTAGGGTCTTTACTAAAATTATGGCTACCCTATTTGCCCTTATCAGTTCTGTTCCTGTTAGAAGCCTCTTTTATTTAGATGACATCCTTATACTGTCCCAGTCAGAGCATCAGGCTCGTTGGGACCTGGCCACCTCTATTAGGATCTTGCAGGACCATGGGTTCTCAATTAATTGGGCCAAAAGTCATCTGGACCCCTCTACCCATATCCAACACCTGGGGGCTGTCATATATACGGTCAGTTCGGAGGTTTTCCTTTCTCCCGACTGCCAGTCCAGTCTCTCCGACCTAGCTGGTCGGTTTTGTAGGCAACGTTCAGCTTCCCTATTAGGCTTGTCTCGCCTCCTGGGAAAAATGGTGTCTTCCTTTGGAATCATACCCTGGTCTCACCTCCACAGTCGGGAGCTTCAATGGCTATTTCTGCCCTTCCAACGGGCTTGCAGGGACTCTTCCTTGACCCTGATCACATTACCTACCTCAGTTCTCCACTCTCTGACCTGGTGGACATCCGATGCAATATCAAAGGGCACTTGTTTTCTCGAGCCTCACCGACTTGTAATAACAACGGATGCCAGCCTGTCCGGCTGGGTGGCACACCTGGGCCCTAACCTAGCTCAGGGTCAGTGGTCCCTTCAGGAACAGGACCTCAACATCAATGTTCTGGAACTCTGTGCCATTATCCTGGCGCTCCGGCACTTCAAACATCTGATCCAGGGACAGGACATGTTAGTGCTCCCGGACAACGTCTCCACCAAGGCCCACGTGAACAGGCTGGGGGGCAGTCATTCGAGGGCTCTCATGCAAGAGTCGAGGAGCCTGGATCTTTGGATGGAAACCCTCTTAACGCTCTATCCAAGCAAGTTGATGGGAACTAGGGTGTCTGCTATGGTGCTGGGACGGTAGATCAGGGCAATTATTTCCTCGGCTTATGAGGCCCAGGTCTTACCTGTTCCCCTCAACATCAAGGTCTACTCCACCAGGAGTGCGGCTACATCAGCCGCCTGGTTTACGCAGGCATCATTGGAGGAAGTTTGTCGGGCGGCCACATGGTCTTCTCCAACACCATTTATCCGCCACTATCGGCTGGACTCCTACGCTTCAGCTGACGCTGCCTTCGGACGGCAGGTACTTCAGGAAGTCCATTCCGAAGCTGCTTCACGGGCCCGGCATGTTCCCTCCCAGTTAGACACTTCTCTTTGGTATGTCCCATGCCTGACTGTCGTTCCCGCCGTTAGGAGAATGCGCGTTGGTCTTAACTCATACACCCTTTTTCTGACAGGCAGGCACGGCAGTCAACCCCACTCTGCCTTTCCGGGCCCTGGTTGTTGGGGTTGGGGGTTCTAACTTTCTAGCTTCTTTTTCTCTAGACACGCCAGTCTGCTGGTCCGCCCTCATCTCAAAACTGGAGGATAACAGGAAGAGGCGGGACTTACTTGCTCAGCAGACTCGGTCCCATTGGAGCACAGATGAGTCACCTTCCATGCCTGACTGCCGTGCCCGCCTGTCAGAGAAAGGGCATATCAGGTAAAACCAACACCCATTTTACATTTTTAGATAAAACGGGCCATATGCCAAGAGATTGGGGATTAGCAATTATTATAAAAATTTATAAAAAAGGTAACAGAAATGACCCAGGAAATTACAGGTCCATTATTGGTCCTGAGCTTTGTTAGTAAATTGTATGCCAACCACCTAAATTATAAACTTCAGGACTAGCTAATTTCAGGGGGGATAATCAAAGACGAACAAGCTAGATTTAGAGAAGCAAGATCAACAATGGATCATATCTTGGTACTACACCATCTGGTCCACAAATATACATACTTTAAAAAATTCTCTCTTTTCGTGGCTTACCTTGATTTTAAGCAGGCCTTCGACTCAATAACCAGAAACTCGCTACTATTGATAAACGCTTCCTCTATCTCATTCAAAAATTGTATGCTAACTCCACATTGAAAGTGAAGTGTAATCCTCGAGGGACTTTATCTGGCCCAATAAGGGTATAAAAAGGAGTATGCCATGGTTGTATTCTGTCCCCCTCCCTTTTTAATTTCTACATCAGCCCTTTGATAGATCTTTTGCAGAACTCTGACATAAAATCCCGATACTCTTATATGCTGATGCTATTATCTCACAATCACCCATTGGACTGAAGAGAGCAATTCAGCAATATCAGGATACTGCAGACAGAATAAGTTGGTCCTTAATTTTGACAAATTTAAAAGTTTAGCTTTCGCTAAAAGACCTACTCAATACTCCTGGAGAATAGAAGGACATAATTTAGAACAGGTTAGGATATTTAAATACGTTGAGGTGGTGTTCCACTCACAAAGTACGTGGAAGGCATAACCTGGATTATATGTTGCAATCAGCCCTTAGGTCCTCAAATGCCATTAAACAGTTCTTCTATACACGTGGAGGACGATAAGTCCCTGCTGCCTTAAAACTCTTTTAAGGTTAAAACATTAGCACAAATTCTTTATGGGGCACAAGCAGGAATCTCTGCAAAGAAAGACTCACTAGAAATCATACAAACAAAAGCAGTCATTAATAGAATAAAAGACATGGAATTCCATTCAGAAATAAATAGGATGACTCTCCAAAATAGGAACAGAATTAAACAGGATGTGTGGGAACCATCAAGATATTTAAAGGACCTGATCTTCCCAAAATAGAGAATAGCATTCTTCAGAGCTAGATTTAATAACCTCCCCTCAGCACTCTTCCAAGACAGATATAATAAGACCCCAATAGCAAAACGAGTATGTGTATGTGGTAAATGAGAAGTCGAAGATATCACACATCTTATTGCACTGTGAGTTATACAGTGCTTTTAGATCAATGTATATTCTTCCCTTTCTAGAGAGATTACCAGGGAGGGCAGACAATTTTTATGTAGACTATCTCCTCCGGGACTCAAACCTGGCTACCACATGTGCAGTATTAAAATTCTGTGCAGCTGCAATGACACAAAGAAAAATTTGGTTACAGGACTAAAGATATTTTCTTGTACCAGTTTTTTGTAGATATCTCTAACAATTTTTAGAGAACCTATATTTATACACATACTTATCCGCTTATCCATCAAATACATATGGACACAATCCAAACTGTATGATACAATGGATGTTATTGTTATGGTTGTTATTATTTACTACTATTATTGGTATTATCTTTTAATATTATTGTAAATAGATTCTTGTTTTTTGCTGGTCTATGACCGTAATAAACTTTATATTCTTACTATATAGTTCAGTTTTTTCTCAAGCAATGACACCTACAACCTTAGTGTTGCAGGAATAATGAGACTCAGACCTCAGAATCAAAAGGAGTTGTATTTATTTGCACAAAAGGTTCAGAGCAATAAAGCCGTAACAACATCTGAACCCCCTCTTATGGAAAAACAAGCACTTATATACTTTTCAAAAGTAGCAAAACACAGAAATATAGCATATCAGCATTGATTGGTTATATTATTTATAGCCCCCTGTTGCTCTGTTAAAAAAGCTAAATATCTTGCTCCCCCTTCATACAGAATGAGGTCACAGGTGTCTTGCAGGAAGTACCTAAGTTTCCAGCAGCTCGTTAAATAACTGTGAACTTTGAGGTTTGACATTTTCCATCTCCTTCACACCTTTTATTATCTAAAAAGCAATTTTTTATAACCTTTTTATTTTGCCTCATTAGCCTTTATAGAATTAAGTTGTTTGAAAAGTATGAAACTAGAACCTATAAGGTAGACATTTGCTTCGTTGTATTAAGACAGGATTATGTCAGAACAAAAATGTTTTAACATGAAAATTATACTTTTTGATTTAGTTTTTTAATCAGTGGTCAGGATCAGATTTTTTAAAAATTTGGTCTTTCTTTGGTTTCATTGATAGGAGATTAAATTTGTACAAAATATTTCTATTAAAATAGTCAATATACTGAATGTTGTTTAATTCTGTTTAAAATGGAATATGCCTTGGGTTAATGTATAAACTGTTTCCTAGCAGATTTTTAAGTAATTGTTTAGGAATGAAAAACAAGATTGGATTTTTAATTGGAAGGCATGTATTTCCCATTTAGAGAGTTGTGCTTTGGGATTATTCCAAAGGACATGCATAGGATCAATCTATCAATATAAGATACTTTTAGGCATTGTTGTGACTGTTCTGATTGTAATTGAACAAGTTATATGCCATCATTTATGCCTGAATTAAGTCTCTGCAATTTCTCAGATTCAAAATAGATAAATTGCAACATGTTTCTTGATTTTCTTTTAAATTCAGTTCTCTTTGTTCTTACTAAAATATAATTCACTAGTTAGTGCAAAATATAATCTTTTTCAGTTAAATAATTCTAAATCTATTGATATATTGTTTTATTACTAAAACTGAGATGGGTTATTAGATTTTCCAGAAAAATATCTATTCTTAATCATTGCCTACTGTTTAAAGCAGCCGTTCTCAACCTGGGGGTCGCGACCCCTTTGGGGGTCGAACGGCCATTTCCCAGGGGTCGCCAAAGCCCTCTCTCGCCCCCCCACGCCTTCACTCACCCTCTGCCTCTGTTGGATCACCTGGTCGCCGTTCGCTTACCCCGCCCACTCCCAATCTATTGCTGCCTCCGGAGTCCCAGCTGGTGGCTAGAGGGAAAAAAAACTTTAAATTCTTGCCGCGGGGCTTCAAAGAGCTAGCTGCAAAGAGGTAAATTCCTGGAGCAAGTTTTTTTCCCTCTACCTATGCTGAAATTGAAACTAAAGAAGGGTCTTTTCTGCAACGTGACAAAATGAGGCAGAGAGATTTCTTTTTCTTTTTCCTCACCAAAAAAGGTAGGGGCAAAACTGCAAACAATGGGAAATTTAGGGCAAGATTTTAGGGCAAGATTTTAAAACACACACAAAAAAGCTCTGTTTAGGGAATTGTAATAATTGAGATACTATTAATTGTATATTGTGTTGAAAGCAGAAATGGTTAAGTTGTGGTTTGGAGGAATATATGGGGGAAATTATTTGGTTTATTATTATTGGTAAATATAATTAATTGATTTGTAAGAAATTGGATTGCATGGAAATAATTGGAATATTCATGTTTATATTGATTAATATACAAAAAAGATAGTTATATAACTAATTGATTTATATTAAAATGTTGAATTTGTATTAAACAACTGTATTACATAATTAACCAATGTGAGAATGGATATAAAAATAGATGACAATGGGAAGGGGTATAATATAGAATAGAAGGGAAAAATTGAATTTGATTAAGATTAGAGATGAGGATGAAGGGTAATATTGGTTTTTTAAAAAAATAGATGAATAAATATGGTAAAAAGGAAATATAGAAATTGTAAATTTAATTGAAATGACTAAATACTGTGTTGGAAGAAATATCCTTCTGGGTTCTGCTCCAAGTAGGGAAAAAGACACTGGAAACATGGAGACTGCTTGGAAAGATGGTTTAATGGTGGACAGGATCACATGGCTTGATGGGGCCCATTGTGTTAGTTTCTGTTGCTATTGTGTTGCAAATGTCCTTTGACAAAGGATTGACTTTCTGCCTCTGGCCCATTAACAAAGGGTGGGGGGCAGGAAGGTGGGAGCTGCTTTGTCTGTAAAATATGCTTCTCCATTACTCATACAGGTAGGGAAATATAATATTCTGCCTTTTTAATATTTCCCAAAATATTTCATTCTTCTAGGAAAGGGGTAGGTGCTAACCTCCTACAACTGTTTAAATTTGTGAACCGGCCAAATACTCTGTTCAAAGAAAATACGTTGTATGTTTGTATGTGTGTTTCTAATTATTGCTATTTATTGCTATTTGTTCTCTTTTATTCTTTAAAGTTTAACAATTCATTCTTTATCTTAATATCTTCATATTTGTTTGGGGTTGGCTTTCTTCCCTTTCATCTTTTTTATTGTACAGCAATCTTTCTCCTCAAACCTACCACCTCTGTCTTTTCTTTCTTTCTTACTTTCTCTCCCCCCCTCTTCTTCTTCTCCCTACTTCCTCTTTCTTTCTCCTTCTCCTCCTCTCTTCCTCCCTCTCTTACTTTCACTCCTCCTCTAATTTCCCTTCCCTTCCTTCATCCCTCTCTATTGCTGTATCCTTTTATGCATATGGACTACTCAGAGGGCTGAAAAAGTTATTTTTGACTGGTCCTTGCACTTTTGACCAGTCCTCGAATTTATACCATGTTGAAGAGAAGCAGTTGTGAAATGAGTGACATGGTTGTTAAGAATGCTGCACAGGCATAAATGTGAGGATGGTCATAAGTGTGAGGACCAGTCAAAAGTGCGAGGACCTGTCAGAAATGACTTTTTTCAGCCCTCTGAGTCGTCCCTATACGCATAGCCATGGCCATCCGGTCACATGACCAGCTAGCCACGCCCACCCAGTCACATGACCTCCAAGCCACACCCACAAAATAAGCCACGCCCACAGAACCATAGTAAAAAAAATTAGAACCCACCCTGGTTGGGGGTCACCACAACATGAGGAACTGTATTAATGGGTCGCGGCATTAGGAAGGTTAAGAACCACTGGTTTAAAGGAATCAAGTAGGAAAAGGGGAGGAGTAATTTGTTAAATAAGTGATTGTCAGGATTCTTGTGATCTATTTACTTAGGGAACTACTAGAGTATCTTGTCTTATTTTCATCTTTGCTTCACAGGATAAGTCTTGAATTGACACTGGATATTTACATTTTTCTGCTATACATACAATTTCATGCACATAAATCACATCTATTCTGCAGCCCTTTTTGTGACTTTGATATTAATTGAGGGGAAAATGATGCCTTAATATTCATACATTATACTGTAACTTCTTAGTTCCTCCATTCATTCATTTGTGTTTGCAGGGAATTTTCATGGCCTAAGAATATTAACAATGATGTGTACCAACAAACCAAAATATCTCCATTTTACCTACCCCAACCCTCCATAATAAACGAAGGGAAGGGGAAGCAAATCACTGTTTTTCTTTCAGAATTTGAAGATACCACTTTGATATAAATTGCTGCAAGACATGTTGCTTGATTATTTCTCAAAGGCAAGGAGAAAACATTTCACATAACTCTTCATTTTTCTAGGTGTGAATTATGTAATTTAGGCCAACATTTTTCAAATATTACAATAATATGATCCTGATCAGTAAAACAAGAAATATCCCATATTGAATAATGGAAGAGAATTTTCACATATGTTGGTATCTAAATTGTAATGAAATTATAAAAGACTTTGCTTGAGTTTTTAAGTCCTTGGTTGCTTAAAAAACTAACCCATTTGATATCCACATAGTTTCATATATATATTAATAGTGTTTTGCTTAAGAGGCAAATTTCTGATGTCAGATCTCAGTGACTAGTTTCAGTGGTATTAAGATTGTATATTACAGTTTTGGAAAATAGTACACCCGAGGAAACATTGCTGTGTTACAGATGCTTAATGATGGGTTTCGGCAGCCTACAAATTCAAGAATTATATAACGTCAGCATAGAGTTAAGTTTCATAAGGCAATTTACAGACAGCTTTCACGTAGGATGTGGAATTTAAACTTGTGCTTGGAAACTAAAAGTTGCTGTGAAATTGAGAAACATATGAATTTATATTTAAAAGGACTGAATCTATATCCTTTTGTTTTGCTTTTCAAACAAAAATCAAGGCATCTTTCCCCACTGTCTTTTCTTTCAGAGGAGAGTCTATATCACCCTTTACTTATAATCTTATGGATAGATAATGAAATATTGGAATGTATTAATGCTGCTGGTTTCAGATATAGTTGTAATTTCAGAGTAAAGCAAAATAGTAGACCTATTTTCATTCTAATCTGTATTTTTCTAGCACTGATAGAAAAAGGAGCTGTTTCACTCTCATGTGTCAGATGCAGTCTTTCTATAGAAAATCATCAGTTGATTGTCAGAAAAAAAAAACAAAAACCTGCAGCTTGGTCCTCTATAGCTATCTAGCCAATTTAACATGCCTTGGATGGATGGGAGGCAGAATACAATTTCACAAAGTGCACATTCCCAAAGTACACTCTTCCCTTTTTTTCCCAAGGCATGATTTTATCATACATTTGCGTGCTCATTTAGGTTACTGTACAACACAAATTCAATTTTAGCTTTGGAATGATTGTAATTTTACGGCCAAGAACAAGGGAAATATGAAACGTAGTGGGATATCTAGGTGGAAAATGCCATATATTCTAGGCTGAACAGTTCATTTTTATTCTGTGTTAGGTTGTAACCCATCAATTTGTTATTGTTAAAAGCCAGTTGTACACAAGCATCTTAATCTGAACATTGAGTCATGGCAACTGGATTTCTTTTCTTTTCTGTTTTTTGCAAAAAGGTTTTTTACTTTTCTCCAAACATACAAATTACATCCTTTCGGAACAGACCTTTGATCCGGTCAACACTTTGTTCAATTTTTAACAAAATCTTTAACAAAATTTTATCTATACTATTCTAAATCACATCTAAATCACAATATCACATATTCAACTAATACCATCTTAAAAGAAATTAACACATATTTACTTAATCAAAACAATTACCCTTCTATTAACCCACCTTAATTCTTAATTCAATTAATAACTCATAATACAAGAATTCTTACCCTTAATTCTCACTATTAACAATACAATTCAAACATATTTAAATCTTTATTCCATTATTACTTTATGAAATTTAAATCTTATCTTTTTAATTTTAGAAATATAGCAATTTAACATTTAAACATAGTTCTTAGTTCAAATAATGCTTTTTAACACAATTTCCCAATTATCCTAAATTCTATCTATCAAACCATACCATTTATACAACACCAATTAAGTAATTTTTGTTTATAAATCATAATCATATATTGCTTCAGTTTTCTTTTCTTTTTTACTTAGGTAATAAATGTTCAAATTATCACAATTGTTATATATATTTAAACAATACCCCAATTATTATAGCTGTCAATTTTCTAATTTAACCTTTTCTTTTATCCTTCCACTGTTAATCCCAATGTACAAAATACATCTTCTTTCCACTGTTAATCGCAGTGTAATCATCTTTATTTTTCTCACTGCTAATTTCAGTGTAATCATCTTAATTCACTGTTAATCCCAGTGCATTCGGGACTTCCGGTGGCACCGCAGGCGCCGAAGATGCTCCTTTTGTGAGCGCCAGCCCCGTGATCTCTTAAAGCCGCTAGAACAGCACAAATCAGCTGTCTAGTGGCTTGAAAACTTTCTCCCCGGGAAAAGGGGAGGAAGAGAGCAGACGGGCGTAGGTAGAGCTCCCCAAGGAGCCCCAGGAACAATTCTGGGGCTCGAAGGGTGAGAGCTCCCTGGAAGTCTGACAGAGCTCCGGATCTGGGACGTTTCTGCTTTAAGCAGAAGAAGACGCCGCGACCACCCCTGCAAACAACGCTTGGAATAAACATCATTCGGAAGCAGGCTGATCAAACTCAAGAGAGATCAGATTTGCGAGTACTGAACTTTAACTCCAAATGTGTATTACTTCCTTCTGACTCATTAAGATGGCGATTGAGCTTTAATGGGGCGTGAAAGCAAAACTTAAAGAGGAAAGTTTCATTTAGTGCTGGTAGTCCCTGTTCAAAATTAGAGATTTTTGCTTAAAAAACAAAAAGATTAAAGGATAAAAAGACTACAGCAGTGACTTTTTTAAAAAAAGATTGATATTATTTAAAGACTGGGAATTTTTGGATTTGGTGGATTTGTTGTTCTGGCTGCTAAATAAATTCAAATTGGAAACTAAAAATGGCTTCAAAACAAGTAAAGACTATTGTCCCCAAAAGTGCTGGGACCTCGCCAGCTCAAACGTCCAAATTGCAATCTCTCTCTGTTCCAACGGAACCACCAATATTAACACTTGAAATGTTGCAGGAAGCCCTTAACACAAGCCTCTGTTACAGGGGGAAAAAAATTACTTCGGTGTTTGAGGATAAAATTCGAAATGTTGTGGAGGAGATAGTTCAAATTAAAGAGTTTATTCAAAAATGGAATCAAGAAATTAGAGAAGATATTATCATGGCAGTTCAAGGTCTGGCAGGCCATATTGAAGCAATAGATGAAAAAGTGGAAGAAATTAAGCAGTCTAATGAGAACCTGGAAAATAAAATGGGAGAGGTCCAGAATAAGATGGAAAAAGCAGAGGCCGATGTGATAATGATACAATATAGAGATATGGAATTTGCTTTGAGAATAAGAGGCCTCAAAGAAAATAAGCAAGAGAATTTGAGAGAGATCTTTTCAAAAGCATTTGCACAGATAATGGGAGATCAAAAAGCAAATCTTGAATGGCAAATTGACAAAATTTACCATGTTAATTCATGGGTTGCCAGACAGAAACATCTACCAAGAGACATTGTTGTCTATTTTACAACAAGGAGAATACACAATGAAATCCTACAAGTCATTTTTAAAAATAAACTTCAAGTGCAGGGGCAGGAGGTTTTAATACTGAAAGAAATCCCCCCCCCCCAAAATGTTGAGAGCCAGAAGGGATTATGCCTTTCTGGTGGAAGAACTGAGAAACCGTCAGATACAGTACAGATGGGAGGTTCCAGCCGGACTTGTGGTGAACTATTCAGGAGAAAGATATCGTCTTAACTCAGTGTGGAAGGCAAGAGATTTTTACACCAATGTACTAAAGGCTGGATGCCCACAGTCCCCAGAAATTAGAAGGAAGACGGAAGCAGAGGGGGCAAGAAAGGGGGAGAAGGAAGAATCACTGGCACAGACCCAAAGAGGAGCTTGGTTACTCAAGAAGATTTAATACAACTTTCAACTACTGCTCAAGCTTTGGAGGTATTCGACAAAATAGAAGAACCTAAAGATCAAAGACAGACCCGAGCGGCAGCCAAGCGTCAAGAAGAATTAAGATTGCAGCAACTATAGATGATGCAAGAAACTACAAAAACAGAAGCAGTGGGAGGAGCAAGACCAAAAAGTAAAATGCATGGAGACTTCCATCAGATGCTCCAAAAGCTTCAGGCGGCCAAGAATGGCAACTAGATTTTTGACTTGGAATATTAATGGCCTAAATTCACCACAAAAGAGGAGAAAAATATTTCATTATTTGAAACAGTTTAAAAATGATGTAATCTGTTTACAAGAGACTCATATTAAAAGTAAAGATCAAAAATATTTAATAAATGCAAGGTTAGGTATACATTTTGTTGCATCTGCTCCCGAGAAGAAGAATGGTATAGTTATATACCTAAAAAAAGACTTAATTGCCAAATTAATTGAAGCAGATGAGCAAGGAAGATTTATAGCAATTGAACTTTTAATAAAAGGAGAAAAAATACTTTTAATTGGAGTCTACGCATCGAACCAACAAAAAATTTATAAGCTTTTACATTCCAAGTTACTACAGTGGGATTATAAATCATGCATCTTATTGGGCGATTGGAATGGAGTTTTGGACACTAAAAAAGATAAGAAGGGGCTCTTGCAAAATATCTCAATGCGTGCCAGATTGCCAAAATCGTTTTTTGAAATGATGGATGATATGGAGTTTAGAGATATCTGGAGAGAGAGAAACTCTGAAGAAAAAGACTTTACTTTTTTCTCTGATAGACATCAATCTTTCTCTAGGATTGATTTCATATTAATTACTAATGATCTTTTTTCTAGGGTGAAGAAGACGAAGATCTGCCCAAGAGCTTTAATGGATCATAGTCCAGTTTGGATGGAATTAGAGTATGGAATGGGATTTAAGAGGTCTTGGAGGTTAAATGAAAATCTGTTTAGATATGAGGAAAATGTAAAAGAATGTAAAAAATTTATGAAAGAATTTTTTATTATAAATATGCATAAGGGTACATCTATGGAAATTGTTTGGGATGCAAGTAAAGCATATATGAGAAGTATTTTGCTATATTTGAATAATAAACATAGACGTAAACAGGAAAAAAAAAAGGAAGGACTTAGAAGAGGAAATTTTAAAAAAAGAACAAGCTTTGATATTGAACCCAGCAGACAAGAAAATAAAAGAGGCAATTAACTTACTGCGAGGGCAATTTAATATGCTAATGGCAGATCAGGTCGCAACTAATTTGCAATATGCTAAACATAATACTTTTTGCAATGCTAATAAACCAGGGAGATGCTTTGCATATCTGTTAAGGAAAAAAGAAAAGTCACGGACCATAGAGAAAATAGAATATAAAGGTAAAGAGGTTTATCAGCAAAACATGATTAAAAACATTTTTAGAATTTTATATGAAGTTGTATGCTAGTGATAAAATTCAAAGTATAGATGTAGATAGATACTTACAGAAAGAGAATATTCCTATAATTACAAGAGAGCAAAGGGAGGGTTTAAATCAACGAATAACTTCCGAGGAGATTATGTTTGCAATTAAGCAGTTGAAAGTGGGTAAAGCCCCTGGGACGGATGGTTTGACAACTGCTTATTATAAACACTTGCAGTTAGAAATGGTGGGACCACTCAAATAGTTATTTACCAACATACAGTCTGGAGGAGATGTACCCTCATCCTAGAGGACAGCTTTTATTTCTCTGATTCCAAAGGAGGAGCAAGACCACACTCAGCCAAAAAATTATAGGCCTATATCACTTTTAAATACAGATTACAAGATTTTTGCTAAAATACTAGCAAATAGGTTAATGACAGTCATGCAAAAAATGATTCATAATGATCAAACTGGTTTTATAAATGGTAGACAAATGAAGACTAACGTAAGGCAAGTGTTTAACCTATTAGAGTATTTGGGGAAGAACACCCAAATCCCTGCAGTGCTAATATTTCTTGATGCGGAGAAAGCATTTGATCGATTGAATTGGCATTTCTTATTGAAAATAATAGAAAATATGCAGTTTGGAGAATATTTTACACAATCTATTAAGGCAATATATCAGTAACAAACAGCGCAAATAATAATTAATGATAGTTTAACAGATACTTTTAATATAGAAAAAGGAACAAGACAAGGATGTCCCTTGTCTCCATTATTGTTTATCTTGAATGTCAGCCTCAGCTTTGCCTGCTTCAGCTGCCATAAGAAACGGGGGAGGGATTAGTTATGGGGCGAAGGGTGGGAAGATGCAGGAGGTGTTTTTTTTTCCTTGTAGGACGTGTCTTCATAAGAAACAAAAGTGAATCTTCAAAGGGGACGGCTGACCAACTGCCCTACATTCCTGATGAATGACGCTGCCAGACGTGATGCCACCTGACCTTTGGGAGACCTTTGGATTGGCTGATGATCAATGGACACGGGGGGGGGGAGATGCTTAGATGCATTTCACGCGTTTTGCTCACTTCCAGCTTTACCTGGGTTGCGATCATTTCGTATTCAGTAAAAGTACTAATCTCTTCAAAATGATTGAGTTTGGGTTTTTCTTTCCTGGATATTGAAGGAAGCATACCTGACATTAAGCTGGAAGTCACATCCAGTCATCCCGGACAAAAACCGAGGGGACTGTAAATCCAAAATATGTCAGATCGAGGGAGTGATGAAGAAGAGCAAATGGGGGCAACGAGTTCAACGGCAGCCGCCCTCCAAGCGGAGAAAGAGAATGAAGAATGTTCGGAAAGACTCCGTTTAGAGCCGGAGGAAGCTAGATAGTCGAGAGGAGTGGGGAGGCTGCCGGACTGGGGAGAGGACCCCCGGGGGGTGACTATTTCCAGACCCCATAAAAAGGAGGCAGTGTGGATGCAAAAGCAAAAGGAACGTCTCATGATGGAACAAGCCTTGCAGCTTATTCGTGATGTAGAAGAAAGCAGAAAAACACGTGAGTCTTTGGGAATTCCTGTGGAGAAGGGGGAAGCAAGCCCCAGGGGGGAGCCAGAAGAGACAGCCTGCGGAGGAGAGGAAGAGTTTGAGGAAGAAACCTCCCAGGTTTCGGCAGCTCGAGGGAGAGATGCAGCTGGCCGGAGAACCCCAGCCCTGCAGCCCCCCCCCCCCGCAGACGTAAAAAGCCAAAAATCCCCTCCCCTTCCTGGGAAGTATGATGGAAATCCAAAAACATTGGGATTTTTCCTGACTCAAGTGTGGAACCACATGCAGGATTGGGGGGAGGACTATGAATCAGAGGCTGCTAAAGTGAGAAGCATCGCGAACGCTCTAGAGGGAGCAGCTGCTGAGTGGATGGTGGTTCTCCACAGTAACAACTCCCTCTTGCTGAGAAATTACAACCAGTTCATGGGGGCCCTTAGGAAGCGTTTTGAAGACCATTTAGCTGAACGAAAGGCCAGACTCAGAATGAAGAGCATTCAGCAGGGCCGGAGACCGGTGGCAGAGTATATCCAAGAGTTTCGTGAGCTGGCACCCTATATGACAGGCTGGTCAGAAATGGCTCTTTTGGAGAGTTTCAAGGATGGGTTGAATGAAGAGATATATCGAGATTGCAGAAGCATGGGGGTCCCCGAAGATTTGCATAGATGGTACATAGTAGCTGAGGATGTGGAGATCGAGCTGAGACAGAGCGAACTCCGAGGAAGGCATATGGGGGACCAGTCATCCTCTTTCCACCATAAAGGGGCACCAAAGATGACTGGGGGGAAGGCCGAATTCAAACCCAAGTCAAAGCCCTTCACCTGTTTCAAATGTGGGAAAGAAGGGCACCGGGCTGCCGAATGCTTCTCCAAGCCACCGCCAAAAGCTACCGGGGCCGGCCCGAAGAAAGGCGACAAAATACCTGCCAAAGCCCGCGGCACCGCCCTGAAAGGAGAAGTCGTTGAGTTCACTCCCCGAAACCAGGGTGAGTTGGGAACTCCGACCAACGATGATGACAGCGAGACGGACTCCGACTCCGACACCGACAATCGGGTGAGTCACATGGAAGAACCATTACTCATCCCCGTAAAAATAAGGGTGCCCTCCACAGGGGCTCACGCGCAATTGTTAGCCCTGTTGGACTCGGGATGCACTAAGTGCATAATTAGCCCCAAAGTAGTGGAGGAAATGGGACTGAGACTAAAAACTTTAAAAAGACCCATTGCATTTTGTCAACTAGACGGGTTGATTGCAGGAGGGGGTCCAACTAGCTTTATGACCGAACCCCTTGAACAGCAATTGGGGAATCATGTAGAGAATCTCAGATTTATTGTAACCCCTGGTATGGAAAGACCCCTCATTCTAAGACTGCCCTGGCTTCGAAAATGGAACCCACGGGTAAATTGGAAGACGGGGGTCCTGCGCATCCGCACGGCAGAACCAACTCCGGAAAAGGAAGCCCCCCCCCCGAGAGCCTACATGAAACCAGAAAGGGTGGCAGTAGCCATTAACTATATTGAGGGAAAAGAGAAAATTCCAAAGGAATATTGAGATCTCAAGGAAGTTTTTAGCAAAAAGGCATCGGATGGTCTGCCTCCGCACAGGGCCACCGACTGCACCATTGAAATACTCCCTGGGGTGAAGCTTCCCAAACCAAAAAATTACCCCATGACACCGCAAGAGTTGGGGGAATTGCGAAATTTTATTGACAAAAACTTAGAATGGGGATTCATTGAACGAGCCAAACCCAAGTGGCAGCGCCAGTAATGTTCCGCGAAAAGAAAGATGGATCCTTTCGTTTAGTGGTTGATTATAGAAATATGAACACGATTTGTGTAGAAAATGTCTACCCCCTCCCACTCATGAAGGACATGTTAGCCCATTTAGGGAAGGGAAAAATTTTCACAAAACTTGATTTAAGAGAGGCATACTACCGAGTGAGAATTAAAGAGGGGGATGAATGGAAGACAGCATTTAATTGCCCACTGGGATGTTTCCAGTTTAGAGTACTCCCTTTTGGACTACAGGAAGCACCGGCTGTATTCATGCAGTTGGTCAACGAAGTATTGCACAAGCACCTGTATAAGGGGGTGTTGGTCTATTTGGATGACATTCTGATCTATTCTGACAACATGGCCGACCATGTAAAGTTGGTTCGAACAGTCTTGAAGAAACTCAGAGCAGCTGAACTCTATGCCAAACTTTCTAAATGTGAATTTCACCAAGACAAAATCAACTATCTTGGATATCGTATATCGCATGAGGGAATAGAGATGGACCCTGAAATGGTCCGGGCAGTGCTGGAATGGGCCGCACCGCGCACCCGTAAACAATTACAAAGTTTCTTAGGGTTTGCTAACTTCTATAGACAAGTTATCCCCTCTTTCGCTAAAATCGCACTACCAATTACAGACTTGTTAAAAACCAAAGGGGAAGTAAGGCCCAAACCCTCAAAACCACTAGAATGGACTATGGACTGTCAAGCCACTTTCGAAAAATTGAAACGGCTGTTTGCGGCTGAACCTGTGCTCAAACACCCCGACATGGAACAACCTTTTGTAGTACAAGCTGACGCCAGCGACATAGCTGTAGGAGCAATACTCTTGCAAAAGAATGAAAACAGGATCTTACAACCCTGTGCTTACACGTCCCGTAAACTATCAGATACAGAAAGGAGATGGGCCATATGGGAGAAGGCGGTGTTTGCAGTTAGATGGGCGTTGTTAACATGGAGACAATTTTTAGAAGGGGCGAAACACCCTTTCGAGGTATGGACTGATCATAAGAATCTAGAAGCATTAAAAACACCATGCAAACTATCACCAAAACAGGCTCGTTGGGCCCAACATTTCAAGCGTTTCAATTTCACTTTACGTTACCTTCCTGGTGGAAAAAATTTCATGGCGGACGCACTTTCCAGATTGCCGCAGTACAACAGCATCAATAAGGAAGTGGTTCAACCAATGATCCCCTTGACACAATTGGCAACACCTGTCACTACCAGAGCGCAGAGTAAAACTGAACCAGAACTCTTGGGGGCTTTGCTCGAAAAATTACGAGAAGCACTAAAGACTGACGAGTGGTTTAAGAACCACTCGAATGAATGCACACTTCGTGACGGACTAGCTTGTGTTGGATTGAAATTATATGTTCCAAGCACATTAAGGACAACCGTATTGAAATATGTTCATGATGCCAAGGCCGCAGGACACTTTGCCTTTGTCAAGACTCTACGTCTTGTTAAGAGACAATTTTGGTGGCCTGCCCTTAAAAAGGACATAGAGGCATATGTGGCTAGCTGTCCAGTATGTGCCTCGGCTAAAAGACCTCCAGGAAAATCCCCTGGATTACTGCAAAGTGTGGCTAGACCGAATGCCCCATGGAAGGAAATATCTATGGACTTTATTGTGAACTTACCAGAGAGTGAGGGCTGCACTGTCATTTGGGTAGTAACTGATTTGTTTTCCAAACAAGTACATTTCATCCCTTGCTCAAAGATTCCTTCAGCAAGAACCCTCGCAAAACTGTTTATTCGGCAGATTTACCGACTACATGGATCTCCAAAAAGAATAATTTCTGACGGGTGTACAATTTACTTCCAGTTTCTGGAAAGAGTTTTTGAAGTTGATAGGCTCCGCCCAGGGGCTAAGTTCCAGTCACCACCCCCAGACAAATGGGACCTGTGAAAGAACCAATGGGATGCTAGAACAATACCTGAGGTGTTACGTAAATTACCAGCAAGACAATTGGGTAGACTTGTTGCCATTTGCAGAAGTGGCATATAATAATTCCGTACACAGTAGCACCAGATTCACTCCTTTTAAGGTCGCGTCAGGCCAGGATTTCGTACCCATTCCCGAGCTACCACAAGGTGATCCTCAGAATCCCTCTTTGATGGATTGGATTGAACAATTAAAAAGAACATGGGCAGTGACTCGGAAGGCATTAGATGAGGCACACCGGGCCCATAAGGCGCAAGCCGATAAGAAAAGGTCCCCAGCTCACATTTATAAAGTGGGTGATGAAGTCTATTTATCTACTAAATACTTACAGACTACCCAGAAGTCCAAAAAGCTAGGGCCTAAGTATGTGGGACCATTTCGTGTGATTAGACTGATTAATCAAGTAACAGTTGAATTGGAATTGCCAAAAACGTTGAGACCTATACATCCTGTATTTCATGTTAATTTATTGAAACCTGAACACTCGTCTCCCCTAAGGCCTGACCAAAGCACCCCTCCAATTCACATTCTCATAGAAGGGGAGCAACATTTTGAAGTTAAAGAAATCTTGGACTGTAGAAAACACCATGGTAAAGTCCAATATCTGATTGCCTGGAAACATTTTCCTTTGTCTCAGGCTGAATGGGTGAATAAACGGGATGTCCGAGCTCCCAGGAAAGTACAGCAATTCTATACCAAATACCCTGATAAACCATAATTATTGTATATATTCCCTTGTCTCCATTATTGTTTATCTTGAATGTCAGCCTCAGCTTTGCCTGCTTCAGCTGCCATAAGAAACGGGGAAGGGATTAGTTATGGGGCGAAGGGTGGGAAGATGCAGGAGGTGTTTTTTTTTCCTTGTAGGACGTGTCTTCATAAGAAACGAAAGTGAATCTTCAAAGGGGACGGCTGACCAACTGCCCTACATTCCTGATGAATGACGCTGCCAGACGTGATGCCACCTGACCTTTGGGAGACCTTTGGATTGGCTGATGATCAATGGTCACGGTGGGGGGGGGAGATGCTTAGTAGATGCATTTTGCGCGTTTTGCTCACTTCCAGCTTTACCTGGGTTGCGATCATTTCGTATTCAGTAAAAGTACTAATCTCTTCAAAATGATTGAGTTTGGGTTTTTCTTTCCTGGATATTGAAGGACCTTGGAATTTTTGTTGAGTAAGATACGTGGGTCGGACAAAATAAATGGAATTAAAATTAGGCAGTATGATTACAGAGTACAAGCATTCGCAGATGATTTGGTTACCTTAACCCAGCCATTACAGTCTGTTGTAGGTTTAATGGATATAATTAAGCAATGTGGGCAAGTATCTGGATTTAAAATAAATTCAGGGAAAATGAAGATAATAACTAAAAACATGACTACAAATCAAAAAGATGAATTAGAAAGATTAACAGGATTTGAAATAGTAAAAAAAGGTAATTATTTGGGGGTTTATATTATGACATCAAATGCGAAATTATTCACGCATAACTATGATCCGTTGTAGGAAAAAATACAGAGAGAGATGGAAAATTGGAAAAAATTACAATTATCCTTGTTAGGAAGAATAGCAGCAGTAAAAATGAATGTTTTGCCTAAGTTTTTATTTCTTTTTCAAATGATACCAATATTTAAAAAAGATGAAAATTTGAAGATATGGCAGAAGGGTATTAATAATTTGTCTGGGCAGGGAAGAGACTGAGAATAAAACAAAAAATAATGCAGGATATATGTGAAAGAGGAGGTCTCAAAATGCCCAATTTAAGACTATATTATGAGGCACCTGCCATATCAGCAATGAGTGATTGGATGAACTCAACAAAAGAAAGAATATTGAATATTGAGGGATATGATTTGGTTTACGTGGCATGCTTATTTACTATATGATAAGAAAGTGGATAAGACTTTTAAAAGTCACATATTAAGGAATGCTTTATTGCGTGTCTGGAAAAAATATAAGTATAAACTAAATGAGAAGTTACCATTGTGAGCAATACCCAGACACGCGATAGAGAATATAAGTGTAGAGCAAAAACAAGATGTGATTACATACAAAGAGCTTCTTAACAAGGAAAGAGATATACTAAAATTAAAATCTTTGAATCAACTAAGAGAAGAAAGGATAATTCAAACATGGTTTCAACATGCACAGTTGCAAGCTAGATGGAGAGAAGATCAGAAAATTGGTATTTTGCAAAATGAGGAGAACTTGGTAAAACAGATTAGAGATCAAAATCAAATGCATATAAAAAGGTTGTATAATGCATTGGTAGAAATAGATTTGGAAACGGAGTTAGTTAAGGACTGTATGATAAAGTGGGCACAAAATATTGAAGAACCGAAAGAAATATGAAGTTTACGCAAGCCCAAAACTTAAGAGAAAATGTTTTATAAAATGTTTTATAGATAGCATCTAGATCTTAAAAAGCTAGCCTGTATGCATCCAAGTGTGCAACCCAAGTGTTGGAGATGTGAATGTGATGATGCCACATATTATCATATATGGTGGACATGTAAAAAAATTAAGGCATTTTGGATAAAAATATGGTGGACTATTCAAAATATTCTCAAAAAGATAAAATTTACTCCACAGTTCTTGTTAGGTATACTTACAGATTGTACTGTTATAGAGACTAAGTTGATTTTAAATTTAATAACAGCAGCCAGACTTTTGGTGGCGCACTATTGGAAGAAGGAAGACTTGCCTACTATTGAAGAATGGACATTAAAAGTAGTGAATTTAGCAGAGATGGCCAAAATTTCAGCGTATTTGAAGGACCATTCAAATGAAAGATATACATCGGAATGGAGAAGATGGATTGACTATATTCAAAACAAATATCGGACTAAAAAGCTTCAAATAGTTTATGAATGAAATCAAATTTTTTTTTTTGAATTATGGTTTGTTAGTTGAAAGGGGAGTTAAAGAGCAAGAGGGAATTAAGAGCCTACAGAAAGCATATTTTAGTTTATGTTTGTTAAATGTTACACTCTGTATTTGCTCTGGGAAGTCCGGGGCGGGGGAAGGGGGGTTCGGGGGAGAGGGGGGGATGGGGGATGGGTGGAGGGTGGAGGAGGGACGAGGGGGGGAGGAGGGACGGGGAAAAATTGTTGTAATATTTCATAAAACTTTTTAATAAAAAAAATCCCAGTGTAATCATCTTTATTTTTCTCACTGTTAATCCCAGTATAATAATTTTTATTCCACTGTTAATCCCAGTGTAATATCTTTGTTTTTCTCACTGTTAATCTCAGTGTAATCATTTTATTTACTGTTAATCCCAGTATAATTATCTTTATTTTTCTCACTGTTACTCCCAACATAATCATCTTTTACTTTTGTAGTTATATTATTAAAAATATTCAAATTATTACAATTGTTATAGATATTTAAACAATATCCCAGTTATTGTAACCATCAATTTCCTCAAATAGTATCTTTTGACATCTTAATAAAAAATTGGTTCATTATATCCATTGCTATATTTCTTTTAATGTAATCTATTTTCCATATATTTTAGCTTCAATCCCTATTTCATTTCTAAATATCTGTAACATAATTCTTCTCATATTTCTTTATCTCAATATAGTCATTTTATAAATCCAGGTCCTGGATTTCTTTAAATTTCTTAATATTTTCCAACCTTTTATTCTTTTATCATTCAGTATTAATCTCCATATAATCAACATTATATCATTATTAATCTCAATATAATCATCATTGTGTTATTGTTAATCTCAATATAATCTCTAGAGACCTTTTTATTATTGGTATTCACATGCTCCATGATTTGTTCATATTTAATCATAATATCTTTATCTTCTTTATTTTCCACCTCTATGTTTTATTTCTCCATCTTCATTTTCGTGTCCACACATGTATACTCCATTTCGATTTTTATATTCTCAAATTTTGTCCTCTGTGCATTATTATAGTTATTTCTTTTATTTCCATTCTCCAAATCAAATAGTTGCTTCAATTATAAAAGTTCCATTGTATTCCTTTCTATTTTTTTTTTTTTATTCCTCCAAAAGTCAATCCTCTTGTAGACAAGAAAATCCCCCTCCACAAGTTCTCACGTTTATTATCTGGTGAAGTTCACAATTTTCCAAAACAAAGAACCAAGTTGCAATGTTCCTTTTTACTCCAGATGATGTCTCTCTGCAATCCACAATTTCCAATTGCTTAATAAGTATCTATTTTGTTTCCATTACATCACGATCTTTCTTGACTTCTCTTTTTCCTTTTTCAATTTTAAAATATCAAATCATATTTAAAGTCCAGTCCAAATTTAAATAGCTCTTCTCACTTCTTTTTTTCCTTTTTTCCCCTTTTATTTATACATCCCTTTTTTTCTTCTTAGAGTTTATCGTCCATTCTTTTTATTTTTCTTGCCATTTAAAAAAGAAAGGGGAAAAAAAGGATCTCTTAATTTCTTTCCAATTCTTTAACCATATCTAATTTTTTAAAGTTTCCAATTAGTTTGTTCAGAAATCAATTTTCAATTGGGTTTTTGTCTCTTCCAAATTACATTTCAAAATCCTCTTTGCCCCCATGCTCCTTAGCCGCTATTACACATTACGGGTCTTATGGTTGTAAGATGTTTCTCCTGTTGTTATTCAAGTCTGAGTTGGCTGTCACTCACCCGGCTTCAAAAAGACTCTATTCCGTTTCTTTCTTTTCTCCAGCTCTATACTTAGTCCGGCTGTCCCAGCTTCGTGGCCGCCGTCATGGCTGCCGCCCCCCCCCGCTGCCGACTCACAGAGAGTTCCCTCTGACTTCTGAGGAACTTGCCTTGGTTGTCTAAGCTGCCTCTCTTTCTTCCCTGTCCCTGCAGGAAGGTTCCAGTCTGAAGACCCATCAACAGCGATTTGGCAGCCGGGATTTTCGTGGCGCTCATCAGAGCCCGCTATTTCCCCGACTGTTGCACCGCGATGCCAAACCGGAAGTCAGGATTTTTTTTTCTTGTTGGTTTAAAACATTTCACTACATATCCAAGTAATTTCTTAGGTTTGAGCAAGAAGGGAACCCTAAACATGTCCTCCAGAGTGGTGTCATTTCTCTCTTAATCAGAATAGGCTCATTAAATGAGTAGGCAGAGAGTTGTTGGGATGTAAATGTTCTATCTCCTAAATACATTACCATAGGATTTAATTGCATTAGACTGCATACACTACATTTCTCTTTTTATGTTTTGGTTCATGTTGGGGGAAGCAATGGTTAGTCTTCATTCTCAGGAGATTAGGTAAACTGAAGCTCAAACGTGCTGTTTTTCCGTGATGTCTTCCAGAAAAAGCTTAAGATGTAGATATGATATATCAAATTATATCACTATTTAACATTGGGATTTTCTTTTTTTAGAATCGTAATGAAATTAAAAACGGAGCAATACTTCGATTAACAACATCACCGGTAAGTTGCCGATACATTTGCGTATATCTAATTTCCCTATCTCTCATGCTCTCTCATGATTATTATAACATACTGTGTTTCCCCGAAACTAGGATCTGTTGGATAATAAGCCCAATTGGGCTTTTGAGCGCATGTGCTAAAATAAGCTCCCCCTGAAAATAAGCCCCCAGAAAGACGTATGCACAGCTGCCGCGCAAACAACACGGCATGAGGAGGCAAAGACAGAGAAGGGGGAAAGGGAGGAGAAACATGCCCCACGTGGCCCGCACGCACCTGCCATCCATGCGGAACGGCCTCGCAGAGGCCCGTCCCGCAAACCCTAGCTCGCATGCCCCTTCTCTTAGTGGTGGTCGCAAAGAGCGGCCGCAAAAAACCTCTTGCCAGCCCTAGCCCTGTCGACCTGGGACTGGTGGGAGGGGGACTGGCACCAGAGCTCCGAGCAGTGGCCAGTGAGGGCTGTCTGCTTAGCCATAAAGTGGGATCAGCATGGCTGGTTCTTGCTCACAGCGTTGCCAGCGAGGATCAGATCAGAGCCGCTGCCACTGCAGCCCAAGATCAGCAGGCCAGATTCGGTGAGCCGGATGCACCGCTGCCACTTGGGAGAAGAAGAGAGAGAGGAGGCACTGCGAGAGAGCCCATTTCTCAAGTTCTTCAGGGCAGCGGCAGTGCATTCAGCTCCCCGAATCTGGCTTGCCGATCTCAGCTGGTGAGGGGGAGTGGCAGGTGGAGAGGGGTGGGGTGGCGGAGAAGTGAGATGCATGGAGCAAGACGGGGCTCCTCCTTGCCGTCTCTTCCCCCCGCCTCGTCAGGCATGGCAGGAGCTGGAAGTCAGGTAAGACATGCATCTCGCTTCTCTGCTGTGTCTTACCTGACTTCCAGCTCCTACCATGCCCGGCGAGGGGGAGAGTAGAGATGGCAAGGGGAGCCCTGTCTAGCTCCATGCATCTCGCTTCTTCACTGCCCCACCCCACCTGCTATTCCCCCTCACTGGCAAGCTAGATTCGGGGAGCTGAACGCGCCGCCCGGGAGGAGAAGAACGTGAGAAATGGGCTCTCTCGCAGCACCTCCTCTCTCTCTTCTTCTCCTGAGTGGCAGTGGTGTGTCCGGCTCACCGGATCTGGCCTGCTGATCTCGAGCAGTACTGGCTCTGACCTGATCCTCACTGGCAATGCTGCGGGCAAGAACCGGCCATGCTGATTCTGCTTCATG
Source organism: Arizona elegans (assembly GCA_022577455.1). Taxonomy (NCBI): domain Eukaryota; kingdom Metazoa; phylum Chordata; class Lepidosauria; order Squamata; family Colubridae; genus Arizona; species Arizona elegans. Next base: position 79,566,356 of record JAKOOJ010000004.1, on the reverse strand, counting down.
GCTGAACAGACAGCTCGCACCAGCCACCGCTTGGAGCTCTGGCGCTAGTCCCCCTCCCACAGTCCCAGGTCGACAGGGCTAGGGCTGGCAAGAGTTTTTTTTTGCGGCCGCTGTTTTTGCTGCTACCACTAAGAGAAGGGGCACGCGAGCTAGGGTTTGCGGGAACAGCCTCAGCAAGGCTGTTCTGCGTTGATGGCAGGTGTGCATGGGGCATGTTTCCCCTCTTTGCCCCCCTTGCCTCCTCACCGTGCTTTTTGCACAGGAAGCAACGAAAAAGCTGCCATGATTGCTGGAGGGAGCGGCCTGAGTGGCACCGGCAAAAGAGCTGATTGGCGCTCCGGCACCAGTCCTCCTGCCATGGGCCGAGGTTTAGGGGCCTCCTGCACCTCAAAAATAAGACCTCCCGATAATAAGGCCAAGGCCATATTTCGGGGATCAAAAGGAAATAAGACCCTGTCTTATTTTCAGGGAAACATGGTAGTCCATATGATATGCTATTAATTTGTGAGAATAGATGACCTTAATTTATATAGTTACATGGAAAAATTAAAGATCAAATTGTATATGAATATGGCAGTGACAGAAGTTCAGATGGGGTAACTTTTAACCCCTACTTTGGAAGAAACCCCCCCCCCCATTAATGTTTCCTGTAACCAGCCAAAATTCTGTTTCTATACTTGGATTCCCCCTCCCCACCTATTTTTCTAAGCAGAATGATTCTAACTCAGAAATTATTTTAGATCTCTTTGCATATTTGAGATTTCCCCAAATATTTGCAATAACTGCAAAGAATATTTTAAAAAGTTTTTTACTTTCATATAAGTACATTTTGATTGATTTTTAGGTAAATTTTGGATCATTGCTTTGCTAAGATAGACAGTGTCTTTTTAGTTTGAATTACTTTATTGTCTTTGAGACATTTACTTTTAGGACTTTTAGCTAAATCTTATCTTCCTGCACAGTATTTGTTGTGCCAAAAAACATTTGTGCAATGTTTTTATAGCCTTCCTCTGCAATATAGGTGAACTATTTTCATTTTCCAGGGCTTAAATAGCTGCTTAGTTTTTGAAAATACAGTTCAATAGTCATCACTTGGGGGATTAGAAGAATGATAACAATTGTTTATGAATGGAATTGTTTTCTTTTGGCTTAATTGCAGGCTTAACAAGTCAGTCACTTTTTCGGCCTTATTAATAATTAGCAATACATAAATAAAAATGTAGCATGGAATTAATATTTTCATTAGAAATTTTCATTTCAATAAAATATACAAAATTAACAAGAACACAGAAATTAAGAAATAGAGAAAGAATTCTTTAAAAAGAAAAAGAATAGAATTGTGCCTTTTGCTCTTGTTGCTACCAAGTAATTACCATCTTAAACTCACCCAAATCCTTTCATCTAAATTTTAATCCTCTATTATTTGCTTATTTTAAATGAATATTCAACCATTTATAAATAGCAAGTATTGAAATACACAGAAAGATTTTGTATTTAATTTTGTACAATGGAGAGGAGAGGTCAGATTTTGTATTGATGCATTGAAACATAATTCAGGGATGCCAAAATCTTTGCTACAAATTATAGATCCGTGTTGGCGAACCTATGGCATGCGTGCCAGAAGTGGCACGCAGAGCCATGTTGCCTGGCACGCGTGGCTTCGCCCATTCCTCTTCCGGGTTTCCAATGTACACATGCGCACCAGCCAGCTAGTCTGCGGGTTACTGGTGCGCATGCGCTGCCTGGAATCCATGTGGGCTGGCGCAGGGGGAGGACAGATATGGCTGCCTGGACGCTGCCTGGAGCGCGAGGGTGGCAGGAGGAGGAGCCGCTGCTGCCTTGTAGCCAGCGCGACCAGCCTGCTGCTACAGCCTGCCACCACCCTCTCCTCCGCCAACTACTCCTGCCACCGCTGGGGAAGAGGAGCGCAAGAACCGCCGCCACCGGGTGCAAGGGGGTGGTGGGAAGGATCTGTGGTCTGGGGCTTCCCTGTCTCCACACCCAAGCACGCTGTCCAGGGAAAGGGATTGAAGCCCCAGCCTGCTGCTTCTGGTGCTGGCACCCCCTCAACCCCGGCAACAGCGGCTCTTGCGGTGTCTCTTCCCTGGCAGCACCAGGAGGAGGACTTCCTGTGGGTTTTTTCCCCCTTCGCACTGCAACGAATGAAGAATAGGGGGGATGGCGGTGGGAGCGACCCGCTTAACCCTTTTCTGGAGGAGGTGGAAAGAGGGGTGGGGATGGCGTTGTCTTCGTTATTCTGAGGCAGGGCTGTTTGGGCCAGCCAATTCTTGTTGTGCCACAGAGGTTTGTAAAGCTCGGGCTGAGCCTGCGGGCTGCCAGGTCTGGAACCGGCAGCAGCTTTTTCCTGCCCCTGGACAGCCTGGACAGGTCTGGAGCTCGGCTGGGGAGATAGGGAAGCCCCAAAAGCAGATCTTTCCCCCGCCCCCTTTTCCCCAAGGGAGCCGATCATTGCGCTGCCAGAAGCAGCAAGTGGGGCTTCAATCCCTGCCCCTGGACAGTCTGCTCGGCTGGGGAGAAGGGAAGCCCTGAAAGCAGATCTTTCCCCACCCCCTTTTCCCCAAGGGAGCCGGTCATTGCGCTGCCAGAAGCAGCAAGTGGAGCTTCAATCCATACTCCCGAAAGCCCAACACAAGTCGCGGTGGGGGAGGACAAAGCGCATGTGGGGGACTGCGCATGTTCAATGCAGAATGTATGCATGGGGGTATGTGCGCAATGTGGGGCGCGTGTGTGGGGTATCATGTGTGCATGCACATGCGTGGGGGGTCGCATTGCATTATGGGTGCTGGCACGCGCGGGCGTTATCACGTGCACACACAAACACTTCCGGCACGCAACGAGAAAAAGGTTCGCCATCACTGCTATAAGATTATTACTGTCTTAATCAGATGTTTAAAAATGATTGTAATTTTTTTTTGCTGATAGTCAAGCAAGGAAAGAAAATATTCTTTTTTTATGGAAATGGAATAAAAACTAATTACATGGTAAAATGGATTTAAAACTTCAAAGAAATAATCATAGTACCTTAGCAAGAAATGGTATGGAAAAAAACCAATAAAGTATAATCCAAGTTATAATTGAAAGAAAATTGGCATAAAATAGTATATAATTGGTATATAATTTCATCAATAATTATTATTATTACAATGAGCCATGGTGGCGCAGTGATTAGAGTGCAGTATTGCAGGCTACTTCTACTGACTGTCAGCTGCCTGCAATTTAACAGTTCAAATCCCACCAGGTTTAAGGTTGACTCAGCCTTCCATCCTTCTGAGGTGGGTAAAATGAGGACCCAAATTGTTGAGAGCAATATGCTGACTCTGTAAACCGCTTAGAGAGGGCTATAAAGCAGTGTAAAGCGCTATATAAGTCTAAGTGCTGTTGCTATTAAAAAAAAACATATAACAGTAAATTTTGGAAATGTATAATAAAAAGGAAAATTCATTCCTCTAACACACGTACTGAAAGCTGCAAGAGCAACATTGAAAAAAAAGGAACCTCGCTTATAATAATAGCAAAGATTGGCGAATATCAGTGGCAGAATTTACAGTATATATGCTTGGTTAAGATTAATTAACCAAGAACAGCTCCTATACAGAATATATAGCATGTTATACAGCAGGACAAATTTAAACTTTTGAAAATTGTTTTTAAGAAAAAAGTTATGAAATCAATGACATATAACACATGAGAGAATACTAGCAGTGATCTTTAATCTTTAATATAAATACCTGGATTGTGATTAGAGGTTGAGAACTTAAAAGGTGAGAAGGAGATCTGCATTACTGGAAAGTTTTCCCATACTTATTATATATGTTTAGCAATTTGTTTTGATGTCTGTTCAACTGTTACATCCAATATAGTCTTTTCCCTGTTGTAGTTCATAATTACTTCTGCGCATGCCCAAGATGGCGGATTTGAGCTGAGACGCTCTCAGGAGAAGGGGGCGATTTCTGGCATTTTGGGGACCGCGGGGGCCAATTTGATCATCCTGGCCCCCAGTCCTAGCGAAAGGGGCTTCTTCCCAGCATGTAGAGGGATTTCTCGCCCTCCGGGACATCAGGACTGAGGAGATACGGCCGTCAGAAGGTGCCGTGGGGTGGCGGCAGTAACAGCTGTTCGGCAGTGCTTTTTTTCCCCCTCACTATGGTCGGCGGCGGTTGGGACTGCGGCGGCAGCTTTGCAGTAGTGGCGGCGGCGAAACGGGGGTCTCCCCGGCTCTCCGGTGTCTTTGGGGCTTTTCTTAAGGCCCCTAGCGTTTCTGGAGCATGGTGGGAGCCCTGGTGGAGACGGCGGCGGCGGCACTGGTGCCTACAAGGCTTTGACTGCTCTGGACGTTGGTGGAGGCGAGGGGGCAGCAGCCGAATGTGGGGAGAGGCAAATAGCTAACAGCCCGGACCTGTCAGGGGCTGGCTCTATGGACCCATTTCCTGGCCGAATCCGGAGGCCCCCTGAATTGGGGCTGCAGACTGGGGATAAAAATGACTAAAGACCAGGGAGTGGGAGAGGTTGGAGGATGGCCGAGGACTGGCCTTGGGCTGCCTTGGGCCATACCCTCCCCCCCTTTTGGCTTGTGTAGGCCTCATTATAGTCATTACCCCAGCTGCCTTTTATCTCGTAAGCCACTTTTTCCGTCTTTTTGTGTGTCATCGAACTCTGCCCCCGGGCTTATTATCTACCTCTGCCTTCTGGACTGGCTTATTCCATCCGCCCCGGACTATATGACAAACGGACAGCTTTGAAGTGGGTTCCCAGGGAGTCCGGGTTACTACTGCCATCCCTATTAGAGGGGACAGCTTTTGAACATCTCCATAGAATATTTCATCTGGCCAGACATCGTGAGAGGATGTCTGGGAGGAACATTCCCTAGATTTATCGGAATGGCATGGGACTCCTCCCACTGTTGTGAGAGGACAGTGGAGTCCAGTTACCCACGCTTTTGTTGCTGCCTTTTGTCTTCAGGACCTTTAGACTTTATGGAACCCTGGTCAGACGCCATCTTAACCCTTTCCCATTTTGTGGATGTATTCAACCATTGAGCTTCTTGCGCTGTGAGACTCCCCCCTCTCGCAGGTCTGGCCCTCCACGTTATCGAGGGCCTACCTCGATGACAGGCTTTTGGAACCCAGAGAGGTGGCATGCCACGAAGAGGGGTTGAGGGTTTTTTTAAGTAAATTGGGTAAACTTTTAAGGGGTCCCGGGGGGAGGGTAAAATTGGAACTAGGGTTGTGGGTTTGGGGGAAAACCCACCAAAGGGAGGGTCAGGCCTGGCCACTATGTGCGGTGGAGGGGATGGGGGATCCAGAGGTAATGGGGGGGGTTCGAGCTTGTCTAGATTGTGTTTCTATCATTGGTACTGTGAGTGGGAGGGGTAAATATGGCGGGAGCAGGGGGCCATATCATGTTAAGGGAGCGCGCACCCGCTGTCTTCGAGCGGTAGCGTGCTCCGGCCCCCAAGGCTCCACTCGTTCTCCAGGTTGTACAGACCCTCAGGGCCTGGGCCTACGACTGATGTCGTGCAATGCCAGGTCCATAATAAATAAAGCCCCCCTCATTTGTGATCTGGTTCAGGAGGGGGGAGCGGACCTGGCGGGTATTACGGAGACCTGGTTGGGCCCGGAGGGAGGGGTCCCTCTGGTAGAAATGTGCCCACCAGGCTTCCAGGCATTCCATCAGCCGAGGTCACAGGGGAGGGGCGGGGGAGTAGCGGTTATTATTAGAGAAGGCCTTAGGCCGAGGGAGGCCACTGTTCCTCAGATGGGCAGTTGTGAGACCCTCCTTGTGTAGTGGGGTCATGGGGTTCAGAGGGGTTTGCTGATCACGTACCTGGCTCCCTGCCACGTGGCAGCAGCCCTGCCCAAGCTACTCAACGTTATCGCCGTGGTGGTGGTTGATACCCCCAGACTTATGGTCATGGGGGATTTCAACCTGCCATCTGTGGGTGAGACGTCTGAGGTGGCTCGGGAATTCATGGCTTCCATGACGGCTGTGAATCTGACCCAGCTAATTCATGGCCCTACGCACATGGGGAGAAACACACTGGACTTGATTTTTGTCTCTGGACAGTGGCTGAGTGATCTCGAGATAGGGGACATAGTCATCGAGCCCTTGTCATGGTCGGATCACTCTCTCCTTCCCCTTGACCTTTGAACCACTGCACCCCGCCGCAGGGAGGTGGAACCGATAAGATGGTATGCCCCAGGCACCTGATGGAACCTGATAGGTTCCAGATGGAGCTTGGGCCAATCCCCGAGGTTCTGGCTCACGCCTCGAGTGGAGACCTAGTGGCCACCTGGGATTGGGCGGCCGCTGGAGCTCTGGATCAAGTCGTGCCTTTGCGGCCTCTGACCCGGCACCGATCTCACCTGGCTCCTTGGTTTACTGAGGAGCTGAGGGAGATGAAGCGCCAGAAAAGACGCCTAGAGAGTAGTTGGAGGGCCAGTCATACTGAATTTGACCGGACACTGGTAAGATCTCATATTAAGAATTACCTAGTGGTGATAAAAGCAGCGAAATGCACTTATCTTGCTGCTCTTATTGCGTCATCAGATAACTGCCCGGCCGCCCTGTTTAGGGTGACCCGCTCCTTGCTCCACCAGGAAGCAAGGGAGGACTCCTTGGAGGGAAGAGCCAAGGATTTTGTTCAGTATCTGTATGACAAAATGACTCAGATTCGGGAAGATCTGAACTCCGACTGGGTAGATCCAGCGGGGATGACAGAGGCAGGTCCTGAGAATGTTATCTGTGATGAGTTTGATTCTGTGACCCCTGAGGATGTGGACAGAATTCTGGGTAGACTGAACATGACCACATGTTTGTTGGACCCGTGCCCCTCCTGGTTAGTGCTGGCTTCCCGGGAAGTGACGCGAGGCTGGCTCCAGGGGATTATAAATGCTTCATTGGGCGAGGGTGTCTTTCCCGCCGCCTTGAAAGAGGCGGTGGTGAGACCTCTCCTCAAGAAGCCTTCCCTGGACCCGGCAATATTGGCTAACTATCGTCCAGTCTCCAACCTTCACTTTGTGGCGAAGGTTGTTGAGAGTGTGGTTGCACGACAGTTTCCCCAGTACCTGGATGAAATGATGTATCTAGATCCGTTCCAGTCGGGTTTCAGGCCTGGGTACAGCATGGAAACGGCATTGGTCGCGTTGGTGGATGATCTCTGGAGGGCTCGGGACAGAGGTTGTTCCTCTGTCCTGGTCCTATTAGATCTCTCAGTGGCTTTTGATACCATCGACCATGGTATCATGCTGCACCGGTTGGAAGAATTGGGGGTGGGAGGCACTGTACTACGGTGGTTCTCCTCCTTTCTCTCCGACCGGTCGCAGTCTGTGTTGACGGGGGCAGAGGTCGACCCCGAGGCCCCTTATATGTGGGGTGCCACAAGGATCAGTCCTCTCGCCCCTTTTGTTCAACATTTATGTGAAGCCGCTGGGCGAGATCATCCGTGGTTTCGGGGTGGAGTACCATCTGTACACTGACGACACCCAGCTGTACATCTCCACCCCAGACCACCCCAACGATGCCCTTGAAGTGATGTCCCGGTGCCTGGAGGCCGTACGGATCTGGATGGGGAGAAACAGGCTCAGGCTCAACCTATCCAAGACCGAATGGCTGTGGTTTCTGACATCCCGATATAGTCAGCTGGTGCCATCGCTGACTATTGGGGGCGAAGCATTGGCCCCCACGGAAAGGGCTCGCAACTTGGGTGTCCTCCTGGATTCACGGCTGTCTTTAGAAGAGCACTTGATGGCCGTGACCAGGAGGATTTTTCATCAGGTTCGTCTGATCCGCCAGTTGCGTTCCTTTCTGGATCGGGACTCGTTACGCATGGTCACTCAAGCCCTCGTCACCTCCCGTCTGGACTATTGTAACACTCTCTACATGGGGCTCCCCTTGAGGAGCACCCAGAGGCTCCAACTGGCGCAGAGTGCGGCCGCGTGGGTGGTGATGGGAGCGACGTGGTGCTCCCATGTAACACCTCTCCTGCGCGAGCTGCACTGGCTCCCAGTGGTCTTCTGAGTGCACTTCAAGATTTTGGTTATCACCTTCAGAGCGCTCCATGGCTTAGGACCTGGCTATTTGCGGGACTGCCTGCTACCACCAATAGCCTCCCACCGACCAGTACGCTCCCATAGAGAGGGGCTCCTCCAGGTTCCGTTGGCCAAACAATGTCGACTGGCGGCCCCCAGGGGGAGAGCCTTCTCTGTGGGGGAACCTACTATTTGGAACGAGCTCCCCCCGAAGATACGGAGGATTCAGGATCTGCGTATCTTCCGTCGCGCGCTTAAGACGTTCCTATTTCATCAAGCTGGCCTGACCTAAACTTTTCCTCTTTTTAAATGGGATTTTAAAATTGGTTTTAAATTATTGGGGTTTTAAAATGGTTCAGCCAAATTTATTTAATTTGTTTTATCTCTATTTTAAATTTTGTATCTATATGTTTTATTTTATGGCTGTTCACCGCCCTGAGTCCTTTGGGAGTAGGGCGGTATACAAATTTAATAAAATGAAAAAAAAAAAAATGAAATGAAATAATTATAAATATTTTTTTTTTAAAAAAAATGAGGGTTTTTTTTTCCTTTGGTTCTTGATAGTCCTTATGGGAACAGTGCTCTGGGTATGATGTCTTTCCTGTTATTTTGGCAAGGAAGTTATAATATAGCCATCATGCACTTTCCTCCAATAATATCACAAGGAAATAACCCAGTGCAGTCCAGTGCATGCCTACTCAGAAGCTTATCCTTCAGAGTTCAGAATCTTTCTCCCAGGTAATTGGATATGGTTTTGCAGCTCAGAGAAATGTCAATGGGATTGATTGACATTACAAAATCAAGTAGCTCTTTGCATATTATCTACTCATGCTGAGACATCATCAGTTAAATGTTTGGCTGAACTGAATAATTTTGGGGATGCATCATTACACATGCAACCTGTTCATTGCTTTCTTGGTAAATTGGTATGATTACTTATGACATTAAGTTTCCCACAACACCCCCTCCCCTTTTCAGAAAACTCCTTGGTCACCTAGTTACAAGAAGTAAAGGCTGAATTTTCCAATTTTGTTATTGTTTCTGTTTTAAGCTATATGAATCCTTTTTTTTTTTTTGCCTCCCACTTTTTTATTCTGGTTTCATCGGCCTCTTAGAATCAAACCCATTTCATGTTTCGAATACAATGTGCCAGTATACTAATGCTGAAATTACACACTATGGAGAACTCCGGGATGGTCTGCCATTCTTACCATGATGTTTCCTTATTTCAGAGAACCTTCTGCAAAGTTGCTTTCAACTTTAAAAAACTGACTATTACTGAATCAAACTAGATAACAGATCTTAATGCACAAAAGGCAGTGGTGGGATTCTGGGGGTTCTAGGGGATTCGGCCAAACCCTTTGTTAAATTGCTGGCTTGCCCTGCCCCTTGCCCCGCCCCTCCACACTACTATTTATTCCCAATAAATGGGGCGAGTGAGCCAGCAATTTAACAAACGGTTCGGTGTTTTTTTGTAATTTATTGGCCCCGCAGCACACCGAACCGTTTGTTAAATTTCTGGCTCGCCCGCCCCTACTCCCACCCGCGTGGCGTGAGCCTACCATAACCAGGAGTAGGCAATTGTGGCTCTTTTACAACCTGTGGACTTCAACTTCCAGAATTCCTGAGACAGCTTGGCTGTCTCAGGAATTCTGGGAGTTGAAGGCCACAGGTTGTAAAAGACCCATAATTGCACACCCCTTCCCTAGCCTGAGTTCCGCTGCCTGGGATCCATGTGGGCTGCCACGTGGTTCCCCACCGGCTCCGGACGCAAGAGAGCAGGATGGAGAAAGCAGCTTCCACGCCTTCACTCACCCTCACTCTCTGCTCTGTTGGATCGCCGTCCGTTCGCTTACCCCGCCCCCAATCTATTGCTGCCTCCGGAGTCCCAGCTGATGGCTAGAGGAAAAAAAACTTCAAATTCTTGCCACGGGGCTTCAAAGGGCCGCCCTATAGCCAGTGGTGCAGCCGAACCGTTTGTTAAATTGCTGGCTTGCCCCGCCCCTCCACACCACTATTTATTGCCAATAAATAGTGGTGGGCGAGGGGCGGGCGAGCCAGCAATTTAACAAACGGTTCGGTCTTTTTTTTGTAATTTTATTGGCCCACGGAGCTTCAGCATAGGCTAATTAGCCCCTTGATTCTATCGGCCTCCAGGCTCTCAGCTGATTTGTCTCAGCTGTTTTGCTCAGGGCTCTGCTGCTTCCTTGCAAAGAGTCCTGGAGCAGATATTTTTCCCTTAGCTCTGCTGAAACACGAAACTGAAACTGCTTTGCTGTTGCTGCAACGTTGGAAAATTAGGCAGGCAGAATTCTTTTCTTTTTCCTCACCAAAAAAGGTAGGTGCAAAAAATGGGAAATTTAGGGAAAGATTTTAAAACACAAAAGAAAAAAAGCTCTATTTAACTAGGGAATTGTAATAATTGAGATACTATTAATTGTATATTTCTGAAAGCAGAAATGGTTAAGTTGTGGTTTGGAGGAATATATGGGGGAAATTATTTGGTTTATTATTATTGGTAAATATAATTAATTGATATGTAAGAAATTGGATTGCATGGAAATAATTGGAATATTCATGTTCATATTGATTAATATACAAAAAAGGTAGTTATATAACTAATTGATTTATATTAAAATGTTGAATTTATATTAAACAACTAATATTACATAATTAACCAATATGAGGATGGATATAAAAATAGATGACAATGGGAAGGGGTATAATATAGAATAGAAGGGAAAAATTGAATTTGATTAAGATTAGAGATGAGGATGAAGGGTAATATTGGTTTTTTACAAAAATAGATGAGGAATAAATATGGCAAAAAGGAAATATAGAAATTGTAAATTTAATTGAAATGACTAAACACTGTTTAAATTTGTGAACCGGCCAAATACTCTGTTCAAAGAAAATACATTGTATGTTTGTATGTGTGTTTCTAATTATTGTTATTTATTCATATTTGTTCTCTTTTATTCTTTAAAGTTTAACAATTCATTCTTTATCTTAATATCTTTATATTTGTTTGGGGTTGGCTTTCTTCCCTTTCATCTTTTTTATTGTACAGCAATCTTTCTCCTCAAACCTACCACCTCTCTCTTTTCTTTCCTTTTTACTTTCTCTTCCTCCCCCTCTTCTTCTCCTCCCTACTTCCTCTTCCTTTCTCCTTCTCCTCCTCTCTTCCTCCCTCTCTTACCCTCCCTCCTACTCTAATTTCCCTTCCCTTCCTTCATCCCTCTCTATTGCTGTATCTTTTTATACATATGGACTACTCAGAGGGCTGAAAAAATTATTTCTGACTGGTCCTCACACTTTTGACCAGTCCCCGAGCTTACGACTGCCCTCACATTTTACGTTTTTGCCCTATCTTGTCACCATGGTGAAGAGAAGCAGTTGTGAAATGAGTGACATGGTTGTTAAGAAAGCTGCACGGGCATAAATGTGAGGATGGTCAAAAGTGTGAGGACCGGTCAAAAGTGCGAGGCCCAATCAGAAATGACTTTTTTCAGCCCTCTGAGTAGTCCCTATTCACATAACCACGCCCACCCGGTCACATGATGAGATAGCCACGCCTACACAGTCACGTGACCAGCTAGCCATGCCCACCCAGTCACGTGACTACCAAGCCACACCCCCAACTAAGCCACGCCCACAGAATCTGTTGTTAAAAAATTGAATCCCACCACTGACAAAAGGAACACATGCATCACCATTGAGAAGTTAATGTCTATTAAAAAATTACATAGTTCTGTTGAGTTTTAAGAAATAGGAATAAAGCTGTATTTGCTGCGGGATAGAAAGAATCACCAGACAGCTAATAGCTATACATTACAATATAGTATCATCAGTTCAATGCAATCTTTGATAAAGTATCAAGAGTTTACTCATAAGACACAAAATATGCATGCAGTTGCTGGAAACCATTCCTTACTTTTAAAATAACTTTCTTTTCTATATCAGGGGCCAAATTTGGCTTATATCGAAATGAAAGCATCATTGCATAATTACATGTTCACTCATGTATCATATGAATTGAAAATTTTGCTGTGAGTATTATTTTTCCTTCTGCATTTTGAGATCAGTTGGTGCTGTACAAGAGTGTTGCATTGATAGCACCACCATATATTGTAGCGTACTGATACAGTAGTCAAGTCATACTGCTGGCCAACATTCCAAGAATGTTGTTTAACCATGGATGAACAGTGTGCTTCTATGCGCTGCTTACTTGGGTTTCATGGCCTTTCTTCCACAGGAACAATTAAACCAATAATGATAACTCTGAACAGAGTTACACAAAAATCAGGATACTTGTTTAACAATCTAAGAAAGAAACCAAGTTCTTTCAGATAAATCCTGTTTGGGGATATTTTTTATGTATTGGAATGGTTAGCACATTAAATAATGTGCTCTGATATTTATCTTTTTAAATACTGTTTAAATCGAAACCTGTTTTCAATTTTTTCGAGTTTTCTTCAAAGAGGGTTATTGGAAATAAAAACTACAGAAGTTGATCTGTAAGGAGAAACTAACAATGAAGTAAATGTTTATTACAAATATTTATAGTTGATTTTAATGGAGAGTTTTGGGTGAAATGATAGCATGAATCAGTTCATTGACAGTATGATTTGGTGAATTAGACACCACATTGCCACTTATCTCTTTTGGTTATAGTAGATTAGCCATATGGCTGCAACCCATAAAAATAGCAGGGTATAAGTAATTTAGCTGTAAAACATACTATAAAATATAGTATTGCATTTAATTACATTATATCAAAAGATAGTGTTGAAGATATGCATTTGAAGCATACTTCAATGCAGTCTGAAACCATGCCTTCTTCCTTTAAATGATTAGGTTAGATGCTTCTTTTTCCTCCCCGCCCCCAAAATAACATAAACACTTTTGGTTTTTTTCTGGGACAGCATTGGTGGAAGATGGTATGTAAGCTCAGCTTCTAGAGGAAAGGTCTATATTTTATGTTACACATTAATATATGATACTCTAAGCTGCATTGAAGAGTCATTAGGAGGGTGAAGACACCAGGTTAGAAACAGGGAGGCTATGAGTTCTAGTCCTTCCTAGCTACAAAGCCAATTGGGTAACTTGGGCCAGACACTCACGTTCAACCCAAGCTGAAAATCTTGCCAAGAAAAGACACTAATCCAAGCAATCACAGGAGTTAACAATGTCTTGAAGGTACACCTACACACACTGCTCCATTGGGCAATGAGGATTTGGTAGAAAAATAGTTAAAAAATATTTGGATTTGTGTAGTAAAATCAGTGCTCAGATGCATGTGGGTGCTATCTCTACCTAATGATTTTTTTCTGTTGTAATATAACATCATCATAATCAATAAGTAATATGTACATTTTTGATAGCAATTATGCAAAAATGGAAAACACTTCTAACAGCAAATGGGGAGAACATTGGTGAAGTCAACATCAGAAGAGGAATCTTCCAAGGGGACTCAACGTTTGCCACTACTGTTAAACATTTTATTAATTCCACTGACAATAATCCTATGAAACACAAAACTGGAATTCCAAATCTCAAGCCAACATGGCAAGATAAACCATCTACTATACATGGATGACTTACTGTATTTTTCAAAGTATAAGACACACTTTAGCTTTTGGGGAGGAAAATAAGAATAAAGCTGATTGGCGGGTGGATCGGCCTCCCGGGATACCCCCAATCAGCTGTACCCAGAGGTAAATTTTAGCAACAGATTAATTGGTTGTGAGCTCTGTGCCTTGCTTTTTTTTTCAGCCTCTGAAACTTCTGAAACTTTTTTTTCTGCCTCTGAAAGAAGAAAAATGAGGTTTGAATGACTTTGTGAATCAAAGTACAGAAAAATTGCTGCAGGCTGTGAAACCGGAGAACATTATAAAAACAACAAAAACAAAGGCAGAGTATAAGGAAAAACAGCTGGATGACTGACTAGATGGATGGAAAACCAAAGTTTTGCATGGACAGCATTTGAAAAACATTGAAGGAAAATGTGATAACAACTTGACATGGGCATGGCTTAAGATGGAACCATCAAGAAAGAAATGGTAGGAGGCTTCCGGTTTGCTGCTGGCCGCCGCCAGACGTTCCTTTGGGATCGTCAGCTTCCATTGCCTGTCAGAGCCGCCGTTACAGCGGATGGTGGCTCGAAAAAACTCCGTTTCCAAGAGGAAATGGAGATAGAGCCGGCAGGGGTGGGTAGAACTCTCCGCAGAGTCCCAAAAGTTTTTTTTTTAACTTTTGGGACGGAGCGGATGAGAAGCCCCATATCCCCTGCCGTTGCTCCGGGCTTTGGGAGACCTCTGCCTATGCAGAGCCAGGCGTCAAGAGCAAGCCTGCGAATTCAACAGAATAATTAAAGAAATGACGAGCTGGACCCTTAATACTGAACCGCAAGTATTTCACCCTTTCAAAATCTATCTAAGAGAAAAGAGGAGAGGAAAAGAGGGAAAAAGAACCTTTTAAAATGGCGTCTGCTGTGGCTGGAGAAGGGCTAAAAGGGAAAGTCCTTCCGTTTCTTCTTACTACAATGTAGCGGAATAAATATCACTGGCTACATTTGTAGATAAAACCTCGCTCCTGTGCTGTTGATTAAAAAGAAGTTTTTTTTTTTTCCTTTTTTAAGGGAAAGTTCTTTCGTTTTCTATTTCTTCTCTCTTTTTTGCTAAATCTTGTCTGTGTGGGAAATGGCATCGGGACTCACACAGCTGGACAAATGGGGGGGGGAATTTCCCCTCTCAAGAAACTGCGCCAACAAATTTCAACTCTCCAGCGTCAGAAACCCGATTTTAATATATTAGAATTTATCCTTGAAGAGATTGTAAGAAGGGATGAGATTGTGAACCAGCAACTTGAAAAATTTAAGCAGGAAATTAAAGAAATTGGTGAATTGGTGAAATCAAAGTTTGACTTTTTGAATCAAAAGATTTTAAAAGCTGCTAATGGTTTATCAGGCTTTCTGATTCGGGTGGATGCAAAGACTAAATTATTAGAGTCTAAAATGAAGGAAATTGAGGAGAATTTGGATGACATGACTCAAAAAATTAAAAAGGATTTGATAAACATTCAGGATAATAGCTTGGAAGACAAATCTAAAATGGAGACTGACCAAAAGATTGGTAATGAAGAAAATGTACAACAGAGGATTGAAAGAGAAGTTTTAATGATTCAATATAATTTTACAGAATATGCAATTAGACTGAGAGGTTTGCAGGAAAATAATAGAGATGATCTAAGGAAAATATCTTCTGAAATTCTGGCTGGGATCTTAAAGGTTCAACCTGATGAAGTGTACTGCAGGATTGATAGAATTTACAGAATAAACTCCTGGCTGGCAAAGCAAAGGCAATTGCCTAGAGATGTGGTGATCTATTTTACAGATAAAGAAATTAGGAATAATATTGTGCAGAACTCTTTTAATTCTACCTTGCAATTTCATGGAAGAAAGATTTGGATTTTTAAGGAGCTCCCGCCCAAGATATTAATGGAGAGGAAGAAATTTGGCTTTCTAGTGACTGAATTAAAAAAAAGAAATATCCTATTCAGGTGGGACACCCCAGTCGGCCTAATATTGAGATATCAAGGAATAAGATATCAATTGCATACTGTTGAAAAAGCGGAAGATTTTTATCAAAAAATTTTAAAAATGAATTTAACACCTTTAGGCATAACACAGGATAAGCAAAAGGAGTTGGAAACAAAAGGAAAACATCAAATTACAGAGGCTGTGATGGATAAATTGTCTTTGGACTCCCTGGATACCCCAGCTGGACTGTCTATAAATAAGAGAGCAGTGTCATCCGACTCCAATGTGATGAACCATCAAGTCACAGACAAGTGCGTAAATCAATCAGTTGATATACAAGTGACGGAGAAGAAAGATGAGATGATAAAACTAACCCAACAAGAACAATACATAAAGCAGAATGAAAATCAACTAGCAGACACACAATTGGTAGGCAAGAAACGAGTATGGAAATTCAACCCGGAAAAGAAAAAGAAAAGAAATAGATCGCATAGAAACAGCAATTTCTAAACTATGCAACAGTGATGCCAGGGACTTTAAAAAATGAATGAATATTTGAAAAGATAGTGGAGGCGAACAATTGTTTGATACTATCCTGAGGATTGTGGCAGATCTCTGCAAGGCCATGATTTTGGGATGTGAAAAGAGCCTCACTTTGTTGGATTTGAATCATCTAAAAAAATTTTTTTTTTTTTTTTTTTTTGGTAAATATATTATAATCATTTTGAGTTATAAGGCAGGAGAGTTTCGCCGGGGCATGCAGAAGATCTGGATGTTACTCAGTAGGATGATGGAAATTAATAATCCTGATGAATACCACAACTATAACCATATGGATATAATTATAATTATAATGTCACTCGGGTGGTTGTTTTTGCTTTTATACAGATGCGAGGATATCTACTACTGATGGGGGCAGAAGATGACTGGAGATTTTGAACAAACTGTTGCACTAGCATATTATTTTACCCTATTATGGGTGATGGATTTAACAATCCAGAGGAAAGACATCAAAGAAGATACTATATGGATTATAAATTTAAAGTTATTGTTTTTTCCTTTTTTACAAAATGGAATGCATATATAGATATGTGTATATCTTAGTAATGTGGGCAGTGGATTATATCTAGAATTGTACTGCATGATTTTGTAGGAATTGAAGGGTTGAAATAGGTTAGTTTACTGATTGATTAGTTTAAGAAAAAGGATTCTTAAGTCATATATTTAGGGGAGTGGAGGACTTAACAATTCAGTGGAAAGATACTAAAGAAGATATATTTTTTTCTCTTCTTTTTTTTTTCTTTTCTTCTTTTTGTAAAATGGGATGCATATATAGATATGTGTATATTTTAGTAAAGTGGGTAGTGGATTATATCTAGAATTGTACTGTATGATTTTAAGTCATATATTTAGAGGAGTGGAGGAATTGGACAGAATTGAATAAATGTTAAATTTGGATGCAGGGAGAAGGTCGATTTAAAATGTTATATTAATATATATAAAAGATCAAAGGTTAAATTGTAATAATACTCAATAAGCTTAATATGTTAAGGGTCAGTATTTCGAGAAGGGATTAAGGGAAAGGAAAGATATTATGTATGTAACTAGTTATGAAACAGCTTATTGTTGTGAAGAAGTCACGGGGGGGTTGGGTGGAAAGGGTGGGTTAGGGAAGAGGGGGGGAAAAGGGGGAAAAACTTGTATTTGAAAACTTTTTCAATAAAAAAAAAAAAAGAAATGGTAGGTTTGGCTGCTCAAGAACAAGCACTACAAACTAATGCCATGAAACTGATACAAAAATCCACTGACAATCCAAACTGCCAACTTTGCAATGACAAAGTTGAAACTGTTTCACATTTAATATTTGAGTGCAGCAAAATTGCACAAACTGATTACAAAGCTAGACATAACTGAGTTGCTAAATTAATCCACTGGTCATTATGTAAAAAATATGACTTACCTGTATCCAAAAAGTTATGGGAACATAAAGTGGAAAAAGTTGTCGAAAATGAGAAGGTGAAGATCTTGTGGGACTTTTGAATACAGATGGATGGTCATTTGGAACACAACATGCCATATATCACAGTTGTAGAAAACCGAAATGTACAATTTATTGATATTGACACCTGAGTCGAAGAAAAGAAGAACTGGAAAAAATCATGAAATATCGCAACCTAGCCATCAAAACTACACAATTATGGATGAAACACACAACAGTAATACCCATTGTCATCAGTATACTAGGTACCATGTCCAAGAATTTTATAAAATACATCAAAAAAATTCAGCTTCCTGCAATAACGCCAGCGGAAGTGCAAAAAACTGTGCTACTTGGAACATCATACATTTTAAGAAGATACTTGGTTGATACCTAGGATGCTGGCAGGAAATTGTATCAACCATCAGCACCAGTCAGTGATATTTGTGATACATTTTTAAATGTTCACTTGACTGAGCTTCATGTTTAATGAATAAAAGATAATAATAAAAACTTTATTATGGTCACAGACCAGCAATAGACAAGAATTATCACTGTTTACAATAGTGTTAAAAGATATTACTAATAATAATAGTAAGTAATAATGTTCATAAAAATAAAATAAATGGTACCAAACAGTATGGCTCTTACCCTTGGTTACATGATGGGAGAGCGGGTAAGTATGTGTGTAAATAAGATTCTCTAAAAATTGTTAGAGATCTACAAAAAATTGAAGTATAAGAAAACATCTTTAGTCCTGTAACTGAATTATTCCTGTAACTGAATTTTTCCTTGTGATCATTGCAGCTGCACAGAATTTTGCTACTGCACATGTGGTAGCCGGGTTTGAGTCCCGGAGGAGATATCTATATAAAAATTGTCTGCCCTCCCTGGTAATCTCTCTAGTAAGGGGAGAATATGCATAGACATAAAAGCACTGTATAACTCACAGTGCAATAAGACATGTGTGTTATCTTCGACTTCTCCTTTACCACATACGCATACCGTATTTTCTGGCGTTTAAGATGACTTTTTAACACATGAAAATCTTCTCAAAAGTTGGGAGTCTTATACGCCGGGTGTTGTTCTCCTGGAACCAGGCAGACCACCCCGAAAGGCTCTGATGAGCCTTAAATGGCTCTGGCGATCCAAGCTCTGACGATCTGCTAATCAGGCAACTCAGCTGGGATCGCCAGAGTCATGTAGAAGGAAAAAACTTTTTTCCTTTCACATGGCTGTGGCGATCCAAGCTCTGATGATCTGCTAATCAGGCAACTCAGCTGGGATTGCCAGAGCCATGGAGAAGGAAAAAAGTTTTTCCCCTCCAGCTTGCTTACCTTAGCTGCTAGTCGCAACGCTTGCCTTGCTTCGCTTGCCTGAATCCATTCCATCAGCAAGAAACTCCCTGTCTGCAATCAAGCAGGCAGGGAGTTGTGGACTTCAACTTCCAGAATTCCTCAGCCAGCAAAACAAAGCTGTCTGAGGAATTCTGGGAGTTGAAGTCTACAAGTCTTAAAGTTGCCAAGGTTGGACACCCCTGTTCTATTGGGTAAGTTTTTTCCCCCTTTGGGAAAAATAGTTAATTGGGATTTTTTTTTAGTTGTTCTTTTTTAGATCTAGCCATTTAAAGTTTAGGAAGTTTTAAATTTAGCTTTCATATAAAAATAAAAATAAAATAAAATAAAATAATATTGGTGCAGCTTTCTGAGATTTAGTGTGTTTTTGTAGTGTTTCACTCTAACTACACAAACACACAAAATCTCACAAAGCTGTATGTGGAATTTTGTGTGTCTAAAGTGTGAAAGTTGTTTTTTTGGACTTTTTGTGGCTGTGTGAGGTTCCTGCTTGTTGCAGGGGCCATTTTGGGTCTAGCACAGCTGCTTTTACATTGTGGGTGAACCAGTTGTGTTGTGTTGTGTTGTGTGTGTGTAAAGTATGAAAGTTTTTTGGGGGGGCTTTTTGTGGCCGTGTGAGTTCCTGCTTGTTTCAGGGGCCATTTTGGGTCTAGCACAGCTGCTTTTACATTGTGGGTGAGCCACTTGATGTTTTTTAATTTTTATTTGGTGTGCGTTGGAAGAGGGATAGTCTTATACAGCGAGTATAGCCCAAACCCTATATTTTAACAGGAAAATTCGGGGGTCGTCTTATACGCTAGTCGTCTTGTACGCCGGAAAATACACTACTCATTCTGCAATTGGGGTCTTGTTATACCTGCTCTGCAGGAGTGCTGAGGGGAGGTTAATAAATCTGGCTCTGAAGAATGCTATTTTATATTTCGGGAAGATTAGATCCTTTAAAAATCTTGATGATTCCCATACATCTTGTTTAATTCTGTTCCTACTACAGGGAAGCAACCTATTTATTTCTGAATGGAACTCCATGTCTTTTATTCTATTAATAACTACTTGCTTAGCTTGGTCAAAGCCTAGGGATATGAAAAATGCTGGGGATAGACCATAAGAGCCCAGCTTGTGATCTATCGCCTGTTTCTACAGGGAGGGGAAGTTATCTGTCAACCCTAGAGGAATCAGTTCCTCTGGAAAAAAATGAAATTTTAGCCAATAGATAACCATCAGCTTCCAGGCTCTTACCTGAATCTGAGGCATACCTGTCTCAATCCTTAAGTGGGAGTTTGGTATTCCTTTGGGTGCAACTAAAATGGCTCTCAGGAATTTTGTTTGAATGATTTCTAGTGAGTCTTTCTTTGCGAAGATTTCTGCTTGTGCCCCAGAAAGAATTTGCACCAATGTTTTAGCTTCAAAGAGTTTTAAGGCAGCAGGGACTAATTGTCCTCCGGCTGTGAAGAAGAACTGTTTAATGGCATTTGAAGATCTGAAGGCTGATTGTAATGTATAATCGAGATGAGTCTTCCATATATCTTGTGAGTGGAAAACCACCCTAAGGTATTTAAATATCCTAACCTGTTCTAAGTTATGTCCTTCTATTTTTCAGGAGTATTGAATAGGTCTTTTAGCGAAAACTAAAATTTTTGATTTGTCAAAATTAAGGACCAATTTATTCTGTCTGCAGTATCCTGATGTTGCTGTAATTGCTCTCTTCATTCCAATGGCCTTTTGTGAGATAATAGCATCATCATCAGTAAATAAGAGTATTGGGATTTTACCTTGTGCCAAGTTATGAGAATATAGGCCAGGGTTCTGCAAAAGATCGATTAAGGGATTGATGTAAAAGGGAGGAAGATAGAATACAATCCTGCCATACTCCTTTATGTACCCTTACTATGCCGGATAAAGTCCCTCAAGGATTACACCTAACTTTCAAGGTGGAATTAGCATAGAATTTTTGTATGGGATAGAGGAGGCATTTATCAATAGTAGTGAGTTTTAATTTCTCCCAGAGGGTGTTTCTGGATATTGAGTCTGCTTAAAATCAAGGAAGGCCACGAAAAGAGAGGATTTTTTTATAATATGTGTTTTGTGGACCAGATGGTGCAGTACCAAGATATGATCCACTGTTGATCTTCCTTCTCTAAATCCAGCTTGTTTGTCTTTGATTATCCTCGCTGAAATTAGCCAGCCTTGAAGTTTATAATTTAGGTGTTTGGCATACAATTTACTAACAACACTCAGGAGACTAATGGGCCTATAATTTCCTGGGTCATTTCTGTTACCCTTTTTGTAAATTGGTATAATGATTGTTACTCTTCAATCTTTTGCCATATGGCTCATTTTATCTATAAATGCAAAAAGAGATGCTAATATAAGTGCCCACCAACTGGCATTCTTTTTCTTTATTTCTGTCAGAACACTGTCAACACCTGGTGCTTTATTAGCCCTATGGGATTCAATCAGCCTGGATACCTCTTCTAGTGTGATAGGGGGCCAGTAAGGAGTTTGGTCCAAACTAATTTGGCTCTCATTGGTTTCATAGTCAGGGTCTGTATATATCTCTCTAAAATATTCTACCCAGGCATAAATTGGTAGCTGATTAGATAGGGGCCGGGGCGGGGGGGGGGGGGGAGGATTTTCCCAGTCCTCTAGTGATATACCAAAAAAGGGATGTATTTTTGTCTTGACTGCTGCAATTAATCTATGCCAAGACTCCTTCAGAGCCGCACTTTTCTTTTAAAAGGGTCTTATATTGTGCCTTCAACTGCTTTAAATAGTGAGTATGATCCTCAGAGGGGCTGTTTTTACTTTTTCTGCATTCCTTGTTATATATCCTTTTCGGTTGAACACAGTCTCTATCAAACCATTTTCTGTTCTTTAAAGCCAGCTTTTTGGGGTGAGCCAGTGTTCCATTAGTAAGAAATTATTTTAAATTTGTAATTAAGGTTTCAAATCCCTTTAAATATGATCCTTCAAACTTGCTTCTTAGGAGCAAAGTACGTAGTTCTACGGTTTCTGGAACTAACATCCATTTAGTAATCTCATTTGCATTTTTCTCGGTCCATTTGATTTTTACCTGAGTATTTTGGCTCTCTAGCATGGGTAGGTAGGTTAAGTTGGCCCTTAAAAATTTCTAGTGTAGTGTAAGAGTAAGGGTTACTGGATGGTGATTGCTTTCCAGTTGCGAATCTACCTCTATCTTCCATAAGAACTTCAAGAGGTCACATGATATTATCCAGTAATCGACCGTGGATTTTCTTCCTGCTCCCCGATATGTATATTCTGCTGGATAATTGCCACGTGTGGAACCATTAAGGGTACATAAGTCCAAATGTACAATCATCTGTCTTGCGCACAAACCTGCCCAATTAGCTTTAGGATCTTTAAATTGTCTGGAATGCAGGGGTTCTCTTGGCACATTCTCGTCATAATAGATCTTAAATTGATTAAATATTGCATGATCATTTGGTTCCATCCTAATGTTTAAGTTGCCTCCTATGATTATTGCCGCTGTGGGGTATTTGTCTGTGCAGCCAAGAATAAAATTTTCTATGCGATCCCAAATATTGTTGGTCAGATTATTCTTATTAAGGGAAGGAATATAGATATATTCAGACGTTAATATATTAGAGATAGTTCAGAGGTATTTTACAAGAGTACTCAACTCCTCTGCTCACAATAAAATTCCTTATACCACCA
Source organism: Arizona elegans (assembly GCA_022577455.1). Classification (NCBI taxonomy): domain Eukaryota; kingdom Metazoa; phylum Chordata; class Lepidosauria; order Squamata; family Colubridae; genus Arizona; species Arizona elegans. Next base: position 79,543,742 of record JAKOOJ010000004.1, on the reverse strand, counting down.
GGCTTGAAATTTTAGGCCTGGATAACCTTGAACTACGCTATCTACGTTCCGACCTAAGCTTAGTACACAAGATTATCTACCTTAACGTCCTACCTGTTAATGACTTTTTAAACTTCAACCGCAATAACACAAAGGCTATCAATAGATACAAACTAAATGTAATTCGCTCCAATCTTGATTGCAGAAAATACGACTTCAGCAATAGAGTAGATATAGAGTTATATCCACCCCAAACCAGCCCAGTGATGCCCTTGACGTGATGGCCCGGTGCCTGGAAGCGGTACGGGTCTGGATGGGGAGGAACAGGCTTCGGCTCAACCCGACCAAAACCGAGTGGCTGTGGATACCGGCATTGCGGTCCGAACGAGAGGTTCCATCTCTGACTATAGGGGGTGAGGTGTTGCCCCCTGTAGACAGGGCGCACAACTTGGGTGTCCTTCTGGATTCATGGCTGGGTTTGGAGGAGCATATAACAGCCGTGACCAGGGGGGCGTTTGCCCAGGTTCGCCTGATGCACCAGTTGCGCCCATATTTGGACCGTGATGCCCTATGCACAGTCACTCATGTGTTAGTCACCTCCCGGATTGACTACTGCGATGCTCTCTACCTGGGGCTGCCCTTGAAAACCACTCGGAGGCTTCAGCTGGTGCAGAATGCGGCCGCGTGGGTTGTAATGGGGGGATCCCGATACTCCCATATTACACCTCTCCTGCGCGACTTGCATTGGTTGCCCTCCAGGTGAGATTCAAGGTGCTGGTATTAACCTATAAAGCCCTTCATGGCTTAGGCCCAGGATATCTGTCGGATCACCTGCAACCAGCATCGACTTTCCATCGCCCGGTGCATTCCCACAGAGAGGGCCTACTCAGGGTGCCGTTGGCTAGACAATGTCGGCTGGCAACCCCCAGGGGTAGAACCTTCTCTGTGGCCGCGCCCACCCTTTGTAATCAACTTCCTGTGAGTCTTCGGCTGGCCCCTGACCTTTGTACTTTCTGCTGTGAGCTTAAGATCTGGCTGTTTAAACGCCGTAGCCAGGACTGATGGAGTCTACTGTTTTAAATTGGGTTTTAGTCTGTTTTAATTTGTATTTATTGGGATCGTTTCGTTGATGTGAGCTTCCCTGAGTCCTTCAGAGAGAGGGAGGCATATAAATCCAATTAATAATAATAATAATAATAATAATAATAATAATAATAATAATAATAATAATAAATGTCTGGAACACTCTACCTGATTCTGTTGTTAGTTTCTCTAACCCCCATACTTTTATCTTAAACTGTCTACCGTGGACCTTACATGTTTCTTAAGAAGTCCCTAAGGTGGTTTGCATAAGTGCACCAGTGAGCCTATACCATCCCTGTCACACTGTCACCATTTATATGTAATCATTTTATGTGTTTATGGCTATGTTTTGCCTATTTATATCCATTTATTTGTGCCATTTTTTTCATGTGTCTATGTCTATGTCTATACTGATACTTGTTTCCTTGTACTTGTTGACAAACAATTAAATAAAGAAAGAAAGAAAGAAATATTGAAAAGCAGAATTTCCACCTGTTTGAATGAAAGTAAGGGAGACATAACCCAAGGCTGTAAAGGTGGCAGTAATACACATTTAAATTGCAGGGGTGTATTAACTAGTGTCATGATACCCACTTTAGATCTCCCACCCACCTTACTTGGGGCAGCTGGGATAGAGTTTTCCCAATAGCCATCTAGCTGTATCTCTGGCCCAGGTTTCCTGTAAGGAAAGGATATCAAATTGTGATATATAGTAAAAAAAAGAGTTGGTTTTCTGATGGGACAGTCCGGCCTGCTATATTTCAAGTTAAAAGGGAAAGAGGGTCATTATTTGACGCTCATCAGGAGATATGATTTATACAAAAGAAGTTGTGGGGTTGTTATATTGGGTTGAGAAGTCGTCACAGATGAAACTGACCTTCTCTTAAAGGAAGGGAGTCTCATCTAAGTCCTGAGTAGACTCCTGTTAAACTTGTTCAGAATGAGAGGCTTTAACACCAGCTAACAGAGCTTGCCTTTCAGGTACCTCCTCCCGAGGTGTAGGGCAAGCAGTTATTAGGTCATGTTGCAATCGACTTTGAGTTGATGGCGCTGACATGGATCCTCTCTCAATCTCTTGGTTTGTTGCTGAAGGTATCATAGGATATTCAAGTAAGGATGATAACATCTCCATATCTATCAGGACCTCTATTGGCCCCAGTGGAACTTGGCTTCTGTTTCCCATGATCTCATTTTCATGCAATCCCATGCTCTCTGGGGGAGAAGTAAAAGCTCAATTATTGGGAGGACAAGATCTATAAATGGCTCAGCTGTGTCCATTGTGACCAACAAGGATTTCTTTAATTTTTCTAACTTAAATAGTATGTTATCTTGTTCTTTCCTTGGTAGAGATCTGAAAGCATTGATGAGGCCGGCTTCTGTGTTATTAAATACATCTTCACCGAGTAAGGGTGACTGGTTCCCCTTCTCATTCTTTCGCTTTCCCAAGATTGAAAGTGAGGGAGAAACAGCAACATTGGGGGCTCACTTATTAACAAATAGGGGTTTAAACATTTATTTACAAAAGACTCTGATGGGGAAGATTTGAAAAGAGGCTTGGTGTGCTGTGATGACCCAGGGCATGGCACAGAAATAACACACACATCTGGCAGTTCAAACTGTCCCTTTATTGCTCTAAATTACTAAATTGCTCTCACATTTCTGGCAAGTCCTTGAGCAGTGATAACAAACCCCCATATAAACCTCAAGCAGCCTCTGGCTGCAATTAGTCCAACCCAGTGCTGTTTGTACCAAGGCTGCATGGCAATAAATCCCAAATGTATTTGGCAAAATAAGAGCAAATCAAGGAGTTCAGGCAGCAAAAGATCCAGGTAATTAGTTTGGAATGCCAAAAGGAATGCAAGGGCTCTTGGCAAGTTCAAATGTTGGCATGTCACACTTCAGGAACTCAGTGTTTGTTCCTGACAAATGCCCCTTCCCACAGCATCTCCTTAAGTCTCATTCCCCAGGTGTGCCTGGTGAAGATGGACAGGACACTCTCCTCACGAGTAGCCTGCTCCATCTCCACTGATCATGCCTTCTCTGCAGTCTCTGAGCCCTTGCTCCTCGTCTGAGCTCTGTCTGTCCTGTTCATCCTGCCTCTGTTACCTCCTGCCTGAAGGCCTTACTAATTCCAAAAAGCCTTGCCTGGATTGACTCTGCCTTTCCCCAGTTTCCTCCAAGGGCAGCAGAGCTGCTGTGTCAATTCCTGTCAGTTCTTGTTCCAGCTCATCTTCCCCCGCAGATTCATACTCCGACGGGGCATGACATGTGCCTTCATTTTAAATAGCATCAGAGGTATGGTGGTCTGCTTGAAGGATAGGAGAATCCGCTTCCAGTTTGGAGCTTCAGGGAGCCACTCCACCACATGTAGATTAATCTGCTCCCATTGTCAGTGTAGAAACTGGTTTAAGGAACTTAGTATTGTACTCTTAGTATTCCAGGGTCCATAGTTAAGTCTATTCATATGGATTCTAAGAGCAATATGTTGTGTTTGCAGTGAACAATGTAATTGGAGGGGAGATGCTTTACTGGTTTCCAAGGAACCTTCTCTATTAATACCTCCCCCTCTAACTGCCTCGTCTGGAGAAACTGGAGAAAGCCAGTTTTTCTGGGAAGGCTGACGCTTTTTAGCAGGTTCTTTAACTGTTTCCTTGTCTCTTTGTTCCTTGCCTGCAAACTTATCCAGAGTGTGGGATTTAACCCAGTCTGCTGTAAGGTCTTTGGTGGGAGTGCAAGGTCCCAGATCTTGTGTTTGCAGAAAAATAGCTATATCTTTTCTCAGGGTCTTCAAATCATGTTATGATATTGTGTAGTGTATTGTGAGCCGCCCTGGGTTTTCGGAGAGGGGTGGCATATAAATTGAATAAATAAAATAATAATAAATAAATGTTGTATGGCTATTAGTTGCTCAAATATTGAAACAACAGTTTGCGCTGTGAGAAGGCATTGCTTTACCATAAACTCAGTTGTATTTTCCCATGGTAATCTCCATACTCTGAATTAACTTGTTGTTCTTAACTTTTTTAGCCTTTATCTCTGATTCTATACTAGATATGCTAGCTGTTTGTGAAAATAACTGACTGTTATTTCCCCCCCCCCAAGTATGGGAATGTCCAATAGCTGTTGTTTTGTCAAGTCTCTTTGGAGGTTCCATTCTAATATCTCAGATTTGTTAGAAATGGAGGGGGTGGGGTTTAGCTTTACTTACGGTTCTCTTTCTGTCAAAATGTTCCTCAATTCTTGGTTGTTTTGCAGAGTTCAAGAGCGGGAGAGATCCTGGGCTGGTACCTTGGCGTTTCTTTCTTTTACCCATGTTGTATCAATCCCCAGCTATAGCAAAAGTCAGCACTTAATGAAGTTCTTCAGTCTTGCTATTTGTGTTGTATAAAATGGCCTTTGAGATGCCCTCCTAAGACGAGTGGATACTTGACCAAGCTTGCAGCAGTTCCAAGTATTTAATTCAAAGATAAGGCATGTGTTCATCTGTTCTTCCTTCTTCCAGTTTCATAGATAAAGTGAACTTTACAGATTAGCAGAGTTAATCTGTTAAGGGACCTTGTAGTTCATCTAGTCCAACCCCCCGCCCATGCAGGAGACCCTACACCTGAGATGGTGAACCTATGGTACGTGTGTGGGCCTGCGGGCACATGAGCTGTCTCCTAGGTCAGCTTCACCGGCATCCGCACATGCCTCCTGCCGGCCAGCTGATTTTTGGGTCTCTGCCGCAGGGGGCGGGGCACATGCAGGAGATGCGTGTGCATACATGGGGGGTTGTGTTTATGCGCAGGGTGTTGGGAGGTCACATGCACATGGATGGGGGTGGGGGGAAGCACGGGGAAAGATGCCGCTCCCCCTGCGCTTCCCCCCACCCCCACAAATGCGTGCATGACCCTCTCAGGCCCAAAATGGGCCACGGGAGAGTGTGGCATGCATGCACGGGGTCACGAGTGCATGAGTGGGGTGGGGGAGCACGGGGGGTCATATGCGCATGCACGAGGGGAGAGCAGGATGCAGAGGGGGCAATGTATTATGGATGTGTGCATACATGCATGCACCCCCCCCTGTGCTTCCCCCGCTTTCGGCGCACGACGGCAAAAAGGATAGCCATCACTGCCCTACACCATTTCTGACAAATGGCAGTCCAATCTCTTCTTGAAAGTCTTAAGTGATGAAGCTCCCACAACTTCTGAAGGCAAGCTGTTCCACTGGTTGATTGTTTTCACTGTCAGAAAATTTCTCCTTATTTCCAAGTTAAATGTCTCCTTGTTCAGGTTCCATCCATTATTCCTTGTCTGGCCTATAGATGTTTTAGAAAATAGCTTGACCCCCTTCCTCTCTGTGGCAGCCCCTCAAATATAGGAAGGCTGCTATCGTGTCTCTCCTGGTCCTTTTCTTCACTAGACTAGACATGCCCAGTTTCTGTAATTGTTCTTCATATGTTTTAGTCTCCAGTCCTCTAATCATCCTAGTTGCTCTTTTCTGCACTTTTTTTATAATCTCAGCATCTTTTTTATAGTGTGGTGACCAAAACTGGATGCAGAACTCTAGGTGTGGTCTTACTAAGGCTTTATAGAGTGGTATTAGTACCTCACTTGATCTTGATTGTATCCCTCTGTTAATGCAACTCTTAAGGTAGTTCTTTTGGCTGCCATTGCACACTGCTGGCTCATATTTAGCTCCAAGATCCATCTCACAGTTACTGCTATTAAGCCTGGTTTCCCCCAGTCTATATGTGTACTTGTTTGTTTTTTTCTTGCCTAAGTGTAGGACTTTACTTTTCTCTACATTGAATTTCATTTTGTTAGATAGGGCCCAGTGTTCAAGTCTGTCAAGATCCATCTGGATCTTGGACTTCCGGTTTGGCATCATGGCGAGACAGTCAGGGAATTAGCAGGCTCTGATGAGCCCTGTGAAAGCCCAGGCTGACGAACCGCTGCCGATGGGTCTTCGGACCAGAAACATCCTGCAGGGACAGGGAAGAAAGAGAGGCACCTCGGATGACCAAGAGGAACAGGCAAGTTTCTCGAAGGTCAGAGGAAACTCTCTATGATTCGGCGGCAGGGAATGGCAGCCATTGCGGCTGACACGAAGCTGGGACAACCGGATTAAGTATTGAGCAGGAGTGATGATTGGAAGGGAGTGTTTTGAAGCTGGGTGAGTGACACCCAACCCAGGTCGGAAACAACAACAAGGGAAACATTTTTTAACTATAAGACCTCTAGCGATAAAACAGCAGCTAATGAGCGCGGGGGCAAGAAAAGAAGATTTTGAAGTGTAATTTTAAAGAGATAAAAACCCGATAGAAAATTGACTTTTGAACAAAACTACTAGGAAATTTTAAATAACTAGATTTGGTTAAAGGATTGGAAAGAAATAAAGAGATCCTTTCCCCCCGCCTTTTTTAAATTAATTTCAAGAAAATAAAGAGAATAGATAATAAGCTCTAAAATAGAAGTGGTGTATAAATAAAAGAAAAAAAGGGAAAAAGAAATGAGAAGAGCAATTTAAATTTGGACTGGACTTTAAAACTGATTTGATACTTTTGAAACTAAAAAGAAAAAGAGAAGCTAAGTAAGATTGTTGATGTAATTGAAACAGAATGGATACTTTTTAAACAACCGGAAATTGTGGATTGCAGAGAGACACCTTCAGGAGTAAAAAGAAATATTGCAACTTGATTTTTAATTTGAAAAATTGTGAACTTTACAGATAACAACCGTGAGAATTTGTGAGGGAGGATTTCTTTGTTTACAAGCGGCTTGGGGAGAAAAAAGAAAGAAAAAAAAGGGAATACAACGGAACTTTTATAATTGGAATAATACTAACTTAAAAAGAATAAAATGGCCCAGGAAACTAGAGAAATGATCAAACTGATGTACTTGCCATGGAAAAAGGAAATAAGAGAAATTAATGTTACACGAAGAACTAAAAACTAAAATTTGAGGACACAAAAGTTGCAATGGAGCATACACAAGCAGACAAGAAAATGAAGATGGAGAAACAAGACATAGAGGCTGAAAATAAAGAAGACAATGTGATTAAATATGAATGTAATTGAATATGTGGATAGTAATAATAAAAAGGTCTTTAGAGATTATATTGAGATTAATAATAATATAAAGATGATTTCATTGGGATTAAATAGAGGAATGATAAAAGAAAAAAGGTTGGAAAATATTAGGGAAGATAAGATAAAATAGAAGAGTCCAGGACTTTGATTTATATAATGACTATATTAAGATTAACAATGGTAATACAAATAAGAGAAGAATATGTTATAGATACTAAGAATTGATATATGGATTGAAGTTAAAATATATGAGAAATAGATTATCTATTTCTAGAGATTACATTGGGATTAACAGTGAAAAAAATAAAGATGATTATACTGGGATTAACAGTGAAAAAGATGATTACATTGGGATTAACAGTGGATAAAATAGAGGATAGAAAAAGGAAGATATAAATGAGAGAAGAATATGCTATAGATACCTAGATTTGAAATATGGATTGAAGCTAAAATATATGAAAACTAGATTATGTTAAAAGAAAATATATCAATAGATATAATGAATTAATTTTTATTGAGATGTTGGAGGGTAATATTTGAGAAAATTGATGTACAATAATTGTGATATTGTTTCAATACCTATAACAATTGTAATAATTTGAATATCCTCAATAATACATTTATTTAAGCAAAAAGAAAAGAAAATTGAAAGGATATAGGATTATGATTTACTAAATAAGACTCATTTAAATTGGCTTTTAAATAAATGGTATTGTTAAATAGAATTTAGGGAAATAATTGTGAATTGTATTATGTTGTGTTATTTGAATTAAGAACTTGTTTAAATGTTAAAGTGGTATATTTTCAAGATTAGAGAAAAGATTTAAATCTGATGAAGTAATAAGTAAATAAAGACTTAATGAATATTATATGAAGTAATAATAAAATGTAAGTTCTAGAAATGGAAATAAAATTTAGAAATATAAATATGTTTGAATGGTATTTTTAATAGTGAGTATTTGGGGTAAGAATTGTGAAATGTATTATGATGTATTAATTGAATTAAGATTTAAGGTGGATTAATAGAAAGGTAATTGCTTTAAGTTAATATGAATTAGCTTTCTATAAGATGGTAATAGTTGAGATAGGTGATAAGTGTTATGGCAAAAATAGAATACATAGCATTTTGTTAAAGATGAAAGTTGAAAAAGTTGAACAAATTTATGACTGGATCAATGCTCTGTTCCGAAAAGATGTATGTTTATTTGTGTGTTAACCCCCCCCCCACCAAAAAAAAAGATCCATCTGGATCTTGAGCCTATCTTCTAGGGTATTAGCTATTCTGCCAGCTTAGTATCATCTGAAAAGTTGGTAAATTCCCCTTCTATTCCCTCATCTAAGTCATTTATGAAAATATTGAAAATATTGGGCCTAAGACGGAACCTTGTGGCACCCCACTGCTTACTTCCCTCCATGTAGACTTAGACCCATTAAGGACTACTCATTGAGTACGGTTTGTCAGCCAGTTGCGAATTCATCTGGTGGTGATGCTATCTATCCCACTTTTTTCTAGTTTACGAAGAAGTAGGTTGCAGTCTACTTTGTTGAATGCCTTGCTGAAGTCTAAGTATATTGTGTCCACAGTATTTTGCTGGTCTACTAATTTAGTCACTATGCTGAAGAATGAAATAAGATTGGTTTGGCATGATCTGTTTTTAACAAGCCCGTGCTTACTGCTAGTTGTTATTTTACTTGTTTCTAGATGTTGGCATATCTGGTTTTTTATTATCTTTTCCAGTATCTTCCTGGGCATTGATGCTAAGCTGATTGGTCTGTAGTTTCCTGAGTCAGTTTTTTTCCCCTTTTTTTGAAGATGGGAACCACATCAGCTCTTTTCCAATCCTCTAGTACAGCGGTTCTCAACCTGTGGGTCGCGACCCCTTTGGGGGTCGAACGACCCTTTCACAGGGGTCGCCTAAGACCATCGGAAAACACCGATAGAGTCTAAAGGTTGAGCAACGGTGATGTAACCCAACCCTGTCTTGGACCTTTAACATATGTGTCTTCCATTCAGCTTGAAGCCAGGAAGGCCATACCATTCTTCGCAGGCATGGGGAGACTACTGAAAGGCAGTGGGAAGATTCGTCTTCCTAGGAACAGATGCAGATGGAACTGCTGGGTTGGATCTGGGCGTAGGATATATTTAAAAAGTCACCCTTTGGGAGAGGGAGTTTTCCTGGGATACGTTTTTAGCCCTCCCCCCCATGTCGCTGAGTGGTAGAGTCCATTCTCCACCCCTTTCTGTCTGGGCTTTCAGGAGGAGAGCTGCTGCTCCTGCTGTCACAGCTGCAATTGGCCATTATTTCCCTTCCACTTGGGACCGTTGGTGGGAGAGTGAGTTTGGGGGCGATAGAGCGCAGGCTGAGGATCCCCAAATGTCGAAGGGAAGAACTGGGGCTGGGATCCTCTCTTGGGTTCCTCTGGTTTGCTTGAAACAGAGGGCAATGTAGAGGCCAAATTTCTGGGTTCTTGCTTGCTTTAGAAGAGGAAGGGACCGGTTAGGAGTAGGAAGTAGGAAAAGTTGAGAGTTTTAGATCCTACGATAACGAGAGATTGCAAAAAAATAAAAAATAAAAGGCAAAATGGCATTGTGTGGCATCCCAGGTTCTAGGCCTAGAAAATACTGAGGTTTCCTAAAAAGTTTTTTTTAAAAAACAAACAAACAAACAAACAAACCTGAAAAAGGTTCAGTTCCTGCCTTTCAGCCAGGTGATCGCTTGTCATCTTTGGATGGATTATTTAAAAAGTTAAAAAAATAAAATAAAATTGTAGAATTTTAAAGAGAAGATGTTAGGTGGCTATAAAATCAGAGCATCCTGTTTCATTGGGACAGAGTGGATGGGGTCCATGCTAGTTCCTTGGCATGATAGGTTTTTTTAAAAAGAAAAGAAAATGAAATCAATATCTTTTATCCATAATATTGGCATAAACATCTCTTTTTGGACACTTCTGTTTTTCTTCCTTTCAAAAGTTTTTTGTTTCAGAATGAATTCTGAATGCCAGCCAGGCTGAGACCTTGCATTGCATTATGGGTGCTGGCACGTGAGAGCACGTGAGCGCTCGCATGCTTGGACTTTTAGCACACAACGCCAAAAAGGTTCACCATCGCTGACATATACATACATAGCAACGAAAATAATTTTATGGTTGGGGGTCTCCACAACATGAGGAACTGTATTAAAGGGTCGCGGCATTAGGAAGGTTGAGAACCACTGCTCTAGTAGTTTCCCGGTGTTTCAGGATTTTTGAAAGATATGGTGCAGTGGTTATGAGAAGACCTCTGCCAGCTCCTTTAGAACTCTGGGATGTAATCCCTCAGGTCTCGGTGATTTGTGTTCATCAAGATCAGACAGTTATTCTCTTACTATTTTTTTGCTTATTTTAACTTTTATTTCTAGTCTATCTTCTATAGTTACGTTTTTGGTAGATTGGGCTATGGTTTCTTTTTGCATAAAGACCGATGCAAAGAATGAGTTAAGCAGCTCTGCTTTCTCTCTGTTGCCTGTTACTTCCTTGCCGTCTTCTCTCTTTAGTGGACCGACTGTTTCTTTGATTTTTTTTCTTGTTATTTATATGTTGGAAGAAACTTCTTTTATTATCTTTGACTTTTGTTGCAAGCTTTGTTCATTCTGAGCCTTTGCTTTCCTGACTTAGTCTTTGCAGATTCTGGCTATCTGCTGATATTTTGCCTTAGTTGTGTGTTCCTCTTTCCATTTTTTGTACTTGTCCTTTTTGTCTTTCAATTTGCCAGAGAGATCTTTGTGCAGCCATGCTGGTTTCTTCTTGGATTTCTTGTTTCTTTTCCTCAGTGGTATTGTGCTGGTCTTGTTTTTCTTTTTCAGTGGTATTGTGTTGGTCTGGGCTTTTATGATCATACTTTGCAGAGTTTCCCAAGATTCTTGAGTTGTTTTCCCCTTTAGAATTTTCATCCAAGGAATCTTTCCCAAGTTCTCTCTGAGTTTATTAAAATAAGCTCTTAAAATCTAAGACTCTGGTATTATTATGTTCTATTGCTTATGTTTGTGTTTACTTTACATTTACTTTAGTTGTAAATGATTTGGGGTTATGAGAGCTATGAGAGTAATGCTCAGACAGAGCAAGATGGCAATTATGAGGCAGCAGTGATTTAGTCATATACAGTAACATACTGATTTAAGAATTTGGTATATAAATACTTCAACATGCAACCTGAATTCCATAAAAACTTCCATGCAGGAACATGTTACATACATTGCTCAGATTAAATGCATAACTTTTATTAATAGTGGCTTTTATTTTTATTGCAGCTGTTCCATGCCAGCTTTATTGTGCAGATATATGCACCTGTTAAAGAATGAGTCAGGCTTTTAATTTCATTCCAACCCCCCCCCCCAAAACAATCCTATCCTCTTTTACATATTTACCAGTTCAAACTACGTTTAATAAAATTAATGTTCATATACTGTTTTTTCTTATTTAATCTTAACCAAGCCACAGTATATTCTTTTTTTTTATTGCAAAAGTTTTACAATTACATTTTCCCCCCTTTTTCCCCCCTCATCCCACCCCAAACTTCCCAACCTCCCTAACCCACCCTAACCCTCCCCTCTCCCCCAGACTTCCACACAGTATACTCATATCAAGTAGAAGGAAAAACCCTCATTTGTATATAAAACTTGAACCCCTCCCTCCCCCTTAAAAATTTTCATCTTCATTACCTTAAAATATTTCTATCTTAATATAACATTTTGAAATAAATTTTTCATCCTCTTTACCTTAAAATATTTCTATCTTAATATAACATTCTCAAATAAAAGCTATTTGATACTTTCTAGTTTGATATTTGTTCTGAACATAATCTATCCACCTCTTCCATTCCCATTCATAAGTCTCTTGTGAACAATCTTTTAGATATGCTGAAATCTTCGCCATCTCTGCAAAACTGGCCATCTTCAAAGTCCATTCCTCAATCGTAGGCAGCGCTTCATTTTTCCAGTATTTACCTATCAACAATCTTGCTGCTGTTATCATATGCAATATCAGTTTTGTTTCACCCAATGTAAAACACTTAACTATACCCAATAAGAACAATTGTGGAGAAAATTGAATTTTTTTCTTCAAAACATTTTGCATAACCCACCAAATTTTTATCCAAAAGGCCTTAACTTTCTTACAGGTCCACCAAACGTGATAATATGTAGCATCTAGACAATCACATCTCCAACATTTAGGCTGCACATTAGGGTACATACACGACAATTTTTTGGGGTCTAAATGCCATCTGTAAAACATTTTATAAAAATTTTCCCTCAAATTCTGTGACTGTGTAAATTTAACATTCTGAACCCAAATTTTTTCCCATTTTTCCAACATCACTGGTTCCTCAAAATTTTGTGCCCACTTAATCATACAATCTTTAACTAGTTCAGTTTCTGAATCCCTTTCTAACAGAACATTATAAAGTCTTTTAATATGCATTCTACCTTTCTCTTTTATATGTCTAACCAATTCTTCCTCATACTCCATAATACCAGTTTTTTGGTCCTCTTTCCATCTCAATTGCAATTGATTATATTGTAACCAAGTTAGATTAATCCCTTCAGCCAACAATGTCTGTAAGGTCTTCAGCTGCCATCTGCCCGCATCTGTAAAAAGAACCTCTTTGTATAAAACCCCCCCGAGTGACATTATATTTGTATTCCACAAAGTATGACCAAGATCCAGCCATAGCGGTATTTTATAATCCCAATTGGTTCGGTGCTTCTTCCAAACTCTCAACAAAGAATCTCTAAGTATATGGCTTTTGAATACTTTATCCACTTTACTATCATAAAATAAGTAGGCGTGCCATCCAAGTTTCAAATCAAAACTTTCTGCATTTAATATTCCAGTCTTTTTTCCTCCAAACCAATCGCTTGCTAAAGTCAAAGCTGCTGCATCATAATATAACTGTAGGTTTGGAAGTTTAAGACTTCCCCTTTCTAGAACGTCTTGCATGATTTTCAATTTTACTCTTGGTTTTTTCTCGTTCCAGACAAACTTGTTCACTCCAGTTTGCCATACTTTTAGTTGTTTATCATTTTTGAGCACCGGAATCATCTGAAACAAAAAAAGAAATCTTGGCAAAATATTCATCTTAACTGCTGCTATTCTTCCAAGTAAAGACAGCTGCAGTTTTTTCCAAGTCTCCATATCTTTTTGCACCTCTCGCCACAACACCTCATAATTATTTTGAAACAATTTCATATTTGATTCTGCAACCTGAACTCCTAGATATTTTACCTTTGGTACAATCTCAAAACCTGCCCTCCTTTCAAGCTCATGTTTACGATCTTGTGTCATATTTTTGATTACTATCTTAGTTTTTTTCTGGTTCAATCTAAAACCTGAAACTTTACCATAGTCTTGTATAATGTCCTTCATCTGGATTATTGATTCCATTGGCTGTGTTAGGGTAACAACCAGATCATCTGCAAATGCCTTTATTCTGTAATCCTCTTGCCTTATCATTATACCTTTCAAGGTATTAGAGTCCCTTATTGTGTTTAACAAGACGTCTAGTGTTAAAATAAACAACAATGGGGACAACGGACATCCCTGTCTTGTTCCTTTTTCGATTTTGAACTCTGTTGTCAAACTTCCATTAATAATAATCTGTGCTTTTTGATCTTGATAAATTGCTGAAACCGCCTGTATAAATTGGTCCCCAAAGTCCATCCTTTTTAAAGTCTTGAGTAGAAAATTCCAGTCCACTTTATCAAAGGCCTTCTCTGCATCCAGAAAAACCAGCACTGCAGGGATCTGTTTATTCTTCTCAAGATATTCCAATAAGTCTATTACTTGCCTTACATTGTCATTCATGTGCCTACCCTCAATAAATCCCGCTTGATCATCATGAATCACCTTTTGAATTACTGGCATCAATCTGTTGGCTAATACTTTTGCATAAATTTTATAATCCGTATTCAAAAGAGATATTGGTCTGTAATTCTCTGGTTTTTTGGGACCACTTTGTTCTTTTGGTATCAAAGAAATATAAGCTGTAGTCCATGATGGGGGTACTTTTCCCCCTTGTTGTATATTACAAAATAAGTCCCTAAGTTGTTCCACCATTTCTGCCTGCAAAGTTTTATAGTACACTGCAGTCAGACCATCCGTTCCAGGAGCTTTAGCTGTTTTTAATTGTTTTATTGCTGCTATTATCTCCTCCTCTGTTATAGGATAATTCATTCTTTCCTTTTGTTGCTCAGTAATTTTTGTAACTCTTTTATTGTCTAAGTATTTTTCTATAAGTCCATTCTGCACCTCCTCTCTGGCATATAGTTTAGTATAATATTCAAGAAAGGCTTCTTTTATTAATTTCTGTTGAAAAACTTCTTTCCCTCCGATATCAATACTATCAATAGTCCGTATGCTCTGTTTTTTCCTCAATGTGTAAGCCAACCACCTGCCTGGTTTATTAGAGTTGCAGAATGTGTTATGCTTCGCATATTGTAGATTTGTTGCAACTTGTTCCGCTATAAGCATTTGAAATTGATCTTTCAAAAGTTTTATGACACCACGTATTCTTTCATCTGTTGGGTTTTTGATAAGTAACTGTTCTTTGTTCTTTATTTCTGCTTCCAACTCAAGTCTTTTCTTTTGTCGGGTCAACCTATGTTTAGAGTTCATATGAATAAGCACCCCTCTCATGTAAGCTTTGCTTGCGTCCCACACAATTTCCATTGGGGTGCCTTTATTCAAATTCATTTCAAAAAACTCTTTCAAATACTTTTTAAGTTCTATTATATTTTTTTCATATTTGAACAAGTTTTCATTTAATCTCCAAGAGCGTCTCTCAGTCTTGCATGTCTCAATTTCTATCCACACTGGGCTATGATCAGTCAAAGTTCTTGGCAGAATCTTTGTTCTTTTTGTCCTAACAAGTAAATCATCTGACAACAAAATGAAATCAATCCTAGAGAAGGATCTATGTCTGTCAGAAAAGAAAGTATAATCCAGTTCTTTTGGGTTATGTATTCTCCAAATATCTTTTAATTCCAAGTCTTCTTTCATATCAAAAAAGGTCTGTGGTAATCTAATCCTTGACTTCGCCAAAGTCTTTTTATCTAATTTAGAATCAATTACTCCATTCCAATCTCCCATAATTAAAATAGATCTATAATCCCATTGTAGTATTTTAGTATGTAGCATTTTATAAAAATAGTCCTGTTGTTGATTAGGAGCATAAATTCCTATCAAAAGAATTTGATTATTAGCAGAAAGTAATTCAATTGCTACAAACCTGCCGTCTTGATCAGCTTCTATAAGTTTGGCTGTTAATTTTTTATTTACATAAATAACCACACCATTCTTTTTTTTGGCTAGTTGAAGATATAAAATGTGTTCCTAATTTGGAATTTTTCAAATAGTTTTGATCTTGAACTGTAATATGCGTTTCTTGTAAACAAATTATATCATTATTATGTTGTTTTAAATATGCAAATACTTTCTTCCTTTTCTGTGTTGCATTCAACCCATTCACATTCCAAGATAAACATTTAATCATCATTATTCTCTTTCTGGAGCAGAGAACAGAATATTCGGATTTCATCCGAAATCTTCTGTCCTGCATTCCCCACGGCCCCAGCCTTTTCATCTTGTCTTTCCTGCTGTAACTTTTCTTTAAATTGCTTGGATTTTGCTCGGGTTATACGCTGGTCCTTGACTTCAGCCATCCAAGCCGGCTCCAAGATTGGAGAAGGTTCCAGCACAGGCTCATCCAGGAAACCTCCTTCAGCGCCTTTCAGCTCCTCTGATTCCTGCTTAGATTGTTGTTGCAGTTCTTGAAGTTGCTTCTTATCACTCTCCTTAATCTCCAAAACTGTAGATGTACGTGGGGATGGTGTTCTTTCTTTAAAGATATCAGTATGAAATTGCTCCGCCTTCTCCACAGTATTCAAACGGTGTTTCTCTCCCTTATATCTCAAAATTATGCCAGTTGGAGCGTCCCAACGAAATGGGATCTGATTATTCTGCAATTCTTAACAAGAAAGCCAAAATCTTTTCTGGATTTCAACATCTTAGGTGGAAACTCCTTGTAAACTGTGATCTTCGATCCGCCCACTTGCACAGAAGTGAGAAAAGATTTTTGCAGGATATCATTTCTTATTGCTCTGTCTGTAAAATATATGACCACATCTCTAGGCAATTGTCTTTGTCTGGCCACCCAAGAATTGACTCTGTAAATTTTGTCTATTTTACAGAAAACCATATCAGGATTAATTTTTAAGATCACAGCTAGGGCTTCAGCACAGATCTGTCTCAAATCTTGTCTCTCCTCTTCTCTAATTCCTCGAAGCCGTATAGCAAATTCCATTGCCCGGAATTGCATCATGACAATCTCGTTCTCAACTCTCTGCATCTTATCATCAACATCAAAAAATTTATGATCATTATTTTTCATCTTAGCAGTAACTTCTGATTTAAATTCATCCACTTTTGACTCAACTTTCATAATAAATCCTGCCAGGCCAGACGCCACATCTGTTATTTTTTTGGTCACCTTCTTTTGGTTCTGCTGCATTTCCTGCATAATTTCCTGTTGAGACTTTTGAATTTTATCATCTGTTTTATTTATTTTATCATCTATTTCCTGTTGAGCTTTTTGAAATTTGTCATCCAGGATTTTTGAAATAAATTCTTTTAAATCTCCCATATCAAAATCTTTTTTCTGAGCTTGTGACTGCATGTCCTGTTTACGTGTGGGGGATCCCCCCCCTGTTTTACCTTCCTGCTTCTTTGAAGCCATCCTGCCACGTAGGCTAGCTTTTCTAAAGAGGGAGGTTCCGCTTCTTCTGCCACCTCCACAAAGCCTTCTAAAAAGGTCCCCCAGATTTAATCAGGGCAAAGCTGTAATGCAGCAAAGTCAAGTAAAAGGGAGAGATTTTCCTCTTGTTCCTATTACAGCCGGAGCAACTTTGTAGCAACTTATTAACTTTGTAACAAAGCAAGATGACTTCACCAATCCACACTCGCTGATTCATTTACTCTAATGCTGAGCGCCATATTTTTTCCAGCCACTTTCACTCATTCAAAAATTTTCGCTTCAATATAAAAGATCAGCAAAGTGCTAATACTTCCAGTTCAGAATTTCAGGGTTCAAGTAGATTTTGGGTGTTTATTTGGGTTGTTTCCTTGCTCTTTTGAAGTTTCCTGCAGCCGGCTTGTTCTGCGGAGGCAGAGACGTCCCACGCCGCCCGGAGTCTCAGCAGGTTGAAAGGGAGCCGCGCCTGTTTCCTCCCCAGAAACAGTTCCCTGGGGGGGGGGTTGCAGGGGCTCGACCTGTACCCTGCTGCCTCTTCTTCAAGAATCCTAAGGATTTTGAAGCTTTCAAGCCGCTTCACGATCGAGAAGCGGCTCTACGAGCGGCGGGGCTGGCGGTGCTTAAAAAGGCACCGTCGTCGCCGAAGACGAGGAAACCGGAAGTCTAGCCACAGTATATTCTTAAAGCTTTTCTCAGGAACCAGTATCAGTCAATTTGACCTCTCTCCCACTTTTTTTTTTTCTTTTAGAGACTTGTCACACTACTTACAAGGCAAAGACTTGGAATCTGTCAATGTTTACAATGAATTACCGTATTTTTCAGAGTATAAGACACACCTACCTTTTTTGTTTAAAGGTGTTTAAAAAATGTTTAAAATGTTTAAAAAAATTAATTTTTTTAATTAATTTTTTTTTTATTTTTTAGACAAACACACATACAAACATACAATGTATTTTCTTTAAACAGAGTATTTGTCTGGTTCACAAATTTAAACAGTGTTTAGTCATTTCAATTAAATTTACAATTTCTATATTTCCTTTTTGCCATATTTATTCCTCATCTATTTTTTTAAACCAATATTACCCTTCATCTTCATCTCTAATCTTAATCAAATTAAATTTTTCCCTTCCCATTGCCATCTATTTTTATATCCATCCTCACATTGGTTAATTATGTAATATTATAATTGTTTAATACAAATTCAACATTTTAATATAAATCAATTAGTTATATAACTATCTTTTTTTGTATATTAATCAATATGAACATGAATATTC
Source organism: Arizona elegans (assembly GCA_022577455.1). Taxonomy (NCBI): domain Eukaryota; kingdom Metazoa; phylum Chordata; class Lepidosauria; order Squamata; family Colubridae; genus Arizona; species Arizona elegans. The sequence goes on along the minus strand of JAKOOJ010000004.1, from coordinate 79,525,549 downwards.
CAATTATTTCTATGCAATCCAATTTCTTATAAATCAATTAATTATATTTACCAATAACAATAAACCAAATAATTTTCCCCATATATTCCTCCAAACCACAATTTAACCATTTCTACTTTCAATACAATATACAATTAATAGTATCTCAATTATTATAATTCCCTGGTTAAATAGAGCTTTCCCCTTATGTTACTCATTTTCACATCTTAAACTCTTCCAATAACCCAAATAGTTTTGCCCATATAATCCTCCAAATGACAACTTAATCATTTCTACTTTCATCACAATATATAATTAAAAATATTTCAATCGTTACAATTTCCCTAATTAAATTTAAAAATGTTCTAACTGTTATCCAAGCTACAACTTAATCCTTTTTACGTTCACCACTATATACCATTAAAGGTATTTCAATTGTTACAGTTTATACTTATTCATATTTCTAAAAAAAAGAAAAAAAAGAAAAACTTATCATTGTCTAGATTTCCAAAATACAAAGACAAATATTCCAATTATTATTCATTTCATTTTTACAATCATGATTTCCCATTTATTTCTTATTACTATTCATATTTCAATTTTAAATATGTATAACATCTTTCTCTTTCATTTCTTTTTCTTTTTCTCCCTTCCCATTTTTATTTTTACCTTTTCTTTCTCCTTTTTTTCCTTTTGTGTTTTAAAATCTTGAACTCTTCTCTTTTGCCCTAAATTTCCCATTGTTTGCACCTACCTTTTTTGGTGAGGAAAAAGAAGAAAAAGAAATCTCTCTCTGCCTCTGCCTCTGCCTCTAAGCAATTTTGCCTCGCTCCAGGAAACAGCCTGTTTTACTTTTATTTTCATTTTCAGCATAGCTTGATTAGCACAAGTGAAAAAAAATCTGCTCCAGTAATTTGCCTCTTTGCAGCAAGCAGTAGAGCCCTGCGCAAAACAGCTGAGAGCAAATCAGCTGAGAGTCGGGAGGCCGATCAAATCAACTTGTGCTAATTAGGCTGTACTGAAGCTGATAGGAGCTGTTTTTTCTTGCTGTTTGCTTGGAAGGAGGTAACTGGTGCGAGGCAGAGGCCAAAGGGTGGGGGCCAGTGGGTGGGCAGGGCTACATTCGGTGTATAAGACGCACCTAAATTTTCACCCCCTTTTGGGGGTGGGGAAGGTACGTCTTATACTCCGAAAAATATGGTACTTTATTTCTTTTATTTTCAGCATTTGTTTCTTACTTTTCTATAACATACTAAAGATAGCTTGTAATAAATTATTGTGATTGTAACCAGTAATAAAAAGTAAGTATTAATAAAAGCAATAGTCTTGAACATGAACGGAATAGAACTATTGGCATTAAACAATACAGAATGCTAATCTGAATAATTGACTGAAAAATGAACATTTTTGGCTGCCCACTAAAAGTGCATAATAAACGTTATAGAAGAATTTTGCTAGGGAGACTTTGTTACAGCGAACCGGTAGTGACAGGATTTGAAACCCACTACTGATATCAACTTAAATTCATCTTTCATGCCTTTCTGATTTCTGGGTGTCTGTCTCAGTGATCCATTCATTGCATTCCAGATATGATTTCTAAAAGCAAATTAAATCCTAGATTTATAAAATATATACATAATTTGAATGGCTTCTATGGCCAGTGATAGAATGGAATATATCTTGTGAAAACATGAAAAAGTATTCAGCAAAATATATGGTAGTCTGAGCAACCTCGCAGAACACTTCATCTTGTAGTAAAACTGTTCTTAGCACCACTTCACTCTATAGGAAGCAGAATAAATTCTTGAACCTTTTATGGTAGCTGAGACCCAGACATTTTCACAAACACATCCCTGTCCTAAAATAACTAAGTAAGACCACAGATTTATATACTGCCTTTTTCTCTCATCTGAAATCCCCACATACTCAGTTGGGAGAATTCATTTATATAGTTTTTCATCTATAGCCTATAGATGAGCAGTGCAACAAAAATGTATTTTATGGTAAATTATTTGTTTTTAATATCTCTCAGTATTCAGTTATTCTGCAGTTGATAAAGTATGTATTTTAATCCTGTAATAAAGTTTACTGAAGTGTTAACATCTGATCATAAATATAATATCATGAACATAGCATAGGATTTGGATGCATTGTTGTTTAATTATCTCACTTTTTTGTTGTTTCTACAAACTGTTAATTTTAGATTGTTATGTTAATATTTGAATACTTCTTAAAAATTAGTTTTTTAAAACAAAATATATATAGTTTCTCATCTCGATTTTTCCCCTTAAGGGAGAAGATGAACATGTATGTGTAATTAGTCAAATATGAAGCAGAGGAGGCAGAAATTATTTCACTAAAATTATAGTGAAAGCTGCCTATAGGTTTTGCTAGGAGAGACACTGTCAAATATAGGGACAGAATAGTTTTATTCTGCAGTTCACCTCCATATAGTGCCAGCTACTTCAGGGCAATATTGTAAGTCAACATATTCATATCATTTATACAATGTTACATATTAGAATTAGAATAGGGGCTTCTGAATACATGAGAGCATTGAAACAGACATGTAATGATGGAAACATATGCTGTGCTGAAGTTTTCTGAATGGAACCTGATGCATTTTACAGGTATAATGTAGGGAGGGAGAAAGGGAGGGAGAGGGGGAAAGGGAGGGAGATACCTGTATGTATACAGCTACATAGACATGCAGTTGAATTATGTGAATGCATCTGGAAAGACAATAGATATATTTCATGAAATGTGATTATATATTTAGTATCGTTTTAAATTAATAATCATTGAACCTTTCCTCAGATATATTAATTAATTGATAACAGTTTAAATTAAATTCCATTTTCTTTTCTCTCTCTCTGTTTTCCTGATGTCTTCTTTATTAAATGTTCTGTTTTTGATAAGACCCAAAATGCTATTCAGCTCCATGAGAGGATTCAGTCTTCTAGTATGGATGCCAAGTTGGAAGCACTGAAAGATTTAGCCAGTTACTCACGTGATGTAACATTTGCCCAAGAATTTATCAATCTAGATGGGATTTCACTCTTAACACAGATGGTTGAAAGTGGCACTGAGTAAGTATTCTGTTGTAATTCTACTACCATTTTTGTACATTTTTCATAGTTATCTTAAGGTAAGCTTTGCAAATTACATTCACTGGACCATATTTTGAAAAATGAGTGACATGATCCCTCATTCTGTTGAAACCGATGAGATATGTAAGTGAAATATGTTAAAAAGAAACGGTTACTTTGGTGAAATTTAAGAGAATTTATTTATCAAGAAACCAATAATATCAGAGTTGGAAAGGACTTTGGAGATCTTCTAATCCAACCCCCTGCTCAAACAGGAGACTCTATGCCATTCTGAACAAAGAGCTGTCCAATGTCTTCTTAAAAATCCCCAGAGACAGAGCATCCACAACTTCTGGAGGCAAATTGTTCCACTAATTAATTGTTATTATAGAAATTGAGCCACTCAAATATTGGAAGATGATGCCATCTCACTCTTAATCTTTCTTTTCATTAAATACACATTCCTGCCATCTGAAAAAATGAGATTATGTTACATATTTTTGATAGCCTGTTTTCCCAAAAGCAATCTTATTTATAATTATAACCTACCTTAGAAAATCCTGACATTGAGCGTAACAGAAATCCAACATTTCTATTAGTAAAGTCATGTAACTTTCTTGAATATAGATTAGATGCTAATGAAGCTGATCCTAGTAGCCTTTAAAATAGCTGGGACTTTATTGCATTGAAATGAAACAAAGTTGTGGCTAACTTAATCTGAACCCAGTTCCAAAGTTTTATTTTTGTAATCTAGAGAATTAAATATTAGATGATCCTAGAAGAGCCTAAACCCTGTGATACTGTGTAGTTTTCTGATAAAAAAGACAATATCCAAATAGTGAGTTTTATGAAATGATGGATAAGTCTGTTGAAAATGATACTGCTGGGATGAAATTTATTCTGCATGATTTCTGCTTTAGAACTAAATAATTTAATCACATTGACATGGAATAAATTACCTGCCGTCTAGGTTGGCTTGACTTGACATATGTTAGGTCAGAAAAATAAATAATTTAACAAGGGAACAACCAATATTCTCTTTCGGAAGCAATTTCTTAAATTCATTGTGACATACTAGTATTGTTTTATACATCACACACAATTTGAAAATCTTAGATTATGCATTAAGAAATAGAAAACTATATGCAAATTGAAATAATTGTTTACTTATTTAATTTAGACTGCAATGTCTAGAGATATTTTTATAATGTGTACTTACACATTTTACATATTCCAATTAATATAATCCACATTATGAAAACAAAGAAAAAGATAATATAATATTTTCCAATCAAGTTTCCAATAGCTTCAATTCATTAAAAATCAATCACAGCTTAGTTGCAAGCTAAATACCTCATCAACTCATAGCTATTCCTGTCACATAATTAATTTGACCCCCTTATTTAATAGGAAAACAGCATCATCAGGATTGAGGGAGATGATAACCTTCCACTCTGACAAAATTGAACTGAAACCTTCCAAACCATAATTACTTCAGGAAAAAGACTTCTAAAAGGTCACTGCAGTCACACAGAAATAAGGATGCTGCATGCTGCAGTGGCATACAAATACAGTTAAAATTGCATTATATTTTTCTTCTTTAGTTATGAATCCTTTTGTTTTACTTGTAAGAGAATTACTCATGGAACACTGAGATTTAGCAATGGCATCTGTCCAATCCTTCAATCTTAACAAAGATAGAAATTATTTATTGTCATTTAAAATATAGGACTTATATTATATAATGAACATTTTATGGTATTTGGGAAGAAATTAGATTGGACATTTATGCATGAGAGCTTTAGAATTGCAAAGTTGAACCAATTTCTATGCTATCTCTAAAGAGGACCAAAAGAGAAGGCTCTGGCCCTTTCAACATTGTTTTGCTATGCTAGGCCTTGGCAACTTTTACTTTAGAAAAAAGTGATTCAAGTATTATCAGGGAAGACATAGGATTGTCCCATTTTATGGGTTACCAGTAAGTATTTTGAGAATATCTCTAAAGCTGATCAGCATCATTTCTAATTTACCATGGACAACTGCAAGGATCATATTTATGAAAGTTTGGAAGGAGGGATACACTTTTAAAAAGAAATTAATACAGTTCTTCAAAATGTTCATATTTGCAACCTTTTCAAAAGTGCAAAGCAACAAAAGCTTTTTCCAAGTGGTGCCATCATTACAATTAGCCAATCTAATTGGATGAGAGGAGTTAATAGTATAATACCTCTGGGGAAAAGCACAGGCTGAACAAGACTGGGAAAAGTAATTGTAATTTCCAAATTCATCCTAATATTTTTTAATGTATATATTTTTTATTATGATAATATTTAAAATTGTAGTGGAAGAATTGAGCTTGGAATGGAAGACTGGGTTTTTATACCTTCCCTTCCAGAAGTTCTTTGGACTTTCACACTCCGAAACTGCTTCCAGCGTGGCACTTATCTTCCAGGGACCATTGCCCTTGGCATCCTCCCCTAGCCCTAAGGTGTCAGAGAGCTAAGGATATTGCAGATTATGTTGCCCTTGTACCAATTATAAAGGAAGAGGATTTCAACAATGCTGCTTCCTTGTTCCTTAGCATAAAGAGATATATGTAGACATTTCAGCCTTCCTTCCCTTCTTGGGAGATAAATTTGGGGGTTACTGTTCCCTGCTTCCCATTTTCATCCCGTTAATGGAAGAGGAAGAATTCTAACTAATGGAAGGGCCACATGTCACATATATGATTGATTTCTTTTGGCTGCAGTATGACCCCATCCAAATGTAGATTCCTATAAACTTTGGTTAAATCATAGTTTAACAAGAAACATGAACATAGCCCAATGATTTGAACAATGTTCACAGTATTCAGTATTAATTTTATCAGGATTTGAGGGTTAGTTTTTGTCTGTTGAATTACAAATTATGAGAACTGATATTTTATTATTCCTGAAATATATATTAAAGGGTCAGTCAAACTGCAGTTTAGACCACAGAAAACCAAGGAGCAAGAAATACATATTTTTCTTGTATATTGCACTACATAGAGTGCACTTATTTTTGTAAAATCCAGGCAATTTATGTTGTGTAATGTGTCTTTCTTGTACACTGCTGTAAATCACAATATTGTTTTTCATAAATGGGTAAGCACTGCATTTTTAACTTGGTGATTTATTTTTTTCCACCATTTTCTAAAAAAATTGCAGATGGCTAAATAATCTTCTAAATAGTAAGGCTGATCTCTCCCTCTCCCTCTCCCTCTGGGGCCTCTCCCTCCCTCCCTCCCTTTCTCTCTTTTGAGATTGAATCCATCTAGACAGAGTTTTCCAGGAGGCAGGGTTCAGATTCTTTATTACCAATTGTACAATCATATTTTATTCCCTATAAGTTGTCCTAACTGGATTTTAAAGCAAATATACTTCTTTTTATGTAATTAGAGGTTTTGCCAGATATGCCACAAAAGAGTTGTCTCATCGAAGGTCGGCAAAATTCATCTCAGCTGGAATGACTCATGGCAAATATAAAGTTGCACATTCAGCAAGTATTAAGCTTTGTGGTGTAGAGAATTCCAAAAGGAACTGCTATTCTTTTGGTAGAAAGCCAGCTCTATAATACAGAGCCCCTTTGGGACCAAACAGTGAGCATATTGTGGTAAACAAATGCTTGAGCAAGCATCTTTTCACTATTATTTCATAGTTTTGCCATTGCTCTTCAATTATTTTCCCCCTTTCTATTAAAATTAGTATCAACAAAAGTTTGTGGTTGATTGTTAATGCTGCCTGAATTATTGAAGATGGTGCATTTTTATATTGTTTGAATTATGTGGCTTTTTATAAGGAATTCAATTTTCTCTCAATACCATTTTTAATTGTTAGAATACGTCTAGTCTGGTAATTGTAAAGCATCAGCCACCATTCATTATCTACAAATGACAAATGTTGTGATGTTAATTTTTGGAGCAACATGCAAAGTTATGTCTGTTCTGTTCTATCTTACTATAACTATGTTGCCAAGCAAGATTGATATGAATTCATGTTATTTCTCTGTTAACATCAGGTGAAAGGTCAACTTACAAAATAGTGAATAGATTGCTTATTCTTCTGTTCTCATCTGTTATAATGAGAAGTGTCATAAAGACCTGGAAGCATTTTCTAAAATAAATCTATATTTTTATTTATTTATTAAATTTATTGGCCTCTCTATCCCATACACCACTCTCTCTCTCCTCCTGCCCTCTCTATCCCATACATATATACACTTTCTCTCAAAGATTCCGTTAGTTTGAAAATCCCAGTTTCATCCACTTGTGTATTACTGTAATGCCAAAAGCTCATTCATTGTAGCTCTTTGCTATGAGAGGGGATAAAAAAAATTGTCGATCCTGTTTAACAGTATGATATGATTATCCTCTGTCCAGTTGTGAAGAAATTTTTGTCCCTGATAATTCTGCTAAAAGAGTGTAACCTTTTTAGCACATAAAAATACAGTACTTCAGCACCTTTGTTTAATTTGTTTTCCCCACAATAAATCTTTTTTGAGTTGATTTCCATATTTCCTCCAAGTGTTTTTAACTCATATTGTTATATATTTGAGTCTGTTTCACTTGAATGATTGCCAAATATGATTTTACTGGTTGTGTTTTATTAGACTTTATTCTAACCCTTAGCTAAATTCAAACAGACAACACTATGTCTTTCTGTTTTTCCTTACCTGAAATTTTTTAAATTTTTGCAGACGATATCAGAAATTGCAGAAGATAATGAAGCCCTGGTAAGAACCTGATTGGCTCATGACCCTGCAAATTTCCTCTTCTTTGCATTATTAAATATCAGGCCTTCCTGCTGATTTTATTTATTTAAATACCTACACATATTTTCAGCAGTACATTTTTTGCTTCTCTTTACTGTTCTTTTACTCCTATTTGCACAATTTTATTATGATCCTTTCTATTATTTTTTATTTTATTTACTTTTCACTACTTATAGAATGGATACTTTATATTCCTGTGTCTGTGACAAATTTTGGCTAGTGCTTTTGTTGTTTGAGTGATAACTATTTATTTTATAAATCATTGTACATACCATATTTTTTGGACTATAAGATACTCCGGACTATAAGACACACATTAGCTTTAGAGGAGGAAAACAAGAAAAAAAAATCTCCCCGTTTGCTATGGCCCATTCACAGCCACACCGCAGCCTCCTTGCCACAGCCTGTTCGCCACAGCCCATTCGCTGTGATTGGCAGCAATAGGCAGCGATCCCCACTGCCTAGAACACCTGATCGGTGCCATACCAACCCCCCTCCCCCCACCGCAATATTTGCTCTATAAAATGCACAAACACTTCTACCCACCTTTGGGGGGAGAAAGTGCATCTTAAAGTTCAAAAAATATGGTACTTAATAGTGCATGACCATCAATCATGAACATTTTAATTTCTAACATGTGGCAGCTGGCGATTATAGAAACTGAAATTCAGCACAGTTTGAAAATATCAAATCAGTGAACACTATTTTAGCATCTGTTGTTATGATTAGAATGCTTTTATGTCAATTTTTTTTGAATGAGATATTTCTATATTTAACAGGATGCACAGTGTATTTCACTTCAAGCTGTCAGCTGTAAATTGCAAGAAATTCTTGAGTTGAGATGATATAGCAATAACAATAGCACTTTGTCTGGGCCAAAATGATTTAATTTGATTTTAACTATTTTTTAAATTTTTTGTATTTATGTATTTTATTGTTTGGATGTTCATCGCCCTGAGTCCTTCGGGAGTAGGGCGGTATACAAATCAAATAAACCAAACCAAACCAAACCAACTTAGACTTATATACTGCTTCACAGTGCTTTAATTTTAAATAATTTTTATTAATATATTCTATATACCAATACACAAATAAAATATACAATCCTGCCACCATGGTATAATGTGATTACATTGTCCATAAATATAAAGTCATTCCGTTATACATACATATTTGCCATCATATATATACATCATCATATATCTATTCTACCCCACCTTTTCTGGACCCAATCGTACCATACTTTCCAACTGTTATAAAATTCTGAATCTTTTTTACCATTGATCAATCTAGTTAATCTATCTGATTCAGCACACTCATTAATTTTATATATTATTTTCAAATCTATCGGTAAGTATTGATTTTTCCACTCCTGCGCATACGCTAATCTTGCTGCAGTAATAATGTGAATCAACAAGAACCATATATCTGATTTAACATTCAAAGGTTTTGCCCCCAATAGGAAAATCTCGGGCCTTAATTCCAAATTAATCTGTGTAATTTCCAAAATCCATTGCCGTATTTTTTTCCAGTATTTAACCGCCTGCGGGCAGGTCCACCATTGATGAAAATAAGTTCCATTACTGTAACCACACTTCCAACAGCAGGCAGATGTCCCGGGAAACATTTTAGCTAATCTCGCCACCGGTAGACCATTTTATATATGTTTTCTTTGTATGAAGAAGCCATAGTTAATTTCATATTTTTCAACCAAATCTGTTCCCATTGCTGGAAGTCAAGGGGATATCCAAAATTTCGCCCCCATGCTATCATACAATCGTTCACTACATCCTGTCCTATCTGCAGAGACAATAAATATGCATAACATTTAGATAGTATCCCTTTCCCTCCTTCTAATAAGATCTTATCCAATTCTTGTCTTTTACGGTAGATTCCTTCACTATATAAATCTTTTTTATACCTGGAGTGCACTTGAGAATAAGACCACCAGTCTATCTTATATCCTTGAAGAGTTAATAATTCTCGTGACTTCGGATTACCCTGAACATCCAAGCAAACTTCATACGTCAAAGTTTTCTCCCCTTTATACAATGTCGGGTAAATCTGAGCTTCCTGCGCCGAAATCCAACATAGAACTTTTGAATATATTCTTCTTCTAACCTTTTCCCAAGTGTATCCAAGCGTCCTATGTAAATAGTGATCATCAAAGTGTCTAGGGCAGCCGGATGCCACCGGCCATAGAAAATAGTGCCAGCCATGTTGAAGACCGGCTCCCTCAAATGTCAAAAGTCGTCTCTTTTGTAGGACCATCCATTCTTTCACCCAAATCAAGTTCGCTGCTTGGTGATAGAGCTCCCAATTTGGGAGTCCAAATCCTCCTCTATTTTTGGGTTCTTGTAACATTTTAAGTCTAATCCACGGCCTCTTTCCCTGCCAGATAAATTTAGATATACTCTTATCCAAATTTGTAAAAAACTCTTTATTCAACTTTACCGGGGCTGTTTGGAATAGAAATAACCATTTGGGTAACATGCACATCTTAATGGTTGCCATCCTTCCCAAAATTGATAGCTGGAGATTTTTCCATCTTTCTAGGTCTCTGAGCATCTGGCTGTAAAGAGGAAGATAGTTATCCTCCTTTATGGAGGAGCATCTGGCAGTCAACCATATACCCAGATACTTAATTTTATTTGTTATTCTTAAACCCATTAACTGCTCCAGCTGTTACCTTTGCATCTGAGTCATATTTTTCGCTAGGATTTTAGTTTTTTCTTCATTCATCAGTAATCCCACTACCTTCCCACACTCTCTAATCAAGCATAATAATTTCAGGCCCGAGTCCAGTGGTTGATCCAAGATAAATACAGGATCGTCTGCATAAGCCTGGACTTTAACTTCCTCCTGCCTAATCTTCATTCCTCTTACTTCCGTGTTTCCTCTCACTTCTCTAAGCAGGGGCTCTAAAGTTAATACAAATAGCAATGGGGAAAGGGGACATCCCTGTCTTGTACCTCTTTGAATTTGAATTCTCTCCGTCTCCTCTCCATCTATGAGAACTCTTGCAGTCTGCTCCCGGTAAATAGCTCGAATTGCCCGAATAAAATTCCCACCACATATATTCCAATTGAGAAATCATAAATTCCCAACTGATTCTGTCAAACGCCTTTTGGGCATCAACAAAAATTAAAGCTAATTGTTTATCAGGGCGATTTTCAAAAAATTCTAGTGTATTCATGATAATTCTAAAATTATCTCATAGATATATATTAGGAAGGAAGCCGTTTTGGTCTGAATGAATTAATTGGTTAAGGAAGCAGCAAAGCCTGGCTGCAAGAACCCCCGCAAATATCTTATAATCGGAATTTAGTAATGATATTGGTCTATAGTTCTTAATAAGAGATAGATCAGTTCCTTCTTTTGGGATAATAGAAATATAAGCCTCAGTCCAAGATACTGGAACCTGAGCCTCTTTCATAACCGCATTGAATAAATCTGTCATGTGTCTTCCTACCACATCAAACACTATTTTGTATAATTCAACTGGAAGGCCATCTCTACCCGGGGTTTTGCCATTCGCCTGTGCTTTCATAACTGTTTCTACTTCCTCCATCGTAAATTCCGCATTAAGAATTTCCTTCATTGTTTCCGAGACTTTAGGCAAGTCTGTCTTTTCCAAATATTTCTGAATTTCACAAATATTTTCCTCTCCTTTCTGATAAAGCTGTGTGAAAAAATCCTGAGCTACCATTCTCTTGCCTTCCTTAGTACAATGAAGATTCCCAATTACATCTTTCAGCCCTTCTATTCTCCATTGTTCCTGCTCCTTTCTAAGCCGGTAAACCAACCATCTTCCTGTTTTATTCGCCCTTTCAAAAAAAATTTTGTTTAGTCCACTTTATTTTATTTGCTAATTCCTATTGATCTAATAATTTAATCTGGTGTTGCCAGTACTCCCTTTCCTGTATCAATGTTGTCTGGGTTAATCCATTTTGCATCCTTTCACAGTGCTTTATTGCCCTCTCTCAGTGGTTTACAGAGTTAGCATATTGCCCCCAACAATCTGGGTCCTCATTTTACCCACCTCGGAAGAATGGAAGGCTGAGTCAATCTTGAGCCTGGTGAGATTTGATCTGCCAAAGTGCTGGTAGCCGGTGATCAGCAGAAGTAGCTTGCAATACTGCACTCTAACTTCTGTGCCACCGAGGCTCATATGGATGTATGTAATTAATTTAAAATTATTGTAGAAGCTGAAAATTTTGTAGGCAGGGAAAACTATTTGCAATCTTATAATATCATTTGCTTAGCAAAAATTGGTTACTTTCCATTTTGTCTATGAGGTTATAATGTTGCATCTTCAAATCTCAAATTTAGTTTGATTTTTCAAATTAGGCTATTATGTAATAATTCTAATTTATATTCCAAAAATGTTAGGCCGTCTAATGATGAATTGCAGAATATCTCTGCACTTTTTCTATGTAAATTTCACTTTTCTCTTTTGAGTGGTTGTCCAGTATTCATGAATTATAAAATATTTTGTTTGGGTCTAAAATAAAATGTTTTATTCTTTGCTCTTATTTAGTTTTTTTGACATTGAAATATTGTTGCAGGACCTGATCTTCATCTCTATCTTCTTTTACCCATTGTAAAAAAAAATTTGAGGCTTCAACAGCTCTTACTATTTTCACCAAGATGTTATCTCTGTACTCTTGTAATAATAGCCCATCGTCCACATAGTTTCACATCTCTTGATTTAATGTTTGTATCTTTCCTCTCCTTATTATCTCTTATTTGTTTTCCAAAATTTTCAACTTTACTTTGAATTATTTCTCCACTCAGTTGTCCTATAAATACTTCAAGATTATTTGCATCTCAATTTTTGTCTTCTTTTTCAGATCTCTTTTAAATGATGCATTCATATAGGCAGTTATTGATGTTGTTATTGAAGTTTATAATATTATTTCCAATTTCTCAAATACCTTTTGAAATGTCTCATATGTAATGCCTGTTTGTGATTTCTATAGGTTTCATTACTTTTCTAATAGTAACTGCTTCATTAGTTACATAAGTAAAAGGGAAATTTCAACTTTTTTATTCTTTGGCCCTGAAATCTTTTATCAATTCTGGCATTCTATAATTTTATAGCCAAATGGTTTGTCTCAGATTTCTTTCATCTTTGTTTTACAAAGTCCACTAATCATCTTCCCACTAGAACTTTAAACTATTATTCTATTTATTTAATTATTTTTAAAACAATTTCATAAAAATCCTAAAACTTCAAATTTCACTTCCTTCCTAATCCATTTTAAACTTTTTAAAAGAAGTTCTTATTAAGTTTTTTCTGCCATTGATCTTAAATTCTTTAAATTGTTTACTCTTTTGTTTAATCTGGAATAAAATGTCACACCATTTTTTTTTAAAAAAGCCAAAACCAAGCTTCTGTTTCGAAGATCTCTTTCAACTTTTAACTATTTGTAATTCAGATGTGCTTGAGAAAATTTTGAGGATCAGACTCAATGATGAATTCAGAAGCAATTTCTTCAGTTAAAGAAGTGTTTATTCATAATAGGCATTCTACTTATTCTTGTCAGATTTACAGTGAGAAGCAAGCATGAGGTAAAAGCACTCTCTATTTATATCAAAGGGGAGGAGTCAAGGAAGGGGGTGATTACACATGAATACATTAAAGGAGGAGGAATAAATTAACCCTTTATATCCTGTACATATATACATATCTCTTGTTATAGAATAAGGCATTTACTTATGACAAATCCCCCTCTAAATGCCGATTCGACATATAACAATGATTGCATTCGGATTCAGAACTATATAGTACTTGTAATTTTGATGTCAAGTATTTGTGTTGTTTAGAAGGTAAAGGTTTAGTTAATATATCAGCTATTTGTTCTGAGATTTCGCAGTGGATTGCTTTAATGAATCCATCCTGAGATAATTGTCTCACGTGTTTAAATTTGATATCTATATGTCTGGACCTTTGACCAATGGCGTCAGATCTTGATATTTCTATAGCCGCCTTATTATCTTCATGTATGACAAATGGTAGTATTGGATTCTTCCAAATATCAGATAATAAATCATTAAACCACACTAAATTATTTGAGGCTTTAGATAAACAGACGTATTCTGCCTCTGTTGTGGAAGTCACTACTAAATCTTGCTTCCCAGTGTACCAGAATATTGGGCAATCATTTAAAAATAATACATAACCTGAGGTGCTCTTTCTACATTTGATGTCACCTGCCCAGTCTGCATCAGCGTAACTGGTGATAATAGGTTCTTTAATATTATTGGGTTCTAAGAGTAGGCAGAAATCCATGCTGTGTTTTAGATATCTTAGTATTCGTTTAACTGCTTCCCAATGATACATAAGTGGTTTACTTACATGTCTAGATAATAAATTAAGTGGCAGAGCTATATCAGGCCTGGTCCAATTAGATATATACAAGAGAGAACCAATAATTGATCTATATAATGTATTGTTCTCGAACTCAGGTGAAGATTCATCCATATTCCTTAGAAAATCAGTCTGCATAGGAGTATCGCAAGGTTTGGCATCTCTTAAATTGCATTTTTCCAGAAGTTCTATAATTTTATCTCTCTGGGATAATTTGAATCCCTTTCTTGTTTTATTGATTTGAACTCCAAGGTATTTGTTTACCCTTCCTAGCGACTTTAAAGAGAAATGTTCACTTAGCTTGGATACAAATAAGTCTTTCTTTTCTTTATGTTTGCCTATATACAAAATATCATCCACATAGATTAACACAAATTCTAATGATTCACCTTCCTTTCTAACAAAAAAGCAATTGTCTGCAGTTGTGGCTTTGAAATCCATATTTTTAAGCACGCTGACTAGACATTCATACCAACGCTTGCCGGATTGTTTTAATCCGTACAAGCTTTTGTTAAGTAACCAGGTCTCATTTCTATTTGTACATTGGCTATGAGGTGCCCTTACATATATCTCTTTGTCGAGCTTTGCATGTAAGTATGCAGTCTGCACATCATATTGAAAGACATCAAGATTGAGTATAGCCGCTATGACTAAAGCTGTCTTAACACTTTCGGTTCTTACAGTGGGAGAGTATGTGTCAGTGTAATCCTCAGGATATTTTTGAGCGTAACCTTGTGCGACTAATCTAGCTTTATATAATTTATTACCCTCTTCTAAATCTTTGATTTTGAATATCCATCTGGTGCCTATAATTGTCTTGTTCTCAGGGGCAGGGACTGGTGTAAATACACCTAATTCACGCAAGCTGTTCATTTCTTTTGTTATGGCTAATTCCCATTTCTCTCTTTCTTCCATGGGAAGTTTCAACACTTCCTCGTATGTGTTAGGTGTTGGTGTCTCGTCATTCACACACATTATATAATCCTTATACTTATTGGGTAATTGTTTTCTGTTACACCTGATTGTTCTTATTGGAATGCTCTCATTATCGTGTAGATACCTTGCTTCCTTTTTGGTTAATGAATCTGTTTTTATCCTGGTATGGTTACCTGTCCATGTTTTGTTTTTGTCATCATGTGTGTTATGTTCATGTTTCTCTCTTTCTATTCTGTCTTGTTGTTCAATATTTGGTTTTGTATTTTGGATTATCTCGTTAAGATGTATCTTAGACCAGTTGGCCTGTTCATGAAATACTGCTGTTCTTGAGACTATGAATTTGTTATTACTGTCAATGAATCTATATCCTTTTGTGCCTGTTTCGTATCCCATGAATCTGAGCCTTCTGGATACGTTATCTCCCTTACGTCTTAATTGTTTTGGTATTTGTACGTCTGCTGTAACTCCAAATATGTGCATGTGTGATATTTTTGGTTTCCTATTGTACATCACTTCGTATGGTGTTTTATTTAGGATGCTAGACCAGGTCCTATTTTGGGTATAGTTTGAATATAGTAATGCTTCTGACCAGAATTGTTTTCCTAAACCAGCATCTTCTAATGTACATCTAATCATGGTTTGCAGTGTCGAGTTCTTTCGTTCTGCTGTACCATTCTGAAAAGCAGAAAATGGGCTAGTCGTGAAGTGTAGCATTCCTTTGTCTTTTATCCATTGTGAGAATTCTTTTGACATGAACTCGGATCCCCTATCTGTCATGATTTGTTTTATTTTGATATTGTGTTGTGTTTCTACACGTTTGTAAAATTCTTTGAATTTTTGGAAAGTTTCATCTTTGTGTTTTAAAGTATAAACAAATCCATAACGGCTATAGTCGTCTACAATAGTTAGGAAATACCTTTTTTTGTATGTGATGGATGGTGTTAATGGACCAACCAGATCCATATGTACCAGATCAAAAATTTGGTTAGAGGTCCTTGTTGCCCTCTTTGGTTTTGGGTTTGTTCTGAGTTTTGAGGATTTACATACTGAGCATTCCAAATAGTTTTTACAATCCTTTATTTTAACGCCATCAGCATGTTCAATCATTTTTTGTATTACAGGGAAACTTGCATGTCCCAATTTTCTATGCAACATGTGTGCACATTCATCATGAATTGGTTTGCCTATATTGGGTCTTTTGTTATTGTGTGTATCACTAGTGGGTGTGTCTTTGTGATTACAGTGTGTATTGGGTTCTTCATTGTCATTGTTGTTACTATGTTCACTGTCTATGTTGATGTCGTCATCAGTGTTTGTATTAATGTTATGCAACCATTTATCTTCTGTTACAAGGAAGGGTAGGCCCCCTTCGATAACTACACTATTCAATTTAGTCCCATCCTTTTCTAGTATTGCTTTTCCCCCAGAGAAGATTATATTTATGTTGGAATCTTGGCTTAATTTCACTGCACTAAGTATGTTATGTGATATTTCTGGTATCAACAATACTCCCTCTACTTTACCTAAACCAGGTATATTTACATCTCCTTTCCCTATGACTTGAACATTTTCTTGATTGGCTACTCTTATCATAAATTTATCATTTGTGAATGAAGACAGTATTTTCTTGTTATTTGTTGTATGATTAGTCGCCCCTGAATCTATGAGCCAAGTATTGTTTTTTGATTTTTGTGTGATGACATCGTTATGTTTATCTAATCCATTTAATGATCCTGATTTTCTGTCCCTTGAATTATCTCTATCCTTTCTGCGTTCTCTGTAGTTTGGGGAGTCTCTATATCTGTATCTATCAATAGATGATTGCCTGTCTTGATATCTACCCCTATAATCACCTTTTTGTCTTTCCCTATGAAACATGGGGCAATCTCCCTTAGAGTGTTTTCTGGATCCACAATTGTAACATTCAATTGTTTTTTGGTGATTCTCTTGGAAGGTTACCCCTTTTGCTGTCTGTGTTCTGTGTATGCATTGTATCTACTTTTCCTCAAATTATCTTCAGCTATTAACTTATTTGACAGACTTTCTATGGATAAGTATCCTAGATTGATTGAGTCTAAGTGTGATATGTAGTTATCCCATGATGAATCTAATGAGTTAAGGATAACGCTTTTCATTGTCTGTTCTGATATTATTTCTCCTCTTAAATGTAATTCTGCTCTGGTTTTGTTTAAGGATATTAAATGTTCACTTATGGTGGTTCCAGATCTTAATTTGGCTGAAAAGAAATCTTTAGACATTCTAGTGGTTGTTGCTACACTTTCACTATGAAACAATTTAAACATGCATTGGATTATTTCTGAAACAGTAAGATTATGCTTAATACTGTAGTACATGGCAGGTGATATGCTAGAAATTATTAAATAGAATGCTCTGTGATGCAGGCAGTCTATTTTTAGAGTCCAAGGTCTTTTGGGAGGATTGGTTATAAAAAATAATAAATTTTCTTTCATAAAGACAACCTGAATTTGTTGACACCATTCCTGTAAATTGATGCCATCAATTCTAAGTTTTGGGAAATCACTAGGTAGATTCCCAATATTACTATTTCCACTACTTACAACTGTGGGTAGTCCATGGTCCTGTAGATGTTGAAAATTGCAGAATGGTGTGGGTATTCTGCTGATGAGCTTGAAAGGTTCTCCTTCTTCATAAAGTTCATTGTAGTTCTCTGTGTTCATCTGCGCATGCGCGTTGGTCATTTCTTTGCTGAAGCCGCTGGGAGAGGTTCTCTTTGCTGTAGCTCCCTCGTAGTGCTCTCCTTCTGATGATTCGGTCTCCGGCTCGATCTTGGGTGTTCTGCTGGCAGCTGTGGTTCGTCTCTTTTCTTTGGAGCTTTCTTGCTTGGAGTATTTGGTTATTTGGATAGTTTGTGGTGTGGGGGAAATTTCGCAGGGCCCTCTGGGTTCAGGCGTCGTCATCATCGTTGTCCGGATCGAGTCGTGCAGGCTTTGAGGTCTCTGTTTATTTCTTCGTCTCTTTTGTATTTTTGCATTATTGGCTTTTATCGATTCTTTTGAAATTGTTAGACTTGTGCCAAACGTTTTAAATAGTTTTCTCATGGGTGTTTCGATTTCTTGTTCGGTGGATGATTCTTCTGTATCTGTTTCTGACTCTTCAGAAGAATAAATATATTTTTTGCTATTTTTTGTGTTTTTTCGCGCCAGAGTTTTTGAATGGTGCATTCTGATTGGTTCAGCCGTGTTCATTTCTGTGGCCGGTTGAAGAAAAGATGGCTGCCTTTCAAAATTTTGAGCGGGACCTCTGGTCTTGCTTCTGGTTATTTTTTCTTTCGTTGTAGGTTCGCTCACCATTTTTGTATTTTCAGGTTTGGCTTTTTCAATGTCTTTTTCTCTCGCTGCTCCGTTTTCTTCCAAGAAGCCTCGGAGTTCCGCGATGAGTTTGTGGTCATCTTTTTGACTTTTTATTAGCCTCAGTATCTCCGATCTGAGGTCTTTGTCTTTTATTTTGTTCTCTTCTTGGTTGTCGGTTTCATCTGCTGTTTCTTCGATGTCTGTGGTGTTATCTTCAGATTCTTTGATTGTTGTATTTATTGGTTCGTCGATCATTTCTTGATCTGTTTTTGTTTCTTTATCATTTGCCCTGGTATTGGGTCTTTCTTTTTTATTCTTGAGGTTTTCTTTCTTAGGCATGTTGGATTTTATTGAGTCAGTTCAACCATCCTCTGCTACCAATTTGTTACAATATTTTGAGGATCAGACTCAATGATGAATTCAGAAGCAATTTCTTCAGTTAAAGAAGTGTTTATTCATAATAGGCATTCTGCTTATTCTTGTCAGATTTACAGTGAGAAGCAAGCATGAGGTAAAAGCACTCTCTATTTATATCAAAGGGGAGGAGTCAAGGAAGGGGGTGATTACACATGAATACATTAAAGGAGGAGGAATAAATTAACCCTTTATATCCTGTACATATATACATATCTCTTGTTATAGAATAAGGCATTTACTTATGACAGTTAGATAGATGGATTGAAGAGACTGGAGACAGGCTTCAGACAACAGCTCTTTATTCAGCAATTATTTACAATCCAGCAGCAGCCTCTCAGACAGCTGGCCCTTTTATAGGGAGCTGTCAGGGAACCCAACCAATTACATTCAAGCATTCTTCCCACTCAAATAGTGGACCAGAGGGAAAACTATCCTGTCAATATCTAACAATGAGGTTTCAACGAGCCTAGATTCTTCTGTGAGTTTGGTGTCTGTCTTGTGGTTCCTGGCAGTTAACTTATGAGTCGACCTCAATCCTATGTTCTCCTCACAAGGAGTAGCTGTCTGGGACACAGTGGGCAATCTCTTTATCTCTCCTTTTTCTAAGAAGCCCAGCCATCGTCTCTCTCCCACCCTCCACCCATCCCATGTTGTCTCAACTCTCTAGGAATCATCATAATGAGCCTTTGTCTTCATCCAGAAGAACCCAATTTTTTCATTGGAATCTCACATACAGATGGAAAACAGTATTGTGGAACTTTCCACCCCTTTTATTTTTGCTGGTGAGAAGTTTTCAAAATATACTATGGATGCATTTGGAACATGGCAGTTAAGGAGTTTGCCTGTTTCCAGAACGTAATGCTGGGAACATCACTAGTTAAAAATTTTCAAGTTCCACAAATCCTCTATAACAGGGGTGTCAAAGTCAAGGCCCGTGGGGTGCTTAAATCTGGCCCATGGGGCCACCCTGAAATCAGCAAAGGACCAGCCCGTGGTGCCTCTGCCAGTGAAAAGGGAACTTGGGGGGTTGCGCACAGCCCTGAGCTCCATTTTCAATGGCAGAAGACTGCAGGAGACCATCCAGGCCATAAACAGGGCCCGGGGATGCAGATGGTCCCCTGAGTCCTGTTTTCACTGGCAGAGTGTTGCAGGAGGCTGTCCAGGCTGAAAACATGCCCCGGGGGAGAGGGGCACATGCACCCCCTGCGCTCTGGGGACTGGCAGAGGACTGGCAAAACAAACTAAAAACAAAACAAAAGGAGAAATGTTTCCCCTTTTGCATTTGAGCATCTAAGAAGGGATAGGAAGGGAGACAGGGAAAGAGGAAAGACAAAAAAAAAAAAGATGGGAAGAGAACAAGGAAGGGAAAAAAGGAAAAAGGAGAAGGAATGTCAGAGTTTCTTGCAAAAATCAAATCCAGAAGCACACACAGATAACTGATTCAGCTGGATTCATTAACTTCTTTATATACATAATAATAGATGAAGTATTTACAATACCAAGATAGATTCTTCGTCAATGTAGTAGCAGTTACAACACAAGGCAGGAGAGAACAGTTAGTTTCATTTCAGCAGAGCAGACAGCATGCACAGGCTGCTTAGTTTCAGTTTCAATTCTCTACACAGAATTAGAAGCTGCAGACTAAGACACCCTCTGGCTCCAGCCTGTCTCAGCTCCCAATGGGCTGACTTAGTTGCTATGCCTATTCATTGGCTGATCTATTCCAGTTTATGAATATTCATACTCTGACAAGGAAGAAGGAAGGAAGGAAGGAAATAAGGAAGGAAGGTGTTGTGGTCCACCAGTGGCCTGCGGAGCTGGCAGCAGAGTCGGACTGCGAGGAGGTTGGGGAGGAACATGGGCCAGTCCTGGAGTCTGGGGAAGGCTCGGAGAAGGGCTCTGCCTCAGAGGCGGAGAGGGGGCCAGGGCCATCTGGGAGTTATGTGCTGCCTCCGGAGCCTTCAGAGTCAGACATCAGGGAGGCAGAGGAACAGGGAGAGCCTGTTCCCAGTGTGCATATACGCAGAGCTGCCAGAAGGCAAGAACAGTTAAAACGAAAGGGATGACTCGGGAGTAGGGCTTGGAGATGATTGACCCCTCCCATAAGACATAAATAAGGAGCAAAGGCATGTGAGTCTTTGCAACAAGCAACTTTGTTCGTTCTGGTTGGTTTAAATTCTGAAGCTTCATTTGACTCTGTGCTCCGTGTGGTCTTGCAAAGCTAATTGCCAATTAGATCTTTGGCAGCATGTCAAGGGAGATAAAGGTGGGTGCTTATCAGCCTTATCCTGAAGGACGTCGCAGACTTCTGTCAGAATCTTTACAAACTTTTTGTGACTCATTACGGGCTGTGAATGAACATCATTCACAGCCATTGAAATAAAAAGAGGGTTTTTGGGACTAATTGTGTGCTTCTTACTGTCTCAGGAAGCCTAGGTCAGAACAGTAGGGAGGAAATTCCTGCCTTAGCACTCAGCCACCAGCAAGGCAGCTTGGCTTGTCCCCTCCTGCTGACCTCTCCTGGTGGTCTCCCATTCTATTGCTGAGGATGCTTTGGTTACAAATCTGGGTCTCCTTGCGTGGAGAGGGATTGGGCTTCCCTCTGACCCACACACTTCCCTCTGACCCACACACCATGAGCAACCCGACTCAGGAGAGGAAGAACAGCAACAGCCTTGAGGAGTTAAGCGCAGCCAGGCACCCCCTTGTGCTGGGCTGGGCTGTGGGGTCCCGGTGCCCTGGGAGCTCAAGGGCCAAGCTGGGCTCTTGCCATCTGCTACCTAAGGCTCTGGACAGACTGCGCTGCCATCCAGGGGTCCGCATGGCTTGAGAGGGACTGTGAGGCTCCTCTGGAGCACAGGAGTTTGGCGCTCTCTCTGGTCTTGCCTTCCTCTGCTGGAGACAATGGATTTCCCCAGCCCTTCCCGGGCCACCACAGGTGCCCCCGACATGAGTGATATTGTGCTACACGCCTACCCCAGCCACTCCACCCAGCCCCCTGAGGTCAAACACAGCCCTGATGCGGCTCTCAAGGAAATCAAGTTTCATGTTCTATAGTTCTCCTCTTCAAGTAGAATTTTACCTACTAATCCTGCTATTTTTATTTTTTGGGGAGCCTGTGGGCATATTTCTAAACCAAGCACTGCAGCTACCCATCAAGCAAGACTTAATAACTCTAAGCAGCAAAGATATGACAACTAGATTGCAAGATAGAATTACTGTATTCAACATCTGGAACTCATGGATGAGGGGAGAGAAACATTCTTAGAGATAAAAATAATGCCAAAGGCTAATCCTTTACTTTGTAGCATCCTAATTCCCCAACTGCTCCGACCCCAACTTTGTTATATTAGATTTTTTGTTAATGTAAATGTCTAGTCATGAACTAATTTATTAAATACCAACAAATGTAATGGTAAGCATACTGATATCCATAGAGACTAAGCTGAGGACCTGAGGCCTAATATTATATTGATTTTGATATAGTATTGTAATTGAATTGTGCTGTGGACTTTGATGCTGATTTTCAAAGAAAAGGAAGATTTAAACCTCAGACTGAATTACCTATTAGCAAAAAAATCCCAATGGGCTGAATTCTTCATAGTTCTCTTCCTTATTTTAAATTCATCCCTGTATTGTGTGCTATATCTTGATGTCACTATGTTGTGCAGTTTTCTGTTCTTTGTAGCAGCAGTGAATCATGTATTTCTCAAAATAAAATATCTGCTAAAATATATATCATATAATGATACCATATTTTTATACACTAAACTGTCCTACACGTTGCATTAGGGCAGGGGTGTCAAACTCAAATTTCATTGAGGGCCACATCAGGGCAATGATTGACCTTGTGGGCCGGCCGGGCGTGCCGACTGGGTGGGCATGGCCAGCTTGATGCCACTCCCCAAACTGCTGGCATGTTTTCTCTTCGCATAGGGTAGATTGGGCTGAAGCCATGCTGGCCCGATGTTTCCTCTTCGCATTCGGTAGACAGGGCCAAAGCCGTGCTGGTCTGATGTTTCCTCTTCTCACTGGCTTGACCGGACTAAAGCCACGCTGGCCCGATGTTTCCTCTTCGCATTGGATAGACTAGGCCGAAGCAATGCAGGTAGATCGGGCTGAAGTGACGCGGGTAGACCAGGCCGAAGCAATGTGGGTAGACCGGGCTGAAGCAATGTGGGCTGGCCTCTTACATTTTCCAGGACGGCCCCACAGGCCAAGTCCAACCACATCGCGGGCCGCATCTGGCCCGCGGGCCTTCTGTTTGACATCTCTGCACTAGAGCAGAGATAGAATATAATTGCAACTCTCAGGCCAAGACAAAATTTTAGAAGCTTTGCATATACAGGTAGTCCTCGAATTACAACCATAATTGAGCCCAAAATTTCTGTTGAAAAATTAATTAAATGAATTTTGTCCCATTTTTTGACCTTTCTTGTCTGAGTTATTAAATGAATCACTGCATTTGTTCCTTTTGTAAAATGATTGTTAAGTGAATCAGGTTTCCCCATTGACTTTGCTTGTCAGAAGATTGCTAAAGGGGATCGTATGACCCCGGGGCACTGCAAATAAATATAAGTCAGTTGCCAAGTGTCCAAATTTTGATCATGTGACCATGGTAATGCTACAACAGTTGTAAGTGTGAAAAACAGTCATAAATAACTTTTTTCAATGTTGTAGCTTTGAACAGTAATTAAATGAACTGTTGTAGGTTGAGGACTACTTGTAGTCTATGTTATTTTTCTTTATGTGAGGCTTCTTTTTACTGCCATAGTATAAGAAAGATTGACACTGTGATAATGTATGGAATAGTGCTTTGTCCAAAGAAAAAAATATTGGCATCATTTAAAGAACGGATTTTGTAAATGTCACGATCCTGTCACTGTTTTGCATATTGAAATTATAATTATGGTAACTTAGATTCCAGTTAAAAATAAACACTATATAAACATGTTTTATTCTCAGGCAACATTATCTTCTAAAATCTTTGCTGATTAATTATTTTTTCATAAACATTCTGCCACTATGTTTCTCAGTCAATGTAAAGGTTGATAACATTCATAAAGTTTTCATTTTTGTGAAACAATGATATATGGTTACGAGACTTGTTAGCATAATTCTTTCCTCTACCTTTGTTGTTTGGGCTCACAATACAGTTTTAATTCACTTAAACATATTTCTTTATTTAAGAAATGTATGTTCAGATGAATACCGTAGGTTTTAAAAATTAATAAAAATTATATAAAATTTTGTTCTGTATAAAAAAGACTTTGCTTTCTTAAATAAATTTTTCATGGGTATAGACATCTGTGAATGCGTCTATAAATAACTATTAAGTACACACTAAAATCCCTTAACTGATCTTGTTATATGAACCAAAATGCTTTGGAGAATCATCATTCCTGAAGGTTATAATTAGGACACTACCCAAAATATATCAAACCAAGATGAAAAAAAGTTATGGTTATGAATAATTGTGAGAATTTCTATTTATAATCAGTATCTATGGATTAGTTGGTTTTCAATAAGGGAAGCTTCTGACAATGATTGGCTAAGCAACTTGTAATAAGAGTACAGGTTACAGAGCACTTTTAGAAGCTTTTGATTCAACTTGCTCTGACCTTTGAGAAAAACATGGTCCAGGAAAGCTGGGTACCATTATTGAGAAGACAATAGAACAATAGAAGCAACATTTTTAAACAAAAATATATTATGTTGCAAAATTGGATTGGCGAAGAAAATTTTATGGAATACCCAAGAAAAATGGATATTCATGATCAAGTGGTACATGAAATAAAGTTGAAACTTTAATTTGAAATTTAGTCCAGCCTCCCTCAGAAATTTTAATTTTAACCTAGCCAGTAGGGGGTTTCAAAGGCATGAGTGGTAAAACAAATGATAAAAACATTAAAAAAAGAATTTCAATGAAAATGGATTAAAGAAAAACATGAGTCATTAGTATGAAAGAATAAATTGAAGTAGCTTGGTCACATAGAGAAAAAAATAGGATAGACTTGTGATATAATTGTGAGAAATAATTATACTTCTTTGGCTCAAATTTGGTTTAATTTTTCATGAAACTGTACCTATATAACAGTATAGAATTGAGCAAGAAGAAGAAACTGTGGATCCAGAAAAGCATCAGACTAAGCCAACACATGAAATACAAAGCTAGAGGGCAGGTCAAAGAATTGTGTCTATTAGATCTGTGATAGGATTTCCAGAAGAAGTATAGCTATTGTTTCACAAGGAGCAGTTAAGTCTGAGACGAGCAAATGAATATACTCATTTTGTTAATAAGTATAGTTTCTGAGGACTAGAATTTCCAACTATTTCCAGTTACCATAAATATATGTTAAATCAAATTAGATGTCTAGCAGATGTACCCTGAATTAACCATGCATGTTTCAATGCTCCCAAGAACTTTGGGGATATTACAGGGTGGTAGAAAATAGCAGTTCTATTATTTTTTAAAAGTCAGTTCAGGGTTTATATTGATTAAAATATTTTTCTAGAATTATTGTTCTAGTCTTGATGCATCATTAAATACCACGTAGGTTTTAGTTTTTGAGGGCTTAGAAAGCATATATAATTAGGAAGCAATTCCAACATTCTTGTGATCTGTGGTAACGGCACAGATCTTTCATTGTGAAAATACAAAATACAGTGCATTGACTCACAACTGGTTACTTAGCGACCATTCAAAGTTATGACAGATGTCCCCAAGGCTACTTATAACCTAGATTTGGAGTTTTGGTGACTGCCCCATCACAGTAACATGATTTTATTTTGGGTGCCTGGCAATAGGCCCACATTTACTGCCACTTGCAGTGTCTCATGGTCATGGGACAGCAATTTACAACATTTTTGTCTGAAACCTGCATTTACTTCCTGTTTCTGGAAAAAATATCCTTTGCAGACCAAGGATTTGCTTATGACCACATTGTTCACTTAACAACTGTGTTGTTCACTTTATGATCAAGTATTCTCTTAATGACTGCCTCAAAAAGATCATAAAATTG
Source organism: Arizona elegans (assembly GCA_022577455.1). NCBI lineage: Eukaryota > Metazoa > Chordata > Lepidosauria > Squamata > Colubridae > Arizona > Arizona elegans. The sequence continues at coordinate 79,499,610 of JAKOOJ010000004.1, read as the reverse complement.
AGCATAGTCATGTGGTGACCAGCTCTATTGCATATTACAGGTAGTTCTTGTCTTATTACCATAACCAGCATGATTTATGGCCGTAATTCTGGACTTAGTTATGGTAATAAGACAAGAACTACCTGTAATATGCAACAGAGCTGCAATAAAATGCAAAATAACCCATTACTAGATGACAAAGCAATAAGATAAAATTAACCCTAATCACTTATTTGTCAGAATATTCATGACTGGAAAGACTTAATAACAAGGTCAGCTAATGAATAAGCATAGCATCCGATCAGCCAATAGGAGCTGAATTGGAAACTGAAACTGGAAGGAGCCTGGGCATGGCTCTGCAGATCTGGATGTGTGCTGAGAATAAAACAAGTCTGGTCTTGTCTGCTCTGAACTCTGAACTGAAAAGCAATCTCTCCTCTCTACCACACTGGAAGAATCTGCTGTTGGTATTGTAAATTTACTTCATGTATTATTGTGTATATAAAAAAGTTAATGAAACCTGCTGAATCAGTTTACCTGTGTGTGCTTTCTGGATTTGATTTTGCAACAAACTCTGACATTAATGCCCATCTGACTACAGAACAATGCTTATATGTTTGAAGATGTCTTTATCCAATAACAGAAGCTCATCAGAAACTGACTAGGTAGAGCCACTTTGAAATGCCACCAATGAGTCCCTCCTTCTGGAGTTCCTGGCATAGGTTTTCAGATATTTGTCAGGTAGAAGATTATTTTAAAGCCCAGGCAGTCTAGTATATTTAGAAATGCCTACTTTTTGAGATGATCCTAGGTGGGAAAATATTACACAAAAATACTTATACAGAAATTGGGTTGCATGTGTGAGTGACTGGGTGATAGAGGAGGGTTAGTCAAACTCTTTCAATAATTTTGAAAGAATCCAGCCTTAAAAGTCATTCTTGTAAGTAATAGTAATCAACCTTACTATTAGAACATACATATATTCTCCCCGTAAAGGTACAGTGTTTGTTTTCTTTCCTTTTTGTAGGCTTTATGTGTATTTCTCTTTAGCCAGGTTCTTCCTACGTAAACAGGGAGGATACATGGGATGAGAGCGTAGCTAACTGATGAGGACTTATAAGTCCGAAATAGATCTATCTTAATCTCCTTAGTCTCCCAATGGGCAGCAGAGTCTTTGCTGGCTACCAGAAAAAAAAGCCTAGAAACTAGTGGATTGTGATTTCACTGAACTAGGGCTGCATAAAAATCTTGGTTTACATAGGAAGAACCTGGCTAAAGAGAAATACATACATACATACATACATACATACATACATACATACATACGCAAGTTTTGGTGTATTCGGGTCTTTTCCCGTGTAAGATTGAGAGTATCTTGGTGACGTTTCGACGAGGTCCCATTCGTCATCTTCAGGCTGGTGCCTTCGGCTTTGGCCTGTGCGAGCAAAGAGTGATCAGAGCTGCTGTCTCTATAAATACTGGTGGGGAGGTGTGGGGTGCTGGCTTTGTTGCTGTGAGCAGATTGGTTGCCTTGTTGTTACATCTTGATTGGTTGATGGAGTTGATGTTTGCAGATTAGTCGGCTGTTTCGTAACATCCAGTGTGGGTGAGGTCCTTGATGTGTGCCCATTAGTCTTTTATGTTTTAACAATCTGGGTAATGGGCTGTGTGTTAACATCCTGAGTTCTAGTGTTGTGATATCCTGAGTTTTTTGATGTAATGTCCTGAGCAGATGGCTGTGATGCCACATTCCGGGCTTTGGTTTGGCTCCGAGTTTGAGGTCTTGCCATGTGTTCATGGCGTGTGTCAGTTTGCTTTGTGTGGGGATCGGAGGAGGGTGCAGCAGCTGGTGATGCCGCCGTGGTCTGGCTTCTGGATGGTGGTTGTATTTCGTCTGTGGGATGGGTTTGGGTTTGAATCTGGTGAGGATGATTGGTGGTGGTGTCATGTGTTATCTTGGGTCCGGTGTTAATCTTCGTGGCTGGGACTCTTCTGTTGACTAGGGCTAGTTTCCAGATGTCCGGTAGGCGGGAGGTATCGTTGTGTTTATTCATGTTATGGGGGTGTTTCTCTATTTCAATGGCTTCCATGATTATTCTCTTGTTGAAGTGTTCAGTTTTGGAGATTAATTTGGTTCCTTCAAAGTCAATTTCGTGTTCTGTTGTTTTAAGGTGCTAGAAAAGGGAGGAAGTTTTTTCTTCTTTTCTGATTAGAAAAGAATCAGAATGCGTTCTTGTGTTCTGCAATGCATGCATTTATTTTCCTATTAGTTTGTCCAATGTATGTGGCTGGGCAGATTTTGCATGGTATTTCATAGACTCCTTGGTTTTCCAGCTGGATCTTGTCTTTGGGGTTTCTTAAGATGTTGGCTATTTTTTGGTCAGTGCAGAAGGCTGTCTTGATATTGTGTTTGTGGAGAATTTTGCTGATTTTATCTGTGTGCCTTTGATGTAAGGGAGGAGGGCAATGCTGTTGTCCTGTTCTATGTCTTGGTTCTTGGGGAGTGTCTCCCTTTGGATTAGGTTGGTGATTGTGTTTCTTTGGAATCCGTTAGAGATTAATAAGTTTGTGAGAGTGTGTAATTCAGTTTTTAGGTGGTCTTTGTCGGCTAGGTGTTTGGTTCTGGAGATGAGAATCTTGGCTACGATGTTGTGCAGGGTGGTGATGTGATTGTGCGTTTAAGTAGTGATTGGTGTGTGTTTTTTTCCGGTAGATGGTGTGTCCTAGGGAGCCGTTGATTTTTTTGTAGATTAGGACATCCAGAAAGGGGAGTTGGTTGTTAGCTTCAGAAGCCAGACCACGGCGGCATCACCAGCTGCAGCACCTCCCTCCGATCCCCACATAAAGCAAACTGACACATGCCATGAACACATGGCAAGACCTCAAACTCGGAGCCAAACCAAAGCCAGGGATGTGGCATCACACCATCTGCTCAGGACATTACATCAAAAAACTCAGGATACCACAACACTAGAACTCAGGATGTTAACACACAGCCCATTACCCAGGTTGTTAAAACACAAAAGACTATGGGCACACATCAAGGACCTCACCCACACAGGATGTTACGAAACAGCTGACTAATCTGCAAACATCAACTCATCAAGATGTAACAACACAGGCAACCAACCTGCTCACAGCAACAAAGCCAGCACCCCACACCTTCCCACCAGTATTTATAGAGAGACGGCAGCTCCGATCACACTTTCCTCGCACAAGCATGAAGCCGAAGACAGCCTGAATATGACAAGTGGGACCTCGTTGAAACGTCGAAAAAATAACACCTTTTCAGTACTATTAAAGAAACTCATTGTCCTCTTAAATGTTACAAAAATCCATTCAATTTTTTATTCAATTCATTTTCGGTCATCAAATGCAGAAATAATCATTTCACTTTTTTTCATTTCACTTTTAGCAAAAAGTCACTTGTGGTTGTTGTAATAGTCAGAATGTAACTAGCATGAAGACAGAACTTAAAAAAAGAGACAGACCAAGATATTAGGTTAGTCAATTGTAATTGTTGCAAAGAAAACACTTAATAATGTAAGCCCATGTATCATTCTTTCACTTCTGGGAATGTGGACCAAAGTCATTATAGTTTGTTAAAATATTATAGAATGTTACACAAATTTAATATGAAAAATAGCAGCTAATCTAAGCTTTTTTATAAATTTTCTAAGAATGACAAAATATATGTTATACATTTTTCTCCTATACTAATACAAAACATTGGGAAGGAAAAAAGTTTTGTGACCTTTGCAATAGAAATAAAACATAGCTGAACTTAATTCTAAACATATACAGTATATTTAATTGAAAGTTTAAAGTCAGTGATTTTAATGGCTTTTGCATAGAATACTTTTTGTATCATTCTTAAACAAATACCATCAAAACAGTGGGTTTATTCCCACCTCCTTTTTGATTTCTGATTTCTATGAATGCATAGTAATTCATAATAATTCATAATAATCCGTGATTATTAATATCTGACCTCGTGGACTGGCTGATTTGTTGTTATCTTACCCCAGCCGGATGACGATGAAGACTGGATTAGGCAAACAGATGCTAAAGGAACTGTTGCCGCTTGCCACCAGGAGGGACAGATCAACTATTATCGTCTAGGCCAGCCACCGTGAGAGGGTGGCTGGGATACTGACCTTCCGATTGTGATGTGTGGACACAGGCTCCCTTCCACTGCTGTGAGAGAACAGTGGATTTCAGTTCTACCGGTTTCTGGAGATCTACTGTTTCAGTCTTTTGGACTATCTGATTAGGCCCCCAGCCAGTTCTCATCTCCATCCTGGTTTTTTGCTTGATGTATACGGCAGCCGACCTTCTGGCGATGTGAGACTCCCCCCTCTCGCAGGCCTAGCCCTCCACGCTAGGGCCTACCTTGATGATGGATTTTGGAATCCCGAGAGGTGGCATGTTGCAAAGAGGGGGTTGAGGGATTTTTTAATTTTGCTTTTAACTATAGTTTTAAGGGGTTCTGGGGAGGGGGATAGAGTTGTAGGTTTGGGGGACAACCCACTGAGGGGGAGGCCTGGTCCGACAGTGGGCTACGTTATGGGGGGGTGCGGGGCTCAGAGTCAATGAGGGGGTTAGAGTCCATACTGACGAGGGCGATATCATCAGTACTGTAAGTGGGCAGGGCAGATATGGCGGGAGCAGGGGGCCATATCCGGTTATGGAGGTGCATGCCCACTGTCTCCAAGCGGTAGCGCGCTCCGGCCCCCAATGCTCCTCTCGTTCTCCGGGTTGCGCAGATCCTCAGGGCCCGGGCCTCCGCCAGGTCCGTAGTAAATAAAGCCCCCCTCATTTGTGATCTTGTTCAAGAGGGGGGATTGGACCTGGCGGGTATTACAGAGACCTGGTTGGGCCAAGAGGGGGGGTTCCACTTGTTGAAATGTGCCCACCAGGTTTCCGAGCATTCCATCAGCCGAGGTCTCAGGGGAGGGGCGGGGGGGGTAGCGGTTGTTATAAAGTATGGTCTTGGTCCGAAGGAGGCGACTGTGCCTCAGATAGCTGGATGTGAGTCCCTCTTTGTGAAGTGGGGTCATGGGGTGCAGATGGGCTTGCTGATCACGTACCTGGCTCCCTGCCACATGGAGGCAGTCCTGCCTGAACAGCTCAACATGATAGCCGGGTGGCGGTTGATACCCCCAGACTTATGGTTATGGGGGATTTCAACCTGCCATCCATCAGTGAAACGTCTGAGGCAGCTCGGGAGTTCATGACTTCCATGACAGCCATGGACCTGACTTAGTTAGTTCATGGCCCTACTCACATGGGGGGACCCACTCTGGACTTGGTTTTCATCTCTGGCCAGTGGCTGAATGTTTTAGATATAGGGGATATAGTGATTAAGCCCTTGTCATGGTCAGACCATTCGCTCATTCAACTTGACCTTCAAACCACTACACCCCACCGCAGGGAGGCGGAACCGACCAGATGGTTCCGTCCCAGGCGCCTGATGGATCCTGATAGGTTCCTGACAGAGCTTGGGCCATTCCCTGCGGTTCTGACTGACGACCCGGCTGAAGACCTGGTGGCCGCCTGGGATAGGGCGGCCGCTGGAGCTTTGGACCGTGTCGTGCCTTTGCGACCTCTGACCCGGTGCCGATCTCACTTAGCCCCCTGGTTCTCCAAGGAACTGAGGGAGATGAAGCCCTGGAAAAGATGCCTGGAGAACAGTTGGAGGGCTAGCCTTTCTGAATTCGACCGAACACTGGTAAGGTCTCATATTAAGACCTACCTAGTGGTGATAAAAACGGCAAAGTTTAATTATTTTTCCGTTTTTATTGCATCTGCAGATAAACCGCCCGGCCGCCCTGCTTAGGGTGACCCGCTCTCTGCTTCATCTGGGAGCGCGGGAGGACCTCTTGGAGGGCAGGGCTGAGGATTTTGTGCAGTATCTGCATGACAAAGTCGCTTAAATTCGGGAAGGCTTGGACTCTGACTGGGTAGATGCAGGCGGGGTGATGGAGACAGGTCTTGAGAGTGTTGTCTGGGAGGAGTTTGGCACGGTGACCCCTGAAGACGTGGACAGGATTCTGGGTAGACTTAGCACGGCCACATATTTATTGGACCCATGTCCCTCCTGGTTGGTGCTGGCTTCCCGGGAGGTTACACGAGGCTGGCTCCAAAGGATTGTCAACGCTTCTTTGAGAGAGGGTTACTTTCCCGCCACCTTGAAAGAGGCAGTGGTGAGGCCCCTACTCAAGAAGCCCTCCTTGGACCCGGCTGTTTTAGCAAATTATCGTCCAGTCTCCAACTTCGTGGCGAAGGTTGTTGAGAGTGTGGTGGCGCGACAGTTCCCCCAGTATCTGGATGAAGCGGTCTATCTCGATCTGTTCCAGTTGGGCTTCAGATCTAGGCATAGCATGGAAATGGCATTGGTCGCATTGGTTGATGATCTCTGGAGGGCTCGGGACAGGGGTTGTTCCTCTGTCCTGGTCCTATTAGATCTCTCAGCAGCTTTTGATACCATCGACCATGGTATCATGCTGCGCCAGTTGGAGGGGTTAGAGGTGGGGGGCACCGTGCTACGGTGGTTCTCCTCATTCCTCTCTGACCAGTCGCAGTTTGTGTTGACGGGGGGGCCAGAGGTTGACCCCGAGGCGCCTTGTATGTGGGGTGCCACAGGGGTCGGTCCTCTCGCCCCTTCTATTCAACATTTATGTGAAGCCACTGAGTGAGATCATCCATGGTTTCGGGGTGAAGTACCATCAGTATGCTGATGACACTCAGCTGTACATCACCACCCCGGACCACCCCATTGATGCCCTTGATGTGATGTACCGGTGTCTGGAAGTCATACGGATCTGGATGGGAAGAAACAGACTCAGGCTCAACTCATCCAAGACCGAGTGGCTGTGGCTCCCGGTGTACCGATATAGTCGGTGCCATCTCTGACTATTGGGGGCAAGTCGCTGGCCCCCACAGAGAGGGCTCGCAACTTGGGTGTCCTCCTGGATGCATGGCTGTCTTTAGAAGAACATGTGACAGCCGTGGCCAAAGGGGCTTTCTATCAGGTTTGCCTGATTTGCCAGTTGCGTCCTTTTCTGGATCGGGACTCTTTGCGCACGATCACTCATGCTCTCGTCACTTCCCGTCTGGACTACTGTAACGCTGTCTAAATGGGGCTCCCCTTGAAGAGCACCCAGAGGCTCCAACTGGTCCAGAATGTGGCCGCGCGGGTGATTATTGGAGCATTATGGCGCTCCCATGTAACACCTCTCCTGTGTGAGCTGCACTGGCTCCCAGTAGTCCTCTGGGTGTGATTCAAGGTGTTGGTGACCACCTTTAGAGTGCTCCATGGCTTAGGACCTAGATACTTACGAGACCATCTTCTGCCACTGAGAGCCTCCCACCGGCCAGTACGCTCCCACAGAGAGAGGCTTCTTCGGGTGCCGTCGGCCAAACAATGTCGACTGGCGGCCCCAGGGGGAGAGCTTTCTCTGTGAGAGCACCTGCCCTCTGGAACAAGCTCCCCTTGGAGATACGGATGATTCCGGATCTACGTACTTTCTGTCGGGCCCTCAAAACTTTTTTATTTCATCAAACCGGGCTGGCCTAACTCTCCAATGGTGTATTTTAATTTGAATTTTAAATGGGGGATTTTAACTGTCGGGCCAAATTGCTTAATATATTTTTTAATTGTTCTTAAATTTTGTATTCTATGTTTTTTATCTATGGCTGTTCACCACACTGAGTCGTTCAGGAGAAGGCGGTATATAAATTTAAATATTAAATTAAATTAAATATTAAATTCAATGAATCTTAACTTGCTCATAGAAAAAAATAGATTCTATAGGAATTGTGTCATTTTTTTTACAACTGAACATGAGAGTTTATTCATGTTGTGCATAGAATAAAGAGCTTGTATTATGATCAGCTGCCTTTACTGCTAAGCTAATAGGCAATAAAATAGAACATAATACAATATGAACAAATTGGAATATTTAAAACTCCCCAGAGATATTAATCCTGATGCATGAGGGCATTCTTGGGAAATTCCCAAGATGACCTCATATTGAAGCAACAGAAAACCAGTCTGAACTGCTGAGCCCCTGAGTAGTATGTATAGTTGGCATTTATCCAGTAACAAGCTTCAAAGCTGACTTCATTTAAATGTGTATCATAATATAAACACCTTGTTCTATATGAAATTGTAATAAAGCTGATCTGAGTTGAATCTGAGTATATTTCAAGATGTACACCTTTCCTGTGCAAAAGTAAGATCTTTTATACTGTTCACCCCAATTTTCAGAAGAAAATATGATGATAAAACTTGAAAAAGAAATTTTCCAATATAAAAGATACTAGGTAATGGGAGAACTTTGGGAGCCACTTTAAATTAAATAGCTCACACTGTACTTGAGAGCAAATAATTGAAGCTATCTTCTTATAATTTTGGTATTTGGTACAAATTTCTTCACTGACCCTCACATTTTTCTGGTACTACAATGACATCTAGTGAGAGAAAAATGAAATGTTCTTATTTATTTAAACCATCACCAAACTATATTTAATATGAGAGAGCTAAAAATAATATTGGGAAAAAGTTTCAAGCTATGGCTACTACATTCACCTGTCTTTTCTCTGTTGCCATAGCAATGATCCTGAAAAGATATATCCTACTTCACAATTTCTTTGGGTTGTTTTCCAGTGGCCTGATAGATTTCAATTCTGAAATTTGGCATGAAGCGTAATATTAGAATAGGTTTTGTTGCTATGGTGTATAGTCACTGGCAATCTTAGTTGCTGCTCCTATGAATTAGTTCAATCTTTCTTGAAGCAATTTATTTACTTATTTACTCACTTACAAATTTTATATACTGCCCAACTGCAAGAAGACTGCTGGGGATTTTATAATATGGAATAGCAGTAAGGGACAGAACCACAACAGAAAATACTACCTTTTCTTTGCACCCCACCTACAAAGTTAGAAGGCAGAAACTCTGAAAAAAAGACCAGACAATTCAGTTCCACTCAAAGGGTATCATTTTGGAGGTAATTAGGAGTTACGTCATAAACAACTTTACAGGTAAAAGCAATCTCTTTTTATTGTTCTGTGATACTGATTGGAAGCCAGAGCAATGAATGTAAAAATAACCATTCTCATGATTATGCTAACACATTATTAGGCAAGCAAGGAACATCTTTTTCATTCCTGTTCCTTTTTGCTTCCATGTTACATTTCTACTAAAGAATATGAAAATATTACATATTCAAAATAACAACCCTCTTAGCAGTGGTGAGTTCTAAAATTTTTTACTACCGGTTTGGTGGGTGTGGCTAGGTGGGGGGCCGTGACTGATTGGGCGTGGCCAATGTGAATCACTCACGCACTCAGTCACATGACCCCCCCCAAGCCACCCTCACCAAAAAGGTGGCTAAATTTTTGGGACTTTTTGAAACTTTTTTTTTGACACTCCAGCCCCATATCCAGGTCGGGATGCAGTGGAGTGGCGATGGTCATCTCAGCTTTCCCTCTGTTGCCCTGCCTGGCCGAAAAGTGCCCCTTCTCACCTCTGACGGGCCTTCCTTGTGGTTGCAGTCAGAGCAACCCACTCCGCCAGCTCAGGGCAGCGGACTCAGCTGCAGCCCAGATGAACCAAGGAACTGCATGGTGCACCCCCTCCCAGCCTTCCCCCATGCCTCCACACCATTTTTGGGCACCCAGCTTACATGCGGCTCCAACGGCGGCAGCTTTGGGAGATGCTGGCGGCATGGAGGTGCGGGTGAAGGCTGGGAGTGGGGTGCAACAAACACTTTCCTGTAAAGAGCAACAGAGAGAAAGAGACGCTGCCCCGGAGAACACGTGGACTGGAGTAGCTGTGTGTCCTCTCCACTAGCTGTTTCTTCCCCTTCGCTAGTGCAGGACAGCGAAATTTAGCAGCCATGAGCTGCGCTTTCCTCCAAGTCTCATCCAGAAGGCTCTGTACAGAGAGAAGCACCTGTTTACCTCTGCTGCCCACAGCGCTTAAAGGAAAGCATGGCTCATGGCTGCTACCGGGCTGCACCAGTCCCTGTCGCGGCTCCAACAGCGGCAGCTTTGGGAGATGCTGGTGGCATGTAGGCGTGGGTGAAGTCTGGGAGGGGGGTGTAACACAGGGGGGCCCCAGTCCACTCCCCTTCACCTCCCCACACTTGTTTACCCATCCCAGAGAGCTTGGGCTATGCCTCCCTCCAATCTAGCCACCTTACTTGCCGGTGTAGCTCCTGAGCGAACTCTTCCGTCCTTGGCTGTTGCGAAAAAGCGGTAGCTCTGGGTGTGCCATGCCCGCTTTGTTCTCTTTGAGAGCTGCTTTGTACCTTGTTTGCAAAACGGCTCACAAAGAGAAAGAAGCGGGCATGGCACAATATGTTCTTTCATCATTTTATTAGTCATTATTTATCCTTCATTATTTCATTATTCAATATTTCAATATATTATTCTAATGCCAATCACAATATTATTTAAACATACAAAATAACTCTATTCATATTCTTGCTTTCATCCAATCTTTATGATTCTAGTATTAATACACGTTTATATTAAAATATGTTCTTTTCATTATTTAATTGCTCAGCGTTTACCAATCACAATATTGTTTAAGCTTGCCTATTCTAATTTCTCCTTATGCCACTATTATAAAAAAGGAAAGAAAATGAAAGAAAAAGAGATTTTTTTTCTTCTTTTCTTTCTTTTTTTTCTATCCGCCTTCTATCCATCATCTCTTGCCTGCATCAACATTTTAATTCTTATTCTTTTTTAACTTGCCTCCCATATTCTTCTCTTAAATATTTGTCTCTGTCTGTATCTGCGTCTACATCCTGTCTAGTCAATCTAAGTGTTTCTCTCATCCCTACCCTTTTCCACTGTCTAGCTTTAAAGTTATCAGCCCCAACCCCTTCCCAAAGTATCTTCCTGCTCCTCCTGTTCTCTTTTCAGATCTCTTAAAATATTTTTCCCCCGGTTTGATTAATCAAACATTATTAATTTTATTAATGACTACTCATTATCTTCTTTCCATTGATTCCTCAATTCTGTTTTCCCCTCTATTTCTTCTGCTAGCTCCTTCCTTTCCTGGGCATGTTATTCATTACTCATTGTCCTTTGTATGCTGTTTTCCAGTTTTTGATCTATACCATCCATTAATTCCATCATCGCCTTATGCTCTTTCTGTATAATATCCTTTATGCTTTGAAACATCAAATCCATCTCGATCAAAGTTCTGCTTGTTTGCTCCTTCTGTTGTATCTTATCTTGTTTTAATAAATTCCATTTTAGTCAATAGCTCAAGAACCATTTAGTCCAACATGAGGTTACTCTTTAAAGTATCCACTGATCATAGTTCTTTATGTTCCATAAATAGTCAGTCAGGTCCATTTATATAGTCCAGGGAGTTATCCAAGCTTCTTTGAATCACCTTTCTAGATTCAGTCATATAGCTTAACATTCAGGGGTCACTTTAATTAAATGTCTTCCTTGTTCTCACATTTAAATCTCCAGTGGTCATACAGTATATGTATATAGTCCAGTAAATATTTTCACAGTCCTTTAAATGGGTATTCCCAGGTTTGTATATTTTCCTTTCATCAGCAGGCAGCGCTCTTAGGTTAATTTTCATTATTACTAAAAATCTGATTTTAATTATTTTAAATTGTAATTAAATTATAAAACCAATGTTAATTTTTAAATCCATAATTCCAATATTTTATTTTAAATTGTCTTCCCAATGTCACGTCTTCCCAATTTGAAAGTCCAATTTTCTGTATTTTTAAAGAAAAAAATGTTTTTTTCCTCTCTTTAATCCTTTCCTTCCAGCCTGGTAATTTTCTCAAAGTGTCTGATTGCCGCTTTCAATAGTTCTGAGTAAATCCTATTTTTCTTTTGGGGTTAACTTTTGGGTAAAGAAAATCCTCTCACCCAATTCCACACTGTTCATCAAAGTCCACTCCAGCTCCAAACTTAGGTGGTCATCGGCTGTCCTAGCTTCATGGCAGCCATCTTAGGCTGTCTCTTCTCCTCATTGTGGCTGAGAGGGAAAGTAAGCCCCGGGTCAAGCAGGAGAGCTGCGACTCTCCAAGATCTCGCAGGACGTCCCTCTTTGCTTCACTGCCCCTCCAAGGTGGCTTTGGCTCCTTTTGGAACCCACCAACGGGAAGAACTCTGCATGGGAGCACAGAGACCTACTCTCTGTGTCTGATCTTGCTGCGATGTCAGCTGGAAGTCCCTACATTATTCCTTATGGGAAAAATTCGTTTGATATTCATCCTTTTTGGTATTTATCACACTTCCCAGAGCCAATTAACAATGAGTACCAAGATATCACTATAATTAGGTCTTTTATTTAAAAGTGATTTTTAAGATCTAGTTAATGCTGAAGTCTAGCCTTGATTTAAGATTTATTCATAGATTAGGCTGGAAGGTAGATGGCATTCATGCGAGGTATGGGATAGACCACTGATCTATTTCAGAAATAGATGCTGGTTGCCCAAACTTTTACAACTTTACTGAAAATTTTGTTTCACCTTACGTATGTCTTTTAATGGAGAAGAATGAATGTGGTGTATAGCCTTTTTCTATTAAAGATTCTCAATTTCTTTTCATTAGTATGTTGATTTCCATATAACATTATTTTGATGCTTCTTTGCCCTACAGCCTTCATTTTATTCTGCTTCTACTCTTTTGCATAATTTTGCTTCGTATTTCCTCACCCCAAAGCTTCGTATTTCCCTCTTGTGGTCTCTCCATTACTACTATGCGGCTTAAGACTCCATCCACTGCTGTGAGAGAGCAGTGGAGTTTACTGACTTGGAATAGATTGAATATCCCTTTCCAGACTTTGGACTATCTTGATTACCCCCAGGCCGTCGATTTTCCCCCTGATTGATTGATTAATTAATTAATTGATTGATTAGATGTATTCGCTAACAGAGCTTCTTGTTCTGCGAGACTCCCCCCTCTCGCAGGTGTGGCTCTCTACTTTATCAAGGGCCTACCTTTATGACGGGCGTTGGCGCTCTGAGAGGTGGCATGTTGCAAAAAGGGGATTGAGGGGTTTTTTAGGGAAACTTTTTGATAGATTTTTAAGGGATTTTAAGGGGCGGGAGGGTTGTGTGGGTTTGGGGGTTAACCCGCGGGGGGAGGGGTCCGGCCCAGCTGTCAATGGGACCATGGAGGGTGTGGATTCCGGGAGTAAGGGGGACATCAGAGTCCATTCTGTTGAGGGCTTTTCCATCAACACGTTGAGTGGGAGGGGCAGATATGGTGGGAACAGGGGGCCGTATCATGGTGGGGGTGTGCACTCGCTATCTTCGAGCGGTGGCACGCCCCTGTCCCCATAGCCCTTCTTGCACCCCAGGCTGTTCATTCTCTCAGGGCCCGAGCCTTCGGCTGCTGTTGTGCAATGCCAGGTCCATGGTAAATAAAGCCCCCCTCACTTGTGATCTTATTCAAGAGGGGGAGCGGACCTGGCAGGTATTACGGAGACCTGGTTGGGCCAGGAGGGGGGAGTCCCCCTCGTAGATATGTGCCCATCAGGCTTCCGTGCATTCCATCAGCCGAGAGCCCAGGGCAGGGGCGTGGGCGTGGCGGTTATTATAAAGGAAGGTCTTGATCCGAGGGAGACCACTGTTCCACAGATAGCCAGATGTGAGTTCCTTTTTGTGAAGTGGGGCCGTGGAGTACAGATGGGCTTGTTGATCGCGTACCTGGCTCCCTGCCACGTTGCAACGGCCCTGTCCGAGCTGCTCAACGTCATAGCTGAGGTGGCAGTTGGTACCCCCTGACTTTTAGTCATGGGGGATTTCAACCTGCCATCTATCGGTGAAACGTCTGAGGTGGCTCGAGAGTTCATGGCTTCCATGACGGCCATGGACCTTACTCAGTTAATTCATGACCCTACTCACATAGGTGGACACACTCTGGACTTGATTTTTGTCTCTGGTCAGTGGTCGAGTGGCCTCGATACAGGGGATATAGTCATTGAACCCTTGTCATGGTCTGACCACTCGCTCCTTCGACTGGACTTTCTAACCGTTGCATCTCGCCGCAGGGAGGCGGGACTGACCAGGTGGTTCCACCCCAGGTGCCTGATGGATCCTGATAGGTTCCAGATGGAGCTTGGGCCATTTCCTGAGACTCTGGCTCATGACTGGCTGAAGACCTGGTGGCCGCCTGGGATAGTGCGGCCGCTGGGGCTTTAGACCGTGTTGTGCCTTTGCGGCCTCTGACCCGGCACCGAACTCACCTAGCTCCTTGATTTTCTGAGGAGCCGAGAGAGATGAAGCGTCGGAAAAGACGCCTGGAGAGTAGTTGGAGGACCAGCCGCTCCAAATCCGACCAAACACTGGTGAGGTCTCATATTAAGACCTATCTAGTGGCGATAAAAGCAGCGAAATCTAGCTATTTTGCCGCTCTTATCGCATCATCAGATAATCGCCAGCCGCCCTGTTTAGGGTGACCCACTCCCTCCTCCATCTGGAAGCGCAGGATGATCCCTTGCAGGGTCGAGCTGAGGACTTTGTGCAGTATCTGTATGACAAGATCGCTCAGATTCGGGAAGGCCTGGCCTCTGACTGGGTAAGTCTGGACGGGATGACTGAGGCAAGTCTTGAGAGTGTTATCTGGGAGGAGTTTGATCCTGTTGCTCCCGAGGACGTGGACAGGATCCTGGGACGGCTGAACGCGACCACATGTTTATTGGACCCGTGTCCCTCCTGGTTGGTACTGGCTTCCCGGGAGGTTACACAAGGCTGGCTCCAGGGGATTGTTAACGCTTCTCTGAGTGAGGGGGTCCTGCCGGCTGCTTTGAAAGAAGCGGTGGTGAGGCCCCTCCTCAAGAAGCCCTCCCTGGATCCGGCTATTTTGGCTAATTATCGTCCAGTCTCCAACCTTCTCTTCGTTGTGAAGGTTGTTGAGAGTGTGGTGGCGCAGCAGCTTCCCCAGTACCTGGATGAAGCTGTCTATCTAGACCTGCTCCAGTCCGGTTTCCGGCCTGGGCACAGCACGGAAACGGCATTGGTCACATTGGTGGATGATCTCTGGAGGACTCGGGACAGGGGTTGTTCCTCTGTCCTGGTCCTGTTAGATCTCTCAGCGGCTTTGGTACCATTGACCATGGTATCATGTTGCACCGGTTGAAGAGGCTGGGGGTGGGGGACACCGTTCTGTGGTGGTTCTCCTCCTACCTCTCTGACCGGTCGCAATCCGTGTTGACGGGGGCAGTGGTCGACCCCGAGGCGCCTTGTTTGTGGGGTGCCACAAGGGTCGGTCCTCTCGCCCCTTTTGTTCAACATTTATGTAAAGCCACTGGGCGAGATCATCCGTGGCTTTGGAGTGGAGTTCCACCAGTACGCTGACGACACTCAGCTGTACATCTCCATCCCAGGCCACCCCAACGATGCCCTTGAAGTGATGTCCCAGTGCCTGGAGGCCGTGCGGGCCTGGATGGGGAGAAACAAGCTCTGACTCAACCCTTCCAAAACCGAGTGGCTGTGGCTTCCGGCGTCCCGATATAGCCAGCTGGTGCCATCGCTGGCTATTGGGGGCGAAGCACTAGCCCCCACGGAGAGGGTTCGCAACTTAGGCGTCCTCCTGGATGCACGGCTGTCTTTAGAAGAGCATATGATGGCCGTGGCCAGGGGAGCTTTTTATCAGGTTCGCCTGATACGCCAGTTGCGTCCCTTTCTGGATCGGGACTCCCTACGCACGGTCACTCAAGCACTCGTCACTTCCCGCCTGGACTACTGCAATGCTCTCTACATGGGGCTCCCCTTGGGGTGCACCCAGAGGCTGCAGTTGGTCCCACGCGGCCGCGCGGGGGATTATGGCAGCGACGGGGCACTCACATATAACACCTCTCCTGCGCGAGCTGACTGGCTTCCTGTGGTCTTCTGGGTGCGCTTCAAGGTGTTTGTGACCACCTTTAAAGCGCTCCATGGCTTAGGGCCGGGCTATTTGCGAGACCGCCTTCTGCCGCCAATAGCCTCCCACCGACCGGTTTGCTCTCACAGAGAGGGCCTTCTCAGGGTGCCGTCGGCCAGGCAGTGCCGGCTGGCAACCCCCAGGGGGAGAGCCTTCTCTGTGGCAGCACCTGCCCTCTGGAATGTCCTGCCCCCTGAGATACGCACGATATCAGACCTCCGGACTTTTCTTCGGGCCTGAAGACACACTAGTTCCATCTAGCTGGGCTGGCTTGATCCCATCCTCTCAGTTTTTTAATCGAATTTCGATTTTAATTGGGTTGTTTTAAATTCGGGCCAAAATTATTTAATTGTTTTTTAAAATGTTTTTAAATTTTATACGCTATGTTTTATCCTGGCTGTACACCGCCCTGAGTCCCGCAGGAGAAGCGGTATAGAAATATAGTAAAATAAAATAAAATAAATAAATAAATAAACTATGGCTTATGTGTGTTTCAGCTTTGGAGACATGTTATCATATACATTGACAGCATTTGTTGAGCTGATGGATCATGGAATTGTATCTTGGGATACTTTCTCTGTGGCTTTCATAAAAAAGGTAAAGTTTATGTTTATTTACTGATATCCAAATTGGTATGGGGACAGCCTCATTTTATATTTGTGTCTGTCTCATTTACATATAAAGTAAAGAACGGGTGGCACATACAAAATAAATCGATAAATAACTGGGTTTACACATTGTGCTAAACTGTAGCTTGCTTAATCATCATCTAATGTATAAACCATAATTAGTTTGATTCATACAGCATGTAATGCTATGGTTTATTGCTTCTAATACTGTAACCAGATTCATGCAGTATGTTAAACCAAACCCAGACTCTTTTACAACCTAGTATGATGTATGAATCAAACCAATATATGATTTCTACTTGGTTGCATTTCGTAGATATTAAAAACTAGTTTGATTAGTGGTACTGCTATAATTATAAGTTTGCATCCAAGTTTTGACTTACATTCAAGGCCTACATGATATTTGTTGGATGAACTTGTGCAGAAATCTGTACTTAAGTTATTCATTGAGTGTTCATGAGGGTAAAATGAGGTTATGAATGTAAACTCACAAACATATAATACAAATTCTGAATGATATTGGAACTGCGCTGCACTGAAACTTTTTTTCCACATGCATTTGGAGAAACAGTGGAAACAGTGAAATCCTGGAATATAGCCATGGAGCCACATATATAATTGGTACAGTATTAAACTAGGGTTGATATAGATATGAGATATATATTCATGGGTGCCCAAGTACAGACATAAGGTTAAAAGATTTTGTCACAGGTAGATTTCCCTCACAATTTGAGATTATCTTCACAGGATTCTCCCTTAATGCAGCAACTACTTTGAGATGCAGATTATGATGGGATTGAACTAAATTTCCCTACCCAGTGCCCTTTTCAATTTCTATTATAATAGCTGTTTCATGACATCTAAGATGCCCATGCAGCCAATTATCATAGTCATTTTACAGTGTGTTAACGCTGAGAATTCCTGCAGAGTTATTGCAGCACACTTGGC
The DNA here is from genome assembly GCA_022577455.1 of Arizona elegans. NCBI lineage: Eukaryota > Metazoa > Chordata > Lepidosauria > Squamata > Colubridae > Arizona > Arizona elegans. The sequence continues at coordinate 79,482,135 of JAKOOJ010000004.1, read as the reverse complement.
TATTTCCTAGCCAAGTGTGCTGCAATAAGTGGAGGAAAACAGTTATGAGAATGGCTGTCGCAGAGGAATAGTAGATACTCCTCCACTTGAAATGTTTATGGGTTATGCCTTCAAACATGAGTAGTCTACTATCACAGTTGGATAATCAGAATATTAATATTATGTTCAAATTCTATTGATTTTGTTGGAGGATTTACTTTCACACTGGATTTACAGAAAAAATGTGATTTATTCATAGATTGCAAGTTATGTAAGCAAGTTCCAAAACGATATTGCTATACTACAAAGATCATTAGCCATTTTAGAATCAATGGTACTGAATGGTCATGATCTGTATCAGAAAGTGGCACAAGAGATAACAATTGGGCAATTAATTCCACATCTACAAGGGTAAGTTTTCTGTGGTTTTCTTTTAATTTCTTTCTTGTTTTAGGCTTGGAAAACTTCAGATTAGAAACAAGTACAGGTACTAGTATAAAAACATATAAGCTGTCTTAAAATTCTTCAAAAGAATCAAAATTTAATAAAGATGCAGCTCCTCCCTTGATTTTTAAATGAATGATTAGCAATTAAAATATAAAGTGTTCTTTTTTTTACATGAAGAATTAAATGCTGATAAAAAAGACTAGATGGTTGATTGGGGGGAATGGTTGATGGTTGATTGGGGGGAAAGTCTGACTAATATCAATTTTCCACCGTAGACATTCTTCTTGCTGGTGTCGCCATGCACTTTATTAAATTCAGTCAGAATAGAGCTGGAAGGAATCTTGGAGGTCTTCTAGTCAACCCCCCTGCTCAAGCAGGAGACTCTACCAGGGGTGTCAAACTCGATTTCATTGAGGGCCGTATCAGGGATATGTTTGACCTCAGAGGGCTGAGGGGTGGATGGCTGGGGGGGTGGTCAGGGGGGCATGGCCAAGGTGGGTGTGACAGCATTCTCCTGCAGCACTCTGCCAGCCAAAACAGGGCGCAGGGGTTAATTACAAAATATGGGCTTTGCTTTGTGACATCCAGATCCAATGAGCAAGGGGTATGAACTGCACAGAAAATACACTTTTGTTTGTTATGAAGAAATATCCCCGAAGTCAGATGTAGACTAAATGTAGACTGACTTTTAGCTACACACCTTTCCAGCAACAGCAAATTTTGAAGCTCCAGGTAAAGAGGATTCATTTTAGGATGAGTAACCACAGTTTGCATGTTGGAGGTTCCTAAAGGAATGCTGGGAAACTCTGTATTTTAAAGAACATTGAGGGAGGTGTGCAGAATAGCCCTTCTCTGCCTGGAGCTGTAGAGACTCGGTACCAGGGGTGAAATGCTCCTGGTTCGGACCGGCTCGGGCGAGTAGGTAGCGATGGCGGCGGGCAGTTCGGAGAACCGGTAGCAAAAATCCCTGCCCCCGCCCCCCATGCCCAGCTGAGCCGCGTGATCATCAGAGGCTTTTTTCTTTTAAATGCCTCTGACGAACCCAGCTGAGTTACCTGTCAATCAAGTTCTGATGATCCCAGCTGAGTTGCCTGATCGGCAGAGGGTTTTTTAAAAACCCTCTGACGATCCTGCAACTCAGCTGAGATCATCAGAGCCTTTTGAAAGCATTTTTTTACATGGTTTTACATGTAAAAAATGGTTTTAAAAGTAAAAAAAAAAGTTGGCCACGCCCACCCAGTCACATTTAACCCCCCCCCCCCGCCCCACAAGCCATGCCCACAGAACTGGTAGTAACAAATTTTAGATATCACCACTGTTCGGCACCAATGAAAATGCTTTTTGTGAAGCAACTGATCAACATTGACAGGGTAAGCCGCTAGTATATGAAAATAAGAGCAAATTCCACTCCCTTCTACTACTGATGATGTTACCTAATTTGGTAATGAAACATCTGCAAGAAAACCATCAAGCTCAGAGAGCACCAAGGACCCCTCAATTGAATCCCGAACTACAAATATTCTCTTCTATCGATAATCACTTTTTGGTTAGAGGGATTCAGAACCTGTCTTATATGAGGGCTCCCAGTGGATTTCATTCTAAATTTTGATACGATTTCTGTAAATAAGGAATGTAGAATTATAATGGCTGAGTCTTTGATCATTCATACATTAAAAAAAATATAAAGCTAAGCTAACAAATAAAAAATAGATTTGAAAAAAGAAAAGAATCAGGAAAGAAAAAGAGTAAAAGTATAAGAAAGAAAGAAAAGGAAAACTGAAAAAGAATGACTTCCAACTTTCTTTGGTACAAATATAAGTAAAAAATATATCAAACTCTTACTCTAAGATTAACATTTGTCTACATTATTTCAATATTCCCATATCTAATCATCAAAGCCCCAGATCAACTTTTAATTTCAGTTTTTCATAAAAAGTCCATTAATGGTTCATATCGCTTTAATCACTATTTGTTAAGGAACCCACAACTGATTTATTTAATTGCACCAAACTCTAAATAAAACAGGAATGGAAAATCCTAAACTCTAGTGTAGACCCATGCTTCTCAACTTTGGCAACTTTAAGGTGCATGGACTTCAATTCCCATAAATCCCATAATTCCCCAGGCAGCATGAAGTCTGCCCATCTTAAACTTGCTGAGAAACGCTGATCTACAGATAGGGATTTTTCCATTCCTCTTTTACTGGTTCTTACTTAAAGTTTGTGATTCTCTACCTTCTGCTGGCCAAAATGGAGCACGGCTCCCCCGTGGCCCATTTTTGATCTGGACAGCCTTCTGCAAAATCCTCACTCCCACCTCACCCCAGAGCAATTGTAATGCAAAATCCTCACCCCACCACACCCCAGAGCAATCATAATGCAAAATCCTCACTTTCACCCCATTCCAGAGCAATCATAATGCAAAATCCTCACTTTCACCCCATCCCAGAGCAATCATAATGCAAAATCCTAACCAAGAACCCCACCCAGAGCAATCATAATGCAAAATCCCCACCCCAGAGCAATCGTAATGCAAAAACTGCACACCCACATCATCCCAGAGTAGTCAAAATGCAAAATCCTCACCCCCACCTCAGAACAACCACAATTCCCTCACTAACCTACTTTCCAGTTCTCCTGCGTGCAGGGCACAAAAGAAGACCATGGGACTACCAGTTAAAAGAAAGTGCAATCAGACCTTCTAACTTGGGGGGGGGGGGGAGGGAATCTCACAAAGTTAGAAGGTCTGATTGAACTTTTTTTTTTTTTTTACTGGTAGTCCCATGGTCTTATTTTGTTGCCCTGCATGCCATAGAAAGGAGCTGGAAAGCAGATTAGTGAGGGTAAGGATTTTTCAGGCGGCAGTCCAGGCCAAAAACGGACTATGGGGAGGCTGCACATGCCCCACCCCACCCCCCCATGCCCCATTTTGGCTGGCATTGCTGCAGGAGGCTGTCCAGGCGAAAAATGGGGCATGGAGGGGCTGTGTTCCCCCCCTCATCCCCACGCCCCATTTTCACTAGCAGAGGCACTGCAGGCCGGTCCTTTGCTATTTCCAGGCCAGCACCACGGGCCAGATCTAAGCACCCCATGGGCTGTATCCAGCCTGTGGGCCTTGAGTTTGACATTCCTGCTCTGTACCATTTCAGACAGGTGGCTGTCCAGTCTTTTCTTAAAAGCCTCCAGTGATGAAGTGCCTACAACTTCTGAAGGCAAACTGTTCCACTGATTAATTGTCCTCATTGTTAGGAAGTTTTTCCTCAATTACAGGTTGCTTCTCTCCTTGATTAGTTTCCATCAATTGTTTCTTGTCTTGTCTTCTGGTGCTTTGGAAAATAAGTTGACCTCCTCTTCTTTGTGGCAGACCCTCAAATACTGGAATACTGCTATCATGTCACTCCTAGTTCTTCTTTTTTCTAAACTAGCCATACCCAGTTCCTGCTACAGTTCCTCATATGTTTTTGTCTCCAGGCCTTTAATCAACGTAGTTGCTCTTCTCTGAACTTTTTCCAAAGTCTCAACATCTTTTTCGTAATATGATCAAAACTGGATAAAGTATTCCAGGTGTGGTCTTGTTAAGAATTTATAAAGCAGTACCAATACTTCACGTGATTCTGATTCTATGCCTCTGCTTATTACAACCAAGGATTGTATTAGTTTTTTGGGCTGCTGCCACGCTCATGTTTAAGTGATCTTCCAGTAGGATTTGAAGGTCCCTCTCGCAGCTAGTGTTTTTGAGCCAGGTTTTGCCTAATCTGTACTTTTAGAGGGTTTTTTGCCTAGATGTAAAACCTTGCTTTTTTTCACATTAAATTTCATTTTTTTTGGATAGGGCCCATTGTTCAAATCTGTCAAAACCTTTTTGGATCCTAAACTTGTCTTCTGGGGTGTTGGCTATTCCTGCCAGCTTATTGTCATCTGCAAATTTGATGAATTCCCCTTCTATTCCCTCATCTATGAAAATATTCCGTCATTTATGAAAATATTGAAGAGTACTGAGTCTAATGGAATCTTGTGATACCCCACTGGTTACTTCCCTCCATGTAGATGTACCATTAAGGATTACTCATTGAGTACAGTTTTCAACCAGTTACAAATCTATCTGACAGCTGTCTATCTTACGTTTTATAGCTTACCAAGAAGTAAGTTGTGGTGTAATTTATCAAATGCCTTGCTGAAGTCTAAGTCTACTATGTCCACAGCATTTCGCTGTTAGTCACTTTGTGAAAGAATGAAATAAGATTGGTTTGGCATGATCTGTTTTTAACAATCCTATGCTGGCTCCTAGTTTTAAATTTATTTGTTTCTAATATATTCAACATTCTTAATGTTTGGACAGCAAACTCAATTTTTAAAACAGAAGAATTAAAAATATTTGTAAGTCTATTACAAATCAAAGCCAATGCTGAGATGTGATATAAACAAAGGTAGAAGTATATAACCATTTTAAGACTTATGGACCAACTCTCAGAATTCCCCAGCAAACATGGCTGGCTGGGGAAATGCAGGTGTTAAAGTCCATAAATCTTAAAGTGATCAAGTTTGGACACCTCTGATCAAAGTTATATTATTTCCTCCATGAACATTTTGATTTAAAATTTGTTTTAGAGATTCATATAAAATTATTAGGATGTAATGGGAAATCAGAATTCATTGTTGACTTCCTATCAGCAAAATATCAGCAATAGAGCATCCCTGGCATCCTCAGCAATGGGCAGTATGATTTAGTAAATAGAGGGAAGATAACAAGGATGTACTCTCAGGTACTTCCTGATCTTTATTCAAAGATTATATGGAAATATTTCAGAATGATGAAACAAAATGGGACTGTTGGCTAATTCAACAATCCAAATTAACAGTCCATATAAGCACAGATTCCTCACAAAATATGGCATACAATTATGCTGTGTCAACTCTCTGGAGTAGTCAAGACCAGGAAACCAAAATGAATAGTAGTACCACTTTCATTGTACTTACAGTAACAGAATTTTGTCTGAAAATGCTTCTCTTCCCCACTATTTTTGGGAAGGAGGAGAAATTTAGGAGAGTGAATTCTAAGATCAAATTACATTTCTGGTTTGGGTTCATTTATCAGATCATTGTCTAGGATGTGGCTTTTCTTTCTATCTTTCATAGTTATTCTCATATCTCATTAGAGCCTATTGCTTCTATTTGCACATTGGTCAGTGATAAATTTGATCATCAGCCTGCAAAGAATGTTACATATTCATGCCACCTCTTATAAAAAAGAAATCTTCCCTTTCCCCTTCCTTCCTTCCTTCCTTCCATCCATCCATCCATCTATCCATCCATCCATCCATCCATCCATCCATCCATCCGTCAGGCTGACTCTAGTGGAAAAATAACAGCTCTGCAAGTAATCAGATCAGCTACAACAAAGCAAATAGGGAACCAGTAAAGGGGCCACAGTATTCATGAAATTAATGAACCCATTGGTAATTGTCAATGGTTACCTGGAATACTGCATTTTGCACCTTGTGAAGTTTCAGGTGATCCCTCTAGAGCAGGTGTATCAAACTCATGATGACACATTGTCATGTGACATATCACAACTATTTCCCCCTTTGGGAATGGAGGTGGGTGTGGCCAGTACGTGATGCATCCAGGCCACAAGTTTGACACCCCTGCTCTATAGCATATTGCAATAGTCTAAATAATTGACTATACAATCATGATTTCCTGTAGCTCTAATTGAATATCATATACTATTCTTACTGTTTTAAAATTGTATTCAATGCAGGGCTGATCAAGAAATTCAAACATATACCATTGCTGTGATAAATGCACTTTTCTTTAAAGCACCTGATGACAGGAGGCAGGTGAGTTTGTTTCTCTAAGAATGAATTGCTATCATCCAATCACATCAGTGAAAAGAAAACACAAATTGTTAGTTGCATGAATTGTAGCTTGATCTTTATACAGGAAAGTATATTTTGTTGCAATTGATACTCTACCCTGAATTACAGATATATTTCATCTGTCAAGTATATATAGAATAGTTTGTTTTCTTTTGGGCTGCCCTTTTTGTAAAAGTTGTTGGAAATTTTAGCCTTTCCTTTGGAGATAGGGCAGGGAAGATTCAGTAAGTTACCGATTTCCATAAAAGCAAAGTAAGAAGTTATACATCATTCACATACTATATTATTAAGAAATAAAATGTTTTCCAAACGAAGCATATAACCTATAAAATATATGGCTATCTTTGCCTTTGGTGACAAATGAGTTTTCCCAGTCTCCTAACCATATATTCAATAAGTGATTCTGGATGGTGTACATCATAAATTTGCAAATCTGTATTCCAAGATTATACAGTGTTCTTAAACTAAGTTATTCCTTTTTTTTTTTTCAAAATCAGGAAATGGCAAATATTTTAGCACAGAAACAACTTCGGGGAATCATTTTACAAGTAAGTATTTTAGCTTTTTTTATTTTTCTAAATTACATGTTATCCTTGTAACACATGCATAATATTCTGATGTTTAGAACCAGAACTGAATTAATTCACATTTCTCTGTTCAGCAGCACTGACTATTGTAGCTTTGTGACCCTATTCAAATCCAGCTCACTAACATTATGTTTTGCTCTTTCAGTTGCTTGGTAATTTCTTTTTATTATCTATTCAGGCAGGGTAACTGGAGTTTTATTGAATTTAAGCAGGATTTATACTTGATACAGTGAATCACAAATTAGGCCAGCACTACAAAGGAAGAGGGGGGAAATGTTAAAGGAAAAAGAGGAGGAGTATGTTTAAAAGATCAGATAAAAAATAAAGTTTATTAACAAATTGTATACCATGAGAAATGTGTTGATCTTCACATAACAAAAGTTTGTCCTGAATATAATCCTTCATTTTGAAAGCATATTTTTTAATTGGACACATTTTTTACAGATTATTTTGTCTCTTTGTAAGAACAAAGAGAAATTTACAACGTTCATCTTATATTGGGTACAGTAAAATTACATCAATAGCAAAATATCTAACAATCCAAGTTTCATATCAACCTGATTCATTTCTAATATTTATTATTTTTGTTTCCACTGTCAGTAAAGCTGGATAGAATGTTGCTGATCAATACATTAAATGAAAGTTCTCCTGATTCTTTTGCTCTTTCTTTTATTTTCAGTATGTTATTAGAGCTCAAAGGGCCATTAATAATGAAATGGCCCATCAACTTTATGTTTTGCAAGTACTCACCTTTAACTTACTGGAAGATAGAATGATGACCAAAATGGACCCTCAAGATCAGGTAAACAAACCGCCTTGCTATGCTGCTGAAATGGGCAGCCCTCAGGAATTTCTTGTTAACAATTGTAGCTTTTCTTTTATATGTTCCATGTTGCAGCTTTTGCCAAGAGTATTGAAAATGGTGATATTTAGGCTAACGAGACTAAAATTTTTGATTTTCAGATCCAAAAAAGCTATTTTGTAAGAAAGGGACTGGTGTCATAAACAAGCAGTAAAATGGCTCTTGATTCAAAAAGGTGTGGAAAAGTTCCAGTCTCAATTAATCATGGATCAGATTGCCAATTTTTTTTATTGTAGATTCAAAACCAAGTTGTGCCTAGAAGGACCAGTTTACCCAAATGATGAACCATCTAGCCAGGACCAGAATTTACCAGTAGCTTTGGTAATACTTTTGGCTCAAGATCCTGCAATTGCTGCTGCTCCAGAAACACTTTCCAATGCCAAAAGTCCTTTTGATACCTGACAAATATGATGATAATCTTGGGGGATTCGACCAGAAGCGTCACGGCGAGACAGTCAGGGATTAGCGGGCTCTGATGAGTCCCGCGAAATCCTGGGCTGACAAACCACTGCAGAGGGGTCTTTGGACCAGATCGGAGGTCAGAGGAAATTCTCTCTGACTCTGCAGTGGGGGGGGAGGGGGCTGCAGCCATTATGACTGGCAGTAAGCTGGGGTAATCGGACTAAGTACTATGCAGGAGTGGAGAATTAAGCAGAATATTGATGCCATCTAACTCATAGGCAGAAAGAAAAAAAAAAGGATTTTCAAAATAATTGAAAAAGTCCTGGTATTATTACAGCAACTAATAGGCGTGAGAAAGGACGGAAGAAGAAGATTAAGGCAGAAGTTACAAAGTGACAAAACCTGATCAGAAAATTGTTTTATTTTTTTTGGACCTAAGTATTTGGAGAACTTTAAAAATATAAATTAGAAGAATTAAAAACCCGAAAAGATCCTTCTTTAAATTTGGGAACTTTAAAGAGAGGAGGATTAAAGAATGAAGAAGAACCTGTAATAGAAAGGACCGGTTAATGACTTTAAATTGAAACTAAATTGGAAGGTAACATGGAATTTGGATTATGTAAATCTGGACTGAATTTTAAATTGATTTGGCACATATAAAGGTGAAAAGGAAGAAGAAAAAAGTAAAAACTGTTTAAAGCAGACTGCAAACAAAATGAATACTTTCCAAGTTTGTTGATTGTAATACTGGACTGTAAAGAGCCATCTTCAGAAGAGAAAAAATTATTACAATACTGAATCTTTGTTTTGGAAAAAAAAAACCTTGGACTTTGAAAGGGATAACAGCATGTGAGAATTTTTAAGGAGGCTTTGTTTGTTCACAAGTGTTTTGGCTTTGAGGAAAAAAACAAAAGAGGATTACAATGTAACTTCAATTAGAATAATATCAACCTAGAAAGAACAAAATGGTAAGGAATTTAAGGAAATGATGAAAACGATGTACTTATCATTGAAAATGGAAATAAGGGAAAAGACCACAATCTTGCATGGAAAATTGAAACTTGATGACCAGAAAATTGACTTAGGATACATTCAAGCTGACAAAGAAATAACTAATGAGAAGCAAGAAAAAGAGACTGTCAATAAAGAAGAAGACAAAGACAAGGAGACTGACTGTGGAAAATTAAATGATTATGTGGGTAGTAGTAATAAAAAGGAGAACTTTAAAAATTACAATGGGATTAACAATGGAAGAAACAAAAAAAGGGGAAAGAAACGAAAGAAAAGAGGGTGGAATAGAAAGAATATAAAAAACGTAAATGATTACACTGGGATTATCAGTGAGAATATAAGAAAAAGGGAAAAGGGATGGAAAAGAATGGGAAAGACACAGCAAAATAGAAGAGTTTATGATCTTAAAAAACAAAATGATTATATTGGGATTAATAGTGGGAAGATAAGAAAAAGGGAAAAGAGAATTCAGGATTTTAAAATACAAAAGAAAAGAAGAGGAAAGAAAAAGAAAATAAAATATAAAGATAGAAAGGGAAAAAGAAATGGAAGAGGAATATGGGGTAAATGAAATGAATACTAGAGAAAAGATGAAATTGTATTTTTAATGAAGTGATTTTAAACTATATGGATGTATGATGAATGTAATAATTGGAACATATTTTTTTTTGAATTTTTTAAAATTTTTAACAACATAAACATAAAATACATCTTTTAAGAACTGAGCTTTGATCCGGTCATGAATAGGTACAATAGTTTACCCCTCTTTGTCAACTTTTTCCCAAATCTCCACCATTACATCTTTTAAAATAAAAACAAAAACAAAATTTTTTTCCACAATTATAATATCTTAATCTAAACATTTACCTTTCTATTGTATCACCACGAATCCTAATTTCCAAATAACGCAACTCAATATTTAATTACAATTATTACCCTAAATTTCTATCAATATACCCATAGCCTAAGACCCATTACATTCAATCTTTAAATCCTAATCTCTTTTAATTTGCATCTATATTTCTTAAGTTTATCACACATTACACTCTTTGTTTTACACAGAATCATTTTACTATTACAATCTTATCATCTTCATTTTAATATTCATATCAACATATTCACCTTTATTTTTAATACTAATCCCAACATAATCATTTTATTATTACAATCAATTCCAGTTTATCATCTTCTTTTGGCTGTTTTCCAGCATATTCATTTATTATTTGACTGTTTCCCAGCATAATCGTCTATTATTTTGGCTGTTTCCCAGCATATTCATATTATTTGGCTGTTTCCCAGCATATTCATATTAATTGGCTGTTTCCCAACATATTCATCTTTATTTTACTATCCACCCCCCCTCCAAAAAAAAACAACAACAACACATCTTCATTGTTTTGGCTGTTTCCCAGCATATTCCTCTATTATTTGGCTGTTTCCAGCATATTCATTAAGCATATTCTTAATTTTACTGTTTATGTCTGTGTATTCTCCTATTTTATTTTACCTTCCATCTATACATTAATTATTCATTTTTAATCATGTTGTCATTCTTAGCTTTGTCTGCAATTAAACATTGAGACTTAATTCTTACATCAAACTTATCTCCATATAAATCAATAAAATTTCTTGGATTCATATTCATATTCATTCTTATTTATTAATACTATCCATCTTTACTTTATTTTTCTATTTTAATCACATTATTTTATTTCCCAACCTTATACATCTATAAACACCTCCTTTTTATAATTAATATTCATCTAAACATTACATGTTCATTTTTAATCAAACTATTTTTATATTCTTTTTTCCCAACTGTGTATATTTTATTTCTTCATTTCCTTGTCTAACAACATATATTCCATTTCAAATTCAGTATTCCCAAATTTAATTCTCCATATGTCATTTTAGTTTTTTTTGTTACTTCTATTCCATGCATAGTACATCGACTTTCCTTTTTTTGTTCCGGCACCATTTTCTTTTGTTCATGTGCCAATTAGTAGTAATTATAAAAGTTCTGTTGTATTTCCTCTTTCTTTCCACCAAAGAAGCCTCTGTAGACAAAGAAAAGACCTCCAGCACCAAAATCCCACGGCTATTATTTGTAATTTCAGAGTGTTCCAAAACTAAGCCCAATTCTAATTTGATAATTTTTTCCAGTCTTTTCAGCATGCCTCAATGTTTAATTATTCCAATTTGAATCTATACCAAAATAAATTTCCTAGCGGGTCTTTCCCTCCTGAAGTTATTTTTCAAAATCTCCTATGCCCCTCAAATCCACAGCCGCTGTTTTAAGGCTAGGGGTCTTACAAGTAATGATAATTGCTCTAGCTTTGTTTCCAGCCTAGGTTGGTGTCACTCACCCAGCTTCAAAGAGCTCTGTTCTTTTCCTCTTTCCTCCTGCTCCTCTCTTTGTTTGGTTTGTCCCAACTTCGTGGCAGCCGCCATGGCTGCCGCCCTTCACCGCCGATCACAGAGAGTTCCCTCAGACCTCCGAGAAACTTGCTTGTTCCTCTTGGTTGTCCGAGGCACCTCTCTTCCTACCCCGTCCCTGCTTTGGATGGTTCTGGTCCGAAGACCCATCGGCGGCAGTTCGGCAGTTGAGTTTTTTGTGGGACTCCTCAGAGCCCGCTATTTTCCTGGCTGTCTCGCCACGTCAAACCAGAAGTCAATAATTGGAACATTTTTAATTAATGAAGGGGACTGTAATAACTGGAATATTCTTAATAACATATTTGGAATTTAATTAAATAAGAAAAGAAAGCTGAAATGATATTGGACTATGAATTAATTAGATATAATTAATTGATTTTTATAAAAATGTTGAAGTGTATTATTTGGAACAGTTGATAAAGAAAAATTATTTGAGATTGGAACAAGAGATTCTAAGAAAATAATTAGGAATTGTATTATGTTGTATGAGTTTAAATTTAGGGGTGCTAGAGTAAAATGGATACTTAATTGATTTTTTATTGAATATGTTTAATTAGTGAATTTATGATAAATGGATTACTTTCAAAATAAGAGATAAGAACATAAATAATTGATGAAGTAATAGAATGTTAATAATGAATTATTTAAGTCAATATGAAGAAATGACAAAATATAGGGATGTTTAAGAATTGAAAATATTGAATCGGTTGGCAATTCACAGCGTGGTGGGGGAAGGAGAACAATCTCTGTTTTTCAAACCCGGATTTTTCGCGTTTTGGGGACCTTTCGAGGTGCAAAAAGCCTGGAGGGCATTGCGGACTAGAGAGGGAATCCAGAATGTGGCGAAGTGAAGGGTGATCACTCGCAGTATGAACAGAAACCTCTGTCGATCCAATGCGAATGTGTCTGACAGCTTGTAATGGCAGACTTGAGGCTGCAATAAGCTGATAAGTACAGGAAGGAGAAGGTTTTTGAAGCAGGCGGTGTCATTGTAAATGTATATTTGCAACGTCACAGGATCAAAGATTGCTTTAAGGAATTGAGTCTGGTCTTTTTGAGTTAGAAGAAGATTTCTAGTGAGAGAATAAGCAGTAATTTGGCAGATGGAAAATGAATCAGCATAATAGACTTAACTGCTAAGAGGGCAACGAGGAGAAGAGTGGACTTTGAGAAGTGGAGGCACGGTTACCAAATGCTGATGAGAACTGAGGTTTAAAAAGAAATTGAAGGAGAAGAAGGTGAGAGAGTCGATGCTGCAGAGAGACAGAAGGAGATAGGAACGGGACCGAAAGGAGGAGAAAAAGTGAGGACTGACATTGTCGTGATTTAATAGCGAGAGAAGCAGATAGGAGGATTGTTTGAACTGGAAAGTAAGGACTTGTTTGCCTTAACTGAATTGATTTCTTTTGAACAGGATTTAAAGAACCTTGAGGGGAATCTAAAGTGTATAGAAGGAGAACACCGATCTAAGGAATTATATATTCCTTTTTTCTTCTTTTTCTTCTCTTTTTTCCTTTTTTTTTTGACAGACATAAGAGACTTGGGAGGAGATAAAAGTTGCATCTGAAAGAAGGCTTGGGAGAGGACACATGACTTACACCTTTAAGAAATGGCTGTTTGAATCTTAATATACTTTGTGTATTCTTTTTTAAATGCCTTAGCGAATAAGTGATTAATTAATTATGAAGTAATTAAGAAGCAATTAAGTTAATTGTTAATTACTATTAATTACTATTAATTATTATTTATCGGATTTATTATAATATTAATTGAGACCTAGAAGATTGACTTAATTTGAGGTATAGATCTACATGATTGCCAATAGGTATTTTAACCCTAATTGTTAGTTTTGATTTTGAGACACAGATAGAACTGCTTAGTGACTTAAGATAGCTTGATTAATTTAGTAGAGAATATAGTGGCATAGAATATAGTAATATAGAATATATAGATAACAGATACCTGGTTGGTATTATATTGGTACTTCCTTATTGTGATATTAAAAATAACCATGAGAAATAATAATAACAAGGAAAAATAGGCAATTAACAGTGGATGATAGTGTGGAAAAATATTTACAAGATCTTGGGAGAGCAAAGTAAAATACTGAAAGAAATGACTAGTCTCACCACTACTACTCTAAAAGCAGGGAAGAAAACTGCATCAAATCCAAGAATAACAATGGTGTCTCCTTCAAATCAAAGATCGACCAAAGGGTCGTTAAAAATGGAAATATCCACCACAGCCCCAACGACGCAAACAATGCAAGCTGTCCTAACATTAATACAAGAGACAATGGTTAAAATGCAGGAAACGATGTCTAGTAATCATAACGAAATGAAAGTTGATATCCAGAATCTAGATAGCAAAATGAATGTGATATAAGAAGCAATCCAGAAGAATGAACAAAAAATAAAAACTGTAGAGGACAAGGCAGAGCAAAACAAAAGAAAATTGGACCAGGTAGACCAAAAGATATGGCCTTGAACAAAGACCTCAAAGACTCAGTGATCCAACTTGAATTGGACAGGGCAGTATTTTATTTACGATTCCAAAATGTGACTGAGGCAAAGGAGGAAGATCTTGGACAAGTAATGGCGGAGATTATTGCAGAAGCCCTACAAAGGGATAAGCAAGAAATTGTAACAGAAATCGACGAGATATATCGAATCCAGACAAACTACGCCAGACAACACAAACTGCCAAGAGAGGTCCATATTAGGTTCGTCAGAAAAAGGGTTCGCGATACAGTATATAACATAACCAGAGAAGAACCTATGATATACAAGGGGAAAGAAATCATAACCCTAAAGCAAGTTTCCAGAAGAGTAAGAGAGTTGCGTAAAGATTATCGTTTCCTAGCCATGCAGTTGAACAAACGTAATATCATGTTCAGATGGATATTACCAGAAGGGATGCTTGCCACTTGGCATGGTAAAAAACTAAAAATAGATAGCTTAGTGACGGCACAAGATTTTTTGGACCAACGGACAGGAAATGAGGAGGAACAAAGCAGCAAGGAGGAAGTGGAGACGACAAGCCAGGAAGAAGAACCGCCACAACGAGACCTTATAGAAGGAGCCCAAGAAAAGAAGAAGAAAGAAGAAAGAGAAAATCAAGATACAAAAGGTAGTAAAACAAGAACTCAAAGGGTTACAAGGGCAAATAGATATTAACAACAGGCAGAGAGCCTAAGGAATGGAAAACTGGAAAGTTATATCGATAAATGTGAATGGATTAAATGCAACAACAAAAAGAAGACAGATCTTTACAAAGCTAGCTAAGCAAAAAGTAGATATAATATGCCTTCAGGAAGTACATAATCCAAATCAAAATCCCCTTTTTATAAAACTTGAACCCCTCCACCCCCAATATATTTTTTCATCTTCACAAACTATTTCTATCTTTATATAATTCTTTCAGTTAAAAGCTATCTGATACTTCCTAATTTGATATTTATTCTGCACATAATCTATCCACTTTTTCCATTCCCATTCATAAGTCTCTTGTGAGCGATCTTTTAGATATGCTGAAATCTTCGCCATCTCTGCAAAGCTGGCCATCTTCAAAGTCCATTCCTCAATAGTGGGCATAACTTCATTTTTCCAGTATTGACCTATCAGTAATCTCGCTGCTGTTATCATATACAATATCAACTTTATTTCAACAAATGTAAAACCCTTAACTATACCCAGTAAGAACAATTGTGGAGAAAATTGAATTTTTTTCTTCAAAACATTCTGCATAACCCACCAAATTTTTATCCAAAAAGCCTTCACTTTCTTACAAGTCCACCAAACATGATAATATGTAGCATCTAAACAGTCACATCTCCAACATTTTGGTTGAACATTAGGGTACATACACAACAATTTCTTAGGATCTAAATGCCATCTATAAAACATTTTATAAAAATTTTCCCTCAGATTCTGTGACTGTGTAAATTTAACATTCTGAACCCAATTTTTTTCCCATGTTTCCAACATCACTGGTTCTGCAAAATTTTGTGCCCACTTAATCATACAATCTTTAACCAATTCAGTTTCTGAATTCCTTTCTAACAAAACATTATAAAGGCTTTTAATATGCATTGGACCTTTCTCTTTTATATGTCTAACCAATTCTTCCTCATGCAACATTATACCAATTTTTTGGTCCTCTTTCCATCTCAGTTGAAGTTGATTATACTGTAACCAAGTTAGATTAATCCCTTCATCCAACAGTGTTTCTAATGTCTTCAGTTGCCATCTGCCCGCATCTGTAAAAAGAACTTCTTTATATAAACCTCCCCCCCGAGTGACATTATATTTGTATTCCACATGATATGACCAAGATCCAGCCATAGTGGTATTTTATAATCCCATTTGAGTCGGTGCTTCTTCCAGACTCTCATCAAAGAGTCTCTGAGTATATGGCTTTTAAATACTTTATCCACTTTGTTTTCATAAAATAAGTAAGCATGCCAACCAAATTCAAGATCAAAGCTTTCTATATTCAATATTCCAAACCAGTCGCTTCCAAACCAGTCGCTTGCTTGAGTCAAAGCTGCTGCTTCATAATATAACTGTAGGTTTGGAAGTTTAAGACCTCCCCTTTCTGGAACATCTTGCATAATTTTCAGTTTCACTCTCGGTTTTTTCTCGTTCCAGACAAACTTATTCAGTCCACTTTGCCATTGTCCTTCATATATCTGCCTTCTATAAATCCCGCTTGGTCACCATGAATCACCTCTTGGATAACTGGCATCAACCTGTTGGCCAATACTTTTGCATATATTTTATAGTCATTATTCAGAAGAGATATTGGTCTAAAATTCTCAGGTTTTTCAGGACCTGTTTGCTCTTTTGGTATCAAAAAAATATAAGCTGTTTTCCATGATGGGGGTATTTTACCCCCTTGTTGTATGTTGCAAAATAAATCTCTAAGATGTTCGATGTTCAACCATTTCTGCTTGCAGAGTTTTGTAATACACCATAGTTAAACCATCCGTTCCAGGAGCTTTAGCTGTTTTTAGTTGTTTAATTGCGGCAATAATCTCCTCAGTTGTTATAGGATAATTCATTCTCTCCTTTTGTTGATTGGTAATTTTTGTAACTCTTTTATTTTCTAAATATTTTTCTATAAGTCCATTCTGCATGTCATCTTTAGCATATAATTTAGTATAATAATCTACAAAAACTTCTTTAATTAATTTCTGTTGAAAAATTTCCTTCCCTCCAATATCAATACTATCAATAGTCCGTATACTCTGCTTCTTCCTTAGTGTATAAGCCAACCATCTGCCCGGTTTGTTAGCATTACAAAATGTATTATGTCTCGCATATTGTAAATTTGTTGCTGTTTGCTCCGCCATAAGCATTTGAAATTGGTCTTTCAAAAGTTTTATAGCACCACGTATTCTTTCATCTGTTGGGTTTTTAATAAGTAACTGTTCTTTATTTTTTATTTCTGCTTCCATTTCAGATCTTTTCTTTTGGCGATTCAGTTTATGTTTACAGTTCATATGAATGAGTACCCCTCTCATATACGCTTTACTTGCATCCCACACAATTTCAGTCGGGGTACCCTTATTCAGATTCATTTCAAAAAATTCTTTCATCTGCTTTTTAAGTTCTATTATATTTTTTTCATATCTAAACAAATTTTCATTTAATCTCCATGATCTTCTCTCAATCTTTCCCATCTCAATTTCTATCCATACTGGGCTGTGGTCGGTTAGGGTTCTTGGAAAAATCTTTGTTCTTTTTGTCTTAACAAGTAAATCATCTGATAATAAAATGAAATCAATCCTAGAAAAAGATCTATGTCTATCAGAGAAAAAAATAAAGTCCAATTCTTTTGGATTATGTATTCTCCAAATATCTTTTAATTCCAAGTCTTCTTTCATGTCAAAAAAAGTCTGTGGCAGTCTAATCCTTGATTTCGCCAAACTCTTTTTATCTATTTTAGAGTCAATTACTCCATTCCAATCTTCCATGATTAAAATAGATCTATTATCCCATTGCAGTATCTTGGTATGCAAAGTTTTGTAAAAATGATCCTGTTGTTGATTAGGAGCATAAATACCGATCACTAGAATTTAGCCACTTACTGTATGCAGTTCAATTGCTATAAATCTGCCTCCTTCATCTGCTTCTATAATTTTAGCTGACAGTCTTTTATTTATATAAATAACCACACCATTCTTTTTTTCCAAATTTGAGGTTATGAAGTGTGTTCCCAGTTTTGAATTTATCAAGTATTTTTGATCTTGGGTTCTGACATGAGTTTCTTGTAAACAAGTTATATCATTATTAAATTGTCTCAAATATGTAAATAATTTCTTCCTTTTCTGTGGTGAATTTAATCCATTCACATTCCAAGATAGAAACTTAATCGTCATGTAGACTTTTTTGAAGTGACGAGCAGAATTGCCGAATATCTTCCGAAGTCTTCGGCTTTGCTCCCCCCATGGCTTCACATTCTTGTGTAGTACTCTTGACTCCCTTCTTATATTGTTGTGCCTTAGGTCTTTCCTGTTGTTGCTTTTCTTTGAGTTGCTTAGAAATTGCTCGAGTTACACGCTGGTCTTTAGCTTCAGCCATCCGGACTGGGTCCAAAGCCACATCTCTTGTAGTCAGAATCGGAGAAGACTCTAACAGAGGCTCCTCCAGAAAACCTCCTACAGCACCCTGCATTTCCGCTGCCTCTGGTTCCACCTGCTTAAGCTGCTCTTCCATCTCTTGCTGAAGTTGCTTCTCCTTGTCACTCTCCTTTATCTCCAACATGGTGGATGTGCGTGGAGATGGTGATCTCTCTTTAAGAACAGTAGAGTAGAATTGTTTCGCTTTCTCAACAGTATTTAATCGATGTCTTTCTCCATTGTACCTCAGAATTATGCCAGGTGGGGCATCCCACCGGAATGGAATTTGTTTTTTTTTTTTAGTTCATTCACTAAAAATCCAAAATCTTTTCTATCTTTTAACATCTTAGGTGGTAGTTCTTTATAGATTCCAATTTGAGCTCTCTCCACTTGCACAGCAGAGAGAAAAGACTTTTGCAGAATATCATTTCTCATTCTCCTATCTGTAAAATATATCACCATATCTCTAGGCAGTTGTCTTTGTCTGGCCACCCACGAATTCACTCTGTAAATTTTATCTATTTTGTAAAAAATCTCTTCAGGGTTAATTTTTAACAGCACAGCCAGAGCATCAGCACAAATCTGTCTCAGGTCTTGTCGATCATTCTCTTTAATACCTCTAAGCCTTATGGCGAATTCCATGGACCTGAACTGCATCATCGTAATTTTGTTTTCGAATCTTTGCATTTTATTATCAGCATCAGAAATTTTGTAATCAGTGTCCTTCATTTTAACATTCATTTCTGATTTAAATTCTTCCAATTTAGAATCCGTTCTGATAATAGCTTCTGACAGGCCAGACACCACATTCATTAATTTATTAGTCACCTTGTCATATTTCTCTTGCACCACCTTTTTAATTTCATTAATTTCCTGCTTAATTTCCTGTTGTGATTTTTGAAATTTATCATCCAAAGCCTGAGTAATGAAATCTTTTAAACTTTCAACATCAAAATCTTTTTTCTGACTCTGCTGGCTGGGAGGAGGCTGCTGCTCAGGTTTACGTGTGGGGGATCCCCTCCCTGCTGCCTTTCCTTCCTGTTTAGGCTTGGAAGCCATTCTGTCATGTAGACTAGCTTTTCTGAAAAAGGAGATCCTTTTTCCTTTTCCACCACCACAAAGTCCTCTAAAAAAATCCCCCAGGTTTAATCAGGTTGGAGATAGAATTTAAATTGAAGCAATCTCAGGCTTATTTTTTAAAAAAAATTCCCTCTTTTCTTTTTCCTGCTTGTTACAGACAGCGCAACTTTGTAGCTAGTTGAAATAACATTAGAAATCCACTCTCAGTTTCAGCTTGTAACGCTGAAGCCGAGCGCCATTTTTCAAGCCACTTCCGCTCAGTCACGCTTATACTTTGAGTTTAAAAGTCACAGAAATAACAATACTTGCAATTTAGAGGTTTAGAGGTTCAAGTTATAATCTCCCGATGGTTATTGGAGTTAATTTCATTTAAATTGAAAGGTTGCTGCAGCCGACTTGCTCTGCGCTGGGCAGAGTCGTCCCACGCCGTCCGGAGTCTCAGCAAGTTGAAAGGGAGCCGCGCCTATTTCCTCCCCTGCAGCGACTTTCTGGGGGCTCACAGGGGCTCAACCTGCTCCTTGCCCACTCTTTTCCTCAAATCCTACAGATTTGGGAATTTTCAAGCTGCTTCTTTAAATCGAAGCGGCTCTACAGACAGCGGGGCTGGCGGTCCAAAAACGGGACCGTCTTTCGTCGGAAGCAAGCAAACCGGAAGTCCCAAAGGAAGAACATTAATAGTGGAAATAAAGAGAGGGTTTTTATCAATGTTGTTTGCAGTTATTTATGCACCCAACAAAAACCAGGGGGATTACTATAAAAAACCACATGAAAAGATAATTACAATAGGCCACAGAAATATCTGTATAGTAGGCGATTATAATGGGATAATAGATACTAAAAACAATTATGTCAGCAGTAAAGACAATAAGAAGAAAAGAAATACATTACCCAAAACATTTTTTAATATGGTAGAGGAACTAAATTTAATAGATATGTGGAGAACCTTTCATCCTAAAGAAAATAGATACAGCTTTTATTCTAACCCCCATGCATCTTGGTCCAGAATAGACATGTTATGGATGAACAAAGAATTAAGATTAGAAATAGGAAAAAATGAGATCTCTTCTTATGCGTGGGCAGATCATAACCCTCTTGAGGTAACATGGAAAGGCCCAAAAAGAAAAACTAGAAGATGGATGTTAAATCCACGAATATTAAATGAAAAAGAGTATACAGAAAGGATAATGAAAGAATTGAGATTATTTTTTAAAGAGAATAAAAAACAGCATACTTCCTTGACTAATTTATGGGACACTATGAAAGCATATATAAGGGGGATAATGATAGCCTATAATGTGAAGAAAAAGAAGGAAAAATGGGAAACACACAATACTCTTCTGGAAGAAATTGGTAATTTGGAAAAGAAACTTCAGATAAAACCAGGAGACGAGTTAACCAAAGAGAAGGTGATCCTATTGAGACATAAGCTAAATTTATCAGAACAAGATGAAATCGTGAGAAACCTAAAATACGCCAGACAATTTTATTTTGAACATGCCAATAAGACAGGAAGGTAGTTAGCCTACAAACAAACTGAAAAAAGAAAGAGAAGATCGGATCATACAACAATTAGAAGATGCGATGGGGAACATCCAGAATAATGAGGAAGAGAAAAAGAAAATAGCGCAAAACTATTACACAGATCTTTATAATAAAGAAGATATAGCAATAGAGAAGATTGACAAGTACTTAAGGGAAGAAGAGATTATTCCAATAGGAGAGGATGAAAGAGAAATGTTGAACAAAGAAATAACAGTAGAAGAAATGAGAGTGGTAATCTCGAGACTTAAAAACAATAAAACACCTGGCCCAGATGGTCTCTCAGGAGAAATATATAAAAAGCTAGATGAAATTATAAAACCAATATTACTGGAGATCTGTAATGAAGCATTACTTGAGGCAAAGATACTGGAATTGTGGAGGGAATCATATATTACACTACTTCCAAAAGAAGGTACAGATAAAAATCAGATTAAAAACTACAAATCGATAATCCTTTTAAATGCGGATTACAAAATATTTATGAACATAATTGCTGAAAGATTGAAAAAAATATTAAATATCATTATACACTCAGATCAAAATGTTTTCCTCCTGGAGAGACAAATAAGAAACAATACAAGAATAATTATAGATACCCTGGAATATTATGAAACCCATCCAGAGAAACAAGTGGCCCTTGTTTTTATGGATGCCCCAAAAGCCTTCGACAATTTGAACTTGCAATTTATGATTAGTCAAATTAAATTAATGAAATTTGGAATTAAATTCGAGAATATGATAGAAGCAATATATAAATTACAAAGGGCAAAAGTAATAGTGAATGGGGATACCACAAACACTTTTCAGATAAAGAAAGGGGTACGACAAGGATGTCCGCTGTCGCCATTGTTATTTATTTTAACGTTAGAAACACTATTAAATAGAATTAGAACAAATTGTGAGATAAAAGGATTAAAGATTAGAAGAGAGGAATATAAGGCACAGGCCTTTGCGGATGATGTGGCATTTATTATGGAGGATCCCCTGGAATCTGGTCCAAATTTATTGCAAGAAATAGGAAGGTATGGGGAAGTAGCAGGATTTAAAATCAGTAGGGGAAAACTAAATTGCTGGTCAAAAATTTAACTACAACCCAGAAAAAAGAACTAGAAAAGGAATTAGATTTACAAAAAAAATAAAATATTTAGGGATTTGTCTAACAGCGAGATGTTCATCTCTAAAAGAAGACAATTACATGGCCTTGGTCCAAAAAATAAAAAGGGACTTGGAAAAATGGAGGAAATTACAAATATCACTCTTAGGCAGGATAGCGTCTGTCAAGATGAATATCCTGCCTAAATTACTATATCTATTTCAAATGATACCTATTTTACTAGATTTTTTTTTTTTTTGTGGAACTTAATAAAATTACTACTAAATTTGTCTGGGCTGGGAAAAAAGCAAGGATAAAATTACGATCGTTACAGGATAGTAGAAGTAGATGTGGTTTTGGTCTTCTGGCATGGAAAATATACCTCTAGTCTGGATAAGAGAATGGATCAATTCTCTTGATTGAGATAAAAGACTTTTAACCTTGGAAGGACATGATCTACAAAGTTGGTGGCATGCTCTTATGTGGGATAAAAAGAATAAGACACAAACATATTTCTTTAGACATAAGATTAGAGAAGCACTAATTCAAGTATGGGAAGAAGTAAGACGGAAGCATTACATGAAAATTCCGAGCTGGTTATCAACTATGGAAGCCATGATCCACCCCAATACAGTAGAAATTAGTAAAATGGTTAGATATAAAGAAATCTTAGATAATCATGGAAAACTAAAAAGCAATCAGGCCTTAAAAGAGCAGGGAATATCTATTGATTGGTGGCCATTTTTACAAATACAGTCCAGATATAAGAAAGATATGGAAGGATTTGGCATTCAGGTAGAATTAAACCAATTAGATAAGTTGTTGATGGGCCCAGAAAGAAAATCAATATCTAGACTATATAATTATTTATTAGAATTCGACAGAGCAGAGGAGATGGTAAAAGAACCGATGATAGCATGGGCCAAAAATATAGGACATAATATGAATTTAGAGGAATGGGAATTTATTTGGAATAAAAATTACAAATTAACAAAATCGGTAGCATACAAGGAAAATCAATATAAAATGCTATATCGATGGCATCTAGCACCTGCAAGACTGGCGAACATATATCCCAATTTAAGTCCCAAGTACTGGAAGTGTAACCACCCCAGGTACCTTCTTTCATATATGTGGTGGCTATGTCCCAAAGCGAAGAGGTATTGGAGCAAAATACAACATTGGTTGCAAGAACTAATTAACAATAAAATTGAACTGACTCCAGAAACATTTCTCCTGGGGGTATTAAAAACTAAGCACAACAAAATAATAAGGTACCTGATTTTACACATGCTTACAGCAGCGAAAATTGCTTATGCGCCATATTAGAAAAGAAATAATGTACCATCAGAGGGATTAATTACTCAAAAAATATTAGAATGTGCTGAAATGAACAAATTCACTTTAGAACTAAAAGGAAAAGAGGATTCAGAATTCAGTGTGGTGTGGAATAAATGGTACAGATGGATTGATAACCGAAATAAAAATAAATAATGACTAGAAGAAAGATAGATAGATAGATAGATAGATAGATAGATATAGATATAAATATAGATACATACATACATACATACATATATATATATATACATATATATATCAACTAAAGAGAAATATACATATGCATATATATATATATATACACACACACACACACACACATATATATACATACGTACGTACATATATATATATATATATATATATATATATATATATATATATACATACATACACATATATATATATATACACATACACACACACACACACACACACACACACACACACACACATATATATAGTAGAATTTGTATGAACAACTAATCCAACCTGTCATTTGGGAAAATGACACTGTCGGTTCGATTATGTATTGGACTTTTGAAAAAGAAAATAATAAAAATATTAAATAAAAAAAGAATTGAATTGAATTGATTTGAAAATAATTGAATGAGAATTGAAAATAAGACCCAAAAATAAGAAGTTTAATATATGAAATTGTAGTAGTCGGAACATTTGGGTTAAGATATATATTTAATTGGTTTCTACTAATATGTTGTATTGTATTATTTGGAATAGTTGATAAAAGAATAATTGGTGATTAGAATAAGAGAATTTAAGGAAATAATTGAGGATTGTACTATGTTATGTGAATTTAAATTTAGGGGTTCAAATTTTAAGGAAGGAAAAGAAAAATTGAACTATAATATGATAAGTTATGATGAAGTGTAATATTGGTTTCTTAAAATTAGAGAGAATAAATGCTATGAGAAAAATTGAATATATAAAATTGTGTTAAAGATGAACAAAAATCTGTACAAATTTAAGACCGGGGCAATATTCTGTTCAGAAAAGATGTATTGTATGTTTGTTTGTGTGTTTAAAAAATAAAAAAACTTTATCATAAAAAAAAGTATGATGATAATCTTGGCAATCTTATTTTCTTCCTTGCGTAGTATGAATTACAGATCTCTCTAAGAGTAGACTTTCCTATAGACTGCAGCATTCAAATAACATCCTGAAGATTTAATCTCTACTCTCAGCAAGAACTCTTTCCTTGCCTGCAAATATACAAACTATGCTAATGTATTTGTGACTGTTCTATCGATCACTTTCATGAGTTTAGATTCTCACAAAACACCATTATACTATACAAAGATAAAACTGACACACCTAGAAGGTTTATCCAGGATACTGGGTATCCTAGGTTTTCCTTAGCATGAAAGCTGGCTTAGTGACTTTCGGTCTGTGTGCTGTTACAGATAGTGAGTTGTGGTGAGTTAGTTACCTTAAGAATTAAGAGCTGTCTCCTTAAGAGATTGCATTGTGGGAGATGTAGTGAGAGATTGCATTGTGGGAGATGTAGTCCATGACATGTGACCTTATCTGTGTGTCTGATTGGCCACTGAGGCTCTCTGCCGGGATTTTAGAACAAAGACCTGGCCATATGTTGAATTACCTCAGAAGAGAGAACATGCTTTCTGAACAGGGAGTCAGAACTACCATCCTTTTACACTAGGAAATGGGACAGATTATGAAATATGGATGCACCTCACCTGGACTCACTATGATTGTAAGTCTTATGTGTTCAAGGATTCCCAAATAAATATAATCTGCATGAAAACCTGTTTGCTAGAGTTTATCTGCCTGTTCCCAGTGGAGCCGGATGCCTGGGGAACAGAACAGTAAAAGGATGTAGATGCCTGACCCCCTCCTTTTCTTTTGGAGCATTGATGGACATTCTGTTTCAGTGAAAATGCATCTCTTCTCTGCGCACAACTTATAAAAGGACTTTGTTTGCATCTAATTGAGACCTTTGCTTAGCCACGAAAGTGACAAAACTTGCTTGCTTTCTCTTTGCCTGAGTGAAGTATTCTGCTCAGCGGTAAAAGACAGAAAGAGAAAGACAGTTCTTGTGCTAGCTAAGAAGATTGCCCTGCCATAAAGAGGCCCAGGGGCTGCATGTTTGAATCACCTTTGGCAGTAAAAGGACAGAAAGAGAAAGACAATTCTTGGGCTAGCTAAGAAGATTGCCCTGCCATAAAGGGGCCCAGGGCTGCATGTTTCAATCACCTTTGCAAAGTTTGTGTGTATGTTGTTTTAGAAGTTTACTTCGTCAGTAAAACGAAAAGCCTTATTTTAACACAAAGTAATCCAAGCCACCTAGGCTCTTTGGAGATTGAATTTGCATGATACAAGTTGCTTCCCAGCCTGACCACTCAATGTGCATTTGAAAAGAAACAATTCAGCCACAGTGCGTCCTGTTGCTTTGAATCTTGCTTGAATAAAATACTGGAAAGCTAAATCCCCTTTACAGAGCAAGCAGCTAAAGCCCAAAGGAACCCAAGTCAAGGAAAGCCTCTTAGGGTCTCCAAATAGGACAGTTGCTTTGCAGCTCTATACAAAGGAACACACTGAAACCAGTTTAACCCAAGCATTAGTTAGGTAACAGCACCCTAGTGGCCAAAGGTGTACTGCACCAACCACCCCCAGTGGTCAGAAGGCGAACTGCAATGACATCTCCTAGAGTTTGCAATGCACCCCAGTGGTCAATAGGCGAACTGCAATGACGTCTCCTAAAGTTTGCAACGCACCCCAGCGGTCAACAGGCAAACTGCAACGATGTCTCCTAGAGTTTGCAGCGCACCCCAGTGGTCAACAGACAAACTGCAACGACGTCTCCTAAAGTTTGCAGAAAGTTCCCCGAGTTTCCCAGTCATGGCTGAGACCTCTAATGAGTCAGCGAAGTTGAACCTCCCAGCTAATCTTGACACACCTGAAGCATCGGATGCCGTGGAGTCTTATCCAATCATGGCAGAAGTATATGATTCATCAGGAATGATGACCCTTCCATCACCCAACCTCAACACAATTCCAGAAGTGAATGTCCAAAATTCCAAAGAGGCTGAAGCTCATCAAAGAACCTATGACCTCAGGCAGCACAGGAAGCTCCCTGGTGTTATGCAGTCAAGCCTGAAGAAAGATTGGGACAAGCATTATTGTCGCAACAAAAGGTATTGGGAGAAGTTGCAACAGATCTGCAACAGGCCCGTGGATGAGCTTTCACATGGCTGCATCCACAGGTTGGTGAATGAAATGGATGAACTTTATAAGCAATGGAAGAATTCTGAAAGCCATCTTGTCAACATCCAGCAGCAGCTAGAAGACCCAGAACTCGTGGGGGACATGCAACGCTTAGAGATGTTGAGTGCGGAACGTGGGAAAATATTTCAAGGTTGTAAGGACTCCTTCCACACGGCAAAAGGCACATCAAGGGAGAAAGCCTCCTCACTCCAACGCTCACATGCATCTACCACTCATTCTTCCAAGAAAGCTGCGAGTGAGAAGGCCCAATCCAAAGCAACCCATCGCTCACATGCATCATCTCATTGGTCACAAGCGGTCTCCTCTTACAAGTCATCCCGGTCTCCACCGGGTAGCAGCGTCTCACAACAATCTTCTGCCTCAGGTTTCTTCCATCCTTCCAAAGCATCTTCCCATCACAGCCAATCATCCAGAGCCTCCACAGCGAGAAGTTTCGCTGCCCGGGCCGCAGAGGCACGAGCCGAAGCTGCAGTGGGCAAAGCAACCTTGAGCGTGGCAGAGGAAGAACAATTGCTGAAGGAAGAATTGGCCAAAGTTCAGGCCAGACAACAGGAAGAAATGGCCAAAGTTCAGGCCAGACTAGACTATTTGAAGTATGAAAAAGAGACACTGGAAAAAGTAACACTGGCTGAAGCTTTAGAGGCGGCAGCTGAACATGCTTCGCTCAACTTCAATCCTGGACAGTTAGAGGAGGAAGACTCGGATGAGGGTGTCAAAGCCTATGTTGAGGACCAGAACTCCCCACAGCAGGGACAAAGAGGAGAACCTCACCCACTGGCTCTACGAATCACTCAGACAGCAGATATCGTAAGATCTAGACCACGAGACTCCTCCTTTGAAAATGCACGACCTACCCCGGCAAACGAAGACATACGGGGCAACCAGAGTACTCCTTCAGCAGCAGTGAAGGCGTCTCTGGAGCCAAGCACGCAAACAACCATGAGACACCACCTCAGAGTAGAGGCTAAGGAGTTCCAGCCAAATCTGCCAGGCGTTCCGAGTGCCGACGTCCAGCCCAATGGAGGTACTCCACTTGCCTGCCAGGAAAAGGACCTATCATCACCTGTGGCATGGGAAGACGAAATTGTCCGTAAACACTCAGTAGGGAACTACCAGCCGGCGTTGGCACTTAATCGTGCCCTTGCCAACGCCCTAGCCAACGCGAACCTTGCCACCCCCCCCATCGTATAACTCTCCTGAAGTCCAAAAGAACATCCTGGAGAAGGATGGACCTGGCACATAGGGGAGTACACATGTTCTCCGACAAATCAGGCATAGATTACATGCTATGGAAGCTTCTTTTTGTAAATGCCATTAAAGGCGAACGATTGGAGCCAGCCGAGGAACTCGGTCATATGTTCACATGGCTAGGCCCACAATCAATACAAGCAGTAAAGGGAGTCTACGCAGCAAAAATGTATGAGCCAGTCGAAGCCCTCAAGCTATCATGGGAAATACTTGATGAGTGGTATGGGGCAGCTACGATGACAGAATCCTCATTCCTAGAGCGGGTTGACAACTTCCCTGCCATGGATCTCAGTAACCCTGAAGAACTATGGAACTTCTCCGCTCTCCTTACACAGCTATGGTCAGCACAAATGGATCCCACCTTGCCGGGACTTAGCTGTCTCGACCTGTATAAGACAGAAAGGTCTATCGTTGAAAAACTACCAATGAAACTGATTGATGCATGGATCGACCTAGCTGATAATTACAGGGCAAAGAACCTTGGCAGAGAACCACCCTTCGTCGCCCTTCAAGAATTTGTTGCCCACATGTCGAAGAAGTACAATGATCCACGAAATAAAGATTTTACAATACAAAGAACCTATGCCAGCAGAAAAACCAATCAAAGCCTTGGTCCGATCAAGAGCCCAGTGCAGGCTGCAAGAGGAACAGCCTCTGTGTCAGTGCATAGCACAGAGGTCGTTCCCCTGTCAACGAGGAACTCTGATGTAAAGCTGTCTAAGAGTGCTCTACATCGACCTCAGAAAGCGAAGGAAGAACCCGTTTGTCCACTGCACAAGACCTCGCATTCTCTGAATAAGTGCAGAGAATTCTGAAAGAAGTCCCTGGGCGAAAGAAAGGCACTGATCAGGGAGTACAAAGTCTGCTTCAAATGCTGTGAGTCTGCAGACCACATGGCCAAAACTTGCACAGTTAAGGTGCTAT
Source organism: Arizona elegans (assembly GCA_022577455.1). Classification (NCBI taxonomy): domain Eukaryota; kingdom Metazoa; phylum Chordata; class Lepidosauria; order Squamata; family Colubridae; genus Arizona; species Arizona elegans. The sequence continues at coordinate 79,453,419 of JAKOOJ010000004.1, read as the reverse complement.
GTTATCTATGCAAAAGTGACCAGCACCCAACTGCCTTGCATCTAGAGCATGAGTCGACACCACAGCCGACTCCCACTCCGCAGTCGACCTCTACCTCTCCTACGACTAATGAGTCTCAGAATGACAATGAAACGCACCCAGAAGTGACAAGTGTCAACTGCACTTCAGTATGTGGAGACTCACCGTCACCTTGTTCATGCCACTCGATCTGCCTAGCTAAAGTCTATGCAGCTGGACGCCCAGAAGAAGCAGTGAAAATGTATGTGGTAGTGGACGCACAGAGCAACCAATCGTTGGCCAAATCAGCTTTCTTCGACCACTTTAACATTCAATCCAAAGAAACACACTTCACAATGTCGACATGTATGGGGGTACAGCGCATGGCGGGGAGGAGAGCTACCGGATTCTGCATAGAATCAATAGATAGGAGTGCTAAATTCACATTGCCACCACTGCTAGAATGTGACGCTTTACTAGACAACCGCAGTCAAATCGCAACACCAGAGGTAGTAAGCAATATACCTCACCTGAGACACATAGCCAATCTCTTCCCCTCCCTAGACCCTGAAGCCAAAATCCTGCTCTTGTTGGGTGCGGATGCCCCCGAAGCCTTCCCTCCCCAGGAAGCGGTCAGAGGCCCAGCAGGCTCTCCGTGTGCCCTCAAGACAGACCTTGGATGGGCCATCATAGGACCTGCTTGTATCGACCGGCTACGAGACCCCCCCTGACTTCTACCAAGTAGTTCTAGACCAGTTACCGACATGGAAGAAGACCTTGAAGAATGAACCTCAAGCTTTGCATGAATTGTGTCTTCCCCACAACCTGCATTGTTTGATGATATAATCTTGTTTACTTTAGTCACTTAGATAGTTACATTGCATTGTTTTTTACTATGCCTTTGTTTATCTCAATTAAGTAGTTAGTTAGTAGTGGAATTTATAATTCCAGGCGGGGAGTGTGCTGTTACAGATAGTGAGTTGTGGTGAGTTAGTTACCTTAAGAATTAAGAGCTGTCTCCTTAAGAGATTGCATTGTGGGAGATGTAGTGAGAGATTGCATTATGGGAAATGTAGTCCATGACATGTGACCTTATCTGTGTGTCTGATTGGCCACTGAGGCTCTCTGCCGGGATTTTAGAACAAAGACCTGGCCATATGTTGAATTACCTCAGAAGAGAGAACATGCTTTCGGAACAGGGAGTCAGAACTACCATCTTTTTACACTAGGAAATGGGACAGATTATGAAATATGGATGCACCTCACCTGGACTCACTATGATTGTAAGTCTTATGTGTTCAAGAATTCCCAAATAAATATAATCTGCATGAAAACCTGTTTGCTAGAGTTTATCTGCCTGTTCCCAGTGGAGCCGGATGCCTGGGGAACAGAACAGTCTGTCTCTCTCTCTCTCTCTCTCTCAGCTCAAACCTTTTCACAGTATTATTGTTTTGGGGAAAATAGGAGACAGAGTATTAGGCATGTTGGTCACCCTGAGTTATGCATAAAGAAGACAGGATAAAAATCTCATCATCATTCAGTCAAATGTTCATAATTTTATTGTAGAAAGAAAGATGATCCCATGTATTCCTAATTATCAGCTCCCAAGCTCTTCTAGGTCACCTTCTCTGTTACCTTCTCTTATTTGGGGGCCCTTTTATTAGCTACCATGCCATTTTTACCAAGTTAAGTTTACTATGAATTTCCCATGAAAATGGCTATGAATATCTTATTCACTTTGCTACCTATTATGGAAAGTTTGAAAATATGATAATGACATTCAGTTTCAGCAATTCTCCTCTGTCTTAATAGGACTTACAAATAATATTTTTCAAAACTTTTTATACATATTTCTTTATTTATATAATTTCCTTATTTATTTTGAGGAATCTATGTGGAATATGAACAGATAGTCCTGCAGTGTCTGTTTAACCACAGACTACTCTTGCTAATCTGAAAAATATTTGATCTGCATGTATGAGAAAACTTGAATTATTCTATATTTTCAAATGGAATTCAGAAACATTCAGCGAAAGTTGAATTTGAAGACATCATACATTTCAACAGGCTTTCACTTTTTAATCTCACCTCTCATTCAACTCCATCTGTTTCTCTCCCCCCCACCCCACTTTTGTATAAGATGATGCTTCTGATTTCATCTTGGACACTGACTTTTACAGTTCACTCCATAACTTGATGATAGTATGTTCTTATATGTATTTTTTGCTCTACCATCTCTTTCCATCTGAACAAAATTATCTTTTTAACAAGGAGTCTTGGGCTGTCAAAGATCCTTTTAACACTAATGCTATTTCTTCAAGGACACTAAACTCCCACAAGTGCTGAAATGATCATGATTATTTAGAAAACCTCTGATAGACCTATGCAATGCCAATTCTATAGTTTTAACTTCATAACTTTTAACTTTGATCTAGCTTGCAGAACAAAAAGGCTTATGTTTTATCACATAAGACAGAATGTTTCTTGTCCTTTGAACCTCTTTCCACATCCATTTTTTGCCCAAACATTTTGTTTCTTCCCCCATTTCTGGTACCTGTCCAGCCTTGTAAATCATCTGGAGCCAGATAAGAATGACATTCCCTTACCAATCAAATCTGTCTTCAGTAGCAGCAGCAGCAGCAGCACCCATATGCAAGTTTGAGTAAGTGAGCTTCAGAATATCCTTGTCTTTCCTGAGAACAAAGAGAATGCATTACAGTGACCAGTCATAAATTCTTCTTTCCTTCAAGAAAAAACTCTTGACACAACAGCTGGCCAGCTGGATATTTTGGATATTTAAAATGTCTTATCTTCTTTTCTGCCTGATGATACCTCTCAGTTAGGGAATATATCAAGGCCCTTCTTCCCATATTTGTTACTGTAACACAATGTAAAAAACAAGTTCATATCAGTTTCATTTACAGTCCTTATGAAACAATTTCCATGGGTTTTATCACTGACCTACCGTATGTTAGACCTGGATGCCATTCTATTCATATTCTCTATTCAAATGTCACCATTTCAGATCACATATTGTAATCATCTTTTTTCTCTCATCATTAATTTTTGTAGCTCTTGATGCAGGAGGAGAAATTTGGAATATTGGATTTATTTAAAAGGCTATCCAGAGATGTGAATATTTAGAAAAGCTGCAGAGGCTGTATATGCTCCCAATTATCTTTGAGAAGAGGTCTCAAATTTAAACATTGGGACATGTATTTATTGGACAGGATTCTTGTTTAGACAAAGAACTATCATCGATTTCTTTATTCTTTGCAGTAAATCTACTTTCTCAACTTTCTTATACCTATTTGTGAATGCAGAATATAGAAAGAAGCCTTAAAAAGGGAATTTATGCAGCGAGACACTATATGATTTACGGAAGTATAAGACACCCATTTTACTTTTCAAAAATATTTTACTTATTTACAAAATCAGGCAATTTTCCAGGTTTGCTTCCCAGATAAAAAATATGAAAAGTTCCTGTCACCGCCTGGAAAGTGACATCAAATTAAAAAGAATCCCCTGACTGAAGTATATAATGTTTCTATAGTGTGTATAGAATTGATGAGCATTATAATATAGCTTTCCTATTCTGGTATTCTAAAGATGTTTTTTTTTTTTTTGAATTTTTTTTTAATTTAAAACAAAAACAAAACATAAAACCAGCATCATTCAAATTCAATCACAGACAGTGTGTCGATCGGTTAAAGTTCTTTTGTGCACAATCCCATATCCAAAATTACCTATTGTTTAATTTCTCTTATTTAACAGTTTTATATATCCCTTTATGTTATTATACTCATTTAACCATTATTTAACATAAGAAAACACTTCATGTTATTTTATCATTACTTTAAATTCATATTTCATATTTCATCTCCATGTTTTGTTATCTAATCATTGGTAAAACAAATCCCAAATCAAATAATATTTGATTTGTCTTCTTGTTCTCTAATTTCAAATGTCAATTTACTAATTTCAGCACAGTCCATAATTTTCTTAATAACTTCATCATCAGTAGGTGTCTTCTCGCCTTTCCAATTTTTAGCAAAAACAATTCTAGCCGCTGTTAAAACATTCACAATTAAATATCTCAGTTCTTTGTTATACATTTCTGGTAAAATCACTAATAAAAATATATCTGGTTTAAAGTCAGTGTGTTTCTTTGTTATTTTTTCCAACCATGTGTGGATTTTAGTCCAATATCTTTTAGTTTCTGCACATGTCCACCACATATGGTAATATGATCCTGGAGTCTGATGACATTTCCAACATTTCTCCAATTTGTTCTTAAACATTCTGGCTACTCTCGTCGGGGTAAATGCCACCTGTAAAACATCTTATACAGATTCTCCTTATATGCTGTAGACATTGTCATTTTATAATTTTGTGATCACAATTTTTGCCATTTCTCGAGATCAATCCCATGACCAAAATTTTTCCCCCATGCTATCATTGTTTCTTTAACTTGTTCCTCTTCCAATTTTACCTCTAATAAATAACAATACAATTTTTTAATTACATAATCATCAGAACCCATTAAAATTTTATCTAAATTAGTCAAGACATTGTAAAAACCTTCTTGTTTAGAATCTTCTTCATATCTAGAATGTATTTGCAAATAAGAAAACCAATACATCTTAAAATCTTGTTCTTCCAGTTCTTGCTTCGCTTTAAATTCACCCTTTTCATCCATTAATTCACTATATCTAACAGTTTGTTCTCTTCTAAATATTACTGAATATGAAAATGCTTCAATCGTTGATACCCAGACTGGAATTTTCAAATAGTGTTGTTTTTTAATAATCTCCCAATTTAGTAACAAAGCCTCATGGTGTCTTCTAAAATACCCTTGTATTTTTGTTCCCTTATACCATAAAAAAGCATGCCACCCCATCAGCAGATCATGACCTTCTAAATTCAATAATCTAGTATTTCTTAATGTTATCCATTCTTTAATCCACATCAAACTTGTTGCTTGATAATAAAGCTCCCAATTAGATAGGCCAAAACCCCCTCTCATTCTAGCATCTTGTAGCAACTTTAATTTTATCCTCGCCTTCTTTCTCTGCCAAATATATTTTAACACAATTTTATTCAATTCTTCAAAGAAGTCTTTCCCCAGTCTAATTGGAATTATCTGGAACAAATATAAAATTCTAGGCAAAATATTCATCTTAATAGTTGATATCCTTCCAATCAAAGAAAGCTGTAAGTTTTCCCATTTCGCCAAGTCTGTCCCAATCTGTTGTTTAAGTTTTAAATTCACTTCCCGCCTGGACTACTGTAATACTCTCTACATGGCGCTCCCCTTGAGGAGCACCCAGAGGCTCCAGCTGGTTCAGAGTGCAGCCGTGCGGGTGGTTATGGGAGCAATGTGGCGTTCCCATGTGACACTTCTCCTGCGCGAGATGCACTGGCTCCCGGTGGTCTTCCAGGTACACTTCAAGATTTTGGTTACCACCTCCATGGCTTAGGACCAGGGTACTTACGGGACCGCCTTCTGCCACCAGTAGCCTCTCACAGGCCAGTACGCTCACATAGAGAGGGGCTCCTCAGGGTGCTGTTGGCTAAACAGTGTCGACTGGCGGCCCCCAGGGGGAGAGCCTTCTCTGTGGGGGCACCTGCTATCTGGAATGAGCTCCCCCCAGAGATACGGAGGATCCCGGATTTATGCACCTTCTGCCATGCCCTCAAGACCTATTTATTTCAACAGGCTGGCCTGACCTAACTTCCCTTTTAATTGTAACTTTTAAAATTGGTTTTAAAACATTAGAGGTGTCTTAAATTGTTTTGGGACAAATAATTTAATGGGTTTTTATATTGTCTTTTAAATTTTGTACTCTGTGTGTTTTATTTTTCTGGCTGTTCACCGCCCTGAGTCCTTTGGGAGTAGGGCGGTATATAAATCTAATAAAATGAAATGAAGTTTATTATAATTATTTTCTTTAAGCGTGCTACATCTTGATGTCAAATATATCCCCAAATATTTAACTTTATTAGTGACCTGCATTTTTGATATATCCACCAATTCTTCTTTTTGCTTTACCAACATATTTTTAGTCAAAATCTTTGTTTTATCTTTGTTGATTTTCAAACCAGCTACTTTCCCAAACTCTCCAATTTTATCTATCAGTGTAGTTATTGATGTTAATGGTTCTTCAAGGATAAAAAACAGGTCATCAGCAAATGCTTGTAATTTATATTCTTCTTTTCGAATTTTAATTCCTTTTATGTCTTTTTCTTCTCTTATACTTCTATTTAGCACTTCTAAAGTTAATATAAACAACAGAGGGGACAGTGGACAACCTTGTCTAGTACCTTTTTCTATCTCAATAGAGTTTGTCAATTCTCCATTTATCATTACTTTTGCTGTTTGTTTATAATATATAGTTTATATTGCTTGGATGAATTTTCTGCCAATCTGTTCCATTTGAAGCAACATAAAATGCCAATTAACAATATCAAAAGCTTTCTATGCATCTAGAAATACCAAAGCCATTTGCTTTTCTGGATGTAGTATTCCAAAGTCCAGAATTATTCTCATATTGTCTCTAATTTGTCTTTTTGGCAGAAACCCATTTTGATCTGAATGTATAAAGTTATTTAAATATCTTTTAAGTCTTTCTGCCAATACTGAAGCAAACATTTTATAATCTGAATTTAGCAGGGATATAGGTCTATAGTTTTTGATTTGTTGTGGGTCTGTATCCTCCTTTGGAATCAATGTAATATATGCCTCAGACCATGACTTGGGTATTTCCTTCTTTGTCATCACTTCATTCATAACCTCTAGTAATAGGAGACTCAAAGAGTCCTGCAAACCATCTGGCCCTGGTGCCTTTCCATTCTTTTGTTTCTTAATTGCTTCAGTTAATTCTATCATCGTTATATTTCCCTCTAACATCTCCTCAATATCTTTAGGAATCCTGGGTAAATTTGCATTTTGAAGATATCGTATCAACTTTCCTCCTCTATCTTTTCTTTCTCATATAGTTGTGTATAATAATCCTGTATAATTTTTTTCTTCTCTTTGTTTCCAAATTTACTTTGTCCTTGGTCATCAATTAATTGTATTATTTTTCTTGATTCCCTCTCTTTTTTCAACTTATATGCTTACCATCTTCTTGGTTTATTAGCATTCTCAAAATAATTCTGTGTAGAGCTTCTAATTTTTTGAGCTAATTCTTCTTTCTCCAGTAAGTCCATTTTATGTTTTATTGTATCCATTTTCACCTTAACATTTTTTTTTAATATGTACATTTCTGAAGCTCCTTTTCAAATCTCTTATAATCCTCTTCCAATATTTTGTATGTTTGTCTTTTCTTCACATTTCTCTTCCTTGTATAATCCATTATCAAACCTCTAGCATAGGCCTTCATCATATCCCAGTGATTTTGTGTCAAAGTATCTTCTTTCCTATTCTCCTTGAAAAAGAAAGCCAATTCTTTTTCCATTTTCTGCACGAAATTCTTTTCTTTTAATATAGTATTGTTTAAAGTCCATCTAGCTCTTCTCCTTTGTCCTTTCCATTTCACTGTCACTGGATTATGATCTGCCCAGGTATTGGCTTCTATCTCAATTTGTTCTATATTTAAAGTCAGTTCCATTGTTGTCCATATCATATCCAATCTAGACCAAGATGAATGTCTGTCAGAATAAAAAGTATATTGTCTATTTTTTCCATTTCTATCTCTCCTTGCATCTTTTAAATTTATTTCCTCAGTCATCTTAAAAAAGGATTCGGTAATATCTTTCTACTATGTCTTATTGTTTTATGTGTTTTATAATCCAGATCTCCATCTACTATACCATTAAAATCTCCCATCATACAAATATTATCATATTCCAATTCCATTATTTTCATGTGCAGTTTTCTATAGAAGTCACTTTGATTGTTATTTGGAGCATATAGTGCTACTAGAAGAACTTTCATATTGTTGTCCGTTATTTCCACCATCAGAATTCTCCTTCTTCATCTGCATATATTTGCTCGGCTGGTATTGCATTTCTAATATATAAAACCACTCCTCTTTTTTTACATTGTGGCAATGATGTAAAGATTTTCCCTAATTTAATATCTGTTCATGTTGCTTTTTAATATGTACTTCTTGCAGGCAAATTATATCAAATTTTAATTTTTCTAATTTGTGAAATATCTTTCTTCTTTTTACAGCTGAATTAAGTCCATTTATATTTATTGAAATCAATTTTCTCTCTTCCATATTCATACTTTATATGTGGGCTTTGTTGCTTTAGTTGATCTTAATTCACACTGTTCTTTGTGTTCCACAATCCCTTCTACAGCGCATTCTGCTTTTTCAATCATTGCCAGTTCCTCTTCTTGAAATTCTACTCGAACTATTGTCGTTTGGAATTCCATTTCTGTTTCCTTCTCTTTAAAAAATTCTGCATAGAATGCTCTCGCTTTGTATATTGTATCTATTCTGTATCTTTGAAGTTGCAATGTTAACTCTAATCCCTCTGGTACCAGCCATCTATAGTTCACACCTTTTTGAAGTAATATTTTGGTCAAAAATTGATATTCTCTCTGCATCTCCCTCACTTTTCTTGGTATTTGCTTCAAAACCACAATTTCTTTCTCCTTATATTTCAGTGTTTTTTCTTTGGAGATCTGCAATATTTGTGCTTTAATTGATTTTTTTGTGAATCTTATATGCACTTCTTGTGGTAACTTATTACGCATTGCATACCTAATATAAACTCAATATATTTCATCCATACCATCCATCATTTTCTCCTTAGTAATTTCTAGTGCTTCAGCCAGCATTCCTATCATTATTTCTGCAAAATTCTCTCCTTTCTCTTCTTCTACATTTTGGAATCTGAGATAAAATTCTGATTTATCCATCTCCCATCCAATTAGTCCACTCCTGTCACGTTCAACTTCTCCCAATCTGCTTTCTATATTTTTAATTTTTTCCTCTTTTTGTTCCTCATTTTTCTCGAGCTTTTGCAGTCTCTCTTCATATTTCTTCATATTGGGAAGAGCCTTGGTAGTGCAATGGACTAAGTCTGTTATGTAGCACTTAGCTGTCAGCTGCCTGTAATTAGTGCGAGTTCAAATCTCAACCGGCTCAAGGTTGACTCAGCCTTCCATCCTTTCGAGGTAGGTAAATTGAGGGCCCGGATTGTGGGGGCAATAAACTGATTTTGTAGAAACACCGCTTATGGGGGGGGGCAAAAGCCCTAATAAGCAGGTATATACAAAAGAATGAAGGCTATTGCTATAAGTGCATTGTAAGCCGCCCTGAGTCTTCAGAGGAGGGCGGCATATAAATTGAACTAATAAAATAAAAATAAAAATATTTCAACATCATTTGCTGTGTACTCTCCACTTTTTCATCTGTCTTGAGTAGTTGTTGTTCCATCCTCTGAATTGTTTGAAAAATCATCTGTAGTGTTACATCTTTCTCCTTCTCTTCTTCCTTCTCCTTCTCCTGCTGAAGCATAGTCTGAATTGATCACTGTCCTTCAGTTGGCGATGAAGCAGGTGTACTTGAAGCAGATCCAACTGTCACTACTTTTCTACTCATTCTCTCCAAAGATCACCAAAAGCATAGAGCAAGAAAGAAAAAACCCAAGAAAATAAAAATATAGAAAAAGAAAAAGAAAAAAGGAGAGAATAAGTAATTCTTCAGATTCTTCAATACCCTAATCCCCTTTGAGAGAAAAAGAAAAGAAAAAAGAAAAAAAAGAAAGGATTTTTTTTAAAATTAATCCCACTGGTAGCAAAAATACACTGAAGAAAAATCAAATTTAAAAAAGGAGAGGTAAAAATAAAAATGGAAAAAAAGAAGACCAAATAGCCAGCTAAAGAGAAAAAAAAAGAAAAAAAAAGAAAATCAAAAATCAATCTTCAGGCTCTTGTATGCCTTAATCCAATTGTGTTAAATGAGAACAAAGAAAAAAAAAAGGCCCATCAAAAATATTAAAGCTGGGGAAGCATACAGAGAGTTATCATTTAACAAGAACAATAGGAAAAATAAAAGAATAAAGAATAAAAGAGAGTTTCAATTTCTTCTGCAGTACTTCTGCCCAAGCATCAACAAGTCTCTCTCACTTGCCTCAGACTCCTACAAAGGCACCTGAATAAACAAAACCAGATAGTTCCAGCTCTCTCAGATGTCCTTCCAAAAATCTTATCAGCAATGAAAGTTCAGAGTCCTTAGATTATAGCAACAATGTGATACAATTGTTTCAATTTGTTGCTTTAATAGGAAAAAAATTGCAAAGTTTCCATCCAGCAGATGGCAGTATTACACACACTCCTATCTCCCCCACTATTATATTCCGAAAATTCTTTGTTAGTAAAATGGAAATTGAAAAATTAGAACAATCTTCAAAAAAGAAAAAAAGAAAATTAACTCCAAAAAGAAAAAAAAATATTTCAAGTATAAGGCACAAAGGCTTATAGATGTTAAAACTCTCAGTTCTATCAATCCTTTTCCATTCAGTCCCAGTCAAAAACAAAATAGAAATTTAAGGCTCCACCGGACTTCCGGCGGTGACGTTAACGTGTTAGGGATGAAAGGAATGGTCTCCGTTCTCCAAGTCCCTAATATCTTTGATTTAGGAGCCGATTTAGACACTTTTGACCTCGGAGAGGTCAATAGAAAAAAGGGGAAACTCCGAGGACCTCGGGGAGGACAGCAATCACCCCGAAGGTTCAGGAAATCCCCCTTAATCCTGATCAGGGAAGAACCAGCCACCCCGGCTGGCCAGAAACGTTGACAGCTGACTAAGAGGGAAGCGAAAATCAAATAAAGAAGACTTCGGTGGAAGGATCAGGAAGAAAAAGAGCTCAAAAGGTTTATTTACAATCCATAACATGAGGATCGAAGGCGGGAGAAGATAAAACTCCAACTAAGAAGCGAACTATAGCTAAACAAGCGGCGACTGAGAAATAAGCAGAGACGGATTCCATCTTGACAGTGACAGCGCACAAATTAACAACTGGCGAAGGAAGGAAATCCAGAGGAAACCCAGGAGGAGAAAGTGATCCCAGAGAAACTTGGACTTTGGATATTTTGCTACAGAGGAGAGACGGAATTTAAGGAGAGAAAGGGATAAATTTGACAGACTTTGCCCTTTGTGGAGGTGACAACGAGGCAATCAACAAGTAGCCAACACTGGAAGAGGGGGGGTTGGCAGAAAAACTCCATTTAAAGTGGAAGCTAGGAGCTTTTGGAGCTAAATCAAACCAACCTAAGTGGAATATTTTCTTTTGGACTTTTGGATATTTGGAGATTTGGACGAAATTTGGACAGCATTTAGACATTTGGACTTGGTCTTTTTTTGAAAGGTGGACACTTTGGAGTTTTGGTGGACACTGGTCACTCAATTTAAAAGTATTGGGACTTGGATTTTTTTTTTTTGAAAGGTGGACACTTTGGAGTTTTGGTGGACACTGGACACTCAACTTTAAAGGATTGGGACATTAGACCTTGGAAGTAAATAGACAATAAATAAGAAGGATACAAATTTGAAAAAAAAAGAAGAGAGTGATCTAGAAGAAGAAGAATCAATTGTAAAGTATAATTAATTGTATTAAAAGCTAATAACAGATTAGTAATTAATAAGCATAAAAAGTATTAATATTAAATGTACTGTTTTTGAAATCTCATATATAACCTTATATACCACATATATAACTGTTAACTTAGTTTTATATTTACTTTAAATATATATATATATATATATATATATATATATATATATATATATATATATATATATACTTTAAATATATATTTATACTTATCTTAGTTCTATATTTTATCTTGGTAGTTAAATATCATATTGTTTTGTATGTTTAGTTTCGAAAAATTATATTAGACAGACTAAATGAATCTAGGATTGTAATTAAGGATAATTGATATCGATAAATAGTAATTAATAAATTTAAATAAGATAGTAAGTAATTAATTATAAGGACAGTTCATTGATGAATTGCTGAAGTATTAGAATTTTCCCTCCCTCCCTCCCTCTATATTTCACCCCCATGTTTAGAGAGTAATATAGGCTAAATAGCCATCAAGAATTGAAGAACTCTGTAAAACATTGAAAAGTGAAAGACAGAACTTATAGATAAATTTATATATAGATAGTGATTGTGTGACAAGGAAACTTATCCTAGTTGTTTATCTCCCTGGGATTACTGAAAGTCATAAATTGAATATAAATACCAAAAGAAATATAACAGCCCAAATAGTAATCAGTATATGAAACTCTGGGAGAAGATAACAAAAGAAATACTAATGGCAACTACAGGTTCAGCAACAATTACTAAGTCAAGTAAGAAAATACCATCAAACCAGATGATACTCACGGCCTCTCCAGCACAACAAAAATCAGTTGAAACTACGGAAAAAGATAAAGCAACCTCCACTCTTAGTATGCAAAACATTCATTCCGTATTAACGATGATCCAGGAAGGAATGAATAGAATGCAAGAGACCATGGCCCACAATCATGAGGAGACAAGGAAAAATCACGAGGAACTTAGGACGGATGTGGGAGAGATAAAGGATAATATTAGGAACATGGATGAGAAGATAGGAAAGATACAACAGAAAATAGAGGAAAATGAACAGAGGATTCATAAGGTGGAGGAGAGAATAGAACATACGGATAAGAGAATGGAGAAGATGGAATATAACCAAGCAGCCACAAATAAGGACCTAGAGGACTCGTTATCATATCTCGAGATGGAGAAGGCATCCTTCTACTTAAGGTTTCAGAACGTAGAAGAGCAAAAGGAGGAGGACTTAGGAGAAATCATGACTGAAATACTCTCAGAAGTGACCCAGAGGGACAAGGAAGAGATACGAAGTGGAATAGATGAAATCTATAGAGTTCACATGAACTACGCCCGGAGAAAAAAGTTACCAAAAGAAATACACATTAGATTTACAAAAAAATCTTTAAAAGAAGAGATCTACAGGAGGATGAGAGAGGATACAACTATGTATAGGGGAAAAGAAATTTTAACCCTCAAACAGATACCAAAAAGGACAAGGGACCAAAGAAGGAACTACAACTTTCTAGCCGCACAGTTGAATAAATTTAAAATAAAGTTCCGCTGGCTAATACCGGAGGGTCTATTAATCTCCTGGGAAGACAAAAAATATAGAATTGATAACTTAGAAAAAGCACAGGACTTTTTCGACCAACACTTCGTACTGGAGGAGGAGCAGGAGAGCAGAGAAGAAGAGGAACTTAAGAGGCAAGAGGAACAGCGGACAGAGAAAGAAGAAAGAGATCAAGAAGAGGGGAGAAGATTGGAAAGAGAAAGAATGGAGAGAGAGGGAGCGAGGGAAAAGATGCAAAGAATTACTAGAAACACAAAAAGACTGAAAACAACGAATAGATAAATAAAGAGGGATGGAAAGAGAGCTAAAACTTATTTCAATCAATATAAACGGACTTAATTCACCAACCAAAAGAAAACAGACATTTACAAAACTTCAAAAACTAGAAATAGATATCATAACACTCCAAGAAGTACATATCAAAAGACAGCATCAAAAATTATTGGACAATCAAAGATTAGGAAGACTATATGCATCTCTAGGAGACCAAAAAAAGAGAGGAGTCGTAATATATGTAAAGAAAGACCTAAAAACAAAACAAATATATGCAGACACAGAAGGACGTATCTTAATAATAGAAATACAAACAGGATCCAAAACAATATTATTAATATCTATATATGCACCCAATGGAAACCAAAATGACTTTTTTAAAAAGCTACATAACATAATCAAAGTCCTGGAATACGAAACTATCTGCATGGTAGGAGACTTCAATGCAATCATGGACATAGAAAAAGACTATTGGAGTAACAAACAAAGTAAAACTAGAAAGAAAATTCTACCGGAATCTTTCAGAGACATGATCAACGAACTGCACTTACATGACGTATGGAGAGAGGCAAACACACAAACAAAACAGTATACATATTACTCGAACCCACACCAGTCATGGTCTAGGATCGACATGGCCTGGATGACTTCGGACCTCAGAGAGGAAGTAAAAGATATCGAAATAGCAGCGAACACCTGGGCAGACCATAACCCTATTAAAATAGTATGCAAAGGACATCGAAAGCAAAGGAGGTGGATGATGGACACGGGAATAATAAAAGATAAGGAATACATACAGATGATTGAGAAAGAGGTTAAAATGTTCCTACAAATAAATACTAAAGAACAGACATCGCTTCAAAACCTTTGGGACACAATTAAAGCATACATAAGAGGTCTTACAATTGCGTATATGGCAAAAAAAATAAAGAGAAACAACAGTCAAGGAATAAGTTGTTAGAACAACTCAGAATATACGAACTAGAATTGCAGAAGGAACCCCACAACAAAACAATAAAAGAAAAATTAAATCTTACTAAACATAAAATCAATCTGATTACCCAGACAGAAATTGCACAGAAAATCAAGCTAGCAAAACAGAAACATTTTGAGCATGCAAACAAAATGGGGCGGTGGTTAGAGTATAAACTGAAAAAAGAAAAAGAAAGGAGAACAATATTTCAATTGCAGGACAAAACAGGACAAATATACCATACCAATCTAGATAAAAAACGTATAGTCAAAGACTTTTTTCAAAGTCTCTACAAGAAAGAAGAGATCCGGGATGAAGACATTAAGGAATACTTATGTAAAACAAACATTACAAAATTAGAGGAGTCCCATAGAGAAGCATTAAATAGACCAATTACGATGTCCGAGCTGGTGGAAGCAAGGAAAAAGCAGAAAAATAACAAGGTTCCAGGTCCGGATGGAATACCAACGGAGTTTTACAAAAACTATCAAAATGCAATGGATGAACTGTTACTCCAAGTTCTCAATGATGCATTATTAGAAGCAGAAATTCCCAAATCCTGGACCGAAACCATTATTACACTGATCCCCAAAGAAGATACGGACCCCACACAAGGTTTTGTGTTTTTTTTTAAATTTGATTTATATGCCGTCCTTCTCCGGAGACTCAGGGCAGTTTACAATGCGTTAAGCCTTCATACTTTTGTATATTTATACAAAGTCAGCTTATTGCCCCCACAAACTGGGTCCTCATTTCACCTACCTTAGAAAGGATGGAAGGCTGAGTCAACCTTGAGCCTTGGAGAGATTCGAACCAGCAGAAAATTGCAGGCAGCTGTGTTAATAACAGGGTGCGTAGACCACTGTACTATCAAGGCTCTTGATAAAAATTATAGGCCGATCTCATTGCTCAATGTAGACTACAAACTCTTTATGTTGGTTATAACGCAAAGACTGAAAATAATTATTTATAAATGCATACATACAGATCAGAATGGTTTTGTCCCAAGAAGACAGATCAAAAACAACATAAGAACAATTATCAGCGTCCTGGAATATTACGAGAAAAGAGTTGACAAACAAGTAGCCTTAATCTTTTTAGATGCACAAAAGGCATTTGACAATCTAAATTGGAATTTCCTCATATTGCAACTAGAAGCCATGGATTTCGGTGTCAAATTTTTACATATGATTAGAAAAGTATTTTATTAAAAGAAAAAAGTGTATTTTTTAGAAAAGTATACTCCTTCCAAACGGCCAAAATTATGATTAATGGAGATATGACTGAAAATCTGGATATACAAAAGGGTGTGAGACAGGGTTGCCCTTTATCCCCCCTATTGTTCATAATTTCATTGGAAATATTACTAAATGAAGTAAGGAAAGATGCGGAAATAAAAGGTTTGAGAACACGGAAAGAAGAGTACAAATTGCAAGCCTTCGCTGACGATGTGATATTTATAATGGAGCAACCGGAAATAACAGGAACCAAACTTTTAGCGAAGATAGCGGAATATGGAAGAGTCGCAGGGCTTAAAATTAACAAACAAAAAACTAAAGCATTAACAAAGAATTTGACAAAGGTACAGGAGACAAAACTAGAAGATAAATTAGGAATACAAATTGTAAAGAGAATAAAGTATTTAGGAATCTGGCTTACTGCTAAAGCAATAACAATTAGAGAAGACAATTATAACAAATTAATGAAACAAATTAGAAAAGATCTGGAAACGTGGAACAAATTACAACTGTCATTTCTAGGGAAAATCGCATCCATAAAAATGAATATACTGCCTAAATTACTCTACCTCTTTCAAGTAACCCAATCTGGCCAGGAAAGACCTTTTTTAAGGACCTTAATAAAATAATAACAAAATTTATTTGGAATGGGAAAAGGGCCAGAATCAAAATAAAGTGTATGCAAGATATTCGGGAAAAAGGAGGTTTAGGCCTACCGGACTGGGAGTTATATTACAAAGCAGCATCGCTAAACTGGATAAGGGATTGCATAGATCTCAAGAATAAAAGAATGCTACTACTAGAGGGTTTTGAATTACAACGCGGATGGCATGCCTTTTTGTGGGAGGGAAAGGACAAGCACCATGGATATTTCCAGCAACATATTATCAGAGAATCACTGTACAAAACATGGCAAGAGATTAGAAAGCACTATACCAAAATTCCACAATGGTTATCGACAATGGAAGCACTAATATATCCCAACGCCATGGATATAGAGAAAATGAGGAGTTATAAAGAACTACTGAACAGTGAAGGAGAATTACAAACAAGACAAGAATTACAAAATCAGGGTATAGACATTGATTGGTGGCCATACATGCAAATAGAATCAAGATACAAAACTGATCGGGCACAATTCGGATTCCAAAATGAACCAAATGAACTGGATAAATTATTACAAAGTACAGATGAGAAAATAATTACCAAAATTTATGTACCTACTAAAATACAAATTAGAAGAGGAGGTCGTTAAAGAGAATATGATAACATGCGCCAAAAATATAGGATATACTATTGAACTGGATAAGTGGGAAAATTTGTGGAAGATAAATTATAAGATGACATTGTCTATACCCTATAAGGAAAACCTTTACAAAATGTTCTACCGATGGCACCTCCCACCGGCACGCCTGGCCAAGATGTTCTCAAATACGTCTCCAATGTGCTGGAAATGTAAATCACAGAAAGGGACATATTATCATCTCTGGTGGTCATGCTGAAGGGCAAAACAATACTGGCAACAAATTAAAATAACGATTGAAGAAATCACAAAACAAAAACTGGAAATGAGGCCGGAAATCTTTTTATTGGAAATAATCACAGCACAATATACCAAAGAAATAAAATATCTGATCATCCATATCCTCACAGCAGCACGTATACTCTTCGCCCAACATTGGAAATCTGAACAGTTACCTACAGAGGACAAAATAATAGCTAAAATTACAGAATGTGCAGAATTGGATAAGTTCACAAAAGAAATACAAGAGAAAGATGATACTGATTACTATTTAGTATGGCAAATATGGTACAGCTGGCTGTAGGCAAAAATAGGAATATAAAGATAATTTTCGACTATTCAATAGAAATGCATAGAAGTAAACAAGAGTCAATTATATATATACATATATAACCATGTAAATATGTGAATGTAGATATAAATACAAATAGAAATATGAAAATAACCCACCGTTGTAGTAACTTCTAAAAGTCAGTCATTGGACTGAATTGATGTTTGTCCATTTTGTATGTTGGTTTAATGTATTTATGTTGGTTTGTTTTTTTAATTATTAATAAAAATATTAAATAAAAAAAATAAAAAAAAGAAATTTAAGGCTCCACCGATGTATATGGATTAAAAATAAAAAATGACTCCTGCTTAATTTTGCCGCTTAATTTCTTTTAGGTCCAATTTAATTCTCACTTCAATCTCAGGGTGTTCTTTGCATTAGTTTAAATTAAAAGCCTCTCATCTACTCACTGTCCTTCTATTCTTCTTCTGGAGCTGTCCCAACTTCAGCAGCTACTATGGCTGCCATCCCGCTGCTAGAAAAAGGGCTTCTCCTAGATCAACCAGGGATTTTGCAGTGTCCCTGGGATCGTCAGGATGTGCCCTCCACTATCACAGTCAAAACAAGACTGTGAGGTCCAAAAAGGACCATCCAGCAGAGGGGCTTTCGGCAGCGATCCTGGAGCCCAGGAATCCTCTGTCCGTTCCGTCGCAACGTCAGCTCCTCCACCCTGTTTTGAATTTCTATTGTTCAAATGATCACTGGTGAAATGATCATAGTTTGAAGGAATCATCAGGATTGGGTTGATTGTTTTTAAAACTATTTCATCTTTAAGCAGAAATATTTAGTTTTCATGACATGTATAATATTATATAATTGCAAGATAACCCAAATCTTATCTCTTATTGAATAACATTCAATTATATTAAAGAAAACTGATGATGTTATTTTTATCCAAAACTACATGCTTTGAAAGATTATTATTTTGAAGATTTTAATTTAAAAATCTCTTTAAAAACCCATTAGGCCCAGAGGGACATCATCTTTGAACTCCGAAGAATTGCCTTTGATGTAGAATCTGAACCCAATAGCAATAGTGGTAATATTGAGAAGCGTAAATCCATGTATACGCGTGATTACAAAAAACTTGGCTTTATTGTAAGTATTCTTGTTTCATCATATTAGCATTCTAATCAGTTTTGTTTTAGTGATGTTATATTATAACATAGACAATGTTTTCCAGCAAGCCGGGCTGGCCTAACACTTTTTAAAATGTTTTTAATTGTTTGTTATTGTTTTTAATCATGGGGCCAAATTTATATATATCTTTTTAATTGTATTTTAATGTTTGTAGTTTATGCTTTTACTTGGCTGTTCACCGCCCTAAGTCCTCAGGGAGAAGGGCGGTATACAAATTTAAATATATATATATATATATATATATATATATATATATATATATATATATATATATATATATATATATATATATATATATATATTCACATTCAGTCCACATTCTTGACTATTTCCTTTTTTCACTCATTTTTTCTGAGCTGTTCCTTATGGAATGTATAAGGATGGACTAAAGCTATCCTTTATTTTTCTGGAGATTTTCGCAGCAGGATATCTATCAACATTCTAAGTATTTTATACATCTTTGATTTTTAAGAAATGGGTATCTTAGTATGATCAGAAGGCCTGTTCAAAGGCATATGCTACTCATTTCTTCCCTGGGTTATGCAGGTGACTGCCCCATTATTTAATCTCTCAGATATATTGCACATTGTTTATAACTCATCCTCTATAATATATTCCCAGTGGAAGATTATCTAATTATAAACAGAAGTTAACAGTAAATTCCAAATCAAATCTGGTCAATTACAATAGTCTGTCTAAGTCAGCGTAGCTACCTTTTTTTCATATTATTGTTTATATCAAGGGACTTCTTGTTTACATGCTGCATGTGATCCTCTGGGTCATTTTGGGTGACCTAGAACTGCCATAATTAGGGTCATAGTTGATCTTGCCATTACTCCAGAACCCTGAAAATCTGGGGCCATTATGGAGTAGAAGAAATATTAAGTGGTATTCTAGAGCTCATTGTGATCTCAAACATTTATTTAAACAAGGCCTTGGTAGTTCTCCAGGTTCTGTGTTTTTGGCATATGGTATGTGTAAAAATTACTGACCCATTAAGTCAAATATCAAGTGTTTCTTCCCAAAAACTATTTTTGTATACAGCACAAGACTCATGTTTATGTGGTCAAATCTTTTTATTTTCTGAGGCAATTCTTGTGTAAAGGTTGTTGATTCTTTGACAGTAGAATATCTATTTATCAGAAGAGGAACCCTGATAAAATGGATTGTTATTAAAATTTGTTTTATTTAAATTTATAAAGATTTGTAAACAAAACAGAATTAAAGTTAAGCATGTGTACCAGTTGCAATTATTGAAATACTCTTCTGGAAAGAAATGCTCTGGAACTAGAATTTGTTCAGGATAAACATAATAAGACCACCATATTAAAGACTCCTAGGGGCAGAGTAGTTTCTGCTTATTTCAAGTTTATATGATTTACATTTGAACTGTCTCTGTAATCAATCACTGCTCATTTTTCTCTATTTCTGGGATTTTTTTCTAGTCTATCTGAATATTTCTACGAATACAGAAAAATGCATGACATTACTTATCATTGTGGGTTTTGCTGGTTAAGTGCACATAATTATATATGCTGGATGATTGATTGCTGCTTTTTGTGATGAGTTCTACACATTTCTGCCAGTATAAGCTCTGAGGTTGTGGTTTACTGCTTCTAACCAGTTGCAGAACTGGTTAGCAATGCATATTTCCTCTTTCCATTAGTTGAGTCACTTGTGATAGAAAATATGCTGTATTCAGGGCAACATTTCTATAAAGAAATGTTATTGGTTAAGAGTTCATTCCTTCACCAGAAAGAAAAGGTTAAGATCTTCCCCTAAAATGAAATCTGTAAATTCCTGCACATTTTTCTGCAAGAACTTTCAATTTGAAACCTTCTCACAGAACATTGAGTCAGTTGAGTGCAGAGATCACAGAAAGTACAGCTTTGGCTGATTTTTTTAAAGCTTTTGATCCATTTTTAAATGGAGAACTTATTAAAGTGGAGAAATATTTTTTATAAGTATTATAATGATTTTAATTTTCATCCTATGTTAATACTTTTGGATTTATTTTGTTTTACTATAATTTTGTAAACATTTTCAATTATCAACATTGTGACAAAAGGTAATTCACTAAATAAATGTATTGAGGCTAGCATGAAGTTATCTACCTGTTTACACTGCAGTGAAAGAGATAGTATAAACTATCTCTTACTTTCTAGAACAGGGGTATCAAACTGGCGGCCCATGGGCTGGATGCGTCACATGCACGCCATGCATGTCGCAGCTCCGCAAAGTGAAAAAATGTTGTGAAACTTCATGTGATGGCAACGTGGTGCTGCGAGTTTGATACCCATGTAGGCAAGCCAGTTAGCAGATTAAAAACATTTCAGATACTTTGCCCATAAACCATGGAGAATGACTGTAGGCTTAGTAATATTGCATTTGCATAGGCAAATGGAAAAGTGTTAATTATGGAAAACCTCAGATGTAACTCATTGCACCTAAAACTTTCTGGCAGTACACAAATGCTAAAAAAAGTAATCTATTTAATTTAAATAATGTATGCATTTGTGTGTGTGTGTGTGTGTGTATATATATATATATTCATTTTAATTTTTATTTTGTGCCTTCAGGTCAGATTTTGGCTCTTGGCAAAGTATTTCAGTAGTGGTTTGCCATTGATTTCTTTCTAGGGTTGAGAGAGAGTGACTGGCCCAAGGTAATCCAGCAGGCTTTTTGTGTAGGGCAGGACTAGAATCCACTGTCTGCTGTTTGTAACCTACTGGTAATTCTTTAATTGCTATACCAGACTAACTGTCTCTATATATATTCATATGTAATACAAAAAAATTAAACAGATGGAAAAAAATTAGAAATAAAAAGTTTCACAAACATTTTGTTATTAAATAAAATTAGAATGGGAGAGAGGAAAATTTGAATAATGGTTCTAAATAGAGCCAGTTGGATAAGTCATGCTAAATCACCCCTGCTGATTATGGAGGGAAGGATAGGTTAATACTTTAATTCTTATTTTGAGAACTAGGCCTGGTAAGATTGGAAACAAACCATCTGAAACCAGATTGGTTAATTTACTGTAACAAGACAGTGGAATCCATTTCTTTCTTTTTAAAAAAGTACAAGAATGTAAACATTGAGTTCACTATTCATAGGATTTGTATAGCAGTTACTGGAATTCTTTCAGAAAGACTTCGTTAGTTTTCTGTCTTTGAATGTCTGCCTGCACCTGCTTCCATGTTTGCTGTGAGAAGCCTGACACTCATCTTTTGGAAGAAATAATTTGTTTGATTTCAAATTTCTTTTACCTTTAAGAGTCCAAGTTACAGGGGAGGAAGCTGTTTTCATTTTCATTGTGTGGTTTTTTTTACCATTAAGGCACATACAATATGTCACATCTGCTTTGCTTTTCACTAAAACCCCATGAGCCAATATTAAGATTGTTGTTAACATTAATAACTAAGTGCAAAAGACTTTGCAAAAAGAAATAAGTATCTCAGAGTACATTTCTAGTTATAAAATTGGTCAGCTCATATCCTTTTCATACAAAAATCAGCCCATAGTTACTGTAGATTTGTATTATTAGCTTATAAAAAAATAGGAGGGATAATTCCTGTCGATCTACTGTAAATAATGTATTATTCAAAAAACTATTGGTAAATCCAACTTTTTTCAGAGGTAAAGCATGATATAACTGATACAACAAAGAGTGTGAGTTAATAAGTACATAGGTTTCAAATCTCCCTGTTTCATAAACCATAAAAATATTTATCTTGAAGAGATTTTCAGTAATATGCAGGAGTATGAAGTATAGGAGAGACACTTCGAGGTTTGTTTTGGATATTTGTTAAGAGTATTTTTAAAGTAGGGAAAAGAGTGATAAAAATTTGCTAGTGAAACTGAATGTAGTGATTCTCCAGAATCTCTTGATTTGAAGAGCAAAGATCATTCTGAGTCAAACTTTCTGTCAAGCCTGATTATACTTTGTCACTGTTTGTCCTTCAAAGCATTTATAGGACATGAGAAAACATTTCTATCAAAATATTTTTGTCTGGAGTAGTATTTTATTTCTCTTAAGAATACTGAGCCAACTGAGTATTATTTACAATCAATTTTATCTAAATCTGAAAATTTAAATATAGTAGCACCTTAAAGATTAACTCATTTATAAAGTCTGTGATCAGATAAAGGAAACTTATATTCAATTTTCAGGAATATGTCTATGTTGTTTTGAGAGCATTGCTTTGAATAGAGAAAATGCAATGGTATATCATTATACAAAAGATTATGAATCAGTTGCTTTAATATCATAAGTATATATATCTATTAGAGATAATCTAGTAAAAAAATACTTGTTTCAGGACAATGTTAAACCTTTTTGTAAGCTAAAATAGCCTGAATGTTTTAGGCAAATTTAAAACATAAGTATAATTGACATTTAGGAAATATATGCATTTCATTTCTATAAAGGTGTGAAAGGTATGTTGGGTACAAGATATGTGGGGGTAGAAAGTGTGAATCACTTATGCTTGGAACAACTTCCAAAGTATAAGATAGTGTTCTGATTCATTACATGATAATCTGTGGTTCAGGTATTTTTAGTAAAATGATTTTTGTCTTGTAAACCTGTATTTGTCAATGCTATACAAGCTGTTTATTTGTCACTTCTCAATATGTACCACCTGCTTTTTATTTTCTTATTTTTTATTTTTATATTTCATTTTCTTTAAATTCCTATTTATAGATCTGTCCTTGATTCCCAATAAGGAAACATGAATATTAAACTCACTCCTCCCTCATATATGTAGAATAAAGGTGCTTAAAACATACAGCTAGGGCATCTGATGTATTCACTTGAAGATGTGAATTTTCAGAAAAGAGAGTTTAAGATATATTTAATTTTTTCTTTATTTCAAGGTTGTAACTGGGCAGATTTACAAAAATAAAAAATTCAAACTACTGTAGGATTGACTAACTTACCTTAGAAACTAACTACTTTTTTTTATTAAAGTTTTATTTTTTTATATTGATTATACATATCAATGCATGAATAACATGGTATCTGGGTGTCATACATTTCAGAACAATAAACATGATGTTATTATTCCTAGTTATTACATTTCATTTTCATTGTTTCATATACACATCTTTTACTATCACCCTTCAATTCTAAACCTTACTTTTGTTCTCTCATATACCTTCATGTCAATTTATCTATCTATCTATATTTATTATTATTCCCCTCTTGTTTCTATCTCAATTTTATTTATATATTTTTTCCTTCTAATATCGCTATAATATTCAAAGACATGTTTTTTATTTCCTTTAGTTAATTCTTCACATCAATTTATATCAAAAATTCATCCTTCAGTCTTTTGTTATTCATTGCATCAATATAAATTCCTAGTACCAATCACAATCATTAATACATAATAATTAATATATAATTCTATAGTATAGAGCAATGATGACTAACCTTTTTGCCATTGCGTGCCAGGGGAGGGGGGGTGTCGCACGCACAGGTGCCCACACCCATAATCTATGCACCCTGCCCCACATATGCATGCCCTCCCCCCGCTCCCCCTTGCTCCTTGCACGCAATAGCATTGTGGGCCCAGTAGGCTCATTTTTTGCTCTTCTCCAGGCTCCAGAGCCTTTCTAGGAGCTCAGGGAGGACAAACACGGCTTTCCTCACCCCCCACCCCCGGAGTCCAGAAATGGCCCGTTTGCCAAATTCCAGTCACACCAGAAGTTGGCAAACGGGCCATTTCGGTCTCCGGACGGCCTCCGGGAGGTGAGGAAGGCCATTTTCACCCTCCCCAAGATCCTAGAAAGGCTCTGGAGCCTGGGGAGAGAGAAAAAAGGGCCTTCTGATCCCACCAGAAGTTGGCAAACGGGCTGTTTCTGGTCTCCGGAGGCCTCCGGGAGTGAGATGAGGAAGGCTGTTTTCACCCTCCCCAAGCTCCTAGAAAGGCTCTGGTGCCCGGGGAGAGAGAGAAACGGGCCTTCTCCACCATCCTCCGGAGGCAGGAAACAGCCTGTTTCCCTACTTCCAGTAGGCCCAGAAAGCCCAAAAATCAGCTGGCTGACGCACGCATGCACACTGGACCTGAGCTTACGTGCCCACCGATATGGCTACGTGTGCCACCTGTGGCACGCATGCCATAGGTTCACCATCACGGGTATAGAGTATAATTCTATTTAAACTATATAATTCTATAATTATCTAATCACCCATTTTTTAGTTCCAATATTTCATAGCTAATTCTATTTTTTATATGTTTAATATTTCAAATTCTAGTTTCACTTATTGTTTCATTCTTATTCATGCTTCTCCTATTTCCTTTATTCCATTCTTCATATCTATTTGTATTGAAATGTTATTTTAATTATCTGTTACATTAATAATGTAATTAACCAGCTTATGTAATTCTAATACAAATATATATTTATTAAGATATATTTATGAAGGATTCATTTCCCTTCCCCCACCCTTTTTTTATCCATCATCTCTTGCTCGCATCCTTTAATCTTATTTTCTTTTTGGTTTGCCTCCCATTTCATCCCTTAAATCTCTTACTCCCTCTACATCTAAAACTGTCTTCTGTTTATATAATCTAACTTCCTCTCTTCTCTACCCTTTCCCACTGTCTGGTTCCAAAACTATCTGCTCCTTGCCCCTTCTCTTTTCCCCAGCTCTCTTCCTGTTTCTCCTGTTTCTTCTTTTTTTAATTCCTTAACTGTAATTAGTTTTAGTAATAGTTTGTCCTTGTTGATTTCTTTCTGTTGTTTTCTCAGTTCTTCTTTTTCCTCTGTTCCATTTGATGGTTCCATTCTTTCCTCATTGTCCTGGTCTTTATCCATTATCACTTGTAGTATATTTTCAAGTTTTTGGTCTATATGCTCAAATATTTCCTCCATGCTTTGAAACAACTCCATTCCACTTTTTTTTTTCTCATTTCCATCTTGTGTTGCATCTGTATTTAATAAGTTTCTTTTTTGGCCAATTGTCCTGGAATAATTAATTCAATACAAAACTTCCAAATCTCTGTTTTGAATATCTCATCAATAATCAATCCAGTCAATTTAAATTCACCAGAGGGTTGAGAGAACTAATTATTTAAAAGAATTTATTTAAAGAAAGATTATTGAATTGATCTTTTACAAGGGGGAAAAGAAAAGAAAAGAAAGGAAAAGAAAAGAAAGAAAGGAATTATAGAGAATTTGGATGGTGATTTGTTGATAAAATTTGTTGATAAAATATTGGGAGAACAATATAGGATCCTGAAAGAAATGACCAGCCAAGAAACCAACGCCATTCTTAACAGGAACAGCGGCCTCTCCAGTGACACAGAAAACTTTGGAGGGAATGTTCGCATCAGATAAGCAACCCAGCACACTTAATATGCCAACAATGCAGGCCACGCTCATAACAATTCAGGAAACTATGGCCAAAATGCAAGAATGCATGACTAGAAATCATGAGCAATCTAGAAAAGACATGGATGAGGTAAAGAGAGAAGTCAAGAAAGATATTCAAAAGATTGATGGAAAAATGGACTTAATACAAGAAATCATTCAAAAAAATGACCAAAGGATAAAAGAAATAGAACAAAAAACCGAATTGACGGAAGAAAAATTAGAAGCATTGGATACAAAAGTGACAGGATTAAACAAGGAACTTGAGAATACCGTGGCCCAATTAGAAATGGAGAAAGCGGCATTTTATCTGCGTTTTCAGAACGTAGTGGAAGACTGGGAGGAAGATCTGATGATGGTAATGGCTGAGATGATAGCAGAGGCACTCCAAAGAGAAAAAGATGAAATAATTAATGAATTAGATGAAGTCTACCGAGTCCATACTAACTACGCCCGACAAAACAAACTCCCTCCGGAGGTACATATAAGATTTGTAAGAAGGAAGGTGAGGGACATTGTATACAAGATAACAAAGGATGAACCAATGTATTACAGAAACAAAGAAATAATCACCCTAAAGCAAATACCTAAAAGAATAAGAGATTTGCGAAAAGACTATTGGTTTCTGGCCACGTTACTAAACAAAAGATATATACCCTTTAAATGGACAACTCTGGAAGGAATGTTAGTAACGTGGCAGGGAAAGAAAATCAAGGTGGACTCGCACAGCAAAGCAAGGGAACTATATGATCAAATGATGGGCGCTGAAGCAACAAATGGCAATAGAGAAGAAGAAGGACGGAACATCAAAGGAAAACAGAACAGAGATCGGGAAAGAACCCCGCAACAAGGAGGGAAAGTAGACGAAGGAGAGACCCAGGAAGAAGAAGGAGTGCAAACAAGAGGGGAAAAAAAGGAACAGGAAGAAATAAAGAAGAAACAACAGGAAAATCAGTAAGAAATGGAACGGACTTTAAAAATTTTATCTGTAAATGTTAATGGACTCAACTCACCATCCAAACGACACCAAATTTACAAAAAAAATTTGAAACAAAAATCAGATATTGTGTGCCTCCAGGAGGTACATATAAGAAAACAGGACATAAAATATATGCAATACAAAAAATTAGGTAAAGAATACGCATCATTGGCAGAAGAAAAGAAAAGAGGAGTAGTGGTATATATCAAGGAAGGAATAGACAGTAATATAAGGTATGTGGATACAGAAGGTAGGATAGTCATGATAGAGCTAAAACTTGAGTTTAAAAAGATATTATTGGTAGTAATATATGCTCCAAATAGTCAACAATTAGAATTTTATAAAAAAGTGCATGAGAAAATTATAGATCAAAAAATGGAAAATGTGTGTCTGATTGGAGATTTCAATGCTATTTTAGATGTAAGTAAAGATTATGAATGTGGTCAGCAAAATAAAAAAAAAATGTATTACCTAGAACCTTTATAGATATGGTGGAAGAGTTAAATATGGTAGATAGCTGGAGATGTCTTAACCCCAAAACAAATTTTTTTACGTATTATTCGAACCCGCATAAGTCTTGGTCTAGGTTGGATATGGTCTGGGTAACCAAGATGTTAATGATGGAGATAGAAGAGGTAGATATTTTACCAAATAATTGGGCTGATCACAACCCGATAATGATGAAGTGAAAAGGACAGCAGAGAAAGAAGAATAGATGGACTATGAATACACAGATATTACAAGAAAAAGAATATAAGAAATACATGGAAAAGGAGCTAGAATGGTTCTATAAGGAAAATACAAAGCAACACACTTCCCTACAAAACTTATGGGATACAACCAAGGCATACATAAGGGGCCTCACAATATCATATAATGTAAAATGGAGAAAAGAGAGAGAGAAAGAATATAACAAATTACTAGAAGAAATTCAAAATTGGGAATGTAAATTGCAAAGAAACCCAGGGGATGAAAAAATAAGGTTAAATTGGTTAACAGCAAAACATAACTTAAACATATTAGAGCAAGGGAAATATGCAACAACATTGAAATATATAAGGCAAAATTATTTTGAAAACGCAAACAAAC
Organism: Arizona elegans; assembly: GCA_022577455.1. Taxonomy (NCBI): domain Eukaryota; kingdom Metazoa; phylum Chordata; class Lepidosauria; order Squamata; family Colubridae; genus Arizona; species Arizona elegans. Next base: position 79,425,379 of record JAKOOJ010000004.1, on the reverse strand, counting down.
CAGGGAGATGGCTGGCGTATAGGCTGAGGAAGGAAAGAGAAAAAAGAATAATTCAGAAGTTATGAGACGACGAGGGTAGGATCCAACGGGCCCTAGAGGAAAAAAAGGACATAATAGTTCAATATTATCAAAAATTGTACGAAAAGGATATAGTAACAGAGGAGGAGATTGAATATTATTTAAAAGGGGAGGGATTGCAAATACTAACAGAGGAAGAAAAAGGATTACTAGATAAGGGGATTACAATAGGGGAGTTAAAAGAGGCCCTGAAGAGGCAAAAAAATAATAAAACTCCGGGGACAGACGGTTTACCAATAGAGTTTTATAAAACATTTGGAGAATCATTAAACGGAATACTATTAGAAATATGCAATGAAGCTCTAATGGAGGCAAAGCTACCTAACACATGGAAAGAAGCATATATTTCCTTAATACCCAAAGAGGAGGCAGATACCACATTAATAAAAAATTATAGGCTGATTTCTTTGTTGAACACCGATTATAAAGTTTTCATGAGTATAATTGCCAATAGGATGAAAATATTACTACAAAACAAAATACACCAGGATCAAAATGGTTTTTTGTCCACAAGGCAGATAAAAAATAATTTAAGAATGGCAATGGATGTTTTAGAATATTATGAGGTGCATCCAGAGAGACAGGTAGCGCTGATCTTTCTGGATGCACAAAAAGCGTTTGACCAAGTAAACTGGCAATTTCTGAAGCAACAAATCAAAAGTATGAATTTTGGAGAAAGATTTACTAAAATGATAACATCAATATATCAGAACCAAAAAGCATGTGTCTTGGTGAATGGGGACCCAAAATTTTTTGGAATAAATAAAGGAGTAAGGCAGGGATATCCGCTGTCCCCCCTACTTTTTATTTTAACTTTGGAAAATTTGTTAATCAGAATTAGAGCAAATAAAGAAATTCAAGGATTAAAGATTAAGAGAGAGGATTACAAGGTCCAAGCATTCGCAGACGACCTTGTTTTCTTTATAGAAGACCCAATAGAAACAACCCCAAAATTAATAGAAGAGATTGAAAAATTCGGAAAGGTAGCAGGTTTAAAAATCAATAAAGAAAAGACAAAAATGATAACAAAAAATATGACAACAAAACAAGTAGAGAAATTAGTAAAAAAATTTGGACTGCAGGTAGTTAAAAAAGTAAAATACTTAGGGATAAATTTAACGGCTAGAACAGCAACAATAAAAGATGATAATTATGACCCCATAGTCCAGAAAATAAAAGAAGATTTAGAAAAATGGGGGAAATTAAAATTGTCTTTACTGGGGAAAATAGCAGCAATAAAATCAAACATACTTCCAAGACTCCTTTATTTATTCCAAACAATTCCAATAAAATTAGATAAGAAATTTTTTGATAATTTGGACAAAATAACTAAAAAAATTGTGTGGGAAGGGAAGAAACCAAGAATAAAATTGAATATATTACAAGACGACAAAATTAGAGCCGGATTTGGACTCCTGGCATGGGAAAAATATTATAAGGCTGCCAGCTTATTATGGATTAAAGAATGGATAACCTTGGATAATCAAAGATTGCTAAACCTAAAAGGGCATGACTTAATGAAGGGATGGCACGCCTTTATATGGAGCTCAGGAAATAAAATATATAAACATTTTAATAACCACACTATTAGGAAATCTTTAATTAACACATGGCTACAAATCAAACACAAACACTATATGAAAATTCCCGGCTGGCTATCAACCATAGAAGCAATAACTCACCCCAACATATTAACAAAACAAAAGATTTTAAGATATAGAGAAATAGTAGATGTTCAGGGGAAATTGAAAACTAGAGAAGAGCTTAAAGAACAAGGAATAGTAATAGACTGGTGGCCCTACTCACAAATAAAGGTAAGATACAGAAAGGACCAAGAGGAGGGAGGAATAGATTTAAAACAAAATCGATTGGATAAATTACTAGAATCTAAAGAAGGGAAATTAATTTCAAAAATTTATAAATATTTACTTGAATACAATTTGGCAGAAGAATTGGTCAAAGGGCAGATGATAGCTTGGGCGAGGAACATAGGGCACAGTATACAACTGGAAGATTGGGAAAGAGCATGGGAAGACAATTATAGCATGACAAAATCGGTAGCCTACAAAGAAAATCACTATAAAATGTGGTACCGATGGTATCTGCCACCCGCAAGGTTAGCAAAAATGTATCCAAATGTGAATCCGGCTTGTTGGAAATGTAAAAAAACTCAGGGAACTTTTTACCATGCTTGGAGGCTTTGCCCAGAAATTAAGAAATATTGGAACAAAATTAAAACATGGATATTAGAAATAACAAATTACGAAATTGAATTAATACCCAAAGTCTTTTTACTAGGCATGATTAATAAGAATATTAGAAAGGATATAAAATACTTAATACTCCACATTATAACGGCGGCTAAATTAGCGTTGGCACAACTTTGGAAAATAGATTGTTTGCCAACTGATCAGGAAGTATTACAAAAAATCTATATATGTGCAGAGATGGATAAATTAACCCTAGAATTACAGGATAAGGAAGACTCAAAATACTTAAAAATATGGAATAGCTGGTACCAGTGGATAAGTCAGAGGAGGGGGAATGGTTAGAGATGAAATTCAGGAGAAATCAATGTAAATAAACAACTGCACTGTCAGAGAGATATAGAAGGAAATAAGTCACTGTGCTTATGTATATATGTATATATAACATTAGAAAGTAGTCAATAGATGAAGTTGAGCACTATATATGTACTGTATATGTAATTTGTGTGTTTGATTAAGAGAAACTTGTTAGTTTTTCTTATATTTGTTTTAAATGTCTTCTTTAAATACGAATAAAGTTTGTTTATTAAAAAAAAAAAATCACCAGAGGGTTATTCACATCTCTTCAAGTCATTTTTATACGTTTAATAGTATTCAGGGGTCTCTTAGCTGAAATTATTGTTTAATATTCAAGTCTCTAGTGGTTTTAGGGCAGATATTTATCCAACAAATAGTTTCTGTCTCTTTAAATAGTTAGTTCCCTTTTCATCAGCAGATGGCACTCTTGCTTCAGTCTGCTCAGCCTCTCTGTGATGTTATTAGTAAATATGATTTAATTTTTTTAATTATTTTTTTTTTTTTGCTTTAATTTATATGCTGCCCTTCTCCAGAGATTCAGGGCGGCTTACAATGCGTTAAGCAATAGCCTTCATACTTTTGTATATTTATACAAAGTCAGCTTATTGCCCCCACAGTCTGGGTCCTCATTTCACCTAACTTTGAAAGGATGGAAGGCTGAGTCAACCTTGAGCCTGGTGAGATTTGAACTTGCAGTAATTGCAAGCAGCAGATGTTAATCACAGTGTTTTAGTCCACTGTACTACAGGCTCTTGTAAATTCTGCAATTGAGCAATGGTAGAAAAATAAAATTTGGGATTGTAATTCCAGCATTTTTAAAACGCCTCTTCAATGCCACTTCTTTAATTTTAAGAGTCCAAGTTTCTATTCATTTTAAAAAGTATTTTTTCCTCTTAAATCCTTAGGTGTTTTCCCAAGTGCTTGGTACCCTGCTTCACCAAATAATTCTAAATATACTTCCCCCTTAGATTTCTTGGGGTCCAATTTCAACAAAAAATATTTCTCACCCAGTTCACACACCATTCATTTTCTCTTCTCCTGCACTTAGTTTTTCAGATTGTTCCCGACTTCATGGCAGCCATTTTAACTGCCACTGCTCTTCGTCTTTGGAGGGGGCTTTCTGAGTCAGGGAGGACAGATGCAGCTCTCCTCGCCCTGCATGGTGGTCCCCCTTTACTTTGCCTCCCCTCCAGGGTGGCTATGGCCCTGATTTGGAGCCCTCTGTCGTAGAGAGCTCGGAACAGGCCCCTGAGCTCGCGGTCCCACTTCGAAAGGCTCTGGAAGTCCAGTCAGAAGTCTCAGAAATGAACTACTTTCTTATGAGAAAGATACATAAGGTTGCAAACATATGTTTTGTACTTCAGTTATTTTTCTGGCCACATTTCTATCCACCTTTCTATAAATATTTTTTTTAAATGAAGTAAGATCATCCAATTAAATGAATAATATTTTGTAATTTTCTTCTTTTTTCTCATGTTTGGTGCATATTTTATAAACAATTTTCATAGCTTCCCTTTCTTCTGTTCTTTGCTTCTTTGACTTTTAAAATTTTTGAGAAAAATTTCTTCATTTTTATATTTTAGTCTTCTCCAAAGTTATACAAATAGAAATCTATTATTGGACAAAAATGTGTTCAAAAATTTACAAAAGATTTAACAGATGTTTTTACAAGGTTGGTTATTATAGGCTCTTTATCAATTCATTTGTTTTTTTATCTTTAGGGAATATCATAGTCAGCGCCAAAAAAATGGACGGTCATTCCCTCAAGATTCTGTTTGCCTGAAAGTAATAATTATGGTATTTATGATCTAGCTATAATAATAAATATGATCTACCATGTTTTCTGCTTAGGATAGAATGTTTTGATTAAAATGTGGCTTTCAGTTCAAGTAAAGCAGTTATTTTACCAATAAAAAGAACACATGAAAGAATTCTATCTGCAGATAGAATACTTGCTAATGTCACCATTATCGGCTTGGTCTGGCTTTTTTTTTTTTTTTTTGGAAAGAATTTTTTATTTTTTAAACAAACCAAAACATAAAACAACCATCATCCATTACAATTACAGAAAGTGTATAGATCGGTTACAATTCTTTTATGCTTAATTCCATATCCAAAATGTACAAGTTATTTAATTTCTCTTATTTGACAATTTGGCTTGGTCTGGCAATTTTGTTCCTTTTGTGCCTTTTAAATTTTGCTCAAAATGCTCAAAGTTTAGGGAACAAACAGGGTGAAGTTGAAGTATTAGTTCATGAAGGCAGATATGATATAGTTGCCATTACTGAAACTTGGTGGAATGAAACTCATGACTGGAATGTACTGATAGAGGGGTTTCTATCAGTACATTTCTGGATCCCTGCATAATTGGATAGCTACATTCCTGTCAAAGAGGCAACAAGTGGTCAAAATAGGGAATGCTCTATAAAATCCTGTACCTGTTAACAGCGGTGTCCCCTAAAACAGTGTTCTAGGACCAACTCTCTTTATACTTTACATAAATGACCTTTGTGATCATATTAAAAGCAACTGCGTTCTCTTTGCTGATGATGTAAAACTATTCAACACCACCAACAATGCTGCTACCCTTCAAAAAAGACATTGACTATGTGTCAGAATGGTGAAACAAGTGGCAACTTCAAATCTCAACCAACAAATGCTCTGTCTTACATATTGGCAAAAAAAATCATAACATAAAATACAAGCTGGATGGACATGACCTTGTAGACAACTCTCACTCTATCAAACAACTTGGAGTACTCATCTCTAATGATCTAAGTACCAGAGCCCACTGCAACAACATTTCCAAAAAGGCATTAAGAGTTGTTAACCTAATCTTGCATAGCTTCTTCTCTGGTAATATTGTACTGCTAATTAGAGCATACAAAACATTTGTTAGGCCAATTCTTGAATAGAGCTCATCTGTCTGGAACCCACACTACATATTGGACATTAATACAATTGAGAGAGTCTAGAGATATTTCAGAGAAGAGTCCTCCACTCCTCCGCTCACAACAGAATACCTTATGCCACCAGACTTGAAATTTTGGGCTTAGACAATTTAGAATTACGCCGCCTTCAGTCTGACCTAAGCGCAGTACACAAAATTATCTACTACATTGTCCAACCTCTAACATCTGTAGTTATGAAAACCTTTGAAAGGCTAGTGCTGTCTCACTTGAAAATCATCACGGATCCACTGTTAGACCCCCTGCAATTTGCATACTGAGCAAATAAATCAACAGATGATGCTGTTAATATGGCTCTGCACTACATCCTACTACATCTTGCATCTCCAAAGACCTCCGCAAGGGTCCTCTTTGTAGACTTTAGTTCAGCATTCAACACCATCATTCCAGACATTCTTCTAACTAAACTAAACCAGCTAGCAGTATCTGAACACACTTGTAAGTGGATCATAAGCTTCCTAACAGACAGGAAGCAGTAGGTGAAGCTAAGCAGAATCACATCAGATACCTGTACAATTAGCACAGGGGCCCCACAAGGCTGTGTGCTCTCTCCACTTCTCTTCTCTCTATATACCAATGACTGCATCTCAAACGATCCATCTATTAAACTACTGAAGTTCGCAGATGATATAACAGTGATTGGTCTCATTCAAGACAACGATGAATCCACATAGAGATGGAAGGTTGAACAACTAGCCTCGTGGTGCAACTGGAACAATCTGGAACTGAACACAAAACCGTAGAAATGGTGGTAGACTTTAGGAGAAATCCTCCCATACTACAACCTCTTACAATACTAGACAACACAGTATCAACAGTAGAGACCTTCAAATTTCTAGATTCTACCATATCTCACAACCTAAAATGGACATCCAACATCAAAAACATCATCCAAAAAGCACAACGAAGAATATTCTTTCTGCGCCAACTCAGGAAGCTCAAACTGCCCAAGGAGCTGCTGATACAGTTCTACAGAGGAATTATTGAGTCTGTCATCTGCACCTCTATAACTGTTTGGTTTGGTTCTGCAATCCAACAAGACAGACACAGACTTCAGAGGATAATTAGAGCTGCAGAAAAAACAATTACTACCAACCTGCCTTTTATGTACACCAAGAGCGTATGCACCAAGACAAATTCCTTCTGTGTCCAATCACACTTGGCCAATAAAGAATTCTATCCTATCCTATCCTATCCTATCCTATCCTATCCTATCCTACCTGTCAATGGCTACTTCAGCTTCAACCACAACAATACACAAGCACACAATAGATACAACTTAAGATAAACCGCACCAAACTTGATTGCAGGAAATATGACTTCAGCAACAGAGAGGTCAATGCCTGGAATACACTCCCTGACTCTGTGGTTTCCTCCCCAAACCTCCAAAACTTTAACCTTAGACTATCTACTGTTGACCTCACCCCATTCCTAAGAGTTCTGTAAGGGGCGTACATAAGTGAACCAATGTGCCTACCATCCCTGTCCTAATGTCCCCTTTTATTTGTATCCATTTCATGTATTAATAACCATGTTTATACCTATATCTGTTATCTAATATGTGCTTGAGAAATAAATAAATACTAAATACAAACTATTCAAAATAAACAGACCTAATAAAAGAGGAGGTGGAGTTGCATTATATATAAAAGATCACTACATCTCTACAGAAATAAACAAAATGAAGGATGAAAATCTCCTAAAATCCATATGGGTCAATATGAAAGGGAAAAAAATTACATTGCTATAGGCGTATACCACAGGCCATTCAACCAAGCAGAACAAATAGATGAATTAACCAATCAATTAACAAATGTATGCAGAAAACATACACAGTAGTAATGTGAGACTTTAACTACCCTGATATCAACTGGGAGACAAACTCTGCAGCAAGTGGGAGATTCCTAATCAACTTAGCTGACAGATTTGTCATCCAAAATGCAGAGGAGGGAACTAAAGGAAAAACTATATTGGACCTAATTCTTACTAATAGGGAAGAAGTGATAGAGGGAGTTGAAGTTGCTGGAACCTTGGGCGAGAGTGACCATGTCATACTGGAATTCAATATAATGCTAACACAAACAATAGAATATAATCCAAACAATGTCTTAAACTTTAAAAGAGCTGATTTTAACAAACTCAGAGAGAGCCTAAGCAAAATGTCATGGATAAAAACTCTAAAAGGAAAACAACTCAAAAAGCATGGGAAACACTGAAAAATATCATAAAAGCCCAGTCCAACACAATACCACTAAAAAAGAAAAACAAGAAATCCAAGAAGAAACCAGGATGGCTGCACAAAGATCTCTCTGATAAACTGAAAGACAAAAAGTATAAGTACAAAAAATGGAAAGAAGGGCACATAATCAAGGCAGAATATCAGCAGATAGCCAGAATCTGCAAAGACGAAGTCAGGAAAGCAAAGGCTCAGAATGAACAAAGCCTTGCAACAAAAGTCAGAGATAATAATAAAAAAATTCTTTCAACATATTAATAACAAGAAAAAAGTCAAGGAAATGATCAGTAACAGGCAGTAGAGAGGAAACAGAACTGCTTAACTTATTCTTTGCATTAATCTTCATACAAAAAGAAACTATAGCCCAACCTACCAAAAACATAACTGTAAAAGACAGACTAGAAATAATAATTAAAATAAGCAAGAAAATAATAAGAGAGCACCTTATCTGTGCTTGTTGAATCTTGATGAATATGAATCACCGGGACTGGTGGATTACATCCCAGAATTCTGGAGGAGCTGGCAAGTGTTATTTCAGAACCACTGATATCAACAATACCTGGGAAGATACTGGAAAAAATAATAATAAAAAATATCTAGAAACAAATAAAGTTATAACTAGGAGTTACCACGGGTTTGTTAAAAACAGATTATGCCAAACCTATTTTATTTCATTCTTTGACAAAGTGACTAAATTACCAGAACAGTGAAATGTTGTGGACATAGTATATTTAGACTTCAGCAAGGCATTTGACAAGGTAGACCACAACCTAGTTCTTGGTAAGTCAGAAAAAAATGTGGGATAGACAGCATCACCACCAGATGGATTCGTAACTGGCTGACAAACCATACTCAATGAATAGTCCTTAATGATTCTACATCTACACAGAGGGAAGTAAGCAGTACCACAAAGTTCCATTTTAGGCTCAGTACTCTTCAAAACTTCATAAATGACTTAGATGAAGGAATAGAAAATTTGCAGATGACACTAAGCTGGCAGGAATAGCCAAAATCCCAGAAGACAAGCTCAGGATCCAAAAAGATCTTGACAATGGGCCCTATCCAACAAAATGAAATTTAATCTGGAGAAAAGCAACGTTTTACACCTATGCAGGAAAAATTAAAAGTACAAGAACAGATTAGGCGAAACCTGGCTCAAAAACTATAACTGCGATAGGAGCCTTGGAATCTTAGTGGATGATCACTTAAACATGAGTCAGCAATGTGCGGCAGCTGCCAAAAAAGGTAATACAATCTTTGCTTGTATAAGGCATAGTATCAAAATCAAGTGATGTATTAGTACTGCTTTATAAATCCTTGATAAGACCACATCTGGAATACTGCATCCAGTTATGGTCACCACATTACAAAAAAGATATTGAGACTTTGGAAAAAGTATAAAGAAGAGCAACTAAAGATGATTAAAGCCTGGAGACTAAGAACGGTTGCAGGATTTGGGTTTGGCTAGTCTAAAGAAAAGACAGACTGAGTGTTGTAATAGCAGTATTCCAATATTGGAGAGGCTGCCACAAAGAGGAGGGGTCAATTTCCAAAGCACCATTGGTTAGGACAAGAAACAAAGGATGAATACTAATCAAGGAAAGAAGCAACCTAGAATTGAGAAACTTCCTAACAGTGAGGACAATTAACCAGTGGAAAAATTTGCCTTCAGACGTGGTGGATGCTTCATCTCTAGAGGTTTTTAAGAAAAGACTGGACAGCCACTTGTCTAAAATGATATAGGATCTCCTGCTTGAGCAGGGGGCTGGACTAGAAGACCTCCAAGTCCCTTCCAGCTCTATTCTGATTCTAAATTAATGTAAACATTCTTCTTTGATCCTGAGTGGACATATCGGTAGCCTTTTTTTTTTAAAAAAAAAGAAACATTATTAAATTAAGTAAAGCAGTGAACTTTATATCAGATTGTAGTAAAGGAAGTGAACTGAATATGATGTAGCAAGAAAAATGAAAGTAACTTCTAAAAAGGGCAATTATGCAGGAAGTTTAACTTGAATTAGTTGGTTCATAATAATGTGTCTTTGCTAGGTGAAAGGCACTGTAGTGATATTCATAATGTGCCACACACTTTATTTCAGCTTATTTCTAAAAAGAAATATTTAGTTGGGAATAAACTTGATTTTCTAATTTATTTTTGTGGAGTATCACTAGAGGTCAGCAAATTTCCAGCAGAGCCATTTAAGCTGGAAGCTGTACAATAGTTTATCAGATGCAAATATTGCCACCATGTGAATACACATGGTGACTCAAGGTGACTTAAAAGGTAAAGATAAAGGTTCCCCTCGAACATATGTGCTAGCCATTCCTGACTCTAGGGGGTGGTGCTCATCTCTGTTTCAAAGCCGAAGAGCCAGCGCTGTCCAAAGACATGTCCGTGGTCATGTGGCAGGCATGACTAAACCAGTGGTGAAATCCATTTTTTTTACTACTGATTCTGTGGGCATGGCTTGGTGGGTGTGGCTTGGTGGGCGTGGCAGGGGAAGGATACTGCAAAATCCCCATTCCCTTCGCACTCCTGGGAGAAGGATATTACAAAATCTCCCACTCTGGAGCCAGCCAGAGGTGGTATTTGCTGGTTCTCTGAACTACTCAAAATTTCTGCTACCGGTTCTCCGAACTGCTCAAAATTTCCGCTACCAGTTCTCCAGGACCTGTCAGAACCTGCTGGATTTCACCCCTGGACTAAATGCCAAAGGCGCATGGAACTCTATTACCTTCCCACCAAAGGTGTCCCTATTTTTCTACTTGCATTTTTTACATGCTTTTGAATTGTTAGGTTGGCAGAAGCTGGGACAAGTAACGAGAGCTCACCCCATTACGCAGCACTAGGGATTTGAACCGCTGAACTGCCGATCTTTTGATTGACAAGCTCAGAGTCTTAGCCACTGAGCCACCGTGTCCCTATCAAGGTTACTTACAGAATATAAAACATCATTTAAAACAATAAAACTAATAAAAAGGATCAAATAAATTAATATAATAAAATAAAATCACCCCCATCCCCCACCCCATACTTTTAGATTTAGATTTTTGGCATTTTTAAGTCTTCCTTCTCCCATATTGCCCAATGCTGCTTGGTTTGGTTAGTTTTTTCAATGTGTATGCACAGGGCTGTACTTGACCCCCCTCGTTTTCCTGAAGCAACACAGCCCCCACTGCTACATCGCTGATGTTGGCTTGAATCAAAGGGTTTTTCTGGGTCTGGGTCTGGATGCTTCAACACCAGCTCAGCTGAGAAGAGCTTTTTTAGCTTCTCAAATGCTGCTTGACATTCCATGTTCCACTTTAGTGGCTGGCTGGATTTAGGCTTATTTACCCTCTTGGTTCTCAGCAAGTTAGTAATAGGGAGGGTGATTTGGGCGAATGATGGATGAATTGCCTATAGAAATTTGCGAACCCTAGGAAACTTTGTAGCTGTCTTCGGGCGCGTGGGGTTTCCCATTATTAAAGTCCCACTTGGACTTTTTCTGTGTTAATTTCCACCCCCTGGTGCAAGATCTGGTATCCCATGTAGTCTATTTTGTATTTGTGGAACTCACATTTTGATAGTTTATCGTACAGTTTGGTGGCTGAGTTTTTTCAGGACTGCTTGGACCAGCTTTATGTGCTTAGCGTTGGTTTTGGTGTATATCAGGATGTCATCAAGGTATACCAAAACACCCTTATATAGATGTTCATGCAACACCTCATTTATAAGCTGCATGACTACTGCAAGGTCTCCTTGGAGCCCAAACATGAGCACCTTAAACTGGAAATACCAAAATGGGCAGTTAAAAGCAATCTTCCACTCATCCCCCTCCCAAATCTGACTCAGTAATAGCCTTCCTGCAAGTCCAGCTTAGAAAAAATCTTGCCCTTTGAAAGGTGAGCCAGCATGTTCTTCATGAGGAGCAGGGGATACACATTTTCATGCACACTGCATTTAGACCCCTATAATCGATGCATAAACAAAGTGTGCCATCTTTCTTTTCTTGGAATAGTACCAAAGCAGCTACTTTGGGTGTGGCAGGCTGGATGAAGCCATGCTCCAAGTTTTTGTCTATGAAATTGCACAACTCATCTAGTTCTCGGGGTGACATGGAGTAGAGTTTCAGCTTTGGTAAGGGTCCCCTTTGTCCAGTCCACCCGTGGGTTCACTTTTTTTAGCCAGGATAATCCTAGGACCAGGGGAAATATCATGCCTGGAGTCACAATAAAAGCAATAGTCTCAGAGTGGCTCTCTATGGCAAGTTCCAGGGGCTCCTGGAATGTGGTCGGGACTCCTCCCATGATAGACTCATTGAGCTGGCAAAACACTATGGAGTTTTTTAACTCTCTTAGGTGTGTCCCCAGTTTTCCCACTAAGGTTGGACTTATTAGATATCGGATGCACCACGAGCCTAGTAGGGCTGTCAGCCACCTTCTGCCCTGTTCTCGAGATTAGCAGTTCTACGAGCACAGTGATGGGCTCAATTGTCCCACTTACCAAGGGGTCACTATTGTCGTAGTTGCTGTCTGACAAACTCAGCTCTTCTTGTGAGGCTGGAGTTCCAGGTCCATGCTTGAGGAAGGACTGGAACTCCATGACCTCACTGTTCTTCAGAGCGGTTTCCCTGGAGCACTGGGTGGGGAGGGGAGTTGCTGGCTTTGCTCCTGATTGCCGGTCTCCCTTTCTGGTTGGGGACTTTGTATAACTTTCTGCCATGCAGTGACCTTCCTTCCTACACTTGAAGCAGGCTGTTAAGCGTGGTAGAGTGGACTGGGGCATGGCAACCTCTCTCTTCCTCTCAAGTGGTGACCTCTTCCAGGTTATGCTCGAGTGGTACTAGTTTCGGGCTTGGTCAATTTCTTTGCCAAGATGTACCATTTGGAGCTCCTCTGGCAATGCAAGCATGGTACAGGTCGTCATTCAGCCTGTCTTTGAAACAGCTCACCAGTATTTCTTCTGGCCAGTCTATGTGGCAGGCCAGGTCTAAAAACTCCTCTGTGTATTCGGCTACCAGCCAATGACTTGTTTTACGGTTTTGATGTGGTCCCTGGCTTTTTCGTCAGCTAGAGAGTCCTTGAATCTGTGCCTCAGGGCCGTCATGAAGTGGTTAAAATTTCGGAGCTCAGGGGCATCCACATTGTGGAGGGTCACCATCCACCATGCAGCAGCCCTCACCAGGGACAGGGTGATGACCCTGACCCACTCCCTTTTTTTGGGTGAGCCCTCTCATACTCTTGCACATACCCCAGTTGCTGAGGGTTTCCATCAAATTTGATGCCTGGGGGGTGCCTTACGATCCAGCTGTGGATGTCCTTTCCTACCAGTGTGAGGAACTTGCACTCTGCCTGGGTCTCTCTGAAGTGGGTTCGCTGTGATGGCAATGGGCTCATGGGCATTCTCTGCAGCACCTGCAGAAGTCCCAGGGGCTGGGGAAATGTCTCGCTCACTGGTAGCCTCCTCTCACCCTTCTCATCTTCAGTGGTTCAGGCTCCGGCATCTCAAACTCCCATGCCTTGGAGGGCCTCCCTCATGAGGTGCTTGCTTCATGAGTTGGTCAGATTGGCCTGATGCTTCCTCCATTTTTTAGTTGTCATAAAGGGTTTCCAGCTCGCATTTCCACCCCTGCTGTCAGCCGCCCTTGATAAAGGTGACTCCTTAGGTTATCCGGTCCCAGTCCTCCTTCCTCCTTACACTGATGGACCACCTTGGCTTTGCGAAATTTCCTAGGATGATTCCATTCTTTGTCCACATGCTGGGACTTTCATCGGGTTGAACTTTGATGGGGTCTTCCTCTCCACATTTAGCTTCTTTGTGATCACTGCCATGGTTGGACATTCTTTGCCTGGTTCCCATGGTAAGGTTGGAGCTTCTCCGGATTGACCACTATTCAAATTCTGCCTATTGTAAGGTCCTGCCTCACCAGCTTTCTCAAAAAAGCAGAACTCTTGAAATGAATGGCATTTCAAAAAGAACTTTTATTGGAAGACAGTGATAGCAGATAATGTATATAGATAGATAGATAGCAGATAGTGTAGGCAGAATCTGAATTTCACGCACTGGTGTGTTCAGTTAAACCGCGCCTTTCGAGGCCTCTCTCAATGTCCAGTTCATTTTGACCCAATCCAAAGGTGTGAAGGTATTGTGAGAACTTTGGGCTTAGATGGTAATAACAGGCAGTTCCTAGGCAATACGATCTCGCTCCTCTGATGGTGAGACAAAACAGATGGCCCAAGGCACATTCTTTCCCCCTCCCAACATCCCAAAGGTACATCAAAGCAGAGAAAAGGAACAAAGAAAAACCCCATGCAAGCATAACTGGAATCTTCCTTCTTCCCACCAGAATGGCAAGATTCCGATAGAGGTCTATGGGACCTGACACTGCCTTTATTATTTTTATAAATAAATGAAGATGATGAACATACCTAATATTCGTTCATTTTCCTGTTTCTCCACACCAACAATCCTGTGAAGTGAGTTAGGCTGAGAGAGAATAACTCAGCTAAAGTGTCCTAGCCAACTTGCATTCCTAAAATGGGACTAGAAATCAGGATATCCTGGTTTCTAGTTTAGTGCCTTAACTATTAGACCAAACTGGCTCCATCTAATCTGAAAAATATTTTGGTGTACAATGAAAAAAACATTTTTCTATGTGCTTGAAAGTAAAGCTATTTTCCTGTGGGCTTGAAAGGAAGTAAAATGTTGGCTAGAGGGCAGTTAGAAAGGGAATTTCTCTGTAGTCTCTTTTCAGTTGTTTTTTTAAAAAAAATAAGGTAAAAATAGGAAAATAGTTACTTAACTATTCTCTCTCTCCTTTTTTTTTTTTTTTTTTTGCTCCTGATACTTAAGATTGGATAGAAAGCTGCTATCCAATCTAACAAAACTAAGATGCAAATTCAGTATAGGCTTTTTTCACCTACCCATATATAACAGTTCAATTCTCTAAAAAAAATAATTATACAGGCAGATATTTATATTAGAGGAAAGGGTTGTTTTAAAAAAAAAGGCTGGGAAAAAGTTTCTAATATGTCATATTTCAAGGACATGAGCCCTGCCAAATTACATGGGTTAGTGCAGTGAGTTTTTAGCAATATTGCTTAATAGCTAAATTCTTTAAGTACTGTATCTGTAATTTTTCTTCCTGTTCTAAGATAGAATAGCAATGAAACTTTCAGTGAAAATGGTATGAGAACTATTCGTTACAAAGTCAAGATTGAGTGAGAAATATTAAAGAAGGAATAGTGATAACGATATTCCTTCCTAAATCAACAATTAGGATGCTGTTTCTTTAATTAAACCAAAAAGTTTTAATTAATTTTCTTTTTCTTGAAATTTAATTCCCTCCCTCACTCCTTCCTTCCTTCCTTCCTTCCTTCCTTCCTTCCTTCCTTCCTTCCTTCCTTCCCAGGAGTCACTCACAGATTCACCTTAGTTTCATTTTATTTTATTTTATTTTGAATTTGTATACCGCCCTTCTCCCTGAGGACTCTGGGTGGTGAACAGCCAAGTAAAAACATCAAGTACAAATATTAAAATACAGTTAAAAATATACATATATAAATTTGGCCCTGTTAATTAAAAACAATAAACAAAACACTTAAAAACACTTAAAAAAATTAGGCCAGCCCGGCTTGCTGGAAAAGGAAGGTTTTAAGGGCACGACGGAAGGCATTGAGGTCTTGGATTCTTCTTATCTCTGGAGGCAGTTGATTCCAGAGGGTAGGTGTCCCCACAGAGAAGGCCCTCCCCCTGGGGTCACCAGCCTACACTGTTTGGCTGATGGCACCCCGAGGAGGCCCTCTCTGTGGGAGCGCACGGGTCGATGGGAGGTCGTCAGTGGCAGCAGGCGGTCTCGAAGATAACTAGGTCCTATGCCATGGAGCGCTTTAAAGGTGATAACCAACACCTTGAAGCGCACCTGGAAGACCACTGGGAGCTAGTGCAGCTCGCGCAGGAGCAGTGTTACATGGGAGCGCCATGCAGCTCCCGTCACTACCCGCGCTGCTGCGTTCTGGACCAGTTGGAGCCTCCGGGTGCTCTTCAAGGGGAGCCCCATGTAGAGAGTGTTGCAGTAGTCAAGGCAAGAGGTGACGAGGGCATGAGTGACTGTGCACAGGGAATCCCGATCAAGAAAGGGCCGCAACTGGCGAATCAGGCGAACCTGACTAAAGGTCCCCCTGGTTACAGCCGTCAGATGTTCCTCCAAGGACAGCTGCGTATCCAGGAGGACTCCCAGATTGCGAGCCCTCTCAGTGGGGGCCAACGACTCTCCCCAATAGTCAGTGATGGAGTCAATTGACTATATCGGGATGCCGGGAGCCACAGCCACTCAGTCTTGGAAGGGTGATCTCAGCACCCCGCCAGCATTTTCAGAGCTGAAGTCCTCTCTTATCTGACTATCACCACACGTGCAAACACAAGGACTTCATAGTATGGTTGGTGCAGAGATTCAGTAAGCCTTGCAGGAACTCTCAACCCACTTGCACCTTTAGACCTATCAGGACAACAAAATTGGGAAAGAGGCTTCTCTAGGCATGCAAAAAAAAAAAAAAATAAAAAAAAAATGGACAGTTCACCAAATAGCAAACTAAGATCAGGGGTGAGGTGGTTGGAATTTGTTATATAAATTTTTTTATTTCTCGATAGACTGTAGCTTTTGTTTTACTTTTCTTCGGAGAGGAGCTAGGAGAGCAGGCAGAGTCTATGACCAGAAAGGCCTATGTCCAGCTTTGCCTGGTATATCATGACATCCTGATATTTCAATTTCTACATGAATCATAAATTGAGTGATCTTGTTTTGTTTAGGATTCTTGCTTAAGAAGAACACAAGTAAGAGAACAGTGTAGAATATAGAACATAGTTACTGTATTGATAGCTGGCACCCAAACATAAATAAATAAATAAATTTAGAAATTCACTTTAAAAACCCTCTTAGAAAATAATCCAGGAAAAAATATGCTAGATAATAAAGACTTTCGTATGTAATTTATTACGTAACAGATATTTCTATCTCCAAAAGCTATTTTTTTAAAAAAATCTGACTGCTTTTATGTAGGGTACTGTATCCAGAACATGATTGACAAAGTAAAAATAAAAATATACTTGTAAGAAATAGCAACTATTTTGGTGCTGTAAGCAAAATAGATGGCAATGATATAAAGCAGCCTTTCTCATCATTTTTTTTTTTTACTCTGGAAGATCCTTGAAATACACAATTCAGAATAATGGAATTAGAAGACCTTGAAGGTCTTCTAGTCCAACCCCCTGGCTATGCAAGAGACCCTAAAACATTCCGGACAATAGCAATCCCCCTGGGGCTTCGGTTGGCTCCTGACCTTCGCACCTTCCGCTGCGAATTAAAAACATGGCTGTTCACATCCCCCAGCCTGGACTGAGGGTTTTTTTGATCATTTTAATGGGTTTTAATATATATTTAAATTATATATTTATACATTTATGTATTTTATGTATGCATATTTATGTATTTTATGTTTTATTGGGTTTGTTTTATTTGTTGTGAGCCATCCTGAATCCTACGGAGATAGGGCGAGATACACATTATATTAAATAAATAAATAAATCCACTCTCTTCTTAAAGACCTCTAGTATTGGAGCATCCACAATTTCTGAAGGTAAGATATTCCAATGATTAATTGTTCTCACTGTCAGGAAATTTCTTCTTTGTTCTAGGATCTCTCTTTGATAAGTTTCAATTCATTACTTTTGTACTCACTTTTGTTTGCGATTCATGATTATGAAATGTTTTTCGGGACTCGGGAAACCTGGTAGATGAGTTTCAGCATGTTAAAATTACTTCTGTCAGTGCTAGACCTGTGTGCCACACAAAGTTAAAAGAACAACTTTTTTTTTCTTTTCCAGTCATAATTTCTCACGTAACCTTAAGGTTTCATAAATTTCCAATTGAGACGGATGATTTAAATGTTTTAAGAAATTATCAGTTTTAAGTCGATCTTTTATATACTGTTGGCATTTTTAAAAGCACAATATTCTATTATGTTGAATAAGTTTAATAGAAAAGTACCAACTTTTGTACTCTATGTAACTTCTAGAGATAAGAGGTAATGTGATATAATAGGTTATATTGGCTCTTATAGATCTACAAGCCAACATCTACAATGTGATACTGTTATATGCATATCAATTAAATCATTTCAGTTAAAGTTAAATGCACATACTTCCAGTATTCAAGATAAATTTTGCATTATTTGTTCTGCATCATATCAGTTTTCAGTGCTAGATTTCTTCCATTTATTTCTGAATTCAATTCTTTCTGATGGAGTGATTTGCTTTAAAACAGTTTGAAACATGGTTTAAATTGTTAATTGAAAAACACAATTTAATAGTTTAGTTACATGTAACTGAGGAAAATTTTATTATCATTCCCAATAAAAACCCTCATTTGTTATTTCATAATATTCATGGGATTATAATTTTAGTATAAAACAAATAGATTTGTTGTTGTTAGTTGTTAGTTGCAAAGCTGTGTCCATCACGACCCCATGGACAATGTTCCTCCAGGCCTTCCTGTCCTCTACCATCCTCTGGAGTCCATTTAAGCTCATGCCTACTGCTTCAGTGACTCCATCCAGCCATCTCATTCTCTGTCGTCCCCTTCTTCTTTTGCCCTCAATCTTTCCCAGCATTAGCCTCTTCTCCAGTGAGTCCTTCCATCTCTTTAGGTGGCCAAAATATTTGAGTTTCATCTTCAGGATCTGGCCTTCTAAAGAGCAGTCAGGGTTGATCTCCTCTAGGATTGACTGGTTTGATCGCCTTACAGTCCAAGGGACTTGCAGGAGTCTTCTCCAGCATCATAGTTCAAAGGCCTCAATTCTTTGGCGCTCAGACTTTCTTATGGTCCAACTTTCACAGCCATACATTGCAATTGGGAAAACCATAGCCTTGACTATACATACTTTTGTTGGCAGGGTGATGTCTCTGCTTCTTAGTATGCTATCTAGATTTACCATAGCTTTCCTCCCCAGGAGCAAGCATCTTTTAATTTCTTGGCTGCAGTTCCCATCTGTGGTGATCTTGGAGTCCAGGAAAATAAAATCTGTCATTTCTTCCCCATCTATTTGCCAGGAATTAAGAGGGCCGGATGCCATGACCTTAGTTTTCTTAATGTTGAGTTTCAAGCCAACTTTTGCACTTTCCTTTACCTGCATCAAGAGGCTCTTTAGTTCCTTTTTGCTTTCTGCCATTAGAGTGGTATCATCTACATATCTGAGTTTGTTGATATTTCTCCCAGCAATCTTAATTCCAAGTTTTGATTCCCGCCTTTCTCATGATGTGCTCTGCATATAAGTTAAATAGGCAAGGCAACAGTATATAGCCTCGCCGGTCTCCTTTCGCAATTTTGAACCAATCAGTGGTTCCATGTCCAGTTCTCACTGTTGCTTCTTGACCCGCATATAGGTTTCTCAAGAGACAAATAAAATTATCTGGTACTCCCAATTCTTTAAGAACTTGCCACAATTTGTTGTGATTCACACAATCAAAGGCTTTAGCATAGTCAATGAAGCAGAAGTAGATGTTTTTCTGGAACTCCCTAGCTTTCTCCATGATCCAGCATATGTTGGCAATTTGATCTTTAGTTCCTCTGCCTCTTCGAAATCCTGCCTGTACTTCTGGTAGTTCTCGATCCACATACTGCTGGAGCCTAGTTTGTAGGATTTTAAGCATAATCTTACTAGCATGTGAAATGAGTGCAATTGTGCGATAGTTTGAACATTCTTTGGCATTGCCTTTTTTTGGAATTGGAATGTAAACTGACCTTTTCAATCCTGTGGCCACTCTTTGAGTTTTCCAAATTTGCTTGCAGATTGAGTGTAGCACTTTTACTGCATTGTCTTTTAAGATAGCTCAGCTGGAATACTGTCTCCTCCACTAATCTTGTTATTGCTCAGACTTCCTAAGACCCATTTGACTTCACATTTAGGATTGCTAGCTCGAGGTCAGTGACCACCCCATCGTGGTTATCAGGGATGTTAAGATCATTCTTGTATGTAATTTTGTCACCTCTTCTTAATCTCTTCTGCCTCTGTTAGGTTCCTGCCATTTTGGTCCTTTATCATGCCCATCTTTGCATGAAATGTTCCCTTCAATATCTCCAGTTTTCTTGAAGAGATCTCTGGTCCTCCCTATTCTATTGTTTTCTTCTATTTCTTTGCACTGTTCATTTAAGAATGCATCTCTTCTAGCTATTCTCTGGAATTCTGCATTCAACTGGGTGTAACTTTCTCTTTCTCCCTTGCCTTTCGCTTCCCTTCTTTCCTCAGCTATTTTCAAAGCTTCCTCAGACTACCATTTTGCTTTTTTGCCTTTCTTTTTCTTTGGGATGGTTTGCTACCTCTTGTACAATGTTGCGAACCTCCCTCCATAGTTCTACAGGCACTCTGTCTATCAGATCTAATTCTTTAAATCTATTTGTCACCTCTACTGTATATTCATCAGGGATATGATTTAGTTCATACTTGAGTGGCCTGGTGCTTTTCCTTACTTTCTTCAATTTAAGTCTAAATTTTGCAATGAGAAGCTCATGATCTGAGCCACAGTCAGATCCTGGTCTTGTTTTTACTGACTGTGTAGAGCTTCTCCATCTTTGGCTGCAGAGCACATAGTAAATCTGATTTCTATGTTGACCATCTAGTGATGTCCATGTGTAGAGTCGTCTCTTGGGTTGTTGGAAAAGAGTGTTTGCTATGACCATCGTATTATCTTGACAGAATTCTATCAGCCTGTGCCCTGCTTCATTTTGTACTCCAAGGCCAAACTTGCCTGTTATTCTGATTATCTTTTGGCTTCCTACTTTAGCATTCCAAATCCCCCATGATGATAAGGACATCATTTTTTGGTGTTAATTCTATAAGGTGCTGTAGGGCTTCATAGAACCGATCAATTTCATCCTCTTCAGCACCAGTGGTTGGGACATAGGTTTACTGTGATATTGAATGGTTTGCCTTGGATTCGAACTGAAATCATTCTGTCATTTTGGGGATTGTATCCCAGTATTACTTTTCTTACTCTTTTATTGATTATGAAGGCTACTCCATTTCTTCTGAGGGATTCTTGTATACCTGATGGTCATATGAATTAAATTCACCCATTCCTGTCCATTTTAGTTCACTGATTCCTAAAATGTCAATGTTCAGTCTTGTCATCTCTTGTTTGACCACGTCCAGCTTGCCTTGATTCATAGATCTTACATTCCAGGTTCCTATGGAGAAAAAATCTTTACAGCATCGGACTTTACTTTCACCACCAGATGCATCCACAGCTGAGTATCCTTTCAGCTTTGGCCCAGTTGCTTCACTCTTTCCGGCACTACTAGTACTAGCCCTCTGCTCTTCTCCTATTGGATACCTTCCGACCTGAGGGGCTCATCTTCTGGTGTCATATCTTTTATCCTTTTAGTACTGTCCATAGGGTTTTCATGGCAAAGATACTGGAATGGGTTGCCATTTCTTTCTCCAGTGGATCACATTTTGTCAGAGCTCTCTGCTATGATCTGTCTGTCTTGGGTGTCCCTGCACGGCATAGCTCATAGCTTCATTGAGCTATGAAAACCCCTTCGCCATGACAAGGCAGTAATCCATGAAGGGGGACAAATAAATACATATTTGTAAACTTTATTATGAGCTAAAATCTCTGTAGCATGGGGGGAGGTAAGAGAAAACAGAAGAGCCATTTATATCCTCTCCTACCCCCACCACCCCTGCTGATTAATTGACTATCTTGGAAAATGGTGAATAAATTTAAATGGAGATTTTTTTCTGAGATACTCCCAAGGCTAATCTGCTGGATGGATTGGAACTTATTTCTGTCCTTTGTGGATCAGGTGTACTGTCTGGGTGAGCATTGTCTGACTTTAGGCTCTGAGTTTGAACTATAGAAGGGAAATTCAATAACAGAGCAAGATATCATTGTGAATTTTGTTGTGTAATACTCTTCCATAAATCAGGTGTTCTACAGGAATATCTCCCTACTTTACCTCTTCCCACCTCCTAGATGAATCAGGGAGGTGGGGAACTGTTGGAACCAAGTTTGGAGGTTAACTAAATCTATAGTTGTCTATCAAGTCTCAAGTCTCTCTAAAAGAAATGAGATCTGACTTGAGTACAGGTGGAGTTTTTACCTTCCAGTAAGTGATGGAGAGAATTCTGTCAATCTCATTCCTTAAATTAAATCCTATATTAAATCTGTGAGGGTTGTACTGGTTGCTGGCCTTTTTAAAAACAACATTAATCAATAATTTTTGACAATTAAATAAGTACAGAGTAAGCCAACACATTTTTGTTCAACCACATGAATTGAAGTAAAGGAAATATATATATATATAACATCAGCCATAACAAACGTCCAGACTTATCCATATTGCAAAGAATCCGCTCCTGTGAACTCGGATCAGAACTTATAAGATGTCAAGAATAAGGACTTACTGACTTATACATCGATTACCGTGCCGACTGTATCAAAAGAAAGTCCCACAACCCACATCCTAACACCCAATCCTCCTCCATCCAACCCCCCATCGTCCAAAACTAGGCACGCATGCCCCAAACTTCCTCTATAACAATTGCAACCGAAATGCAAGCTACTTAATGCAAGAAGCCTTGTAAATAAAATACCTGAATTTCTCCTCTTACTAAATACGGCTATATTCAACATTATATTTGTCTGTGAAACTTGGCTAAATACATCCCTCCCTGATTCCATTACTACAGTAAGAGACTAGCATGTTTACCGGTCAGATCCTGAAATCTGTAAAGGAGGTGGTGTTGCTATCTTCTACAAAAAGGTCCCTACATCTAAAAAATATTCAAGTTACATGTGAACTTCTCTTCCTGAGACCATTGTCTGCGACCTGTCCTTAAATACCACCCTTCGATTCTTACTTTGTTACAGAGCCCCAGAATACGACATCGAACATGCAAACAAGTTAACTTCACTACTAACCTGGGCAGCCTCCTGCCCACACCCAATAATCTTTCTTGGTGACCTTAACTTACAACTTATTAATTGGACCCTAAATGAATGTACAACTGAACCTATACATGCAACCCTGTACAATACTGTAACTAATCTGGGACTTGATCAACTAGTAACTAACAACACTAGACTTAACAACTGCCTTGATCTCATCTTCTGCAACAGTTTAAATTCTATTTATGGACTACAAATAAAAAAACCATTCTCCAACAGCAACCACAGCAAGATTGACTTTTGTCTCAACTTACGCCCTCTCAAAAATCATCATAATGATGGGATTCCCAGTTATAACTTTAAAAAAGCCAATTATGATCTCATAGACAATGAACTCTCATATCTTGATTGGCAAAATCTATTCTCTGGCTGTAATACTGCTGATGACCATTACAAAATTTTCTTGCACGAACTCAAAAAAATCATTAAACTTTACATACCACTAATACTCCACAGAACCAGAAAAAATAAACTACCAATAGCAATAAGGAAATTACAATCCAGAAAAAAATCTGTTTAGCGAAAAAACAAAATAAACTACGTAGCTAACTTCAAAAACCGCTACAAAAACTTATGCCAACAAATAAAGATTGAATGCACCAATTATAACATTAAGCAAGAAGAAAACCTTCTACGCACAAAATCCACCCGTTCCTTCTATAATTTTGTAAACAACAAACTTAAAGACTCGAGATCCATCCCACCCCTAAAAGGACCAAACAGTGAAGATTGTATTGATGAAACCGTTAAAGCCAATCTCTTTAACATGTTCTTCGGCTCAGCCTTTGTAAACAGCAACAACACATACCCAATATTTCCCAGACGTACTACAATTACAATGATTACGGTGATCTTATACATACTGATTTTACAGAAGACAATGTTGAAAAGGCACTACGCAATCTAAAGCCATCTCTACCTATTGAACCTGATGGACTATGTGCAAACTTCTTAAAAAAGCTTTCCACTGCAATTGCAGAACCTCTAAGCATCATTTTTGAAAAATCTTTCAGTACCACCACTTTACCCTACCAATGGTCACAAGCCAGGGTCATCCCTATCTTCAAAAAGGGAGATCCTAGCCTAGTTGAAAATTACAGACCAATCTCTTTATTTATTGTGTCACCTGCAAAGTCATGGAATCAATCTTTAACCAATCTATTACCCTACACCTAGAGACAAACAACCTACTTTCTAACAAACAATTTGGTTTCAGAAAAAATTTATCCTGTAATCTACAACTACTACATTGCAAAAACATATGGACTTCACATCTCGATCAGGGCAAAGCAATAGCCACAGTTTACATAGACTTCTGTAAAGCTTTTGATTCAGTGGTACACAACAAATTACTTCTAAAACTAAAATCCTATGGCATTTCTGGACTCCTACACAAATGGATAGCTGCCTTTCTGTCAAACAGACAACAAGTGGTCAAAATAGGAAGCGCTATCAAATCCTGTACATGTTATAGTGGTGTTTCCCAAGGCAGTGTCTTAGGTCCAACACTCTTCATACTTTACATAAATGACCTTTGTGATCATATTAAAAGCGACTGCGTTCTCTTTGCTGATTATGTTAAATTATTCAACACCACCGACAATGCAACTACCCTTCAAAAATGTCAGGACATCAATTAATCCCATGTTTGGCTCTGGGAAAAAAACACCCTGGTTTAGAGGAGATTGATCGTAGCTTATTCCAAGTTGCAATACTCTGATAAAGAAAACGCGAAGAAAAATTTCTAGTAAAACTCATTTATTTGTTATAAAGAAAATAAAACACCTCACTAACTAAGAAAAGTTAATTGCTACATTTTTGACAAGCGAGATCTCCTGCCGGTCCAGCCGGACCTCTGGCAAGAGAACAAAGGAAAGAGTGTGTGAAGCAAGTGAAGGAATGTGGACATGGGTAGTAAAACACTGATAAGGAACTTGGCAAACTACAGTAAGTCTATTAGTCCAAAAATAATGAAGCTCAGCTGGGAAATAAAAAACGCAGTGACATTCCCCTTCTTTGCCAGTTGAGCGAATATCAGTACATTATCAAATAAGGCACATCTTCTCACGCAGATACTCGTGTTGAGCTGCTGGAAGTGGTTTGTTGAGCATATCAGCAATTTGATCATGTGTAGATACATATTGCATTTTGACAAAACCTTTTTTCACTAAATGTTTTATATTTTGATAACGAATGTCAATGTGTCTGGACCTAGAACCTGTAAAATTAGATTCAGAAATATAAACCACCGATTCATTGTCTTCCATCACGGTGATTGGTCAGATCGGGTGTGTCCAGATATCTGTGACTAAAGCATCAAACCAAGTTAGAGAATTACATGCATCTGAAACACAAGCATATTCAGCTTCAGTAGATGAACAAGAAACAAAATTCTGTTTACGTACTTGCCAATAAACAGGACATCCATTTAAGAACATCATATAACCTGAAGTACTTTTACGTGATTTCTTATCACTTGCCCAATCGGAATCTGCATAACAACATAATTCTGCATAATCAGTATGTGTTGGTTCTAACAATAACTTCAAATGTTTAGTGTATTTTAGGTATCTCAATAACTTCTTAATACATGTCCAATGAAACTGTTTTGCCTTACCTACATGTCGAGATAAGAGATTAACACTAAGTGCAATGTCGGGTCTGGTCCAACTACTAATGTATAATAGTGACCCAATGACTGAACGATAAAGTGTTTGATCCTCGAACTCAGGACTTTCTTCTTGTGTCAAGTTGTGAAAATCTGTTTGCATGGGTGTCTTTGTTGTGTTAGCATCCTTCATGTTGCAATGATGCAAAATTTGTTCAATTTTATCTTCTTGTGAAAGACTAAACCCCTTCTGTGTTTTTTCAATCTGAACACCTAAATAAGTGCTAATGTAACCTAATGATTTCAATGTGAAGTATCTCTGCAAAGCTTTGGCAAAAATTTCACTCATTTGCTTATTTGGACCAATATAAACAATATCATCAACATAAACAAGAACTATCTCATATGCATTGTTAGATCTTTTTGTGAACACGCACTCATCAGTTTCGGACTTAATAAAGCCCATTGAATTTAGTTTGTCAGTAAGACATAAGTACCACATTAAACCAGATTGTTTCAGACCATAAAGACCCCTTCTTGCTGTCGGAATCCTGGAGGACTTCTCACGTAGATCTCTTCATCTAGGTCTGCATGCAGATAAGCCGTGTCAACATCAAACTGGAAAACTTCTAAACCAAGGATAGTTGCAGTTGCTAAAGCAATTTTTACACTCTCAGTTCTGACTGTCGGTGAGTAAGTATTTGTGTAGTCCTCAGGATAACGTTGAGCGAAACCCTGAGCTACAAGTCTGGCTTTGTACAATGACTCACCATTTGGTTTCTTTTTGATTCTGTAGACCCATCGAGTGCCAATGACCTTTTTGTTTGCTGGAGGTTTTGCAGGTGTAAATACTTTAAGTTTCTTTAGACTGTCCATTTCAACCTGCATTGCTTCATACCATTTGTCTTGCTCTGAATCAGGGAGCTGCTTGATTTGTGTGAAATTATCAGGTGGAAGTGTAACATTGCAAATCAAAGACAAGGGTGCTTTTGTCAGTTGCCAAGAATATCGTTGTGGAGGGATTCCTTTTGTGGGCCTCTTGGAACGTCTCGGAACAACTGTCCAATCTTCTTCTGCTTCGTCCTCGTCCTCACTTTCGTCGCTAGCGTCAGCATCCGCGGCTTGCGAAGAGGGAACATCGGGTTGAGAAGAATCAGTGGAATCTTAATCATCAATCTGCGTAGCATCAGCGGTATCATCTCTAGGAAAATAAACTCCAGGATCATTGGAATGAATCCTGGACCAGTCAATATCTTCCTCAAAATTAGCAGATTGGGAAATCACAATTGCATGTTTAGAGTCAATAAATTTGCTCCATTTTGAGTTATCATCAATACCCATAAATCTCAGTCTCTTTGCTGCTGGACCTCCTTTTCTTCTTTGAGCTAAGGGAATGTTCACCATAGCATATGAACCAAAAATATGGATGTTTTTAAGATCAGGCTTGTAGCCATACAACATGAAGAAAGGAGTCTGATTTATTACACTGCTCCAAGTACGGTTGGCAATGTAATTTGCATACTTGATAGCGTCACCCCAGTATATCATATCAAGGTTGGTGTCTTCTAGGAGACAACGCATCATGGTTTGCAGTACCTCTTCGTTGTGAGCCGGTATGTCAGGGGGTGAAGTCTGATGAATAATTCTATTCTTACGCATCCAGTCCTGGAAACGCTGAGACATGAACTCGGCACCACGATCACTCTGGATTCTGGCGATGCGAACTTGGTGTTGGGTAGAAACAAGGGTTGCAAAGTCTTTAAAGATCTGAAAAGTCTCTGATTTTTCTTTCATAGGATATACATATCCATATCTAGAGTAATTATCAACAATTGTTAGAAAATATTTTCTACCACCAAATGATGGCGGGAATGGACCAACTATGTCAATGTGAACCAAATCAAAAATGCGTGTTGACAGGCGTGTAGCATGTTTGGGAATGGCTGCTGCTTTGGATTTGGCCTTCTTGCATACAGCACAATCCAAAAACACCTTACACCCCTTTAGATCCCTTTTGCGAACTCCGGCATCTTCCTAAGAACACGGATACTGGCATGCCCCAATCTTCTATGCCATTTATGGATACACCTGGAATGCAAAGGTTTACCAGTTAGTGAATTCTCAACATTAACATTTTTATGCGGAACCTCAGGCTTGCTCTGAGCAACCTGTTTACCAATTCTATTTTTGTTGGCTTTAGGAGTCTTAGGGGTAGCAACAGGATCTCTCTCTGGAGCATCTCTCTCTGGGCCTGCGCTCTCCCTTTTTGGAGTTTGCATACTTGCCTGTGTTTGTGTTTTAGGCTTTGGCTTTAAGTAATAAACACCACCAATTAATATGGTTTCAGCAACAATATCTCCATCTTTAAATATGTAACTTGCTTTTTCAAGGTGGTGAACTTGGAACTTTAACATTCTAGACAAGTGACACTGACTGAGCAAATTACTGGTTGCTGTTGGTATGTAATAAATATCAGGAATGAATCATCGAGCTCTTCAATATAAACAGTTCCTTTTCCTTTGACCTGACAAGGATGATTGGAAAAAGAATAAAGTTCACGTAGTTCAGGTTCAGGCTCATGCATCTCTGTGAAAAGTTCCTTTCTGTAGGTAACATGCAATGCTGCACCACTGTCCAAAGTCCACAGGAGTCGTCTGTCGTACTCTGGTTGAGGTTGTGGATCATTGGTTAAAGCCAATGTGGCGAGTGGAGTTTGTGGATCACGCCGGGGACCATGACGACCTTGTCTTCCGCCTCTGCCTCTGCCTCTGGAATCTGTTCCTCTGGGCTGGTATGAGACGGGAGCTGGAACTTGTTGGGGACAATCCCGGGTGGCATGTCCCACACGGTTGCAGGTGTTGCATCTTGGCATCCTTGGAGCGTAGGTCCTTCCTCGGAAGGGGCGCCTAGCTGGAGCTCTTGATGCGGGTGGTCCTCTCAAATGTGGCGTGGCCAACATGAATGTCTCTTCTTCAATTAAAAGTCTACAGACATTGTCCACTGTGCGTTGAGCAATTGGGACTTGGTTAATTTTTGTAATAGCATCTTTCCATTCATAATTCAAAGAGTTAATAATGATGCTGATCATTTGAATATCTTCAATGTTATGGCCTCTTTCTCTCAATTCTGTTCTGAAACCTTTCAGTTTGGTCAAATGTCCTCCAATTTGTTCACCAGGTTTCAATCTCGAACCATGGAGTTCAGACATGAGTAAACATGAAGATTCAATTGAGATAGGCCTGTAGCAATTTTCCAATTCAGCCCAAATTTGTCGGGCTGTTGTATTTGGTGGAAAAGTGACCTGCAGTTCAGTATCCATGGACATCAATAATGTTGTACGAGCTCTTAACTCTAGATCTCGTATTGCAAAATCCCATGGTTGTGCAGGAGGGTTAAATACCACACAGTGCGTGCCTTCTCTAAGAAGCAATAGTGTAATCTCACTGACCCAGGCTTTGTAATTGTGTCCTGACATTTTTAGTTTTGACTCACCAGTTAGTGGAGAGACAGAAAATGCCTGGTAAGGAGCCTGCACTTGGTATGCTGGCTGTGCTGGCAGAAATGCCTGTGGTATTTGCTGTGCCTGTTGTGGACCTAAAAATGGTCTTGGTTGTGCCATTGGAGGTGGGCCAGGAGGTGGCCCTATTTGCACTTGTGGCTGGGGCACATATGCAGGCATATGTAGCTGCTGTGGCTGATGCACTGGAATCTGCTGTATTCCAGTTGCCATTTGTGCTTGAGCTGCAATATTGGCATGACCTGCTGGAGATGCAGTCATTTGCCTTTGCTTCATTAAGTTTAATTGTGTTCCATCTAAAAAGACACCAACACCACCAGGGGGTGTTTGAGTTTGGGCCTGTGGAAACACTTGTGGCATTTCAGCTTCCTGTAGTAAATTACTTTCGCCAGCAGATGGTGCTGCACCTTTAGCTTTGGGCAGCTTTGCAGTTACAAGAAATGATTGCGTGGCAGGTTTATATGTAACTTGATCAGGGAGACTTTCATGTGACGTATGCAGGGCCCTCTGTCTTAATTGGCCTGACACAAAATCCACCAGGGGGAGTGTCTTTGGCTCCGTAGAAGAAGGCAATATGGCGCTTTTTGAAAATCTTAAGTTATCTTCCTTATCTTGCTCAAGCATAGATATAGCCATTTTTGCCTGGGATAGCTGCTGTTCATAGAGTTTTATACGGTCACGATAGGCTTTCATAGCCAGCTCATCCAGGGTGAGCTTAGCGCTTTGAGGAGAATAATGAATTGTTTCTCTCTCTGCGTGGGAGGAATTTTGCTCAGCAGTTTGCTTTAGCCTTGCACCGAGCGTTACAAATTCAGAAGGTTCTGGGGAGACAGGTTGAGAGCTGGCATAATTAGAAGGGGGAGTTACTGACCTCAGTCGTAGTGCTTCTCCTTCAAAAACAGCTTCTGTGTTATCTCCCTCCATTTCTGTTCCCACGGCCTTTTCTTGTTCCAGGCGTGTGGCTGTAGTAAGGGGCTGGAAATCTGAAAATCTCCTGTCTGCCACCTCTTCGTTGGAAAGATCAATCAAATCATTTACGAAGAGTGGTCTTAGTTTCATTTTGCCTTTTTTTCTTCTGTTTCGGCATCTTAGCAGTATAATTAGCGTACCTCAGTAGCTAAAAACTAATTGCCTATGCGCTCTTATCAGAAATAACAAAACAAGGAAAAAACCATAAATCAACCGTCCGAGTGCTACCAGATGTCAGGGCATCAATTAATCCCATGTTTGGCTCTGGGAAAAAACACCCTGGTTTAGAGGAGATGGATCGTGGCTTATTCCAAGTTGCAATACTCTGATAAAGAAAACGTGAAGAAAAATTTCTAGTAAAACTCATTTATTTGTTATAAAGAAAATAAAACACCTCACTAACTAAGAAAAGTTAATTGCTACATTTTTGACAAGCGAGATCTCCTGCCGGTCCAGCCGGACCTCTGGCAAGAGAACAAAGGAAAGAGGGTGTGAAGCAAGTGAAGGAATGCGGACATGCATAGTAAAACACTGATAAGGAACTTGGCAAACTACAGTAAGTCTATTAGTCCAAAAATAATGAAGCTCAGCTGGGAAATAAAAAACGCAGTGACAAAAAAGACCTTGACTATGTGTCAGATTGGTCTAACAAGTGGCAACTTCAAATCTCAACCAACAAATGCTCTGTCTTGCACATTGGCAAAAAAAATCAAAACATAAAATACAAATTAGATGGACATGTCCTTGTAGATGACCCACACTCTGTCAAGGACCTTGGAGTACTCATTTCTAAAGATATATGTGCCCAAGCCCACTGTAACAACATTGCCAAAAAGGCATTAAGAGTTGTTAATCTAATCTTGCATAGCTTCTTCTCTGGTAATGTTGTACTAATAACTAGAGCATACAAAACATTTGCTAGACCAATTCTTGAATACTGCTCATCTGTCTGGAACCTGCACTGCATATCAGACATAAATACAATCGAGAGAGTCCAGAGATATCTTACGAGAAGAATCCTCCATTCCTCTAACTGCAATAAAATACCTTATGCCACCAGAGTTCAAATTTTGGGCTTAGACAATTTAGAATTACGCCGACTTCAGTCTGACCTAAGCATAGTACTAAAATTATCTGCCACAATGTCCTTCCTGTCAATGACTACTTCAGCTTCAACCACAACAATACACGAGCAAATAATAGATACAAACTCAAGGTAAACAGTTCCAAACTCGATTGCAGAAAATATGACTTCAGTCACAGAGTAGTCAATGCCTGGAATGCACTACCTGACTCTGTAGTTTCTTCCCCAAACCCCCAAAACTTTAACCTTAAACTGTCTTCTGTTGACCTCACCCCATTCCTAAGAGGTCTGTAAGGGGCATGCATAAGTGCACCAGCGTGCCTACTGTCCCTGTCCTAATGTTCCTTTTTACTTATTCTTTTCATGTATTAAAATTATGTTTATAATATTACCTGTTATTTTATATATGCTTGACAAATAAACCTATGATTATGATTATGAAAGTATGGGGAAAGGCATAAGACAAAATTGTTACATCTTTCCTGTCCCTAATATTTGTTTATATGCCCTAAAATGCAGGTATGTGGGGATAAAACAATATAGAAAAGTAAAAATAAAGAATGAAATGTTTTCTTATAGCATAATGAATGCAACAAGAAACATGCTTATATATTGCTGTCTCTTTTTTTTCTATGTTTTGCAGAATCATGTAAACCCAGCAATGGATTTTACTCAGACTCCCCCAGGAATGCTAGCCCTGGACAACATGCTGTACTTTGCCAAACAACAACAGGATGCTTATATCCGGGTAAGGCCTCTTTCTTATCACAGGCATATTTATTTTTTGCTCTTTCTGTCCCTTTTTAAAAACCATTATTCTAGGAAGGGAAATGGGCTAATAATATAGTTAATAGATAATGCAGAAAATAGTGCTGTAAAGAACCACATTTTTTGTATGTTTTGATGACTGTTCAGCAGTTATCTCAGTTTATTTTCAGATCAAAATAAATGCCATGCTGATATATTATTTTAGTGATCTTCTACATATTTTGAATCCCAAAAGGAACGAATTGGTTACGATTGATTTCATTTATTTATGCGGAATAAAGGAACACTGATTCATTTTTCTATTTTCCAATTTTTGTTCCTACTCACTTTTTGCCTACATGCCTTATCTGAAAGCAGATAACTATATTTTGTTTGTTTTGCATATTATTTCTGACATTTTAGCAAAGACTTGTTGAGTAAGCTTCATAAACTTTATTTAATCTTAGGAAATGCAGTAAAATGGAGAAGGTTTGACTGGCAACATAGTCATGCATCCCTTGACATTTACATTTGGTGGGCTTAATTCCATGGGGATAGAAAAATTATTATCTCCCAGCAAAAGCAAGATAAAGAATTCCTCCCTTTATCTCAAACATCTTGTGACCATAGAATGTTTTGTTTAAAATTAGTTTCATGTCAAATATTCTGCAGGTTTTACTCAGATAGGGGATGAAACTAAAGCCTAGGACAGTGGTGGTGAACCTATGGCACGTGTGTCAGAGATGGCACTCAGAGCCCTCTCTGTGGGCATCTGTGCCATTGCCCCAGCTCAGCTCCACCATGTTTCCCCACGGTATTTCTTGCCGTTGTTTGTAAAAGAAGCTCACGGAGGAAAAAGATCTCGCCTCTTGCAGAGCTGCCAGTGTTGTGATGCCCTGCTGGCCTTCTGGTTTTTGGGTCACTGCTGCGCGCGCACGCACGCACGTGCACAAGAGAGAGAGAGACTTGAAGTTTGGGCACTCAGTCTCTAAAAAATTCGCCATGACTGGCCTAGGAAATTTTTGTAAAGGACAATTTAACTAGTACAAGACAGTGGTAAGCAGTGCCTTCCATGTGCAATTTTACCTGGCTATAAGATAATTTAAAATAGTGACTTTCAGATCTGTTTCAATATATTTCATTCAAACTATATTAAATAAACAATGATTTCATAGTAAATATTAATTATGCAATAAAACCAATATTTTCATGGCAGAATGCATAAATACTTCAGTATAACTGTCAGAATAACAGTGTTGGAAGTGACTTTGGAGGTCTTCTAGTCCAACCCACTGCTTAGGCAGGAAACCCTATACCATTTCAGACAAATGGTAGTCCAATCTCTTCTTAAAAACTTCTGTTGTTGGAGCATTTACAACTTCTGGAAGCAATTGGTTACATTAATTGTTTTAACTGTCAGGTAATTTGTCCTTGGTTCTAGGTTGCTTCCTCCTTGATTAGTTTCCATCCATTGCTTCTTGTTCTACCCTCAGGTGCTTTGGAGAATAATTTGACTCCCTCTTCTTTGTGGCAACCCCTGAGATATTGGAACACTGTTATCATGTAACTTCTAGTCCTTTTTTCCCACATTAAACTAGACATACCCAATTCCAGCAACTGTTCTTTATATGTTTTAGCTTCCAGTGCCCTAATCATCTTTGTTGCTCTTCTCTGCTGCACTCTTTCTAAAGTCTCAACATCTTTTTACATCATGGCGACAAAAACTGGATGCAATATTCCAAGTGTGGTCTTACCAGGTGATTACAAAGTGGTACTAACACTTCACATGATCTTTAGTCTATCCCTCTATTAGTATAGCTTAGGACAGCATTGGTTTTTTTGGCAGCCACAGAACACTGCTGGCTCATATTTGAGTGTTTGTCCACTAGGAGTCCAAGATCCTTCTCAGTTACTACTACTACTAATATTACTACTCTTACTACTATTGATTCAGTAAGTAAAGATGTAACAAAGAATTAAATGATGTAGGATGTATGGGTGTGTGTGTTTGTGTAGAGAGTTTATATTTGAAATGGAAATCAATCAAGTAAAGCTAATTATATCTTGTATAGTTTTGACTTTTATGTTTCATATTTTTATTAAATATTAAAATCAGCACCTGTTTATTAAAAAGAGCATAATCTTTAGTCACCTTCCACAGAAGCTTGTTTTATTAGTTGACCTAGAATTAGTTATAATTTGAATTTAGTTATAGCCATTGTAGCATATTGATTTTTATCTATCATTAATTTTCCTGTATCCTCAATTTTGGAGGTTGTTCTGTAAAGGATATAAAGAGTCATTACCATTTAATGTAAGGTTGTTAATCTTGTCTGATAGTTTTATATCCACTTTTATGAGATCAAGGAGAAAATTCATCTTCAGTTTTCAGTTCTCTCTATTGTTGCACCAAAACAAACTTTTGTTAAACTAGTTAGATATCTGGCCAATTGAAAAGTGTCTAAAAACCCTCCAGGATAAATCAGGGATGAAATGTAAAATCTGTTACTACCGGTTCTGGGGGCATGGCTTGGTGGTGGGGGTGGGGGTAATATGACTGGGTGGGCATGGCCAACTTTTTTTTTAAAACAAACTTTTCAAAGCATTTTTTCTAATGCTTTGAAAAGCCTCTCTGCCGATCAGGAACTCAGCTGGGATCGTCAGAGAGGCTCTTTTAAAAATGCCTCTCTGCTGATCAGGGAACTCAGCTGGGATCATCAGAGACTTTTCAAAGCATTTTTTTACCACCTCTTCGGCCAAGAGGTTGCAGAAAAAAATGCTTTGAAAAGCCTCTGATGATCCCAGCTGAGCCGCGTGATCATCAGAGGCTTTTTTTTTTAACTTTTAAAAGCATTTTTTCATTGGAAGAGTTTGTAGAAAAAATGCTTTTAAAAGTTAAAAAAAAAGCCTCTGATGATCGTGTGGCTCAGCTGGGCATGGGGGGGGGCAGGGATTTTTGCTACTGGTTCTCCGAACCCCCTGCCGCCATCGCTACCGGATCGGGTGATCCGGTCCAAACCGGGAGCATTTCACCCCTGGGATAAATGATATTTGATAACTTAGCTAGATCCTTATCACAGTCACTAACTTTCCCCCCCCAACTTTGTAATTATTTCCAATAATTCCCCCCCCCCCAACTTTGTAGATAATGAAGCATTAGGTGAAAATCAACATGAAGCTGATTTAAATTCCATGTAACTCGATCCACTAGATTGAACATTGTTATTCAGTGTCAGAGATGCTTATTTTATTTATTTTATTTGTTCGTCAAACAAGTACAAGATAACAAGCATAGGTATGAACATAAACATGAACAAAGGAAATAAATACAGATAAATGGGGACAGTAAGAAGGGATGGTAGGCACGCTGGTGTGCTTATGCACGCCCCCTTTATAGACCTCTTAAAAATGGGGTGAGGTCCATGGTAGACAGTTTGAGATTGAAGCTGTGAGGGTTTGAGGCTGTACCAACAGAATTGGGTAGAGCATTTCAGGTGTTGGCCACTCTGTTGCTTTGTAGTGGTTTTTAAAGTTAGGTACATAGCCAGTTTTGTTTTTTCGCCAAAGAGATTTTTTGGGGGGATTGTAACTTTCTTATTGTTATGGGTAATTTGTTTTCTTTTTTCTTTTTTCTTTTTTTTTTTCTGTTTCTTTTCTTTTTCTTTCTTTCTTTTTTTTTGCTTTAGGGGTTATTTTTGGTATGTATAGGTTAATGACTCTATTGACTTCGAGCAAAAAAGTGTTCTTATGCTATATTACAATCTGTGAACAAAAGGTGCAATCAAGAGATGCGAGGTTCGCAACTATGAGATCATAGTTGGCTTTTTTTAAAATTATAATTTGGAGTCACATCATTATGACTCTCTTTGCAAGGATGAAGTGGGAAAACCCACTTTCCCAAATACAGGAGACAAGACCACAAAAGTTGGAGAACAGAGGTTTATTTGCTAGCAAAGGTTCGGAGCATTCACATGTCAGATTCCGAACCCAGGGCTACGCCCAAGGTGTACCTTTTATACATTTTGCAATTCTAGCCATGCCAGAGGCATTACGCTTCTGACTCTATTTCCATATATGGGTACAACGTCTGTTACTTTCCGTGAACACTTCTGGTAATATGTT
Organism: Arizona elegans; assembly: GCA_022577455.1. Classification (NCBI taxonomy): domain Eukaryota; kingdom Metazoa; phylum Chordata; class Lepidosauria; order Squamata; family Colubridae; genus Arizona; species Arizona elegans. The sequence continues at coordinate 79,389,499 of JAKOOJ010000004.1, read as the reverse complement.
TCTTAATATAAGTTTGTTACAGGGATGATATAGAACATAGGTCATTAAGCTCATCAGTACATTTAACAAGTTCCTTATTTCTGTTCCTTGTACTTTCCTGAGGTTTGCAACATAACTTCTGCTCCAACATCAGTACCTCAGAAAACAATATAATACTGTGCATGATACAATACTTAGATTAATATGATTTATAGTATAAGACCCTTCTGTTGCAAGGACACAAGTTGAGACAAAAGTCAATCATACTGTGATCACTGTTGGAAAAAGATTTTTTAACTTGTAGGCCATAAATTGATTTTAAGCTATTGCAGAAGATGAGATCTAAGCAATTGTTGAGCCTAGTATTGCTCCAGCCCCAGAGTCATAACAACATTGTACAGGGTTGCATGTATAGGTTCGGTTGTACATTCGTTTATGGTCCAATTAATAGGGAAATTGAGGTCACCAAGAAAGATAAAGGGATGTGAGCAGAAAGCTGCCCACGTTAGTAGTCCAATTAACTTGTTCATATGACCAAGGTCGTAATTGGGCTCTATAACATAGCAAGAAACGAACTGTAGTATTTAAGGACAGTTCGTGGACAGTGGTCTCAGGAAGAGCAAGCTCCTGTGTAACATTAATCTTTTTCAGACCTAGGGACTTTTTATAGAAGATAGCAACACCACCCCCTCTACAGTTTTCACGGTCAGACCGGAAAACATGATAGTCACTTACTGTAATAAGGGAGTCTGGAAAGGATACATTCAACCACATCTCACAGACAAAAATAAGGTTGAATAGGGCCGCATTTAGAAGCAGGAGGAATTCGGGTATTTTCTTTGTGAGGCTTCTTGCATTAAGTAGCTTGCATTTTAGGCCTGTAGGGGTGGACCTGGAAAAAGTTGGGGGTGTGTATGCCTAATTTATGTTGTTCGGGGGCGGGGGGTTGTTGGCACGCAGACCACTGGTCTTGCGTTTAATACAGTCAGAACGGTAATCTAAATACAGGTCAGTCTCTCCTTGGTCCTATCGTCTTTTGAGCTTCAAGTGAAGCTAGCGGGTGCGGGCACATTGTAGTATGGACAAGTTGGGGCGTGAACAGAGTTTCTTATGATTTGTGCAGCTTTTGGTGAGTGAGTTTATTGTGAAAATAAATTTGTGTTGCTAGTTTCACTCTTGCAAACGACTCTGCAGAATCGTGGGGCCACCGAGCCATCACTATTCTTGAACACAGGGCCGTCATGGGAAACATTGATGATTTCATCGGGAGTGATGATTGATGCCTGGAAGTTGATGATGTTATGAATCTTTGTGATGTTGTCAGATTCGTTGGTGTCATACAGTCCAAATAAGATTGCATTGGGACGCTTCAGTTCAAGTTTGATCACGTCTTTGACAAGGATGGAGATGTTACTTGCAGGATTAGTAGTTTCCTGCGGCTTGGGTAGTCGGGTTGAGATAGGATTTTGGGATATTGGTGCTTCACTTTTCTGTGTTTTTTTCTTTTTCTTCAAGGGATGCTAATTGCGCTTCTATGGTGTCCACCTGTTCAAGTAGAACAATAAATTTATCCAGTCTGGGCTTGCATGATGGGCAGAATAGTGGAAATGCAACCTGGGAGGTTTTAAGTGAAGCTGATTGCATGAACTGGGCTACAGTTAACCCAAAGCACTTATGGTGAGCATATGTGTCACATAGGGAGAACTTTTTTATTTATTTATTTAATTAATTAATTTGTATACCGCCCTTCTCCCAGAAGGGACTCAGGGCGGTGAACAGCCAAAATTAAAAAACATACAAATGCAAAAGTTAAGATAATTAAAAGAATTAAATCATTGGCTACCCAATTTAAAACCCCAAATCCATAAAATTTAAAATCCCAATTAAAAACCATTTAGGCTAGGCCGGCTTGATGAAATAAAAACGTCTTCAGGGCTTTACGGAAGGTCCGGAGGTCCGGGATCAATCGTATTCCAGGAGGCAGCTCATTCCACAGGGCGGATGCCCCCACAGAGAAGGCTCGCCCCCTGGGGGCCGCCAGCCGACATTGCCTGACCGACGGCACCCCGAGGAGGCCCTCTCTGTGAGAGCGTATTGGCCGGTGGGAGGTTATCGGTAGCAGCAGGCGGTCTCACAAATACCCTGGCCCTAAGCCATGGAGCGCTTTAAAGATGAGAACCAACACCTTAAAGCGCACCTGGAAGACCACCGGGAGCCAATGCAGCTCGCACAGGAGAGGTGTTACGTGGGAGCGCCACGTCGCTCCCATAATCACCCGTGCGGCCGCATTCTGCACCAGCTGGAGCCTCCGGGTGCTCCTCAGGGGGAGCCCCATGTAGAGAGCGTTACAGTAGTCCAGGCGTGACGTAACCAAGGCATGAGTGACTGTGCACAAGGAGTCCCGATCCAGAAAGGGGCGCAACTGGCGTATCAGGCGAACCTGATAAAAAGCCCCCCTGGCCACGGCCGTCATATGCTCTTCTAAAGACAGCCGTGTGTCCAGGAGGACGCCCAAGTTGCGAGCCCCCTCTGTGGGGGTCAGTGACTCGCCCCCAATAGCCAGTGATGGCACCAGCTGGCTATACCGGGACGCCGGCATCCACAGCCACTCGGTCTTGGAAGGGTTGAGCCGAGGCCTGTTCCTCCCCATCCAGACCCGCACGGCCTCCAGACACTGGGACATCACTTCGAGGGCATCATTGGGGTGGTCTGGGGTGGAAATGTACAGCTGAGTGTCATCAGGGTACAGATGGCATCGCACCCCAAAACCACGGATGATCTCACCCAGCGGTTTCACATAAATGTTGAACAGGAGTGGCGAGAGGACCGACCCTTGCGGCACCCCGCAAGTAAGGCGCCTCGAGGTCGACCTCAGCCCCCCTGCCAACACAGACTGCGACCGGTCAGAGAGATAGGAGGAGAACCACCACAGCACAGTGCCTCCCACCCCCAGTGCCTCCAGCCGGTGCAGCATGATACCATGGTCGATGGTATCAAAAGCCGCTGAGAGGTCTAACAGGACCAGAACAGAGGAACAACCCCTGTCCCGAGCCCTCCAGAGATCATCCACCAATGCGACCAATGCCGTCTCCGTGCTGTACCCAGGCCTGAAGCCGGACTGGCATGGATCTAGATAGACGGTCTCATCCAGGAACTGTGGGAGCTGTCGCGCAACCACACTCTCCACAACCTTCGCAACAAAGCGAAGGTTGGAGACCGGCAATAGTTTGCCAAAACGGCCGGGTCCAGAGAAGGCTTCTTGAGGAGGGGCCTCACCACCGCCTCTTTCAAGGCGGGAGGCAAGAAACCCTCTTTCAAAGAAGCATTTATGATCCTCTGGAGCCAGCCTCGTGTTACCTCCTGGGTGGCCAGTACCAGCCAGGAGGGGCACGGGTCCAATAAACATGTGGTTGCGTTTAACCTCCCCAGGATCCTGTCCACGTCCTCAGGAGTCACAGGGTCGAACTCATCCCAGGTAACATTCTCAAGACCAGCCTCAGTCACCCCGCCGGGATCTACCCAGTCAGAGTCCAAGCCTTCCCGAATCTGAGCGATTTTATCGTGCAGATACTGTGCAAAATCCTCAGCCTGCCCTTGCAAGGGGTCTTCCCGCGCTCCCTGATGTAGGAGGGAGCGAGTCACCCTAAACAAGGCGGCTGGGAGGTTATCTGCCAATGCAATAAGAGCGGAAAAGTGGTTACACTTTGCCGCTTTTATCGCCACTAGATAGGTCTTAATATGAGACCTAACTAGTGTTCGGTCGGATTCGGAGCGACTGGCCCTCCAACCACTCTCTAGGCGTCTTTTCCGGCACTTCATCTCCCTCAGCTCCTCGGAAAACCAAGGGGCCGGGCAGGTTCGGCGTCGGGTCAGAGGCCGCAAAGGCACAACTTGGTCCAGAGCACCGGCGGCTGTCCTATCCCAGGCAGCCACCAGATCCTCAGCCGAGTCGTGAGCCAGAGTTTCAGGAACTGGCCCAAGCTCCCTCTGGAACCTATCAGGATCCATCAGGCGCCTGGGGCGGAACCACCTGGTCGGTTCCGCCTCCCTGCAGTGGGGTGCAGCGGTCGAAAGGTCCAGTCTCAGGAGAGAATGGTCCGACCATGACAGGGGTTCAATAACTATATCCCCTATATCCAGACCACTCTGCCACTGACCAGAGATAAAAACCAAGTCCAGAGTGTGTCCTCCCACATGAGTGGGGCCATGAAGTAATTGTGTCAGGTCCATGACTGTCATGGAAGCCATAAACTCCCGAGCCATCCCAGACGCCTCACCGGTAGATGGCAGGTTGAAATCCCCCATGACCAAAAGTCTGGGGGTATCAACCGCCACCCCAGCAATAACGTTGAGAAGCTCGGGCAGGGCCGCTGTCACGTGGCAGGGAGCCAGGTACGCGATCAGCAGGCCCACCTGCATCCCATGGCCCCACTTCACCAGGAGAGATTCACATCCAGCTATCTGAGGTACAGTGGCCTCCCTCGGATCAAGACCTTCCTTTATAACGACCGCCACCCCCCCCACCCCTGCCCTGGGCCCTTGGCTGATGGAATGCGCGGAAACCTGGTGGGCACATCTCTACGAGGGGGACCCCCCCCTCTTGGCCCAGCCAGGTCTCTGTAATACCTGCCAGGTTCGCACCCCCCTCCTGTATTAGCTCACAAATGAGGGGGGCCTTATTAACCACGGACCTGGCGTTGCACAACATCAGTCTAAGGCCTGGGCTCTGAGACTCTGGACAGCTGGGGAAACGAGAAGAGTCATGGGGGCCGAGGCATGTCACCGCTTGGAGATAGCGGGTGCGTGCCCCCACCACCTGATGTGGCCCCCTACTCCCGCCATATCTGCCCCTCCCAACCATGGTCCTGATAGAACTGCCCTCCACCCTATCCACACTGAGCTCCTCCACACCCCTTCATGGTACTCTCATCCTCCTCGAATGCTTCTGTACAGATGAAGCACAAGCAGGAGTTGTATGGCTCATCAGTAGTGATCTTCTTTTTGGGTGGGGGTTTGGCAGTAAAGTGTTTGCCTGGCATGGTAGGTTTTCTGTGGAGGGACTGGTGTGGTTGGTGAGGAAGGATTTTATCTTATGAGTTCGAGGATTAAATTATTTGGAGTTGAAGTTCATTGAGCTTATTTTCTTACAAACATTTCAGCATCAGATTAGATAATATAATCAGCACTTTTGACACAAGGAAGTAAGGATTGCTGATTTGTTCGGATAGGTCCGTTTTACCTATCTTCAATCACAAACTGCATATATTCTCCATTGCTGCTAAGACTTAAATTAAGCCAGTAATCAATCAGACATCAGACGTTAGTACAGCCTTCCATTTTTCTTTCCTATTGTTTTCACATCTTCCAGTCTTCTGTGGGAAGTGATGCTTGTAAACATTTTAAGTTTATGTTCTTTATAGAAATACCAGGAAACGGGTGCTATGTTTATTCATAGTTTCTTATAGCAGCATAGAGATTGGTTAAAATACTAAGGTTAATGAGTTTCTCACAACCTGCATGACAATTGTCCCTCCTCCCAATTCTCCTCATGCCTCTTCTCAGTGTCTCTGCTTATGGCTTCATAAAGAAAAAAGACCTTCCATAGTTTGTAGTTGACCATTACATTCTCCATTATATACATTAGGAGCTTTTCCTCTAGCTGTGTAAATTTATTTCTGTTTTCTCCAGGATTCCTTATCTGATCAGATGAAATATGTTTGTGACAAACTTTTCTGCTATGGTAATCCAGCCATCTAATCTACCTATCTCAATCACTTCTGTTGTTCTAGTCACTTTAAGTACCTCCTCTCATTTCTCTACATAAAGTTTTAAATATCAGGCTAGCTAAGAAAAAGGAAAAGTAAGGAATGGTAACTGTTTCATATTCATCTGCATCTAACAAGAATGTAATTCAATTTGCTATGAATGAGGAAAAGGTTACTGTTACTGGGGACCTTCATGGTTGCTAAAATTTTCTTTCAAACTATTATTCAAAATAAATTTTAGTCCATTAGTCCATGGATTCTCCCATTTATCTAGCGTTACATTATACACAAAAAAAATTGCCCATTTTACCATGCAATCTTTTACATATTTGTCTTTCAGGTTCATCTTCAGTATCATTTTATATACTTTAGCAATCAAGTAGTCATCTCCAGAACATAAAACAAAACTTTTTAAAATCAAGTTTAAATCTTTCAAAAATTCTATAATGAAGCAATCACAAACAAAACCTTTGCCTGCTAATTTTTCTCTTGTCTTTATCTTTTTGAATTTTTCCATTTATCTTCTTCTTAATTACTACATTGTGTGTCAGGTTCCAAGTAATGCACCCATTACAAATCGAACTCTGAGACATTGCATTTCTTCAAAGAACAAATTTATTTAGATACATCATCTTGGCACTACTTGTGGAAAGCCAGTACTGAAAGTTCTCGCGCTTTCCACCCCAATATAAGCAATAGTTTCTCAATTTTCTAAAACAAACTGTCATATTGTCCAACCAAGATGAGAGCTGGTTGTCTGGCGGCTTCTGTCCTCCTCCTCCAGTCAGCCAGCCATTGGAATGTACTTGACTCATCCGTTAGCTATGCTGTTTTGGCTGAAGGCTCTATCCTCCTCAACTCTCCCCCATTCAGCTCCAAATTGTGTCAAACTGAATTCAGGTCAAAATACCCAAGGATGCAAACAATCCCACACCCCAATCAGATTCAGGCTTGACATTGTGTTGTATTAGATTCATATTTTCTAAGGATGTTTACTTAAGTTACTAGTTGTCTTTTAAATTCTTCTGTGAGGTATCCAAATTTTCAAAATTTCAAGTAATAAATAACAGTAAGATGATACTTGTACAGACAAATGTCATCTTACTGGGTAGACCATTCAAAACTTGATTAGTTTGAGTCATTTGGGTTGTGTGCTTTATATTTCATGTATTTGTTATATAAAGCACAGCCTACTCATTCTTCCATAAGCTCCAGAAAAAAACTTTCTGCCCACTCTTTATTAAAAAAAAATGAATTGCTTTTGATATATTGTGTGATAATTTCTGAAACCAAAATCAAGAGGATATTGGTGATGCACTTCTTTCTCAGCGGTAGGGATACACTTACCCTATTTCTTTCTCAAAATAAATTAGAAAAAGGGGTTAAGTCTTACTTTTTATACATTCGTCTCCAAATTACTTCTACTTCATATTCAGAACATTTTTGAAGAGGTTGTTATGTTTCCAAGCTATTATGTGATCTCTCCCCATTGTATTTTCTTTCTTGTTTATCTTAATCTTTTCTTTTCCTGTAGTTCCCTTTCACTGGTACTTTAGTTTTTTATAAATATCCCAGTCTTCTACTTTTTTCTTTATTAACTATGGATCTCGTCTTAACAATTCTCTGGATACATCTGAATTCAAGAAACTAAAATGGCCCTTGTGACAATGATAACAATAGTACAAATATTTTGAATAACTCATTGTTGCTTGATGAAATAACTACAAAATCATAGCTGTGGTCAGGTACTGTGTTTCCCTGAAAATAAGACCTATCCTGAAAATAAGTCCTAGCTTGATTTTTACCTGTGCACCCAATATAAACCCTGCCCCCAAAATAAGCCCTAGTTAAGATCCCGCCCACTATGCTGAATCTGGTTGCACAGGGTGGGGCGAGGCGCATGGGTAAAAATCAAGCTAATTAGGGTGGGGATGGGGTGGTGGAGCAGCTTACCTCTGGGCAGTTGCAGCCAGACTTAGTACACCACGACACCTACCTCGCCTTTCCAGACTACTTCTGCGGCTGCTTGCCGCTGTTTGCACATGTTGCCCCTGGCCTCCGTTTCGCTGTCAGAGGCCTACAGGAAAGGCCTCTGCAGCCAATAAAAGAGCTCTGGATTGATGCACGCAGTGCCCCCTGACCTCCATTTTGTTGTCAGAGGCGCCGTCAGAGCTCGTTTCTCAGCTGCAGAGGCCTTTCTTGAAGGCCTCTGAGAGTGAAACGGAGGCCAAGGGCGTTGCCGGCAAGCGGCCGCAGAAGAAGTAGGCTGGAAGCAGCCATACAGGCTCCTAGTCTGTATGGCTGCTTCCTCTGAGTCAGAGGAAGACTTCTCCCGAAAATAAGAGATTTATTATTCTTTTTTTGAGGCAAAAATAATATACAGTAAGACCAGGTCTTATTTTTGGGAAAACACAGTTAGCTAGATAACCAAGTCCAACTTTCAGTAGTATAGAATATGCAGTATTGGATACATGGAAAAAAATACATCATACTTTCTTTGAAGAAACTGCAGGAGAAGAGAATCTACTGCCTCCTGAATCAGTCTCTCCCACTACAATGTAGTCTCAACCTTGAAAAAATTATTTTAAAATTTTATCAAATATTCGTTGTTGCAATTTCTAGCCATTGTTTCTCGTCCTGCTTTTTGGAATATTTAAAAACAAATACAGGTTGTCCTTGACATAACAACAGTTCATTTAGTGGCCATTCAAAAAAAGGGCCCTGAAAGAAATGACTTATGACTGTTTTTCACACAATTTTTTCACCATCCCCATGGTCACAGCAGTAGTGGGTTTCAAAATTTTTTACTACCAGTTCTCTGGGTGTGGTTTGGTGGGTGTGGCTTGGTGGGCATGGCAGGGGAAGGATACTGTAAAATCTCCATTCCCATCCCATTCCAGGCGAAGGTTACTACAAAATCCCCATTTTCTCCCAATCAGCTGGGACTTGGGAGGCAGAGAATAGATGGGGGCGGGGCCAGTCAGAATTTTTACTACTGGTTCTCTGAACTACTCAAAATTTCTGCAACCGGTTCTCCAGAACTGGTCAGAACCTGCTGAAACCCACCTATGGGTCACGGGACAAAATTCAGACGCTTGGCAGCTGACTCATATGATGGTTGCAGTATCTAGAGGTCATGCTATCACTTTTTGCAGCCTTTTGACAAACAAAGTCAATGGGGAAGCCAGATTCACTTAACAACCATGTTACTAACTTAACAACTGCAGTGATTCACTTAGCAACTTTGACAAGAAAGATCGTAAAATGGGGCAAAACTCACTTAACAAATGTCTCTCTTACCAACAGAAATGTTGGGCTCAGTACTGTTATCTTTCAGATACTTTAAGATAGCTATCCTGTTTTCCATTAATATTCTCCTTTCAAAGTTAATCAAACCCTTGGTGCTTTCGGTAAGTGTAAATTATGTTTTTTAGAACTGGATCAAATTAGTAACTTATGTCCAACTTCTGAGTCATTGTCATGTATCTTAAAAAGAGTATCAAACCAGGTCTTTTCCATACTGTATCTTTGATATATTTTTTATTTTATTTTTTATTGGGGGAGGGAATATATAAAGGCAAAGTTTACTTTTGCTATTTTTGATTTTTGTTTTGTGGTTTGGCTTCAGAGGGTAACCTTCCTGTCATCAGTATATTTAATAAATAGCCTTGCAAGTCTGATTGTACAAGATTGTTTTTCATTCCTCTGGAAACCATAACCAAAATCTTCCTCTAGTTTTCTTCCTTCCTAATTATTAATTTAAGATACAATAAAATTACTCTTCGTCCAAAGATAACAGGTGTTTTATAGAGCAAAAACCCAAACTGATCATGTAACCCTAAAATATAATCAAAACAGAATTAATTTCAATTTAAAAAGTTAACTGGCAATAGAATATAAATGAAAAGCTAAATGAAGTATTGCAGCAGATGAAGAAGCATTAAGTAATCTATTATTGATCTACGGTGAAAGAGTTGATAATTGAAGCACATAAACAGGAAAGCTTTCTCCTTTATTATATGAAAGATATTTTGAGGAAAATGTTTTTAATGGTTGTTAAAACATGGGCAGATAAATGTAGCAATAATAAATCCTTGTATTTAATTCTCAAGAAGCAGTGTTTTATCACACACAAACACATAATACTTCATTAAAATTAAGATCTGACAATCACACTAATAGTTCTATTAATGTGGGAGATAGTTTGGATCTTCATCTTTGATATTTGAGTGTGCACACAGTGATCTGTTGTTTTGAGAGCCATTTTTGATGATTCTATATTTTATATGAAGTATAAAGGAACACACTGTATGCTTGTTTGTTTTGATACCAGTACTCAAAATATTGCTAAATATAATGATATAAAATTGCATATAAAATTGCATTTGATGGTGCTGTTTTCTAGATATAATGTGGATCCAGTTGATATCTTCGTGAGAAACTTTTCATTCTTCAAAGGAAACAATCTTGATGAGAAACTTATATATAGGTCAGAAAGCACAGTACAGGCAAAATATGGCAAAACAGACTAGCTCCAGATTGGCAAAGGCATGCAACAAGGCTGCATATTCCCCCTTTATTTATCCAATCTATGTATGAAATACATATGCAGTGTAAATGAGCTGCAAGCCCCAATATTGAATATCAAAGTTTACACTAAAAAAATAGAAACTAAAATATAAAATTGATCAAACTAATTACAACAAGTAAAATAAACAGCTTTATTTTTTTTTATTTTATTCCAAAAAAAGGAAAATATAAATAACTGTAGATATCCAAAATTGGACTCTCTTCCCAAAAAAGTCCAGATTAAAAAAAAAAAAGTTAAATGTAATAAATCCCTTCTCCAATCTCCTTCAATCCCCCTAGGGAAAGCCAATGTGTCACATGCCCCCTCAATGTCAGGGCTGCCACCAATAAATCCCTAGGAAAGAAAACCCTTGACTCCATTGATTCAGAGAAAAGATACTTTTCTTAGGAATGAACTGATTGCAGCAAGAGTCAAGTGAAGATACAGGCTGACTCTCAGTCAAGATTCTGTTGTTGTAAAAAAAATGCAAGCTTTGACTCCAGAGAGATGTGTGGAATTTACTCAGTTCTAAATCTGTATAGTCCATACTTTTTACCAGCAAATCTTTCAGAACTCATTCATTTTGTGAGTCTAATTTAGTGTATCTACACAGTGGTGGGATTCAAATAATTTAACAACTGGTTGTCTACCCTAATGACCAGCTGGGTAGGCATGGCTGGGTAATCATGTGAGTATGTGGGCATGGCCAACTCAATGTCACTCACGTCGAGGGGTGCTTCGCATCACCTGGCTTCTCTTGCCACACCCAGCCCCGCCTCACCCTTCCCCTCCCAGCCACTCCTTGTCATGTCCGGCCTTGCCTCACCCAGCTTCACCTCAACTTACAACCACAATTGAGCCCAAAGTTTATGTTACTAAATGAGAAATTTATTAAGTGAATTTTGCTCCATTTCACAACTTTTCTTGCCACATTTGTTAAGTGAATCACTGCAGTTGTTAAGTTAGTAACATGACTGTTAAGTGAATTTGACCTCCCCATTGACTTTGCTTATCAGAAGGTTGCAAAAGGGAATCACATGACCCTGGGAGACTATAACCATCATAAATGTGAGACAATTGTCAACCAGCTGAATTTTTATCACGTGACCGTGGGGATGCTGCAATGGTCATAAATGTGAAAAATGGTCATAAGTCACTTTTTTCAGTGGCATTGTAACCTTGAATGGTCACTAAATGAACTGTTTTAAGTCAAGGATTACCTGTACAAAAAAGCTTCTTTGCTTGCAAAAAGCTGCCCTAAATACCAATCGTTAGATTAGAAATGGGGGAATACACACTGAAAATCAATGACAGTCACAGCCATCATGGAAACCTAAACTGTTCTGTCAGAATACCTTCCTTTTCACAAGCAATACATGCAACCCAGAGTTACAAATCAGGCAGGGTGCCAGAGCACTTTGAGGAATTAAAATAGTTAAAATGCAACAATAACTATCAGCAGCCAACTATTGCTCATAAAGTGAAACCTTTAGCAGAGAGTTCATTTAAGTTCTCCAGAAAGCGGGTGGGCACACTTGGGCTGCAAATGTTGAGCTAAAGAGACAAATTAACAAAGTATATAGGGCACCCACCAGGTTCAAGTCTCTGCCCTCCCAAGCTTGTCAGGATCACAATAAAATTAATATATGCCACAGATATCTAAATAAACTTCAAGCCCGATGCCATGTTCCTGAGCCATATTATCATGAGAGAAAACTAAAAATGAATTGGAGGAAGGATCCACACCTCTACCTCCTTTTTTTAAAAAAAATCTTACTAACAGTGAGCAATCATGTGCCTTGCCCACTCTGAAAAATGCAAGAGACTCCTGTCGCAAAGGTGCTTTTTCAACAAGCAAGTGGACTTTCTGGAAACCAAGAAAGTTGAGTTGCCGCTTGAAAAAAGCTCCTTTGGGACAACCATTACCTGGATGACTGAAGAATCCCCATAGACAAGAGACTCCTGTGCTCAGTGAACTGACAAAGCACCCTTTCCCACCCAGGAGAAGCAATCCTTAGATCCATTTGCACCACTTAAAAATACCAGCTGGTCTCACTCACCTCACAAGATATCCTAAGGAAATTATCCATATTTAAGGAAAGACCACATGCCCCCAGAAAGACAGTAAAAAAATCAGACAGAGTGCCAAGCTTGCATTCTGCCTCTTAACCATTGCTTAACTCGATCAGGCAGGCAGCAGCGTTCTGAAAAGATTACCTCATTGCTTTCTCATCGGGGGCGGGGGAGACCTCCCAAAGCCCTCTTTTTTTTTGTAACAAACAAACAAGAAAGCCAAACACTAGCCAGAATGCTTCATTTAGAGAAGATTATGGATTGAGGGAAGAAAGAGGCTCACAATCGCCCCCTCCCACCCTTAATTGAGGACAGAGAGGCAAGGAGTGGTGGCTGGGAGAGGAATCAGCCATGTTGGAAGTTCACCCCAAAAGGACAGTGCTAGGAACCATGAAAGCAATGTAAAAAATTTAAAACAACCCTTCCCCTTTAAAAAGTCAAGCCCCGGAATAAAAGTATCAGCAAAGGGGAAAAAAAACTCCAGAGAAGCTGCTCAGGATATAGAAAATCTGGGCATACTGCCAAGAATATTAATTCTTGTTATAATGTAACAAGGTTTAACTGCAGAGGCAGTTTTGGAAAACACTTAAGCAGGGCAATAAAGATTTAATTAATTTGATTTAATTTAATTAATTAAATTTATATGCCGCCCCTCTCCGAAGACTCAGGGCGGCTGAGATAAGCATGATTAGGCTAGAAACAACACACAGAGGCACACCAGAATACCGCCTTCCTGCCTTCCTGACAGAATTAACCTCATAAGGTGGGAAAAACAAAAGGCTGTTGCAAGGACATTTCTTCCAACAGCCGGTTCACCAAACTGCTTAAAAAGTTAGCTACTGGTTCTCCTGAACTGGTGCGAACCAGCTGAATCCCACCACTGTATCTAATGCTAAATGCATCCAAATATTTTCAATAACCATTATCATTTCATCAGATTTTTTTTAAAAAAAATTCAAATAGGAATTACATACTGCCAAATGGTATTTAATTCATGTTGATACATTGATACTCTGTATAATTTGGCAATGATAGATAAAAGAACACAGGAATCCTCAGAATGAAAAAATAAAGAAACAGGGAATATATTTTCTGGATATTTTGATCCAAAATTAAAATAAGAATTTAAAAAAAGCTCCAAACATTTTGCAAATTAGTAAAATGCCAAGTGTTAAATCAGCATTCAACCAGTCAGACAACTTTTAAAGATAAAAGGCAAAACAAAACAAAAGCTTCAAAAAATGAAGTTAAAACCCAGGCTTGCTTAAAAAACTGAACTATTAAGAGGAAAGATGGATGACCATGACTTTCCAACCAGAGGAAGCTGGAATCTTCAAGATTCCCCTTCTCAGATAAATCCACAGCCATCCGAAAGCGGTCATTCCTAAGTGCTCCCATTCAACTCCAGGGATCAGAACTGCCAAAGAGCCAGCTTTGGCAGTAAAATTGGCAGATCATTGGCAGGAAAAGTTTCTATTACACAGTGACCATCTTGGGAAGGGATCCACTTTAAAATATATAAAGAAGTTATTGAAGTGATGTATAGCTTCTGTGTTTTAGAGTCAACCATCAATAGTAAAGGAAGACAGCTATGAAAAAGATATCCAGATGCCATGATGTGTCTACTCTTACAAATATCAGAATTGTACAAACCATGGTGATCCCTGTGATAAACAATGGAAATAAAAGTTGGACTTTAAAGAAGCAGGATAAGAAAGTATTGATGCCTTTGAACATTGATGTTGGAGCCGGAAAATATCATGGAAAGCTAAGAAAACATACTAATGAATCATTTAACAAAGCAATCCAGAATTCTCACTTGAGGCACAAAGGACTTGGCTCAAATTAGCCTATTTCATACACATTTTAGCCTATTTCATACACATTTATAGCAAGGCAGCAACCCTCGCGTTCGCCTGTAACAACGCCAGCGGCCATTTTGTCATCACAGCATCTAGCCGCCATTTGCTTCTGCTGCATTTCGGACCGCCGCTTTATTCCTTATCTCCCGATCACCAGCTGACGGGAGGCTTCATCGGAGAATTACAGCGGCTGTGTTGCGGAGCTTCACGCTCCCTTTAAAGACTAGTATTTCTTGTGCCCGTCCTTATCGGACTGCGACTGGGACTGTCAGTGGAGCTTCGCACTCCCATTGCCTGGCTGGGCAGCTGGTGTTTTGCATGTCTAAGCACTTCAACGAGGAATGTCGGCCCTGAGTGGAGCTCCGCACTCCCGTGGTGGGCTCTTCGGTGCTCCACCATGCTTACAGAGGGAGGCTTCGGCTATTAGTGGAGCTTCGCGCTCCCATTCTTTCGCTGCTCTGCGCACCATTAACTCTTGCCTACTGGTCATCGTTGTGGAGCTTGGCTTGCTGGGGATTGAAAGCTTCATGTCTCGCCCTCCTGCCCATATTTGCCTGGCAGTTTTGTGGAGCTTTGCACTCCCCTGTCTGCAGGAGCGGCTGTTCTACACCACGCAAGACCCGCACTGCCCCATTACCTGAACTCTGGGGTTTTTTCTCTGGAATCACTTTGGGCTCCTATTGGACAGCAAGTCTCCTTAACTCATGGAATTTGGACTGCCTCAGTTCTCATTCTCCTTAAAGGGCACTGTACTCAATTAATATCATGCCTAAGAGTCTCCCTAAGTCCAAGCATGGCCGGAGGGCAGGCAGGTCTGACGATCCTGCAAAGGAGAGACCATCTGCCATTTCTGGCTCTTCAGCCAGACCCTCCACAGAGTGCACTGCACGATCTCATCATGGGTCCGCCAGTCGCTCTCTTTCCTCCCGGGCTGAACTTCGCTGGGACAAGGTCTTGAAGAAATTATGTGCCAAGGCCAGCGAGCATCAATCTGCTCCCACAGGGGTTGCAGTCACTTCACGGGAGGTAGTTCAAACCCCTCCAATGGCTTCCTCTGACCAACCTCTTTTAAGGATTGTCCGGTGGTCATCCATGAGGGTGCACTGTGGGGTATGGCTCCTGCGACCGAGCCTGAGATTCCTCCGGACGCTACCACCTCGCCTCCTCCATTGCCAGCCTTCTCAGCTCCTAACCCAGTTCAGCCTTCGACAGGTTTGAATTCTCGCGCTGATCACCATGCCACATTCCTTTCACTGGACCAGATACAACATATCATTTCGGAGGCAGTGCGGCAATCCCTGGTGGCCCAATTCAGGCCTCCTAGCAGAGCTGTGTCAATGGTTTCTGGGGGTTCTGCTCCTCACTCGGTATCCTGTCATGAGGGAACTCTGATCATGGAGGCCCCGGCTTCTCCTGTTTCATCCACGGGGTCTCGTGCCTCCTCATCAACGGAGCTGGAGCTTCATGACTTTGACCTTTCTGAAGATGAAGGTCTTCCTCCAGAACAACCCGCCTTTACAGGCCTCTTTCCGCAGGCTTTATTCAAGACTCTGTTGTTCAAGGCGTTTAAAACCGTGGGCTTAAGTACCTCTCCTCCAGCACAGCCGACTACGCCTGTGGCACCAGGGACCCTAGATCCTCTTCTCGCTGAACCACCCAGGGTGGTGGACTCAATACCTACCCCGCCTTTGTTTCTCGATGTCATCAGGAAGCAGTGGACATTGCCAGGTTCAGCACCAACTCCGTCAACAAGTGATAAAAGAAATTTTAACATCGCTTCTGAATTGGCCTTGCTTCTCCAGGTTCCCTCCATCGACACCCCTGTAGCGGCTCTTCTACCTAATGCTTCCATTCTGGGTGATCCAGACAAGGGACTGCAACCCGACGAGCGGCGTTCGGATCAAGTCCTGCAATGCGCCTTTCAAGGGGCGGCCTGAGCAGTTTGCTCCACGTCTACTGCCTCCTTCTTCAACCAGACCACATTACTATGGCTGCGTCAATTGCAGGAGAACTTGATGACGGAGGATGTCTGTGTAAAAGAGGATCTTAACAAGATAATTGCAGCCATACAGTTTTCGGCGGGCTCCACCCTTAATGTGGTCCAATTTGCTGCT
Organism: Arizona elegans; assembly: GCA_022577455.1. Lineage (NCBI taxonomy): Eukaryota > Metazoa > Chordata > Lepidosauria > Squamata > Colubridae > Arizona > Arizona elegans. The sequence goes on along the minus strand of JAKOOJ010000004.1, from coordinate 79,373,136 downwards.
AAGTCCCTGGCATCTTTGGTGGTGGCTCGCCGCTTAGTCTGGCTCCGTAACTGGCAGGTGGTTGCTAGACATAAGTGGCGCCTGGCCTCTGTCCCGTTTTAGGGCTCAAAATTGTTTGGCGAGGCCTTAGATGCCTTTCTTGTAGAGACTAAGGATAAGAGGACGATTCTGTCTGCAGCTTTCCGCAGAGGGGAGTCTCGATTCCAGCCCTATCCTTCTCGTATCCAACCACAAAGTTTTGATGTGGGTAGCACTTCCTTTGCTGCGACTAGACCTCACGGGAGTTTTAATTCCAGGCAGCAGGGCGCCCAGGACAGGACTCCCAGAGGTAGATCTTTTGTATCCAAACGACCCTTTCGAGGGGGAGAAGGTCATTCTTTCCGGCGCCATTGCTAACTGCATCCCGGACCCTCCCATTGGGGGCAGATTGGCCCTTTTTGCCCATCTTTGGGAGCATACCACGTCCAATAAATGGGTCCTGGCCACGTTAACATCCGGCTTGGCCATCAAATTTGTCTCTCCTCTTCCGATGTCTTTTGTCTGCTGTCCGCTTTCTAGGAATGACATTCGGTGTCGGAACTCCCCGCCCTGCGAGATTCTCCCCTCTCGCAGGTTTGGCCCCCCACATTATTGAGGGCCTATCTCGATGATGGACTTTAGAGTCCAGAGAGATGGCATGGGGCAAGGAAGAATTTATGGGTTTTTTTAGGGAAATTTTTTAAGATTTTAAGAGGTTCTGGGGGGGTTGTAATTATTCTTTTAAAGATACTGGGAAGATGACTATGGCAGATTGGGGGGTGGAATCCACCAGGATCAGAGCCGTGCCCGACACAGGGTAACGATTTGGGGGGCACCGGACGAGGGATTGGGAAAGGGATGGGGGACGATATCTATGAGGGTTGTACCATCGGCACGGTAGATGGGAGGGGCAGATATGGCGGGAGCAGGGGACCACATCAGGTGTTGGGGGCTCGCACTCGCTGTCTGAGAGCAATTGCTTGCCCCGGTCCCCAAGGCTCTGCTTGGATACTAGGTGGCTTAGATACTCAGGAGCTGGGCCTTCGGCTGATGCTGTAAAATGCCAGGTCCGTGGTCAATAAGGCCCCCCTCATTCACGATCTTATACAAGAGGGAGGAGCGGACCTGGCGGGTATTACGGAGACCTGGTTGGGCCCGGAGGGTGGCGTCCCTCTGGTTGAAATGTGCCCACCAGGCTTCAGAGCATTCCATCAGCTGAGGGCCCAGGGGAGGGGCAGGGGGGTGGCGGTTATTATCAATGAGGATCTGGGTCCGAGGGAGACTACTGTGCCTCAGATAGCCGGATGTGAGTTCCTCCTTGTGAGGTGGGGCCGTGGGGTCCAGATGGGCTTGTTGCTTACGTACCTGGCTCCCTGCCGCGTGGCAACAGCCCTACCTGAGCTACTCGACGTGATAGCCACGGTGGCAGTAGATACACCCAGGCTTTTAGTCATGGGTGATTTCAACTTGCCATCCGTTGGTGAAACATCTGAGGTGGCTCGGGAGTTCATGGTTTCCATGACAGCCATGGACCTGACCCAGTTAGTTCATGGCCCTACTCACAGGGGAGGTCACACTCTGGACTTGATTTTTGTCTCTGGCCAGTGGTTGAGTGGTCTTGTTATAGGGGATATAGACATGGAATCCTTGTTATGGACTGACCACTCACTCCTTCGCCTAGATCTTCGAACCGCGACCCCTCGCCGCAGGGAGGCGGACCCAATTAGATGGATCCGCCCCAGGCGCCTGATGGATCCTGATAAGTTCCAGATGGAGCTTGGGACATTTCCTGAGGATCTAGCACATGACTCGGCCAAGGAACTGGTAGCTGCCTGGGATCGGGCGGCTGGTGGGGCCTTGGACCGAGTCGTGCCTTTGCGGCCTCTGACCTGATGCCGATCCCGTGCGGCTCCTTGGTTTACTGAGGAGCTGAGGGAAATGAAGCGCCGGAAAAGACGCCTGGAGAGCGATTGGAGGGCCAGTCTCGCTGAATCTGATCGAACACTGGTAAGGTCGCATATTAAGGCCTATCTAGTGGCGATAAAGACGGCAAAATCTAACTACTTTTCCGCCTCTATTGCGTCATCAGGGAATCGTCCGGCCGCCCTGTTTAGGGTGACCCGCTCCCTGCTCCATCTGGGAGTGCGGGAGGATCCCTTAGAAGGCAGGGCGGAGGAATTCGGACAATACGAGGAACAGTCTTGAGAATGTTATCTGGGAGGAGTTTGATGCTGTGTCTCCTGATGATGTGGACAGGATTTTGGGGAGACTTAGTGCGGCCACATGTTTACTGGACCTGTGTACCTCCTGGTTGGTACTGGCTTCCCGGGAGGTTACACGAGGCTGGCTCCAGGGCGTCATTAATGGTTCATTGAGTGAGGGTCACTTCCCCACTGCCCTGAAAGAGGCGGTGGTGAGACCTCTCCTCAAGAAGCCGTCTTCCTGTTTTGCTGGCTCCCGGTGAAGATGGATCCTTTTTAAGGTCCGCCAGCCCCGCTGTTTGTAGAGCCGCTTCAATCGTGAGAAGCAGCTTGGAAACTCCAGAATCTGTAGGATTTGAAGGAGAGAGTAAGCAAGGTGCAGGTCGAGCCCCTGTGAGCCCCCAGAAGTTTGCTACTGGGGAGGAAACAGGCGTGGCTCCCTCCCAACTTGTGAAGACTCCGGACGGCGTGGGACGACTCTGCTTTCTGCAGAACAAGCCTGCAGCAGCAAACATAAAAATTGATTCAAATCAACATTATTATTTAGCGGAGGAAAAAACCTGAACCCTGAAACCAAGAAACTGCAAGTATTTTCTTTCTTTTGTGACTTCCCGATCTGAGAAAAAAATTAGAGAGAGCGGAAGCGGCTTGAAAAGATGGCGCCGTTCCAGCGTTAACAAGCTGAAAGGGAGAGTGATCTTTTAAAGCTACTCTAACAAGCTACATTGTTGCGCTGCTTGTAGCAAGCAAACAGGAGAAGAGCGGGGAAAAATCTTTTTTAAAGCAAGCTGAGCTCGTATTAGCCTAATTCCACTTCCAATCTGACTAAAACTGGGGGACTTTTTTAGAAGACTTTGGGAAGTATTAATTTGAACTCACAAATGGCGCCCAGCAGCTGAGCTAACGAGTTAACGAGCTAGTGAAAGTGATTTTAAGAAGTTATTTTGATTAGTTACAAAGTTACTCTGCCTGTAATACAGAGGAATAAGAGAAGAAGAAAAAATCTGTTTCTTTAAATTCTGAGTTTCTTCACTCTAGCTTTTATCTGACTAAACCTGGGGGATTTTTTTTAGAAGCCTTTGTAGAGGTGGAAAGGAAAGAGGATTTCCCTCTTTAGAAAAACTAACCTACATGGCAGGATGGCCTCAAAGAAGCAGGAAGGAAAGGGAGCGGGGGGGGATCCCCCACATGCAAACATGAATTACAGCCTCCTTCTGTTCAACAAACTCAGAAAAATTTTGACTTTGAAAACTTAAAAAAATTTATACCCCAGGTTCTGGATGATAAATTTCAAAAATCTCAACAGGAAATAGATGATAAACTTCAAAAATCTCAACATGAAATTATGCAGGAAATTAATGAAATTAAAGACATGGTGCAACAGGATTATGGCAAGGTGACTAAAAAAATAACAGATGTGGCGTCTGGCCTTGCAGAATTTATTATTAAAGTGGATTCTAAAGTGGAAGAATTTAAATCAGAAGTCAATGTTAAAATGAAAGACAATGATTATAAAATTTCTGGTGTTGATGATAAAATGCAGAGAGTCGAAAATGAAATTGTTATGATGCAATTCAGGGCAATGGAATTTGCTATAAGGCTTCGAGGAATCAGAGAGGATGACCAACAGGACTTGAGACAGATTTGTGCTGAGGCTTTGGCAGTCATATTAAAAATTAATCCTGATGTGGTTTTTTACAAAATAGACAAAATTTACAGAGTGAACTCTTGGGTGGCCAGACAAAGACAATTGCCTAGAGATGTGGTGATATATTTTACAGATAGAGCGATAAGAAATGATATCCTGCAAAAATCTTTTCTTACCTCTGTGCAAGTGGGGGGCGCACAAATTGGAGTTTATAAAGAACTACCACCCAAAATGCTGAAAGCTAGAAAAGGTTTTGGTTTTCTAGTAAATGAATTGAAGAAACAAGAGATACCATTCCGGTGGGATGCCCCAACTGGCATAATTTTGAAGTACAAGGGAGAAAGATATCGTTTGAATACTGTGGAGAAGGCGGATCATTTTTATAATACTATCTTTAAAGAAAGAACACCATCTCCACGTACATCTACAGTGCTGGAGATTAAGGAGAGTGACAAGAAGCAATCTCAACAAGAATTGCAAGAACAGGTTAAGCAGGTGGAGTTAGAGGAAACGTAGGGTGCTGTAGGAGGTTTCTTGGAGGAGCCCCTGTTAGAATCTTCTCCAATCTTAGACCTGGTTCGGATGGTTGAAGTCAAGGATCAGCGTATAACTCGTGCAAAATCCAAGCAACTTAAAGAAATGCAACAAGAGGAAACACAATATAAAAAGGGAGCTAAGAGTACCACACAAGAGACTGAAGTCATGGGGGGAGCAAGACCGAAGATTCAGGAAGATATTCGGTTATTCTGCTCGTTGCTTCAGAAAGATAAAGATGATGTTTAAGTGTTTATCTTGGAATGTGAATGGGTTGAACTCGGTACAGAAAAGGAAGAAGTTATTTGCATACTTGAGACAATTTAATAATGATATAATTTGTTTACAAGAAACTCATATCACAACTCAAGATCAAAGATATTTGATAAACTCTAAATTAGGAACACATTTTATATCTTCAACTTCGCAAAAAAAGAATGGTGTGGTTATTTATGTAAACAAAAGACTAACAGCTAAAATTATAGAAGCAGATGAAGATGGTAGGTTTATAGCAATTGAATTGCATACAGTAAATGGCCAAATTCTTTTGATTGGAATTTATGCTCCCAACCAACAACAGGATCATTTCTATAAAATGTTACATACTAAAATACTGCAATGGGACTATAGATCTATTTTAATTATGGGAGATTGGAATGGAGTAATTGATTCTAAATTAGACAAAAAGAGTTTGGCGAAATCCAGGATCAGACTGCCACAGACTTTCTTTGACATGAAAGAAGATTTGGAATTAAAAGATATTTGGAGAATACATAATCCAAAAGAATTGGACTATACTTTTTTTCCCGATAGACATAGATCCTTCTCTGGGATTGACTTTATTTTGTTGTCAGATGATTTACTTGTTAAGACAAAAAGAACAAAGATTTTTCCAAGAACTTTGACCGACCATAGCCCAGTATGGATAGAAATCGAGATGGGCATGATTGAGCGACGCTCCTGGAGAATAAATGAAACCTTGTTCAGATATGAAAAAAATATAATAGAACTTAAAAAGCATTTGAAAGAATTTTTTGAAATAAACTTGAATAAAGGTACCCCAACTGAAATTGTGTGGGATGCGAACAAAGCTTGTATGAGAGGGGTGCTCATTTATATGAACTCTAAACATAGATTGATTCGACAAAAGAAAAGATCTGAATTGGAAGCAGAAATAAAGAATAAAGAACAGCTACTTATTAAAAACCCAACAGATGACAGAATACGTGGTGTTATAAAACTTTTGAAAGACCAATTTCAAATGCTTATGGTGGAGCAAGTTGCAACAAGCTTACAATATATGAAGCATAGTACATTTTGTAATGCCAATAAGCCGGGCAGATGGTTGGCCTATACATTAAGGAAAAAGCAGAGTGTACGGACTATTGATAGTATTGACATTGGAGGGAAAGAAATCTTTCAACAAAAATTAATTAAAGAAGTTTTTGTGGACTATTATACTAAATTATATGTTAAAGATGATGTGCAGAATGGACTTATAGAAAAATACTTAGATAATAAAAGAATTACAAAAATCACTGACCAACAAAAGGAAAGAATGGATTATCCTATAACAGATGAGGAGATAATTGTGTGGGATGCAATTAAACAATTAAAAACAGCTAAAGCTCCTGGAACGGATGGTTTGACCGCAGTGTATTATAAGGCCTTGCAAGCAGAAATGGTGGAACAACTCAGAGATTTATTTTGTAATATTCAACAAGGGGGTAAAATACCCCCATCATGGACAACAGCTTATATTTCTTTGATACCAAAAGAGCAAGTAGGTCCTAAAAAACCGGAGAATTATAGACCAATATCTCTTTTGAATACTGATTATAAAATTTATGCTAAAGTACTAGCCAACAGGTTGATGCCAGTAATCCAAAAGGTGATTCATGATGATCAAGCGGGATTTATCGAGGGTAGATACATGAAGGACAATGTAAGGCAAGTAATAGATTTATTGGAATATCTTGAGAAGAATAAACAGATCCCTGCAGTGCTGGTCTTCTTGGATGCACAAAAGGCCTTTGCAGAGTGAATTGGAACTTTCTACTAAAGACTTTAAAAAAGATGGACTTTGGGGATCAATTTATACAGGCGGTTTCAGCAATTTACCAAGAGCAAAAGGCACAGATTATTATTAATGGAAGTTTGACAACAGAGTTTAAAATTGAAAAAGGAACAAGACAGGGATGTCCGTTATCCCCACTGTTGTTTATTCTAACACTAGAAGTCTTGTTAAATACAATACGGGACTCTAATATCTTGAAAGGTATAATGATAAGGCAAGAGGATTACAGAATAAAGGCATGTGCAGATGATCTGGTTATTACCCTAACACAGCCAATGGAATCATTAATCCAGATGAAGGACATTATACAAGACTATGGTAAAGGTTTTAGACTGAACCAGAAAAAAACCAAGATGATAGCCAAAAATATGACACAAGATCGTAAACACGAGCTTGAAAGGAGGGCAGGTTTTGAGATTGTACCAAAGGTAAAATATCTAGGAGTTCAAGTTGCAGAATCAAATATGAAATTGTTTCAAAATAATTATGAGGTGTTGTGGCGAGAGGTGCAGAAAGATATGGAGACTTGGAAAAAACTGCAGCTGTCTTTACTTGGAAGAATAGCAGCAGTTAAGATGAACATTTTGCCAAGATTTTTTTTTTTTTTTTGTTTCAAATGATTCCGGTGCTTAAAAGTGATAAACAACTAAAAGTGTGGCAAACTGGAGTGAATAAGTTTGTCTGGAACGAGAAAAAACCGAGAGTGAAATTGAAAATCATGCAAGATGTTCCAGAAAGGGGAGGCCTTAAACTTCCAAACCTACAACTATATTATGAAGCAGCAGCTTTGACTCTAGCAAGTGATTGGTTTGGAAGGAAAAAGACTGGAATACTGAATATAGAAAGTTTTGATCTTGAATTTGGATGGCATGCGTACTTATTTTATGACAACAAAGTGGATAAAGTATTTAGAGACTCTTTGATGAGAGTTTGGAAGAAGCACCGATAAAATGGGATTATAAAATACCGCTATGGCAGGATCTTGGTCATACTATGTGGAATACAAATATAATGTCACTCGGGGGGGTGGTTTATACAAAGAGGTTCTTTTTACAGATGCGGGCAGATGGCAGTTGAAGACACTACAGACACTGTTGGATGAAGGGATTAATTTAACTTGGTTACAATATAATCAACTACAATTGAGATGGAAAGAGGACCAAAAAACTGGTATTATGTTGCATGAGGAAGAATTCGTTAGACACATTAAGGAGAAAGGTCCAATGCATATTAAAAGGCTTTATAATGTTTTGTTAGAAAGGGATTCAGAAACTGAACTGGTTAAAGATTGTATGATTAAGTGGGCACAAAACTTTGGGGAACCAGTGATGTTGGAAACATGGGACAAAATTTGGGTTCAGAATGTTAAATTTACACAGTCGCAGAATTTAAGGGAAAATTTTTATAAAATGTTTTATAGATGGCATTTAGACCCCAAAAATTGTCATGTATATACCCTAATGTTCAGCCAAAATGTTGGAGATGTGATTGTTTAGATGCTACATATTATCATGTTTGGTGGACCTGTGGGAAAGTTAAGGCTTTTTGGATAAAAATTTGGTGGGTCATGCAGAATGTTTTGAAGAAAAAAATTCAATTTTCTCCACAATTGTTTTTATTGGGTATAGTTAAGGGTTTTACATTGGGTGAAACAAAATTGATATTGTACTTGATAACAGCAGCAAGATTGTTGATAGGTAAATACTGGAAAAATGAAGCTTTGCCCACGATCGAGGAATGGACTTTGAAGATGGCCAGTTTTGCAGAGATGGCGAAGATTTCAGCATATTTAAAAGATTGTTCACAAGAGACTTATGAATGGGAATGGAAAAAGTGGGTAGATTATGTTCAGAACAAATATCAAACTAGGAAGTATCAAATAGCTTTTATTTGAAAATGTTATATTATATTATATTAAGATAGAGATATTTTAATGTAATGAAGATGAAAATTTATAAGCGGGAGGGAGGGGTTCAAGTTTTATATAAGGAGGGGTTTTTTTTCTTTCTTTTTTTTTTTTTACTTGGTATGAGTATACTGTGCGGAAGTCCGGAGGGAGGGGAGGGTTAGGGTGGGTTAGGGAGGTTGGGAAGTTTGGGATGGGTGGAGGGGGGGGAAAGGGGTGAAAATGTAATTGTAAAACTCTTGCAATAAAAAAAAAAGAAGAAGCCGTCCCTGGATCCGGCAATATTGGCTAACTATCGTCCTGTCTCCAACCTTCGCTTCATTGAGAAGGTTGTTGAGAGTGTGGTCACGCAACAGTTTCCGCAATTCCTGGAGGAAACATCCTATCTAGATCCGTTCCAGTCGGGTTTCAGGTCTGGGCACAGCACGGAAACGTCATTGGTCACATTGGTGGATGATCTCTGGAGGGCTCGGGACAGGGGTTATTCCTCTGTTCTGGTCCTATTAGATCTCTCAGTGGCTTTTGATACCATCGACCATGGTATCATGCTGCACCGGCTGGAAGAGTTGGGGGTAGGAGGCACTGTGTTGCGGTGATTCTCCTCCTTTCTCTCCGACCGGTCGCAGTTTGTGTTGGCAGGGGGGCAGAGGTCAACCTTGAGGCCTCTCATCTGTGGAGTGCCGCAGGGATCGGTCCTCTCGCCCCTTCTGTTCAACATTTATGTGCCGCTGGGTGAGATCATCCGTGGATTTGGGGTGAGATACCATCAGTACGCTGATGACAGCCAGCTGTACATCTCCACCCCAGGCCACCCCAACGATGCCCTTGAAGTGATGTCCCAGTGCCTGGAGGCTGTGCGGATCTGGATGGGGAGGAACAGGCTCAAGCTCAACCCTTCCAAGACTGAGTGGCTGTGGCTCCCGGCATCCCGATATAGTCAGTTGACTCCATCACTGACTATTGGGGGTGAGTCTTTGGCCCCCACTGAAAGGGCTCGCAATCTGGGAGTCCTCCTGGATAGGCAGCTGTCTTTGGAGGAACATCTGACGGCTGTTACCAGGGGGACCTTTTATCAGATTCGCCTGATCCGCCAGTTGCGGCCCTTTCTCGATCGGGGTTCCTTGTGCACAGTCACTCATGCCCTCGTCACCTCTCGCCTTGACTACTGCAATGCTCTCTACATGGGGCTCCCCTTGAAGAGCACCCGGAGGCTCCAGCTGGTCCAGAATGCAGCAGCGCAGGTAGTGATGGGAGCAACATGGCGCTCCCATGTAACACCGCTCCTGCGCGAGCTGCACTGCCCTCCCGGTGGTCTTCTGGGTGCGCTTCAAGGTGTTGGTTATCACCTTTAAAGCGCTCCATGGCATAGGGCCTAGCTATCTGCGAGACCGCCTGCTGCTACCGACGACCTCCCTTCGACCCATGCGCTCCCACAGAGAGGGCCTCCTCAGGGTGCCATCAGCCAAACAATGTAGGCTGGTGGCCCCCAGGGGGAGGGCCTTCTCTGTGGGGGCTCCCACCCTCTGGAATCAGTTGCCCCCGGAGATAAGGAGAATCCATGACCTCAATGCCTTCCGTTGTTCTCTGAAAACCCATCTTTTCCAGCAAGCCGGGTTGGCTTAAGAAGAAATTTTTAAATTCTTTTAATTAGTCTGTGATTTTTTAACTTTCGGGCCAAAATTTATATATATTTTTAAATGTTTTAATATTTGTATTCTATGTTTTTTATCTTGGCTGTACACTGCCCTGACTCCTCAGGGAGAAGGGCGGTATATAAATTGGAAATTAAATTAAATTAAGAGGTCCCTTATGGACTCGGCGGTTCAGCATCTCCTTTCAATCAGGACTATCCAACTGGTCCCTGATGATCAAAAGGGGACGGGATTTTATTCCCTGGTTTTCTAGTACCTAAGTCATCGGGGGGTGGAGACCTATTCTGGACTTTAAACGTTTGAACCGGTATGTTGTTTACCATAAATTTAAGATGCAGTCATTGAAATCTATTTCAACAGCGTTCGGAGGGGTGATCTCCTCTCTTCAATAGACCTCACCGAGGCCTATCTCCACATTCCTATCCTCCTTTCCCATAGGAGGTTCCTTAGATTTTACTATGGGGGTTCCCATTACCAATATAGGGCTCTGCCTTTTGGCCTTTCCTCTGCCTCCCCGGACCTTTACCAAGGACTTGGCGGCTTTGGCTGCTTCCCTTAGATCGAGGTCTGTCTGTCTCCAGTGCTATCTGGATGACATCCTTATTTTGTCCTCCGCCCCTCAGCAGGCGTTGGATGATGTGCAGGCTACCCTCCGGACTCTGGCCTCACATGGCTTCTCCATTAATATGGAGAAGAGCCACCTTAGTCCGACCACTCGTTTGCTCCATTTAGTAGTGTTGATAGATTCTGTGGTGGGGAGGGTCTATCTATCATAAGAAAAGCAGGAAAGTTTGAGATCATTGGTTGCCAGTGTTGAAGGTTGCAGAACCAGTTCCCCCTTTGTCCTATCACAACTTTTGGGGAAGATGATCTCCGCTATCTCCATTGTTCCTTGGGCCCAACTTCACTCCCGCAAACTTCAATGTTTCTTTTGCCATTGCAGAAGGCGGGCAGAGGGACTTCCTCCCTAAGGCTTCCACTTCCCCAGAGGATGTGCAGGTCTCTCTGATGGTGGCGCTCTCTGGCCATTTCAGCAGGTTGCTTTTTCTTTGATCCACAGAGAATAGTGGTTACAACGGATTCCAGCCTTTGAGGCTGGGGGGCCCATTGTCAGGGCCAGATGGCTCAAGGCCGGTGGATCTCCAGCGATGCTCGCAGACCGATCAACTGGTTGGAGTTACAGGCGGTGTTCCTAACTCTGCGATCTTTTCGCCATCTCGTGTCCGGCTCCCATGTCCTAGTCCTCATGGACAACATCACAGCAAAGGCGTATATCAACTGCCTCGGGGGCACATGGTCCAAGACCCTGATGGCAGTGGCCATGAAGTTGGGACTCTGGGTGGAACGTCATCTTGCGTCTCTCAAGGCGGAGCACATCTCCGGAACTGCCAATATTGGAACCGCCAATATTCAGGTGGATTGGTTGAACCACCAGCACCTGGACCATGTGGAATGGCGTCTACACCCTCGGATCTTCAGGGATGTGACAGACCCTGGGGTTCAGGGTTCCGGAGGTTGACTTGTTTGCAACTCAAGTGAACGCCCAGCTCCCGTGCTTCTCCTCTCGCTTCCCGTTGCCTCTGGTGGAGTCCGTCAACGCTCTCCGATCCCCCTGGCTGGCCGGGCTCCTATATGTGTTTCTGCGGATCTCCTTCCTTTCCAGGGTCATTCTCAAGCTGTTACTGGAACGTGCGGAGGTGATCCTTCTGGCCCCTCATTGGCCTTGGAGGCCTTGGTTTGCAGACCTCGTTTCCTTGTCTGTCGCCCCTCCATGGCACATTTCCCAGGGCGCGGACACGCTGATGCAGGGAGAGCTTCAACATCTGGACCTGCCGTGGCTCAATCTGACCGTTTGGCGGTTGAGTGGTGCGTGTTAAGGGGTGTCAACATCCCGCCAGATATGGTCCACACAATTCAAGTTTCATGGCGGCCTTCTACGGACCGTATCTCTTCGGCCACCTGGCGGGCCTTCTGTGCATGGTACGATCAGAACGGTGTTCAGGCCCTCCATGCCTCGATAGTGAACATTTTGGTCTTTCTTCAGGAGGGTCTCTCCAAAGGTCTTTACCCTAATACCTTGCGGAGGCAGGTGGCAGCAATCTCATTGATACTTACCTGCAGTTCTTTGACTTATTTAGCTCAACATCCTCTGATTCGTCGCTTTCTCCGTGGCGCTACTAATTTGTGTCCTCCGGTACTGCATCGCTACCCTACTTGGGACCTTTCGATTGTGTTGAACTTGCTTATGGATCCCCCGTACGAACCTTGGCGGACGAGCCTTCGTCTGCTATCATGTAAGGTTGCCTTTTTGGTTGCCATCACCTCAGCTCGCCGCATCTCGGAGATCGCTGCCCTTTCTACTCGTAATGATCTCTGTGTGTTCCACACGGATCACGTGATTCTTCGACTGGATCCTACCTTCATGCCAAAGGTCAACACAATGTTCCACCACATGCAGGAACTCATCCTTCCTAACTTCTGCCCTCCTCCTGCTCATCCCCTGGAACAGAGGATGCCACAGCAGACTGCCACTATCTGCAAGACGGAATCGTTGTTTGTGACCTTCCTGCTGGTATCCCTGGGCTGCAAGGTGTCATCTTTGACCATCGGTCACTGGATCCGGCAAACTATTGCATCTGCCTACGAACTATGTTCTTTACCGAGACCTGCTCGTTTGACTGTGCATTCGACTCGCAGTGCTGCAACGTCGGTGGCTTGGGCCACACAGGCCTCTTTGCTCGAAATCTGCAGGGTGGCAACATGGACATCGCCGTCTCCTTTCATCCAGCATTACAAACTGGACAAATTCGCTTCGGTGGATGCCGTCTTTGGACATCGAGTTCTGCAAAGGGTCCTTCCGGGGGAGGGTTCTTCAGACCAGCCTGGTCCCCCCCATGTTTAGGGACAGTGAACTTGAGTATGTCCCATGCTGGCTGCTGTCTCCACCCACAATGGAGAAGGGGCGTTGGTCCTACCTGAGAAGCACCTTCTCATTGGGTGGAGACAGCAGCCAGACCCTCCCTGCACCAGTCTGGTCTCTCTCTCTCCTTATTACTTACCTTTCTCTTGGTCTCCCACACACCTGGTCTGTTTTTACGTCTTCACCAAAAGCTGGATCTGCCCAGTAACATGGGTGGGACTTAACACCTATGACAGACTCAGTCCATCAATCTGAACGGGCGGGTACAACCCATGCTGGCTGCTGTCTCCATCCAACGAGAAGGTGCGTCTCAGGTAGGACCAACGCCCCTTCTCACTGAAAAAGCTGACTGTTAAATCATACAGGCAAACATTTCATCATTTAACGGGTTAGGATGGGAATATTGTCATTTTTTCAAGTATCTGTCCAACTTTGATATATCTTTTTTTACAAGAACCTGGATCTAATATAGAATTAGATAGTTATGTCAATTAATGCAAGATATCTCAGAGAAAGGGAGATGAGGCTCCTACAGGAGGAATAATAATAATAATAACTTTATTGTCATTGTATGTGTATACATAGTATACCCATACAATGAAATTCACTTAACACCCAAAGACCAGGTCCAACACACATAACACACAAGAATTGCAATCGTACTTAGCAAAGGATGGAAATAAATTGTATATTCCTTTATTCTTCGAACATTTGTTATTGACTTCCTTGTTACACTTCAGAGATATAGAAATTATTATATTTGTTGTCTGTCCAGAGCTATTTGGAAGCAAATAGGTAATTATTTAGATCTCTGTACCTGTAGAGAGTCACGGCACTGAAGGAAATATTCAGAAGTCATTACAAAAAGAGAACAGGCAGAAGCATTCTTTTTTTAAAATAATGCTTAATTAAATAATTAATTTATTTTTTAATATAATACACAGCATACATATTTTGTGGACAGTATTGACTGGGTCAAATCTTTTTAAAACAATGCTAACAGTAATAATACAAATAAGTATGCATAATCCTGATCTTCTAACCTCAACAGTACCATTTTCTCTTTAAAATTCTTTATCATTTTTTCCATTAATTCATTTAAACATAAATAACATTTCTTTGTGCCATGTATTTGTTATCCCCTACTAAATTATTAATATTTAATATTTTGAAAATTACTCATTATTCCACTATAGTTTCAATATCCCAAATGTCTAGGACTACTAATAAGGCCAAATATTAACAAAATTTAATCAATCCCAGGAATATATCTTAAAATCCCACAATTTCTAATCCTTAAAAGTTTAATTTCACAATATACTTTAACACACTATTAATATTATTGTATGTTTCGGAGTATAAGACGCACTGTAGTAAAAGATGCACTTTAGTTTTTGGGGAGAAAAATAAGAAAAAAGCTGATTGGCAGGTGGAGCAGCCTCCTGGAATACCCCCAATCAGCTGTTCCCAGAGGTGAATTTTAGCAACAGGTTTCTTGGTTGTGAGCTCTGTGCCTTCCTTTTTATTTTGCTTTTTTTTCTGCCTCTGAAACTTCGGAAACTACGTTTCAGAAAAAACATTTTTTCCTGCCTCTGAAAGCCTCTAAAACAGAGCTTCAGGAAAAAAGCCTCTGAAGCTCTGTTTGGAGACTTCTTTTCCGAAGCTCTGTTTGGGGGGCCTCTTCTTTTTTTAAAAAAAAAAACAAACAAGTTTTATTGTTTCCTCTCCCCCCCCCCCCACATTTACCCACAATTTTTTTTAACAGAGCATTGACCATATCTTATTTTATACAATTAATCAAATTCAAATACATTTTACTCAATTACAGTTTTTGCCAAAATCTCCCCCTCCCCTTTTTTATCATGTCTCCATATTTCTAAACTTGCTTACATAAACAACATCTTCATTTGCCCTTAAATTCTAATTATTTGCTATTTATTCATATTTATTCTCTTTTATTCTTTAAACAATTCATTCTTTATCTTAATATCTTTATATTTGTTCGGGATCGCCTTTCTTCCATTTCATCTTTTTTATTGTACAGCAATCTTTCTCCTCAAACCTGCCACCTCTCTCTTTTCTTTCCTTCTTACTTTCTCTTCCCGTCCTCTTCTTCTCCTCCCTACTTCCCCTTCCTTTCTCCTTCTCCTCCTCTCTTCCTCCCTCTTACCCTCACTCCTACTCTAATTTCCCTTTCCTTCCTTCCTCCCTTCTCTTCCTTCCCTCTCTCTCCTTCCTTCTCTCTTCCATCTCTCTTCTCCTTCCTTCATCCCTCTTTGTTGCTGTATTCATTTTCAATTTTATATTTTCCATTATGGAGTCCAGGCAACCCTGATCTTTCTTTCATTTATCAAGTATATTTCTTGAAATTTCCTCTCATCTTTTTAATTATTAGCAGTATATTTCATCTTATTCCATTTTTTCTTTTAAATCTTTACTCAAACAATCTTCCAACCCTTAGACTTTTAACTTTTAACAATATTTTTTTCTACTTTACTTCTTACAAGTATATTATTTAAGTCATTTTTTGTGTTTCAATTTCATTCAATTTTACATTTAATTTCCATTTTCCATCTTAATTTCAATTAATTCTTATATTATAATTTATTCTCTCCTTTTAGTACTTCTTCCAATATCATTCTTTCTTTCACATTACATTGTTCTATTTTTCATTTAACAGCATTTTCACATACAATTTCTACAACTAGCATCCTTCTCTTTATCTTTCTCCCATTTCTTTACCTTCTTCTTTTCCCTTTTCTTATATCTCCCCTTCAGCCTTTTTCCTTTAATTTTAACTCTATTGCTTTTAATTCTCAATCTTTCCCCGTTTATTTCTCTTCTCTTCATATTTGAGATGTATTTTCCCTTATCCATTTTTATTCTATCACTGTTGAACCCAGTGTAATCATCTTTATCTTTTTTCCCAATTATTTCCTTTTCAATATTATCTCCTTGTTTTTCTTGTTTCTCATTCATCTTTTCTCTTTCTTTTTTTTGCCTTCTAACCAATCCTCTGCTTCTTTATTTCCCTTAAATGCTTCCCTTATTTTTTGAAACCTCTCCCTTAGTATCTCATATTCATCCTCCCAATTCTCCATATTTTCAATTTTAAAAGGCTAGGATTTTTAAGCTTGTTCTTTTCATTTACATATACTTCAGGTTTCAAAGTCCATATAATCTCTTTAAAGTCTCTTTTTTTAAAAAAAAGTCCACTTCAAATATTTACTTGAGCCAGCATAGTTTAGTCTTTGTCTCTTTAACCTTGCTTCAGCTGCACAAATATGCACTCCCACACCTCCCTCTCACGTTCTTTCCTCCAACAAATGTCTTTCTCTAATTCACTAGTCTTCTGGTAACAAAATCTCCATTTTATAATCCACAAGAACGCTTACTTTCTCTTTTCCAAATTAAATCCTTTATTGTTTTAAAAAAATGTTTTTCTGTCTTCTTTTTCCTTGTCTTATTCTTATTTTTTCCAAATCCAATTACAAATCCAGGTGGAAGATTCCTTTTAGGGCTTTAGGTTTGATTTTAAAGTTCCTTTTTTCTCTCTCCCCGCTTAAGTTCCCCAGTACTAATTAGCCACCAATTTTCACTGGGATTTCTTTCAAGCTGTTAAAAGTTTTTTCCTTTTTACCTGTGAGTTAGCTACTCACCCGGCAACAATACTCCGTTCAATTACTGCTCCGACATTCCCTCTTTCTGATCGTGGCCACTCTGGCTTGTGACAGCTCCTTAATGGTTGCCTTCCTTCACCGACGGATCGAAGACTAATGCCGGTACTTCAGGGAACTTGCTCATTCCCTATCCATGCCAGCCAGCGTCTTCTTTCTTCGCTGTCTCCACAAGACAGATATGATCCCTGGGGATCCCCAAAATTGGCTAGGATATCAGTGTTCTCCTGGAGCCCCAGAATCCACATCATATTGCCTGATGCCAGCCACGCCCACTCCCTGGGGGCTTTTTTTCTGAAGCTCTGTTTGGGAGCTTCTTTTCTGAAGCTTCATTTCTGATGCTTTTCAATTATCTGAAACCTCTGTTTGAGAAGCTGGGCGTGGCTACATTCGGAGTATAAGACACACCCAGATTTTCACCTTCTTTTTTGGGGGTAAAAGGTGCTCCAAAAAATACGGTAATAATACAATTAGCATACCTAATCCTAATCTTCCACCTACTAATCTTAGTTTATTTTTAATTCTAATAGATTCTATTATCTGTTAATATGTATGCTTCTATTTTTCCTATTTGTATTTTCTATTTTTTCTTTTTATTAATATATTTTATCATTATCCATCATCTCTTAATCTTTTTGGAGTTCCATCATTTATTGACTTTTTAATCACCCTTTTATTTCTCTCTTGGAGTCTTACAATTCTTTTTGATATTTTTATACTGTCTGAATATTCCCTTCGGGTTGCCTTTTGTCTCTTTCTGCTGTATTATTTGAACACCCATCAATAAGACTTTCTTTTTTAAAAAAGAGATTTTTATTTTTTTATTTATTTTTTCCTAAGAGATTTTTATTTTTCCCCTCTGTTCTATTATAAGCTTTTAAGGAATTATCTGATTGATTCCTACTTATTAATCCTTTCTCTTCATTATCTTTATCTTCTTGCATCTTGTTTTGATTTTTCCCTTCCACTGCCTCTTCTAATTTCTCATCTATTTCCTGAATATCATGTTCATCTTTTCCCCCCAATTGTTGAGTGGCTTCTACACTCATTTCTTTATCTTTAGACAATCCCCTTGTCTCCTTATTGTTCTTTGTAGTTTCATGCATGTTTTTGAGCATCAAAATTATTTCTTCATTTGCCTCTATTATCCCCTGTAGATCCATTGTGTAACAATTTAATAAAGATTACTCAGTATACTTTTTGGGTTCCAATGTCTCAATATTTAAAAACTCCAACTTAATAAAATTCAATCAATCCCATAATTATACCTCCAAATCCCCTAAATTTATAATCTTTAAACTTCTCTAGCAGTTTACAGCCTTGTGATTTTCCAATTACATATCTTCCCAATTGTCCAAATTTTAAAATCTTATTTAACTTTTCTTCTTTTCTCTTTTCTTTTATCATCTTTCTTATTTTACCTCATAGAATGTTCCGTCAAATAGCCTTAATAATCCAAATCCAAATTAATCCAATAGCCAGTTTTAATAAAAGTTTAGTTATTTGCAATTTAGCTCATCTTAGAAATCTTCAAAAGGAAGAATGAGAAACTCATTAGGTATTTTCAAAATATCCAAATCGTCTTCTAGAAGTGTCATTTACTTTCTTCTATTTTGTGTATTAGACTTTATGTGTACTGGAACTCACTTTTAGTAAGAGTACTGACTCTGTCTTCTTCCAGTAGATGACTCTCTTGCTCCCAAGTCCAACATTAAACAGTATGTCAAAAACAGCTGATTACCCAATACGTCCAGGGGGTTTAAAAATATAAATAAGCAAGACAGTTTCTCCCAAAAATCACCTTTCAAATTGTTTAAGCTTTTTTCCAGGCTTTCTATATTTTAAAGTTTCCTTTGGGCATTTCTTTTGCCTCTTAATTTTCAGCCTTTAATCTTTTCCATGTGTCTAATCGCCGCTCCCTTAATGCTTGGAGATTATCTTTTAAAATTCTTGTACTTAAATTAAATTTTTGGAGTAAGAGTTGGAAGTTATCTCACCCTGTTTCAATGCTCTGTCCATGGACCGCTCAAATCTTATGGTCCCGGTTGTCCCAGCTTGTGACTGCCAAAAATGGTCGTTGTCCCTGCTGCTGTTCAGGAGACCTTGCTTCAGACCTAACGAGGAAATTGAGAGTTCCTCATGGTCCACGAAGCACCCCTTCTTTCTTCGCCACCCCTACAAGGCAGCTTTGACCCCATAGGGTCTCCCAACAGCGTTTTCCAGCTGGATTTCACAGGGCTCGGTGGATCCCGCTATTTTCCAAGCCATTCTTGCCACAACGTCAACCGGAAGTCCAGGAAGAAACATTCTATAAGTCCTGGAAAAGAAGGAAGTAATAGGAATAAATTCAGGCAGGCTATTTACTGACTCACTGGAATGTGATGGGGTTGGAGTAGAGAGGAAAAATACAAATTTGTAAGGTTCTGTTAATATAGCCTAAATAGCAATAGCATTCAGACTTATATACTACTTCACAGTGCTTTACAGCCCTCTCTAAGCGGTTTACAGAGTCAGCATATTGTCCCCAACAATCTGAGTCCTCATAATAAAGTTTTAAAAATAAATTCTTAAAAGCTTGATAAATCTTAGTTCTAATCTTACGGAGTCAGTTTCATGATTTGGGTGGCCTAATTATTTGAAGTCTATACAGCAATCTGAGTTTTTGTGGGTGGGGATCTAAATAGGATGGATAGACAACCAAGTTCCTTTTCAGAAATGTAAGTGCCAGGAAGAAATGTTAATGGTCCCTTTATCAGCAAGAGCTGCCAAAGGTCTAAGTTATATTTTAGTCAGAATTTGTGGAAAATAGCTGTCTCTATATTTGAGTTTGTACACATTAAACAAGTGTTTCTCAACTTTAGTAAATTTAAGATATATAAACTTCAAATCCCAGGGGAGATTGGCAAAAGATATAAATTCAATATAGCAATTGAAAATGGCTGAGAATGGTTTCTGTCAAATGGATCTTTGCTAGATTTATCCAATTTATATAGGATCTTTAATTTTTTGTTCTACTCAATAAACAAATACCATGTGGTTTTTTTAAAGCTTTTGTTTAAAACTTTTTTATTCAATTGCATTTCAAAAAAGTATGGAATCCCAATTCAGATTGGAATGGAAGTCCTTTGAGCTTTTTCCATGACAATTCAAATAAAATCAGGCTATTTGCTAGTATAGCACATCAATAACTATGAAATTAACACGAAGGGATAACGTCAGATAAAATATTTTAAATGTCCCCCCCCCCCCCAGGAATTTGTAGTATATTAAAGCACTCTTTTCAGGTGCAGCTTTTTCTGCATCAAAATCCTAATAATAGGTCTCCTTTTTAGATTTTTAGGAGGACAAGGCAGCATTTTTTATCAGTGATTAAGCTTAATATTTTTAAAATAAAAATGAGAATTTTGGGGTTTTTTTAAAGTTCTAGTAAGAAATTACATTAGGTTCTGTTCTTTTGTACTTCGTCATTCATTCATTCATTCATTCATTCATTCATTTATCTATTGAATTAATTGCATGATCATAGTGGGCCCAAATTTGATACGAGCAAAAAATCTGTTGTGTAATAAGATTCCTGTCACGTGAAAATAAGTTATTTCACATCTATGTACAGTTTGTGTATAAGATAAATTTTCACAAAACTATAAAACAACTTCCCTTTTCAATATAAGATTATATCTCTAAGGGTAACTATTAACTCTGAAGATATTCCATGCAAATGTAATCATTGCAATTCTTACAAAAAACAATTCATTAACATGTACTGCAGATATATGTTTAATCCCTAATTTCAATATTAAACTTGTTTATTGAATTCTAAAAATAAATTTAAAAATAATAGATCACTTTAGTATATATCTATTTATAGTACACAATCTTTCAAATGTTAGTGTGGTAGTTTTCAAAATCTTTGGGTTTTTTAGAAGATTATTATGCATTTCCTAAAAAACAGCATTAGTTATCTTCTTCATGTGGCATAATTATAAAGGAATCAAGCATGGATTCTGTAAGGACTGGAAGATGTAACACGAATTGAAAGTGAACATATTGCATTGAGGAACCAGTGATGTTGGAAACATGGGAAAAAATTTGGGTTCAGAATGTTAAATTTACACAGTCGCAGAATCTGCGGGAAAATTTCTACAAAATGTTTTATAGATGGCATTTAGATCCAAAAAAATTGTCGTGTATGTACCCTAGTGCCCAGCCTAAATGTTGGAGATGTGACTGCTTAGACGCTACATATTATCATGTTTGGTGGACCTGTAAGAAAGTTAAGGCTTTTTGGATAAAAATTTGGTGGGTCATGCAGAATGTTTTGAAGAGAAAGATTCAATTTTCTCCACAACTGTTTTTATTGGGTATAGTTAAGGCTTTTACATTGGGGGAAACAAAAATGATATTGTACATGATAACTGCAGCAAGATTGTTGATAGGTAAATACTGGAAAAATGAAGCGCTGCCTTCGATTGAGGAATGGATTTTGAAGATGGCCAGTTTTGCGGAGATGGCGAAGATTTCAGCATATTTAAAAGACTGTTCTCAAGAGACTTATGAATGGGAATGGAAGAAGTGGATAGATTATGTTCAGAACAAATATCAAACTAGGAAGTACCAAATAGCTTTTATTTGAAAATGTTATATTAAGATAGAAATATTTTAAGGTTGAGGATGAAAATTTATTTGAAAATGTTATATTAAGATAGAAATATTTTCAAGGTAATCAGGATGAAAATTTATTTGAAACTGCTATATTAAGATAGAAATAGGTTAATGTAATGAAGATGAAAATTTGTAAGGGGAGGGCGGGGTTCAAGTTTTATATACAAAGGAGGGTTTTTCCTTTTATTTGACATGACTATATTGTGAGGAAGTCTGGGGGGAGGGGTGGGTTAGGGAGGTTGGGAAGTTTGGGGCGGGTTGAGGGGGGGGAAAAAAGGGGTGAAAATGTAATTGTAAAACTTTTGCAATAAAAAAAAAAAAGAAAGTGAACATATTGCAGTACTAGTCTCGGCAAAAAATTGAGGCTTCCCCAATTAATGCTTGACAAACAAACTGTTATACTGTTATACTGTTATATATTAATGTTTAATTACATCATTGGTTAACCATGCATTCTATTATCATATGGAATAGAACAGAAAACTGTTTTAACTCAAGTGATTAGTTTCACACATTTAGCAATCCTGTGCCAAAGACTAGAGACAACTTTCAATAATACTGATTTGGACAACTGCCACAGTTTTTGATTTAGTCAATATCCATCTGAAAATGCCTTCTGCTGTCACCTACTGCTGCATACAGACAGATTAAAAGGTCATAACTTTATATTCAGTTATTGTATCTAGATTCTAGAAGGTAAAGTTTTATCAAACTGGGACTGCCTTGTTAAAAAACAATGCTTCTCAAAGGCTGTGGGAGAATCTTCCCACTTTTAGGATCTAAGAATGCAGGATGTAAGGAAGCATTTCAAGCAGGACTTTTCAACTAATTTCACTTAAATTTGGGGTTGATCTTATTATTGATATAGTTTTAATCTATTTATCTTTTATGGTTCTATTTTTCTTTTTGTTAATGTCATAGGTTACTCAGAGTCCTTTGGAATTGGGATAGCTTGATGGGATGGGATGACAACATACCTGTCTTAACTAACTCTGTTTCTATTTCAGATTGTATTGGAAAATAGCAGCCGAGAAGATAAGCATGAATGTCCATTTGGTCGGAGTAGCATTGAATTGACAAAGATGCTATGTGATATCTTGAAAGTAGGAGAGTTACGTAAGTCTGTCACTGCTTTGTTGGAGCAAGCATTTTGTAGAGTAGCAGGGAAAGTATGGTGAGTTTTATTAAAACTATACATTAATATTCATGTTATCTAGTTAACTTTCTAGCTGTGCAAAGAATAATTAGAATAGAGCATAAAATATCAGAAATGTTTCTCTTTTTTGATGAAAACATCGATGTAGGTTTTATACCTAAACTGTGTGGATCAATTCATGGTTAAATGAAAATATAAAATATAATATTTTGGAAGGGATTTATTCTGGTTTCTAGTTTGTATCAATTTTTTGATAAGAATTTAATGCATTGGTAGCAATATAATAATCAGTACATGATATTCTTCTCAGAATCAAACCTATGTCTCATCTATAATTAAAGAGCACAGTGATTTTGTATCATTTTGTTTTGGTTTTGGTTTCTTTTGTTGAAATTAGACTAAGAATTTATTCTGAGTAGGAGAAAAATAAAATGTTCCCCCATCTTCCTGTTCTAATAGACTGATATGATTTGCGGTGGATTGCTTTCATTGTGATTTGTGGTCTACAATGGACTATATTTTAGTTGAATGTTTGGAGTTGGAAGTGGAAGGCTGAGTGTCATCAGCTGCCCAACCTTCCTCTGGATGTGTCCATAAAGGTTTATTAATCTCTTCAGCTACAGATTCCTTGGGCAGCGCAGGACAGGGGACCAGGAGCTTGGTCAATCATGGCTTTTCAGGGAAATGTTGGCAAAATTGCCAAAATAATTCAGGGGCATTGATGAACCTGGCATTCTCCAAAAAACATTCAGAGTCTGGATAACCTGTCCAATGGGTGAGATACTGTGTCACTTTGACCCTTCTCCTAGAATTTGGTATTTCTTGCATTTTATATTCTATTTGTCCCTCCACAATCATCAGTGGTGGAGGAAGATGCTGGAAGTGCAAGAGTTAGGTTTTTTTTTCTTTGAATAGTAATGGAAGGTGAAAGACTGGATGTACCTTCATAAAAGGAAGTAATTGCAAGCAAAATGCTCAGGGTTGATTTCTCAAAGGACCTTGAAAGGTCCACAAATTTTGAATCTAACTTCTTAGATGGCTTTGTAGAGACCAGAAATTTGGTAGAGAGACAGACTTTTGGCAGTGTCTGGGCAGCAAGTTGCTCTTGCAAAAAACCCATAGTTACCAAGATGGAGCTCTCTTCCCTAGAGTTCCCTGGTAAAATTCTTGAATGTGTGCCATAGAAAGCTTGAAAGGGGTTAATTGCAATTAATATATGGAGATTTATTATAGGAAAATTCTGCCAGAGGCAACAATGATGCAGTAACATCTTAAGTATTGTTGGAGCATTTGGTTAGTTTTCTCTTCCTCACCATTCATGGCTGGGTGGTTGACTGAAGATAAGTTAACTTGAACATTCAAGGAAGGAAATAACAGAATGAGAGGGAGGGAGAGAAAGAAAGAAAGGGAGAGGGAGATAGGAAAGATGGAAAGAAGACAGATGTTACATGAATACATTAGATGTCTGTCAAACTGATTAGAAGCTATTATATTTGGAGATGAGAGCATTTTCAGGTGGCAATTATTTTCACAGGCAGACGGGATTATAATCTGAATTGATTTATTGGAGAGGGAGAGACATCCAGATGCTTCTGCTTATTAGTTTTTTTCTGCTTGCTTCAACATTCCAAGTAATGCATTTTTCCTAAAATGCTTTCTATTAGAACATATTGTGGTAGGTAACTATATTCACTTGACGTTGGTAACACCCCTTTCCTTTTCATCTGGATGGAACTGTGGTTTATCTTGAATGCTTGTCAATTATTGACAAGTTGGTGCAGTAAGTTTTACAAATAAATATCTCTGACAAGAGATACAGATCAGTGGTGGGTTTCAAAATTTTTTGCTACTGACATCACTCATGCCCACATCCACTCAGTCACATGACAAACCCCCCCCCCATAGCCATACCCACAGGAAAAGGTAGGAAAATTTTTGGAATTTCCACCTATCTACCCCCGCTCTCCCTTCGCCAGTCGCCCCGTTTCCCCTCCTTTAACCCTAACCCTAGCCCTGCTTCCTCTCCCACCACTGCCTCTTTGTTCAGGCTGCTTACCTTCCACGGCAGCTGAAGTCCAGAAGGCAAGCTGACCAGAGTTTTCGGCAGCCCCCAGCCAGTCGCCACTGATGGAAAGCGGCTGGCAAAGAAGCCTCCCAGCTGCCACCTCTTTGAGAGCCACTTTGTGGGTGTAGCAGCTGGCCGCCAACTGCCGAAAAGTACCAGAGTTCACGGAAAAAGCTGCTGCTATCGCTGCATTGGACTTGCAAGGCAATGGGATGTGCGTGCACAAAAAACATGGCAATGAACATGGTGGGAGGGACGAATAAGCGACAACCAGGGGACCAATTCGGGGTCGTGGCCAGCCGGCTATCGCTACCGATTCAGCAACCTTGGCCAAATTTCCAGCAACGGTTTGCACAAACCAGTGCGAACCAGCTGAATACCACCTCTGATACAGATTTTTTTCAAGCCTGACCTTAGGAAGATTTGTCTCTTCTAATTTTACAGAAGTATGTTTTCTTTATTTAACAGAAAATCATTGGCTGTTTTATTATCAGAATCAATGGAGAATACAAACTTTTTAAAGTGATTGAGCAGTCCTCAAAACTGCCCTTAGTATGGGTTTTTTATTTGTTCAATCTTGAGATGATTTCGTTTTGTATCACATGTGGCAGGTTTTACATCTCCTCCCTTCTGATACTGTTGGAGATTTCTAACATCATTAATCTTGATATCTGCTTTCTGTTATCTGATCTTAAGCAGAAGGAAATATGAACTTCATTTGGTCAAGAATATTACTTCTTATATATCACTTACTCCTACTTAGAGACAGCACAATTTTAACTATTTCTCTCTGAGGGGAAAATAAGACATTTAAATTGGAATAAATTGGCACTTGAAGCAAATAGGTCTTCTTTGTAAAAATTGTATGTGGCATAATAATCTGATTGAAAGATAAAGTATTATTCTATGGCCCACATATTAGTGAGGCTTATTTTTCACTGGCAGACAAACTCATGGAACCAAGCTCATGGTCTCCTGAACATTTCAATATGCCTTTCTAAATGATAGAATTCCAACAACTACTTTAGATATATCCAAAGACTTGAGCAAATATAGTTTTTGCCTTTTGTATTTTTTCTTAATGTCATATTAC
This sequence comes from Arizona elegans, assembly GCA_022577455.1. NCBI lineage: Eukaryota > Metazoa > Chordata > Lepidosauria > Squamata > Colubridae > Arizona > Arizona elegans. Next base: position 79,347,527 of record JAKOOJ010000004.1, on the reverse strand, counting down.
AAATCAATTCTATATTTCAATGATTGACCTCTTCGCTTCTATGAGGAAGGAGCATGAATTGCTGACGAAGGAGCACGAATTGCTGATAAAGGAACTCAGTAGCAATTTCTTTTGAATTCAAAGAAGAAACTGCAGAACTTTGGATTCTAGCCTGCACACCAGTTTAATGTTATAGGAGTAAAATGGATTTGCAAATGAATTCTAAAATAAAACTGAGAAGGACAGAGGTTTTCAGTAAAAGAAATAGAAACTTGATTAACTTGTGTTGTTCTGGGAAAAATAGCCATCGGTCACTGTGAAAAGTCACAACTGAAAATGTACAAGAATGTTATTCCAAAGGTGGACTTCCAGTTGGCGCCGCGGCGATTCAGACAGGGAAAGCTGCCGCCGGCAGGTCTGTGGACCTACCCTGTCCTGTAGGGACGGGGGTGGTAGTGAGGGACCCCTTGGATGGCCGAGAGGAACGGGCAGGTTCCTCGGGGCCGGAGGACTGCCCTCTGTGCTGGCGGCGGTGGGAGTGGCAGCCATGGCGGCTGCCTCGAGGCTGTGGCATCTGGGACAAGCAAAATGCAGGAGGAGAAGCAGGAGCAAGGCGTTTGAAAGCCGGGTGAGTGGGATCTACTCTGGCGGGAACAGCCTTTAAATAATGGTCATCAATAAGTGTGCCCTAGCCTTTATAGCGGCTAAGAACTACTTGGACAAAGGATTTAAAACAATTAACAAAAGGAAGATCCATTAATGGATTATAGCACCTATTGATTGCTTTGGAATTACCGTTCCTTTGGATGGATATAAAATTTGACACTTTTTCCTTCTCTTTAATGAGAATGGATTATTTTTGAAGAGAGAGAAAAAGAAGAGGAAATAAACAGAAACCTTTTGAAGCTATGAGAAAAGACAAGCAGAGGAAGGCAAAATGGTTGCTAGCGGAGAAGAAGTGAAAGTGCAAAGTGTTGATTGCTTGCCATTTGAAGGAGAAACTTTGTTTCTTGTTTCCCAAACTGGATTATTTTGAGAAAAAACTAATGAGGCTTGATTTTGGATGAACCTAATCTGTCTATTCAAGGACTTATTGATATTTAGAAAGAAGAAACTAATTGGAACAATTAAAACTGCTGATTAATGGCATGGCAACAAAAGGGAAGGGCGTGGCAACAGAAGAAGACATGATGATACCATATATGGAACACAAAATAACTAAATCTTTTAGTCTTTATAACTATGATGATACTGAAACTGAAAAGAAAAAAAAGAATGCTATTCCAAAGAACTGCTTTTTTATTTGAGCCATTTTCAAGGTAAAACAGTTGTACAGGACTTATAGTTTAAGCTGTTTATCTTCTCTGTTATAACACATTTTGGTATGCATATTTTTACAATCATGGTTCCTAATAGTGGAAGGTTGAAATGTTTGATTTATGATAAGGGAGTCAATATGTTGATATGGATAAATAACCTTTGTTTTGATGTGAATTAATCTAGATTAGTCTTCCCAAATTTCATCACATTTCATCACATTTCATCAAATTTCATGGAGATGTTGAATAGGAATTTCAAGAAATGAATTCTACATATATAGAAGACATCCACTTCCAGATTATTGATCTTCATCTTGGAATGATATAGAAACAGGCACGATAGGATTTGTGGTCCAATTAAAGCATTGATAGGTCTACAGGAAATCAGGAATAGGATCAATTGTTCTGACTTGAATTTTTAGGGGATCCCAGCAAATCTTGCAATTCCAAAGAAAAGTCCAATGTATGTAGAATAGAAACCTATGGCATACAAGTTCAAATCCAATTCCTGAGACTTTCGGTAGAAGTTAGTGACAACTGAAGAAGTTAGGGTAATTGGCATCATAGCTTTCAATGTTTTTCTTAAGAGGTGCAGGGTTTTCACGAAACCAAAGTGACCAGTCAGTTTAGAGTCCTGGCATGTTTGCATGAGAGGAATTCTCTGACTAGCTGGGACGTATAATTTTTCTCCCACCCATGCTAAGTCATCTTTAATTAAACAGATGTTTTTATGGGCTAGGAACCAGTCATTGGTTTGTAGGGCTTTTTTAAATGCCTGAGTGGTAGCATTGTCCATTAGTGGTTCTTGTTTAGCTTGTGCCCTGATCATCACTTTGGCTGCCAGTTGAGAAGCTGGGAGCAGGGGTTTGATCACTTCAGGTTTCCCCCTATTAAACAGACTTTCTGGATAGTGCATCTGTGAAAAAGTTTTTTTCCTCCAAAGAAGTATTTTAGGTTGAAATTGAAGCATTTGAAGTGTTGAGCCCAGCAAACTTGTTTGGGGAGGGTTTCCATGGGGTTTTTAGGGCCTCCAGGTTTTTATGATCAGTCTAAACTTTGAAAGGGATTTTATTCCCCTCTAGGAAATGCCTCCAAGTAAGGAGAGCCCACTGTACTGCAGAAGCCTCCTTTTCCCAAATATCCCATCTCTGTTCAGTGTCGGTTAGTTTTTAGACGTGTATGCACAGGACTGCAGTTGGCCCTGCTCATTTTCTTGGAGTAAGACAGCTCCGATTGCTACGTCACTGGCGTCTGCCTGTATGATGAATGGCTGTTCTGGATCTGGGTGTTTTAGGAATGGTTCAGCTGAGAACAATTGTTTCAGTCTATTGAATGCTGCCTAGCATTCCATGGTCCAGTTTATGGGCTGCTTTGATTTCGGTTTGTCTCCCCCCTTTGTTTTCAGTAGGTTAGTGATTGGGAGTGCAATTTGTGCAAATTGCCGGTAAAAATTTGCAGACCCCAGGAAGCTTTGTGGTTTCTCAAGGCTTGTAAGCTCAGGGCAGCAGGAAAAGGGGGTTGACCACACCTAACCTCGCACACCCACCCAGAGGTCAGGCTTGGAGAAAGCCGGAGCACCCTTGCCAAAGACAGTTGCCTGTCAGCCAGTCAACCAGCCCACCCCACATGCCTTCGCTGTGTTTTGGCCAAGCCCAGCTGCTCGCTTGAGAAGGGTGTCCCCGCTCATGCACGCCCTTTCCACCACAGCCAGCCAGGGAGTTGCAGGAGGAGGAGGAGGAGGAGGAGGGTGGTCATCTTTGGGGAAGCTGCTGCCACAGTTTGTGCTTGCTCCTCAGAGAGAGACAGATAGACAGCGAGACACACACACACACACACACACACACACAGAGAGAGAGAGAGAGAGAGAGAGAGAGAGAGAGAGATACATAGGGACAGAGAGACAGAGTGAGTGAGTGAGAAAGTGAGTGAGAAAGAGAGAGAGGTGAACAACACACCTGAGGCCTGGTGTGGCAAGAAGTGGCTGGGAGAGGAGGGGAGGGGTGAGGCATGGCCGGGTGTGGCAAATAATTTAACAACCGGTTGTCTGCCCCAGGCATAGCTGGGGATCATGTGACTGGATGGGAGTGAATGATGTTGAGTTGGCTACGCCTACCCAGTCACACTGGTTGTTAAATTATTGGCTCCTGGCATTTTTTTTTTTCTGTGGGAAACGGGTCCAAATGCCTCTTTGAGTGTTTAAGGTTGCAGACCCCTGAGTTAAGGAAATGGAAGGATTTACACTGTAAATACTTCCATTTCCTACCATCCAGTCAGAGTTGAAGAAGCTTCTTGGACGAAAAAGAAAACGTCTTCAAAGAAAAACCAGAAAGTCCAGTTGCCTCTTGAAAAAAGCACATTTGGAATAACCATGACCTGGATGACTGAGAATCTCCATAGACATTCAACCTGGTAGATGCAGACTCAGATGCAATTGTTGTTGCTCTCTACCCCCATCTAATGACCGGCAGGGCAAATACCAATCTATATTGTTTTGAAGCTGATCCAACCCTTTATCCATCAGCCCAAAACAAGTGCACACTGAAAGCCAGACTCCATTTTCCTTTAACATTCGGAGGAGGCAGAAGCACAAGGAAGAATCCAACCTATCTGTGGCACATGTTCATCCGAGGACAAACACACATCCCATACCCACAGCATCACTGGTGAGATTTAGATTATTTGTATTTGTTAATTGTTATGTTCAGCAGCAACTCAATAGTGCTTATCTTGTATTTGGGTTCTTATTATATGTATGTCTACTTTCTCCAGTTTCACCACATCCCGTTCTTTTAATAAAGCATCCAGATCTATGCACACAGTCTGTTTTATTGGAGGAGAGATGGGTTTAGCTGCATGTCGAGCTACACACAGAGTAAAGTATAGTGAGGACAGAACAGGTAGTCAATATTTGATAGTGGGTGATTGCTGGTTATAGGTTGAGGTACCCAAGTGTATTTTTAAGAAGACTTTGAAAAAGCAATATAGCACTTTTTCTCCTCAGTTCTATTGCGAAAGCATGAAGGAGAAGCTAACGGAATGAAACTACCATATTTCTTCCAGTTTTGCAGTTTTAATAGTCAGTAATCCATGTCGCTAATTAAATAGCATTTTTTCTATGCATGGTTAGAAATAATTATTTACGATTAGGGTTTTAATTATTCTTAAATAAGCAACTCACTTTAGTATTTAACTGGTGAAACAAAATTAATTTACTAAACAAAATATGTAATGCTACCTTAATGAAAAGCTGCAAGGTAAAGAACAGCCAATCCAGGGAATGCAAATATTTCAAATGCTGACCTAATGTTGACATTTTTATAAATAATTAACATCCAATAAGGATGGGGTGGGGTTTTTTTGGCAGGCAAAAATATTGATCCTGTAGTACTGAATAGATTTTTATCTCTCATATGTCAAATGATGCAGATCCTGCAGTTGCTGTCCTTGCACATTCAGCAATAAAGGCAAACTGTGATTATGTTTAGTTTAGTTTAGTTTAGTTTAGTTTAGTTTAGTTTAGTTTAGTTTAGTTTAGTTTAGTTTAGTTTAGTTTAGTTTAGTTTATTTGTATACCACCTACTCCCAAAGGACTCAGGGCGGTGAACAGCCACAAGATAAAAACACATAAATACAAAATTTAAAAACAGAATAAAACCGAATTAAACAATTTGGCCGAAGACAGATTTAAAACACCCCAATAAATTAAAAAATGAATTAAAATTTGTGTTTTAAAAGGGAAAAAATTAGTCCAGGCCTGCCTGATGGAATAAAAAGGTTTTAAGAGCGCGGCGGAAGATGTGTAGATCCAGGATCCTCCGTATCTCCGGGGGGAGCTCATTCCAGATAGTAGGTGCCCCCACAGAGAAGGCTCTCCCCCTGGGGGCCGCCAGTCGACATTGTTTGGCCAACGGCACCCGGAGGAGCCCTTCTCTATGAGAGCGTACCAGCCGGTGGGAGGCTACTGGTGGCAGCAGGCGGTCTCGAAGATAACCAGGTCCTAAGCCATGGAGCGCTCTAAAGGTGGTAACCAAGACCTTGAAGCGCACATAAAAGACCACCGGGAGCCAGTGCAGCTCGCGCAGGAGAGGTGTTACATGGGAATACCATGTCGCTCCCATAACCACCTGCGCAGCTTCACTCTGTGCCAGTTGGATCCTCCAGGTGCTCCTCAAGGGGAGCCCCATGTAGAGACCATTGCAGTAGTCCAGGCGGGAAGTGACGAGAGCATGAGTGACCGCGCGTAACGAGTCCTGATCCAGAAAGGGACGAAACTGGCGAATCAGATGAACCTGATGAAAAATCCTCCCGGTCACGGCTGTCAAATGCTCTTCTAAAGACAGCCGTGAATCCAGGAGGACACCCAAGTTGCGAACCCTCTCCGTGGGGGCCAGCAATTCGCCCCCAATAGTCAGTGATGGAACCAATTGACTATATCAGGACGTCGGAAACCACAGCCACTCGGTCTTGGATGGGTTGATCCTGAGCCTGTTTCTCCCCATCCAGATCCGCACGGCCTCCAGGCACCGGGACATCACTTCAAGGGCATTGTTGGGGTGGTGGAGATGTACAGCTGAGCGTACTGATGGTACTTCACCCCGAAACCACGGATGATCTCGCCCAGCGGCTTTACATAAATGTTGAACAGAAGGGGCAAGAGGACCGACCCTTGTGGCACCCCACATATGAGGCGCTTCAGGGTCGACCTCTGCCCCCCTGCCAACACAGGCTGCAACCGGTCGGAGAGAAAGGAGGAGAACCACTGCAATACAGTGCCACCCACCCCTAACTCTTTCAACCGGTGCAGCATGATACCTTGGTCGATGGTATCAAAAGCCACTGAGAGATCTAATAGGACCAGGACTGAGGAGCAACCTCTGTCCCGAGCCCTCCAGAGATCATCAACCAACGCGACCAATGCCGTTTCCGTGCTGTACCCAGGCCTGAAGCCCGACTGGAACGGATCCAGATATGTCGTTTCATCCAAGTGCTGGGGGAGCTCCGTCATCCCCCCTGAAACTACCCAGTTGGAGTCCAGACCTTCCCGAATCTGAGTGATTTTGTCATGCAGGTACTGTACAAAGTCCTCGGCTCTACCCTTCAAGGGGTCCTCCCGCGCTCCCTGGTGGAGCAAGGAGCGGGTCACCCTAAACAGAACAGGCAGTTCTCTGATGACGCAATAAGAGCAGCAAAATAATTACATTTTGCTGCTTTTATCGCCACTAAGTAATTCTTAATATGAGATCTTACCAGTGTCCGGTCAGATTCAGAAAGACTGGCCCTCCAGATACTCTCTAGGCGTCTTTTCCAGTGCTTCATCTCCCTTAGCTCCTCAGTGAACCAAGGAGCCAGATGAGATCGGCGCCGGGTCAGAGGCCGCAAAGGCACGACCCGATCCAGAGCTTCAGCGGCCGCCCTGTCCCAGGCGGCCACTAAGTCTCCAGTCGAGGCGTGAGCCAGAGCCTCAGGGAATGGCCCAAGCTCCATCTGGAACCTCTCAGGCTCCATCAGGCGCCTGGGGTGGAACCATCTTACCGGCTCCGCCTCCCTGCAGCGAGGTGCAGCGGTTCGAAAGTCAAGGCAAAGGAGAGAGTGATCCGACCATGACAAGGGCTCGGTGACTATATCCCCTATCTCAAGATCACTCAACCACTGTCCAGAGACAAAAACCAGGTCCATTTCCCCCCATGTGGGTAGGGCCATGAATTAGCTGGGTCAGGTCCATAGCTGTCATGGAAGCCATGAACTCCCGAGCCACCTCAGACGTCTCACCCACGGACGGCAGGTTGAAATTCCCCATGACCATAAGTCTAGGGGTGTCAACTGCCACCGCTGCGATAACATTGAGGAGCTCGGGCAGGGCTGCTGCCACGTGGCAGGGAGCCAGGTATGTGATCAGCAAACCCATCTGTACCCCATGACCCCACTTCACAAGGAGGGACTCACAGCCGGCGATCTGAGGAACAGTGGCCTCCCTCGGTCTAAGACCTTCTTTAATAATAACCGCTACCCCCCCCGCCCCTCCCCTGTGACCTCGGCTGATGGAATGCATGGAAACCTGGTGGGCACATTTCAACGAGGGGAACCCCCCCTTCCTGACCCAACCAGGTCTCTGTAATACCTGCCAGGTCCACTCCCCCTTCCTGAACAAGATCATAAATGAGGGGTGATGAACATTAGAGCAAAAATTACTCTTATCAGTTTATTTTATTTCAGAGGATTTTTAAAATTATTTTTTCCCATTCTATAAATTGTAAAAATCATTACTGTCTGGGCAGATGATACTCCTATGTTCACATAACCCCAGAATTCTCCAGAGCAGTGTTTTAAAAAAAACATCATAATCTTAGTATTTCTGAAGTATGTGCTACCTGAAACACTTGGCTTATTTTCTCTAGTGCAGGTAATGAGGAAAAGCTATTACTTAACCTAATCCTTCTCTTTATTCTGGCCTCTCAAAGTCATTTGATAGTGAGATGGGCACCATACAGATTTAACTAAATAAATAAATATTGAAAGGCATGAGTGGTCTTAGTCAAAAATGCTTTTCTACTTTGATCTTCACAAAGGGCTGAGATCCTGGATAAACAAGACAAGAAAAGTATCAGACCTGGGATTGATAGAGATGTGGGAATAGAAACTGGGCTACAGTACAGGGTTAGTGAAAGTGGCCATGTGTGTGATTAATTTTTGTCCCATGTTTAGAGTTCACAATACTAAATGAGGGGCATAGCTTGGTCATTGTATCACTCAGACTTCAGGTGAGGTGTTATGGTCAGTTAGACATCTCTCCGAGCAGCTCTGCAGATAGTACCAGCACAACAATGAGCTTGCCAGCTAAGAGACAATTCTGGCTGGCAGAAGATTTATCCAGAAGTCCCAAAGGTGCTTTTTCAAGAGGCAACTGGACTTCCTGGTTTTCGTTAAAGACATTTCGCTTCTCATCCAAGAAGTTTCTTTAGTTCATATATAAACAGCTGACGTTTGGTGGGTTTTATAAAACTAGAAGAAAAGAGTAATTTGAACCAGACTGCTTCACAGTGACCATGAAGAGCCAATTGAAATGAAATGTCTTAAGATAGAGATGCAAAAGAAAAAATAAGCCTACTTTTATTTTTAGTAACTGACAAACTTACATTTTTTCACCATGGTAACCACAAGAAAAGCTACCACAAGAGAAGGATGCAAAGTTTCACTTCTTATCACTTACCGATAAGAGCATTTCATCAGATTTATTGCAGAAATTGTTTAATGAATTTGATAAAAAATATGTCTCAACAATTAAAAAAGAAATGGAAGAAGGATTTGGATGGATGATGATGAAAAATCTGAAGGGAGCTTGTCAGTGAGAAAGATTGGCAGTTTGAATCCCTAGTATAGGTCTCCTGCATGAGCAGAGGGTTGGACTAGATGACCTCCAAGGTCCCTTCCAACTATGTTACTGTTACCTATCTGTTACTGTTACTAGCTGCAGATTTATAACAAATTACTGGCAAAGTATAAGACAAAAATGAGAGAGGATTTAGATAATTATGCCTTATTAGAATTTAGGAGAAAAAATGTTTACGGCTTTGAAGAAGACGAATGTGGAAAGGATGTTAAAGAAAAGATTGTTAATTCTCTATCTGGATTTTGGATTGGAAACTAGGATATATTGATACAGAATTTGATAAGGCCTATAAGATCAATTTGCATTTTATAAAATTGAGAAATATTCCAAGAGATGTCTATGTACATTTTGTCAGGAAGAAGACAAAATATCAAATTCTATAATAGCATTTTAATATTGGATTGAGGAATGATAAACCATAGCAAATGAAAAACACTAAAAAAAAGATACCATGTTGGATACTGCAGGTACTAACTTATCTAAAATCATGGACTAATTATGCATTATAAATACTTAACATGGAATACAAATGCAGATGCACCTCTGTGTTGCCCGCTCACTTACATCCACATGTAACTGTGGTTTAATGAATTTATTAATATTCCCCAGCAATTCCCTTCACCAAAATCCAGAACTGTCCCAATTAACTGTCCAGCCATGAGCAGACCACAGTTAGTCCACAAAGCAATGCCCCAATAGTCCACAAACCACTTGAAAGTTGCTCAAACAAAATAACTCCACCAGACAAATTTAAATCTACCAGGCAAAATTTAAATCCACACACAAGAGAGTTCACAAGGCTAGAAATGTCCAGAGTTTCCAAGGCAGGATTAAATTCCAATCACGATGTCAATCCAGAGTGAGGCAGGAATCACAATGACCAGAAAATACACAGCTAGAAAACAAACACATTGTTCCCGGCAACACCTCCATCTGTCTGCTGTGATAAATAGCCAGCTTCCAGTGCAGCCCAGCAAGATGGGTGGGGCTTTTTCCTCTCAAGTAATCTGGCTGACCTTCTCTGCTCCTGCCTTTTCTCTGCCCTATGTGTTTTTGAATTAGGTGCAGTTCCTCCTCACTGGTCATCTCCCACTGTAAGCTTTCCCCAACTGGAGCCTCAGCTAAATCCCTTCCAGATGGCTATTTAGAGCCATCAATCAACTCAGAGATTGCCTGCTCCAGTGTCTCTCCATGCTTGGGGTCACAATAGAATTCAGACTCTCTGTTGCACCCCCATTTGCAATTCTATTGGCTCAGTAACAAAAATCACTGGGATCCCTCTGGCGACGGAGCCATCTAACTGTCAGAATGCCACCAGGACTTATAATGGTCTAAATCTCATCCCCAACTTCTCTACCAGGGTAGGATTAACCAAGCACTTGGTGCATCCCGAGTCCAGGAGGGCTGTCTGATTGGCTTTCCAACCTGAGGATTCGGCTACCAGTTCAACAGGGATTGTCACCAGGGTAATTGGGCCCCTTACCAGGGGATTATCATTATGTCAGTATCATTTTCCCCTGGGCTTCCCGTCTGGCTGGTTGGAGTTCTCTCACCACCTTTGGGGGATGGGGTGAACTTAACAATCTCCAAACCTTCAAGGGCAGTCTCAAGAACTCGCAGTAGTGGCTTGACAGACTTTTTGGTGGGCCCCGGCATTTCTTTTGAGCCGGTCGGTTGGACCTGGATTTGGCAGCCCGGTGCCCCTCTTTTCCACATTTAAAGCAAGCTGTGAAGCATCGCTGAGGTCTCTGAGTGCTCATCTTTGCTTTTGCAGATCGTTCACTTGAGCCGACATTGCATGCCTGGTATGAGGTCATGTCCTTTCTGGGTTGACCACAATTGCAGATTCTGTTTAATGTGAGATCTCCCCCAGTTTGATCCCTTAGGGAAGTAAAACTCTCGACTCCAGTAGAAGTGAAAAGGCACTTTTACTAAGGAATACTGGTTGTAGTAAAATCAAGTAGAATCTAAAATTCCCATGTGCCTGCTTCCCTCAGCCCTGCCCCATGGTCCGTCTGTGCATAGCCAATCTAGCACTGCCGAGACATTATGAGAAACTCTGAAGTGTTTGGGCTGATGAAATTCCACTCAGGGCAAATGGCCTTGAAGATACCAGTGCCAGTGCAAACTGATTCCAGACACCTCTGTTCTTCCTCAACTGTCAATTCCCCCCTCCCAATTTCCCATCATAAAAGTATAGAGCAGTCTGACCCCTTGTTCCCCTCTCTTCCCCCACTGATGATAGAACGCCGAGGATGCACGAAACCAAAGTTGGTGTGGTGATAAAAAAGGGACGAATAATTTTAAAAATTTCTAGAGATGATAACTATTACTCATCAAATTTAAGCTTTTGCAGAGCCAGTTATCTATGTTAACAGTGAGAGAGATGGAAATAAAAATGAACTATGCAAAAAAAAAAAAAATGAATTTGCAAATAAACCATAGAAGATAATTAGCATACAAATTACAAAAATAAAAATAAAAAAATAAATTCATATTAAATAAATAAATTCATATTAAAATTACAAGGTAATCCTGTAATAACAGATTATGTGAATATGTGAAAAGTTCTTCATCAGTATTACATTATTTTATACAAAAGTTAAGTAATTTTCTTGGAAAAAGTGGATGAATACTTGCATAAACAGAATTTACCTAACATTATAGGCAGTCAAAGACAAATTTTGAATTAATTTATAACAATAAACTGTATGAAGTTATCAAAAAGATTAAAACATTAAAAGTTCCTGGTCTTGAAAAGCTGCTAGACTCTTACTATAAATGTTTTGAAAGTGAGTTTTTACAACCTTTACAAGAAACGATTGATACTATTTTGCAGAATGGAAAGATTTCTGAAAGTTGGAAGGAGACTAAATCTAACTAATATAAATAGAGTTACCTTGAGGTAAGTCTATAAATTTTATAAATAAATAAATAACATTAATACTTAAAGAGCCACAAAACTTGACTTAACAAGAAACTTTCAACCAATATCTTAATTGAATAATGATTATAAACTGTTTACTATGATTTTGTCTGAAAGATTGAAAATAATTTTACAGGATTTTATTTATGAAGATCAATATGACTTTTTACTTAAAAGATAAAAACAAGATAATGTTTTGAATATTTTGGAATACTTGGAATACCAAAAAGAAAAACAAGTTACATTGATAGATGGAGAGCAAGCCTTCGGCAATTTGAACTGGATTTTTTTGTTCTTGAGTTCTGGAACATATGAACCTTGGAAATAAATGTATTAAATTAAATGAGTAATTTATACCAAGAAAGCACAACATAATTTTTTAACTAACCAAACTTTGTAAGATTCAAAAAGGGAAGGGCAAAGGTGTCCACTATCACCAGTTTTGTTCACTGGTTCTTGAACCATTGAATAGAAATATAAGACAAGATTAAAAAACTTTTTTAAGATCAGCTAGAATCGGTTAGAATAAGATGATAGAAGAAAATATAAGTCAAATCTGAGGATAGCATGACTATCTATGGTATAGTAAAGTTAAAGTTAATTTGGATTTAAAATTCATTTTATTAGACATGCCACATTAAGAGTATGTAATAGATACAATTCCAGGCTGTGCCCAAAAACACATTTATAGATCTCAGTTCAAGACCCATATTATACAAGAGAAATATCAGATTAGAAAAATGGTTTAGTAATTTATTTACTGAAAAATTATCAAGAAAATGTAAAATCAAATCAAGAGTACAATTAGAAGGCTATATTTATCAATGGTTCTCCCATTTCCAGTTATCTGAAAGATTTAAAATTGATAAAAAGATTTATAGTATGGAACAAAGCAAGTTAAAGTTTGAAATGCAATTATGTACTAATGATGAACATGTAATTTCTAAAATATGCAAATTTTTATATTTGAAACAGGAAAAAAATTAAAGAATATATAACAAAATGGGCTCTGAATTTTGACTATAACATACAGTTGTGCCCCTAAGTTTACATACCCTGGTGATTGTGGCCTGATAACATGCACGCAGGTTGACATAAAGGGGTGTGAATGACTATTAAAGGTAACCATCCTCACCTGTGATCTGTTTGCATGTAATTAGTGTGTGTGTGTATAAAAGATCAATGAGCTTCTGGCCTCCTGACAGACCCTTGCATCCTTCATCCAGTGCTGCACTGACGTTTCTGGATTCTGAGTCATGGGGAAAGCAATGAATTGTCAAAGAATCTGCGGGAAAAGGTAATTGAACTGTATAAAACAGGAAAGGGATATAAAAAGATATCCAAGGAATTGAGAATGCCAATCAGCCGTGTTCAAACTCAAGAGGTGGAAAATGAAGGGTTCTGTTGAAACCAAACCACGGTCAAGTAGACCAACTAAACTTTCAGCCACAACTGCCAGGAAAATTGTTCAGGATGCAAAGAAAAACCCACAAATAACTTCAGGTGAAATACAGGACTCTCTGAAAACATGTGCTGTGGCTGTTGCAAGATGAACAATAAGGAGGCACTTGAAGAAAGATGGGCTGCATGGTTGAGTCGCCAGACGAAAGCCTTACTACAAAAATGGCACAAAGTATCCCGCTTACAATACGCCAAATAGCACAGAGACAAGCCTCAAACTTTCTGGCACAAAGTCATTTGGAGTGATGAGACCAAAATTGAGCTTTTCAGCCACAACCATGAACGCTACATTTGGAGAGGAGTCAACAAGGCCTATGATGAAAAGTACACCGTTCCTACTGTGAAACACAGTGGATCGGTGATGTTTTGGGGATGTGTGAGCTACAAAGGCACAGGAAATTTGGTCAGAATTGATGGCATTATGAATGCAGTATGTTATCAAAAGATACTGGAGGACAATTTGCATTCATCAGCCCGGAAACTGCGCATGGGACGTACTTGGACATTCCAACATGGCAATGATCCTACACACAAGGCCAAGTCGATCTATCATTGGCTACAGTAGAATAAAGTGAAGGTTTTGGAATGGCCATCTCAGTCTCCTGACCTCAATATCACATATCCACACATACCACATTGACTTCAAGCTGTCAATGATGATAAAGGGGGCAATACACCTTATTAAGAACTGGGGTATGTAAACTTGTGATCAGGGTCATTTGGGTAGTTTCTGTTGTCATTATGATTGAAAAAGAGTAAACACAGTTGATTGATAATAAATGGCTTCAGCAAACATTAACCATGAGTGAAAGAAAGGTTTTCGTGTTATCATTCATATTCTCTGAAAATGGCCAAGAAATCATAAATTCTGCCAGGGTATGTAAACTTATGAGCACAACTGTATAGATGGATCAGTGGGGAAATGTGTGGTTAAAAGGCTTGAAATCTACATTTTATTATGATCTTCTTCTTCTTGTGCCATATCTGTCATTGGATTGGCGATCGTGTTGGTGATCCTATTTTTATCAACAGCCGCACAAAAAAGTGCTGTTGAGTTTTATCTAAACCAATCCCTTAGACTTTGAAGTCATGATGTTTTTCTTCTGCTTGGACCTCGTTTGCCTTCGATTTTTCCTTGGAAAATTAAGTGAAGTATGCCGTATTTTTCAGAGTGTTGCATCACATGTCCAAAATATTCTAACTTTCGCTTTTTTATGGTTTTGATGATTTCCCTCAGCTTTCCAAGGCAGCTTATCACCTCCTCATTTCTGATTTTGTCAACCCAATTTATATGTAACAGCTGCCTGTAAATCCACATTTCAAATGTTTCTAGTCTCTTCAAGTGGCTTTCTGTCAGAGACCAACTCCCCACTCTGTAGAGCAGGATAGAAAAGATATAGCATCTAACAAGCCTGATTTTCAATCTTAGGCTTATGTCATGACTGCAGAAGACCGTTTTCATTTTGAAGAATAATATTCGAGTTTCTCTATCCTTGTTTTTACTTTAGTCGTCATGTTTCAGCTTTCATGTGAATTAGAACCAAGGTACGTGATCCTTTCAACTTTTTCTAGTGGTTTTCCTTCCAAAGTTATCGGTGGTAAATTAATGGGTTGTTTGCTGATGACCATGATCTTGGTTTTTGAGATGTTAAGTTTCAAGCCGTATTTATCAGATATTTCTGTGACTGTTGATAAGGAACTGAAGGTCTTCATGCTTACTGGCAAGCAGAACTGTATCATCAGCATATCTTAAATTGTTGATCCGAACACCTTTTACTTTGAGGCCAACATCAATGTTTTCTAGGGCTTCATTGAAAATTGATTCAGAATAGATATTAAACAACAGCAGAGACAGAATACAACCCTGTCTTCCCCTCTTCATATTTCTGCATCACTTGAATACTTTCGGTCTAACCTCATTTTACTACCTGATGCCAATATAGATTCTTTACGATTCTGATGTCTTTGTCAGCTAGTCCCATTTGTTTCAGGATTTGTAATAGTTTGCTGTGTCTTATTTTATCAAATGCTTTTTCAAAATCAATGAAGCACATGTAAACA
Source organism: Arizona elegans (assembly GCA_022577455.1). NCBI lineage: Eukaryota > Metazoa > Chordata > Lepidosauria > Squamata > Colubridae > Arizona > Arizona elegans. The sequence goes on along the minus strand of JAKOOJ010000004.1, from coordinate 79,332,394 downwards.
CTGTGATTGACATCTGTACAACGCTGTGCAAGAACTTGAATGTTAAATAGGGCACCTCGTGTACCAAGATTGTTCCTGAAACCATATTGTGTGTTACTTTGACGCTCCTCAGTTTTTTTGTATATTCTTGTGTGAATTATTCTCAGGAATATTTTCAGGGCATGACTCATTAAGCTTATTGTTCTGTATTCAATACGGTTCTTTGCATTTGTTTTTTGGGGGATTGTCATAAAAGTTGACTTTAGCCAATCATTTGGTATCTTTCCTGTTTCATATATTCGATTGAAGAGCTGCAGTAGAAATTCCTTCCCATTGTCTTCCAGAAATTTTGAAATTTCTACTGTAATATCATCAGGACCTGTGGCTTTTCTTATTTTTGCTATTTTTATTGTTCAACCTTCTCCATAATGATGTTTGGTCCAGTTGTTATGCTTCCCATATTAATATCATCCCTAGTGTCCTCAAAAAGTTATTCAATATATTCTTTCCATCTTATTAGTTTTTCGTCCTCATCTAAAATAATTTTCCTCTCTTTGTCAACTAAATTGTTGGCTTTCTTTTTGTAGAGGCTTTCTGCTTCTTTCAATTTTTTGTGTAAGTTTAAATTATCATGTATACATTTTGTCTCTTCTATTTCTTTGCATCTCTTTGCAAACCACTTTTCTTTTGCCAGTCAAATTTTTCTTCTAATTGTTTTCTGCAATTAATTGTATTTGTCTTTGTTTTAATTTTTTATAAGAGCTTCTTTCATTCCATAAGATGAAGAATTTCATCCATCATCCACTGTTGCTTCTTGAGGTACCCCCCTCTCTGTTTGGAGTTTGTTACCTCTACTGTTGTATTTTTAAATTTATTCCAATTCACTTTTACATCTTCATTATTCAAGTTGTTGAATTTCTAGTTCTTCTTTTATCTTATCTCCATGTTTAATAATGAAGTCACTGTCAATTCATGGTTTAGGAGGATTCGGGTTTTTCATCCTTTTTATCCTGTTTCCTCCAAAATAAGATATCCCCTGATAATAAGCCCAAACGGGTTTCTGAGCGCATGGCAACAAGGCCAAGCATTTATTTCAGGGTTCAAAACAATATAAGACAGGGTCTTATTTTCGGGGAAACACTGTAGTTTTACCTGGACTTCAGCAAGTAGTAGATTATGATCAGATGGCACATCTGCACCTGGGTACGTCTTTACTGATTTTACTGAGTTTCTAAATCTTTTGTTTATTGTAAAATAGTCAATTTGGTTCCTTACCATATTATTTTGTGTATCTGCCAGTGATCTCCAAGTGTAGAGGCATCTTTTTGGTAACTTGAAGAAAGTAATCATCACACATTGCCTGTGTTCTTTGCAGAAGTCTACAAATCTGTCACCTCTACCATTTCTGGTTCCTAAGCCAAAGTTTCCAACTACAAGAGTATCACTTTCTTCTGCCACTTTTGTATTGCAGTCCGCCATGAGTATTATGATATTATTACTTCTTAGGGTTTTCAGTACACTGCTTATATCTTCATAAAACTTCTCTAAATCCTCCTCATCACTGTCAGCCGTGAGAGCATAAACTTGTATAACATTCATATTTACTGGAGTACTATTTATTTGGATCATCATCATTCTTTTGGATACAGGAATAAAGGACTTAATACATTTGTTTACAAGATTGTTTACAATTATAGCTACATTTTGATGATGTTTACTGTTTTTACCAGAGTAGTAGATAGTATAATCTCCTATTCTACACATTTCATTTTCCATTGTATTCCATTGTATTATGTTTCCATTCCATATTCCATTGTATTATGATCATAAGGAGAAAATGAAGTTTCCTAGGTACATGAAACAACATATATTATCTGCAGTGTAAAGGCACCTCAAATTTACAGTGGATATAAAAAGTCCACACACCCCTGTTAAAATTCCAAGTTTTTGAGTAAAAGAATCAGATCAATATAAATCACTTCAAAAAAAATTCCATCTTGAATATAACTTATAACCAGGGACAGAGGTGGAGTAGCCCTTCCGGAACGGGAGATCTATTATGAAGCAGCATGCCTAACATGGTTAAAGGAATGGATGGAGTTGGGAAATAAAAGAATATTAACAATTAAAGGACACGATCTACAGGTAGGATGGCATGCATTCCTGTGGGGTGAAAAACATAAAACCCATGGATATTTCAGAAGTCATATAATTAGAAATGCATTATTATCAATTTGGATTAAAATTAAAAAGCAACATTATATGAAAATACCGTTTTGGATTTCACCCAATGAAACGTTAGTACATCCAAATTTAACAGATTGGACTAAGATAATTAGATACAGGGATATTTTAAAGGATTTGGGAAAACTAAAAACGAAACAAGAATTAGAACAGGATTTGAATTGGGAAGTTGAATAGTGGACGTATTTACAAATAAGATCTAAATTTATAGAAGATATAAAGACAAATGTGGTACAATTGGAGCAAAATGAATTAGATAAAATTGTATTTGGGATGGAACAGAAACTAATTAGCAAAATATACAAATTCTTATTACAGTATAAAATGGAAGAGGAAATAGTGAAAGATACTATGATTAAATGGACAAGGAATTTCAATCACACAGTAGAATTAGAGAAGTGGGAAAAGATGTGGCAAATAAACATGAAATTGACATTATCAACAACATACAAGGAAAACCAGTTGAAAATGTTCCATAGATGGCATCTACCACCAGCTAGAATAGCAAAGATGTTCCTCAGCAATTCACTGAAATTTATTTATTTTATTTATTTTATTAGGCTTATATGCTGCCCTATCTCCAACGGACTCAGCGTGGCTCACAACAATAAAAACCACTTTAATCCATTTTACAAAGTTAAAATGCCTAATTAAATCAGATAAAGTTAAAAAACCCGTATAAAACTCCATCAGTCCAGGCCCTGGGACTTGAATAACCAAGTTTTTAATTTGCGGCGAAAGGTGCAAAGGTCAGGGGCCAACCGGAGCCCCAAAGGGAGTTGATTCCAGAGGGTGGGTGCGCCCACAGAGAAGGCTCTACCCCTGGGGGCCGCCAGCCGACATTGTCTTGCCGACGGCACCCTGAGCAGGCCCTCCCTATGGACGCGAACCGGGTGATGGGTTGTTGTTGCTGGCTGCAGGTGGTCCGCCAAATATCCTGGGCCTAAGCCATGTAGGGCTTTCAGGTCATCATCAGCACTTTGAATCTCACCCGGAGGGCAACCGGCAACCAATGCAGGTTGCACAGGAGAGGTGTTACATGGGAGTATCGGGATTCTCTCATCACAAAATGTTGGAAGTGTAAAAGCAACTATGGAACATATTACCATCTCTGGTGGACTTGCCTGGTAGCAAAGAAATTCTGGGCCAAAGTTAAAAAGTGGCTAGAAAAATAACACAGATACCAATAAAGGGGGAATCAGAAACATTCTTGTTAGGAATTTTTACAGAAAACTACACAAAAGAAACAAAATATTTAATAATACATATATTAACAGCAGCCCGCATAGTCTATGCGCAAAATTGGAAAAAGGAAAATCAACTAACAGAAGAAGAGTTAATAAAAAAAAATTTAGAATGCACAGAGATGGACAAACTGACAAAAGAACTTAAGGAGAAAGAGAACACAGAATACTATCAAATTTGGCATAGATGATATGAGTGGTTGGAGGACAGGAAAAATGAGAAAGAGGAATAAAGGAGAGAGAAAGAAATGTCTAAATCAAGGGGGAAAATTGGTAAATTATAATATAAATGACTGGAATGTAAAGATCAAGTAAAATGTAGATGAAATAGAGAAATGTAGATAGCAATATGGAATAAGATAAAGTTAAAATATGTATAAATAGTAAATACTAAGAAAGGATCACTATGAAAAAGGTGTAAAAAGAGTTTATGGATATAAATGTTGTATGTTTGTGTTTTGTTTTAATGTGTTTACAATAAAAATTATAAAAAAAGAATATAACTTATAAACTCAGCAATTCAATTGAAAAACAAACTGAAATCTTTCAGGAAGAAAAAATAATTCATAATAATATGATTGTATAAGTATGCACACACTCTTATAAGTAGGAATGTGGCTGTATTCAGAATGTGATTAACTAATCACATTCAAACTGAATGTTAAATAGTAGATAGTACATATCTTCCATCAATTAAAGTGACTCAGTTCAAACCCAAAATTCAGCTGTTGTAGGATTTTTCTGACATTTACTTGGTTACCTCGTACAGCAAAATCCATGGTGTGCAAAGAAATCTCACTGTTGGAAGGTATCAGTCAGGAGAGTGATACAAAAAAATTTCCAAGGCATTGGATATACATGAAACATAGTGAAGACAGTCATCAACAAGTGGAGAAAATATAGCATAATAATGACATGAATTGGATGTCCATCAAAATTGATGAAAAAATAGTTAGAAAACTGCTCCAAGAAGCTGCCAAGAGCCCTAGAGCAATATTAAAGGAACTGTAGGAATTTCTGGCAAGTACTGGTTGTATACTACATGTAACAACGATCTCCTATATTCTTTATATATCTTGGCTGTGGGTAGGGTGGCAAGACAGAAGCCTTTTCTTACAAAGAAAAACATTGAAGCCCGGTTACATTTTCGAAAATCTACATTAAGTCTGACAGAAGCATGTGGGAAAATATGATCTGATGAGACCAAGGTTGAACTTTTTGATCATAATTACAAAAAGTATGTTTGGTGTAAATCAACACTGCACATTTTCACATGTACAACATACCCACAGTGAAACAGGGTAGCAGCATTTTGATTTGGGGCTGCTTTTCTTCAGCAGGAACTGGGATTTTAGTTAAGGTGGAGGGAATTATGAACAGTTCCAAGTATCAGTCAATTTTGGCACAAAATCTTTAAGGCTGAAGATGAAGAGGAATTTCACCATTCAATATGACAACAATCCAAAGCATACTTCCAAATCAGTAAAAGAATGGCTTCATCAGAAGAAGATCAAATTTTTGGAATGGCCTATCTCAAGCCTGAACCTGAATCCAATTGTAGGATGAGCTGTAGGAAGAGCTGCTGTGCACAGCAGATGCCCTTGCAATTTGACAGATTTGGAGCACTTTTATAAGAGTAGGCAATGATTCCCAAGATAAGATGTGCCATGCTGATAGGCTCTTACCTCAAAAGACTGAGTGGTCTCATAAAATCAAAAGGTTCTTCAACAAAGTATTAGTTTAAGGGTGTGCTCTCTTATACAACTATGTTATTGTAAGTTTTTTTTTTCTCTGAAAGATTTCAGTTTTTTCTGTTGAATTGCAGAGTTTATAATTATGCTAAAGGTGGAAAAAATTCTGAAGTGATTTATCTTAGCCTGACTTTTTTACATCTCAAATACCTGGCATTTTAACAGGGGTATGTTGACTTTTTATATCTATTGTATGTTGGCAATTTGAACAATGTGAAAGGATACTTTATCATTCTTGGTGGGCATGTGAAAAGGTAAATAATTTTTGACCCTAACACATTTTACAGAAGCTTTTTAAAGATTGATGTTCAGTTAAGGCCTTTTGGAATGAATGGATAAACAGTTTGAAAAAGGTCATGGAAGATTACTTCAATATATGATCACAGCAGCAAGATTACTCAGAGCAGAGAGACGGAAAGATTCAACATTACCAACTATGAAAGCGTGGTTAGAATGATAGTTTTTGCTGAAATGAATAAATTATCTGTGATTGTAGAAAAATAGTATCTACATTTATTGCCAACTGGAAGACTCTTACAGACTTTTTGCATAAAAGAGAACAAAAATAAGCTCATCTACAAGATTTTGATGATTAGAAAGGATAGAGATAAAATATATATTTTATCAAAGATATAGATGATCTATAACTGTTGTGAAGAATAACAGAAGCCTTTTCTTTATATATTTTGTTATTTTCTTTTTCAAATTTATTTTTTTCTTTTTTGCATTTTTTGGTTTTTGTTTGATTTCTCTCATTTTTTTTCTTAATTACTGTTAGTTTATGCTAGCTTTTATCTTTTTGTTTAAAAATGTTTAATGCGATCTCTGCAAATCTGAAATGGATGGGTAGATATTGAAAAATTCCCCCTTTAGTTCTTGATTTTTATTATTATTTTTTCAGCACTGTAGATAAGCAGAAACAAGGGCATAGGATACTTTCAACTGAACCTCCATTATATTACAAATAATATAATGAATACCAAATTAAATAATAACTAGAAACATATGAAAATTGTAAATATTTAATTCATTTGGCAGGAGTAAACTATTTTTACCATTTCCAAACTTTATACGTCATGTGCAGATTGAATGTTATTTTGTAGGACAGAGCATTTGAGTAAGGTGGGTAGTTATTGAAGGGCAGACTGACATACAAAGCTCTGACTTTCATCAAGTCACTGTTTTCTTCCCTCAGAATCTGTCCAATAATAAATCTTTATTGAAAAAACAAAGTAATCTCAACCAGACACAAAGTTAGAGACTTTTTCGAAATATGTGTGTGGGAGGGGGGGGGGTTCAGAAGTTAACCACATGCATAATAAACTTCCAGCAGGTGCAAAGTAAAACAAATTCTAGAAATATCTACTTGTTTGTATAATATGTGCAAATATTTAAACATATTATTCAAACAAATAGATATTTGCAAAGTAAAACAAATTCTAGAAATATCTACTTGTTTGCATAATATGTGCAAATATTTAAACATATTATTCAAACAAATAGATATTTGCAAAGTAAAACAAATTCTAGAAATATCTACTTGTTTGTATAATATGTGCAAATATTTAAACATATTATTCAAACAAATAGATATTTGAAAAGTAAAACAAATTCTAGAAATATCTATTTGCTTGTATTTACAACTTATTTGCACATATTGTTTTATGCTTCAGTACTGATTCAGTTCATTTATTTCACTAATCCAAACCTATGTTGTTTTAGCACTATATATGCACCCGATTCCACCCAGTATAGAAATGAAATTTTAAAATATAAATTTAATTACTAGTTAGTAAGGTAGTAAATTAGTTACCTTACTAACTAGTTATTAAGGGAACAAATAGTTATTTTAAAAGTTTTTGTTCCTTTAAAAATATTGAGTTTCATATATAAAATTATGAATAACTCTTCTAGAACAAAAAAAAATCCCTATCTAAATATACTTGAGAAAAGTGGTAAACTGGGTAAAGGAGATATAATAAAGTTAAATCCTGTATAATTTGTATTTTTGCTTTCAAGAAGTAACAAGCTTCTCTGTTATAATGCTATGTTAGCATTGTCTCTGTTTGTCTTTCAATCTATCTGACAAAAGAGGCCATTTAAAAGGAAATGCTTTCTATCATACTATATAATAATTCATTGCACAGCAAGTTTGTTAGAATTCTGATATGCCTACCCAGGGGCTTTGTCTAGAAAATAATATTTACCAATACAATAAATACATTTTCTTGATTTACTATATGAAAAATAAAAGTAGATGCAAATTAGTAACATAGCGATTTCTTTTGTATATAAACTTTTGTTTTCCTGGTAGTACAGTGTACCTATGGGAAAGGACTCTGCATTCACTATGGAACATACTACATCATAGTTCAAAAAGAGAGCTGTGGTGGCGCACTGGTTGGAATACAGTACAGCAGGCTAACTCACTCCTCACTCCAGGAGTTCAATTCTGAGCAGCTCAAGGTTGACTCAGCCTTCCATCCTTCTGTGGTCTGTAAAATGAGGAGCCAAATTTTGGGGTGCAATACACTGAGAGGTCTGTAAAACACTGTGAAGCAGTATGCATGTCTAAGTCTATTGCTGTTGTAACTCAAAAAGGTTTATTATCAATTTGCTAGACTCCTAATCTCTGTATCTTTGATTACAACCTTAAGAGTAATGTTTTTTAATAGATAAAACAAATACAACTTTTTTGAAAATAAATTCTTAAGCAGAATTGTGAAGTCAAATGAGTGTATGATGTAACAAAACAGAATAAAAATCTTGCCTTGATATATCTACTATATGGGGCAAATAGCTGCCTTAGTTAGAGCTGCTAAGAGAAGAAGGCTTCAAACTGACAGAAAATCACTAGTGAAAAATCTGTTTTAGTTTATACAATTACAAAAAGTTAATAATACGTTATTCTGGTTGGTCAACATTACAACCAATTTGATTAGTGGTATATATTATCATATAAAACTTTTGATTCACACTTTGGAAACCATAGGCAAAGGCCCTAAGGAGGAAAGTGGATAAACACGAACATCCAGATATACTTTATAGGTATGTGCAAGTATGTTCCATTTTTTCTCTGGATCATGTTGAACTGGCTGTTCCAGAAATGTTCCAGAAGCTTGTTCCTGTTGTTTGGGATATGTTTGGCACCCAATATGTTATTCCAATGTAATAGTTTTAATTAATATGTATATATAGTCTCAATGACAGTAATATTAAAAAAGATGGAAAATAGAAAAAGCCAGAGGTGGGCTTCACATAATTTAACAACCAGTTCGCCTAGTGCAGAACCAAAAATGTGAGCGTGTGCATGTGTGCTTTTGCGCATGTGCGCCTTCCACACTGGGAAAAAGAACTACTGGCCATTAAGACCACATTTGATACCTGGAGACATCAGCTCGACAGGGCCCGACATCAAGTGGAAGTCCGGACAGACCACAAGAATCTGAAGTTTCTGCAGATCGTGTGGAAAGTCAATCAACGACAGATCCCGTGGTCCTTCTTTTTTACCCGCTTCAACTTCAAGATGACGTACATTCCGAGTGGGTGCAATCAACGAGCAGATGCACTCTCGAGGAAACCCGAATATGCCCAAGTCGAGGACCCGCTTCCACCTCAGACAATTCTTCCAGTCGAGTCATTCACTGCCATCCAGGAACCTGTTGACCTACGGGTTCAGATCTGGGAGGCACAGCGGCAGGACGCCTATGTCGATCTTTGGAAGCGTGAAGTAGGGGCTGACTCTCCCTGGACATTTACCAACAACCTCTTGAGGTACCGGGAGAGACTTTATGTACCATCGGGGCCACTTCGAAATCTTATATTGTCCCAGTGCCACAACAACCCTGCAGCGGGACATTTTGGTCTGTTTAAAATCCTTAACCTAGTGTCGCGGACCTTCTGGTGGCCTCGTCTCCGTCATGATATGCAGATGTATGTGACATCCTGCATCTGTTGACGACAGGCCAAGTCAGCCGCGGGTGCTCCCCAAGGACTGCTTCAGCCCTTACCGACACTAGAGAGACCCTGGGGGGTCATCTTGATGGACTTTCTAACAGACTTGCCCCCGTCTTTGGGTTTCAAGACCGTATTTGTAGTGGTGGATATGTTGATGAAGATGGCACATTTCATTCCCTGTCGAGGATTGCCGACAGCTCGCGCCACCGCCTGCATGTTCATCCAACATGTCTTTCAGCTACACGGCCTACCGGATAGGGTCGTGTCGGACAGAGTGACCCAGTTCACTGCCCAGTTTTGGAAAGGGCTGATGACGGCCTTAGATATCAAGATCTGCATGTCGTCGGCTCATCATCCTGAAATTGACGGCAGGACTGAAAAAGTCATTGGAATATTAGAGCAATATTTGCGCTGCTTTGTCAATCAGCAACAGGACAATTGGACAGAATACTTAGCAGTTGCGGAGTTTGCTTTTAATAATTCCCAGCACATCTCCACTCAAACCATCCCTTTCTTAGCCAATCTGGGCTATCACCCGCATTTCTTCCTGCTCACGCCCCTTCACTCCCTGGTTCCAGCAGCGGATGAATTCTTGACTGAGTTACAGGCTGTTCACCAACTGGTGAAACGATATCTCGACATCCGATTTGGATTTTCCTGTGGTCCTAGGCATGGATTGGCTTCAAACTCATGATCCCCTCATTTACTGGTTCCAGAAACAGTAAATGTCTTCCTGAGCCGACAATATGCCAACCACACCCTGCAAGTTTGCACCACCCAAGTCTCAAGTCTCATTGGGTCCTCCTTGCCTCCTGAACTGACAGACTATTCTGACGTATTCAGTGAGAAGGAGGCGGACCAACTGCCCCCACACTGGTATAACGATTGCTCAATAGACTTGCTTCCTGACGCCCCCTCCCGGTTAGTCACCTCTATTCCATGTCAGAACCCAAACTGGCTGCGTTGCGGCACTTTTTGGCTAAAAACTTGGCTAGAGGTTTTATCCGGCCGGTCGCTTCACCACTGGCCATCCCAATGCTGTTTGTGAAGAAAAAGTCAGGGGAACTGAGACTCTGCTGTGAATAACGCAAATTGAATACGATCACAGTGCATCTTCTTCCAAGAAGAATTCTGATAATTTCCAGACAGGATTTGGCAGGGAGATGAATAGATGTCTGCCACACCTATTCATCTCCACCCCTGCCTTTTATCCCCAGAACTATGGTGGGGCTTCGCTAGGAGTAGTGGCTCTTCCATCCTAAGGACTGGCCCATAGATTTCCACTGCTTTCCTCTTCTCTGCCTTCTGTGCATCCGCGCATCATGTACTGGGCCCAGCTGTTCTTCCTCTTCCTCATCAACCACCTCCAGACCTGGGAGTTGTTGACTGTCAATCTGAGGGCTGATGGATGGGCCAGGCTCCACCTCTGTCTCTATCTCTGACAGCTGCATTCCCTCTTCCCCCTCGGAGCAATTGCCTTGATGTGGGTCCTGACTTCCATACCACATCCTCATCTGATTCAGGTGGTGAGAGTCTGGCGGCTGACAGACCACAACACCAAGTCTGTTAGTCAGGTTAGCTTGTAGTCCCGTCTTGGGGTGCCAAATTGTTGGAAGGAAAATTCATCTAGTTCAGTTCCAAGCTGGGCGAAAGACACTGGAAACAACATGGAGGCTGATTGGAAAGAAACTTAGTTTATTGATGAAGCAGAACCACCAGCAACATGTGGTTCTGGGGCAGCTGACCAATTAGCTAGATGAGTGCCAGGTTTTTATACATATATCCTGAAATGCTGCTGGGGCTGGTGGTGTTGTGCACTGAAGGGGCTTGTGTTTCTGAAAGGGTGTTGAGAAATTCCTATTGTGGCTAATGGCCTTCGTCCTGTACTGGATCTTGGGTAAGAGGCTGTTCTTTATAACTAATCATTTTGCTAATCTCTATTGTTTTAGGATATATCATGGCTTCCATGGTTGATAGCCAATTTGGGATTTTCATATACTGTTTCTTTCTAATTTCCTCCCATATTTGTATTAGTGCTTCTCTAATCTTATGCCTATGAAAATATGTTTTGGTCTTGTTCTTTTTATCCCACATAAGAGCATGCCACCCTCTTTGCAAGTCATGTCCTTCCAAGGTTAGGATTCTTTTATTCCTTAAGTTAACCTAGTCTCTTATCCATACTAAAGTGGCCACTTTGTGGTATGTTTCCCAGTCCGGGAGTCCAAAACCTCCCCTACTTCTATTGTCCTGTAATGATCACAATTTTATTCTTGCTTTTTTCCCAGCCCAGATAAATTTCCTGATAGTTTTATTGAATTCTGAAAAAAAAAAAAATCCAGCATAATGGGTATCATTTGAAATAAGTACAATAATTTGGGCAGGATGTTCATCTTAATAGATGCTATCTTGCCCAAAAATGATAATTGCAATTTTCCCCCAATTTTCCAAATCCTTTTTTTATTTTTTGAACCAGGGCTATATAATTATCTTCTTTTAGAGCTGAGCATCTTGCTGATAACTAAATCCCTAGATATTTGATTTTTTTAACTATTTGTAGATCTAATTCCTTTTCTAATTCTTTCTTCTGTGTTGCTGTTAAATTTTTAACCAATAATTTAGTTTTCCCTTTATTCAGTTTAAGTCCAGCTACTTCCCCATACTTTCCTATTTCCCGCAGTAGTATTGGGCCCAATTCCAAGGGTTCCTCTATAATGAGTGCTACGTCGTCTGAAAAGGCCTGCGCCTTATATTCCTCTCTTCTAATCTTTAATCCTTTTATTTCGCTATTCTTCCTAATTCTGTTTAGCAGGGTTTCTAATATCAAAATGAATAACAATGGTGACAATGGGCACCCTTGTCTTACCCCTTTCCTTATTTGAAAGATGTTTGTCATATCCCCATTTAATATTATTTTTGCCCTTTGTAGTTTATATCATTTCTATCATTTTCTCAAATTTAATTCCAAATTTAATTAATTTAATTTGCTCAATCATAAATTGCCAATATAGATTGTCGAAGGCTTTTTGGGCGTCCAAAATGAGCGTCCGGATGTGCTTCATAGTACTCTAGGGTATCTACAATTATTCTTATATTATTCCTTATTTGTCTATCCAGGAGGAAGCCATTTTGATCTGGATGTATGATGGCATTTAGTATCTTTTTCAATCTTTCTGCAATTATATTCATAAAAATTTTATAATCCATGTTTAAGAGGGATATCGGTCTATAGTTTTTTATCTGTTTTTGGTCTGTACCTTCTGATATGGTCTGTACCTTCTGAATCTGATATGGACCTCCCTTGGTAATTTATGTCACCTGGTGTAGTTTGTCTGGATTCAGTATACCTCATCCATTTCTGTTATTATTTCTTGCTTGTCCCTCTGTAGGGCATCTGCAATGATTTCCGCCATTACCTGTCCCAGATCTTCCTCCTTCCCTTCAGTTACATTCTGAAATCTCAAATAAACCGCCACCCAATCCACTTCTAATTGTATCACTGAATCTTCAAAATCTTTGTTCAGGGCCATCATCGTTAGGTCTACCTGTTCCAGTTTCCTTTCATTTTGTTCCACTTTAACCTCAACACTTTTTATTTTTTGCTTATTTTTATGAATTGTATAGCGTTTATTTTACTATCTAGAATCTGGATATCTGTTTTCATCTCGTTGTGGTTACTGGACATTGTTTCCTGCATTTTAACCATTGTCTCTTGTATTAGTGTTAAGGTGGTTTGCATTGTCTGCATCATTGGGATTACAATAGATTTTTCCATCTTCGTCTGTCCTTCTGTTGACCATTGAGGGAGATGCTGTGGTTTCCTTCCCTGCCTTTAGAGTTGTTATGGTGAGGCTTGTCATTTCTTTCAGTATTCTACTCTGATTTCCCAGAATCTTGTAAATATTTTTCCACACTATCAACCACTATTATTTGCCTATTTCTCTTATTCTTATTCTTATTATTTCTTGTGTTGGTCTATAATATCCCACTAATAAACTACCAGTCTATTAATCAATAGAGACTTATATTTTATACAATCTTATATCTTATAATCTTATATTTTATATAATAGATATATTCTATATTAAATTAATCAGTGTGATCTTAAATTACTAGACAAGAAAATCTATATATCAACATGTAAAAGTAAATTAGATCAAGGTCAAAATCTATATTTCAGTTACTACTATAATAAGCTATGAGATTGGTACTTAATAATTAATACTTAATTAATTAGTAATTGATTACTTCTCATTTATCATCAAATTAATTAATTAATCACTCAATAATATAGGGGAGGGGGAGAAAGGAGAGTAAGAAAAGAGTAAAACAAAGATTAATGGAGCTGACAAGGATACTATTAAATATTATTCAGAAATTGTTAAATGCTATTACATTAATGTTCTTTTCAACAACCGTTCAGCAACTATTTCACGCAGCTTCAAGTCTTTAGTGCTTTTTCAAATATGAAGCTTGATTTCTCACAGGTTTTTTATATCTTATATCCAGTGGTGAAATCTAAAATTCGTTACTACTGGTTCTGTGGGCGTGGCTTGGGGGGGATAATGTGACTTGGTGGGCGTGGCCTTTTTTTTTTTTACTTTTAAAACCATTTCAAAAGGCTCTGATGATTCCAGCTGAGTTGCCTGATCGGCAGAGGCTTTTTTTTCCTTTTAAAAGCCTCTGACGATCAGGCAACTCGGCTTGGATCGTCAGAGGCTTTTAAAAGAAAAAAAAGGTGATCCAAGCTGAGTTGCCTGATCAGCAGAGACTTTTTTCCTTTTAAATGCCTCTGATGATCCAAGCTGAGTTGCCTGATCAGCAAAGGCTTTTTTTTTTTTAAAAAAAAAAAAAAGCCTTTGACAATCCTGTGCGATCATCAGAGGCTTTTTTTTTTACTTTTAAAAGCATTTTTTCAGCCAAAGAGATTCAGCTATCATATAATAGTCCTCTCTTTCCTTCGCAGTTCAAGTAGTCAGTTCTCTTTCTCTATTAGCTCTCTGCAATGGTGGCTCTTTCTACTTCTTTTCTTCTCAGTCCCGGTTTTATCCCCTTCTGCCTCTCCACAGTGTCAGCATTCTCACCTGATTGCTGTTCACTCACAGATTTCACCAGCTTTTCCTGTCCGTGCCTCTACTTTACCAAAGTCATTGTTTCTACTCGTTGTCATCTTGACAGTTGAAATTATTCTGCTGATTCATTCTCCATCCACCCAGTCGCCGCTCAATCTTTTATCGTGAGTCCTCTGACCCGATAAGACCAATCTCACTTCTCAAAGTTCTGGTTGTTTTACGGTGTTCCGGCAGATCTCATATACTGACACCATCTGTTTCGATAATCTTCTATTCCCACTGTTTATCAGCTCATCACAGCCTCGGGTCTGCCATTCCAAAATGATAGATGTATTCACGCTGGATCGATAGAGGCATCCGTTCGTGTGGCGAGCGCTCACCCCTTGTTTCACTGCCCTCAGGACTCCCTCTCTAGTCCGCAATGCCCTCCAGGCTTTTGCACCCCTAAGGGTCTCCAAAGCATGAAAAATCCAGGTTTGAAGAACGGGGATCGATCTCCTTCCACTGTCTGTCTGTCTGTCTGTCTGTCTATCTATCTATCTATCTATCTATCTATCTATCTATCTATTGGTTCAATTTATATGCCACCCTTCTCCGGAGACTTACAATGCATTAAGCAATAGCCTTCATACTTTTGTATATACCTGCTTAGTAGGACTTTCGCCCCCCCCCCCAAAGCGGTGTTTTTTTATACAAAGTCAGCTTATTGCCCCACAATCCGGGTCCTCATTTTACCTACCTCGAAAGGATGGAAGGCTGAGTCAACCTTGAACCTGGTGAGATTTGAACTTGCAGTAATTGCAGGCAGCTGGTACTACTTAACAACACTTTAGTCTGCTGCACCACCAAGGCTCTACTACGAATCACCAACAGGAAGTCTGGGATGCCGACCTCCTTTCACTCGGCACAGAGCTGTTCATTCCATAACCTCATGCATCAGGCCTGGTCTACTGGGGTGACAGCCACCGTGGGAATGGGGATGGTGCAGCAACAAAGTTTACTGAACCAGCTTGGTCCGGTGCTATGGGGGCCACAACTGGGACTATTGGGACCAAGTACTCCACTCCAGCAACCAGTCTTCAGGCTGCCTCCAGCAGACCAGATCCCCACCACAGATGGACTCCCTGGCTGCCCAGAGGTGCCAAAAGAGTATCGAGATCTATCAGGAGTCTTTAGTGAGGAAGATTGCAACTTCTTTCCCCCTCATTGTGCAACAGATTGTGAGATCAAATTCATGCTGGGAGCCAAGCTGTCCAAGCCAAAGATGTACTCCATGACTCCCAAAGAGATGGAAGAACTGAGAAAATACATTGATGCCAACCTAGCACGGGGCTTCATCCAACCCACAAAATCCAGAGTGGCGGACCCAGTACTACTTAAACAAAAAAAAGGTGGGGAATGAGGCTTTGCATTAATTTTTGTGGAATTAGTGCTGTGTGTGGGGAGAACACCTACCCCTCCCCTTCATGAAGGACATGCTAAGCCACTTAGCCAAGGGCAAGGTGTTCACCAAACTGGACTAGAGAGAAGTCTATTATCGCATAAGAATCAGAGAAGGGGATGAATGGAAGACACCTTTAACTGCCCATTTGGCAGCTTTCAATTCAAAGTCTTGCCGTTTGGCCTGCAGAAAGCCCCAGCAGTCTTCATGCAATTAATTAATGAAGTGCTGCTTGAGCACCTATACAAAGGGGTCCTAGTTTACCTGAATGACATTCTCATATTCAGCGAAACTCTTGAGGAGCATGTAAAGCTAGCACAGCAACTGAAACAACTCCTCGCTGCAAAACTCTATACAAAGCTGTCAAAATGTGAATTCCATCAAACCTCTCTAGATTATCTAGGATACTGAATATCCAGCGGAGAGGAGGAAAAGTGAAAGCCGTGCTAGACTGGCAGCCCCCACGCACCCGCAAACTGCTTCAAAGCTTCCTGGAGTTCACAAACTTCTACAGACAATTTATCCCAGCCTTCGCAGAAGTCGCTCTGCCCCTAACAGAACTTAAAAAGGGGGCCTCCTCCTGCTCCTACCCTGTGCCTACATGTCCAAGAAGCTCACTGAGACCAAAAGAAGATGGGCCATTTGGGAGAAGGAAGCTATGCAGTCTGCTGGGCTCTCCTCTCCTGGAGGCATTTTCTAGAAGGGGGTAAAATGCCCTTCAAGGTCTGGACTGCTCATAAAAACCTTGAAGCTCTAAAAAAAACCCAGGAAACTATCTCCCAAACAAATCTGTTGGGCACAGTACTTCAGGCAGTTTAAATTTGAGCTGAAGTACATCCCAGTGGGAAGGAATCTACTAGCTGATGCCCTATCAAGAAAACCCCATTTCGATAGCCTTAGGGAAGAAATTGTCCATGCCATCATTCCCACCTTGCAATCAGCGACACAAATCACCACCAGGGGTCAAACCAGACAACAACCCGACCCCAGCCAGAACAAGCTAACGGTGGCACTGAAAACAGTGCTCCCAGCTGACCCATGGTTCATAGATAATAGGGATATCTTGATCATGAAAGAGGACTGGTTTGGAAGGGGTCGAAACTATATGTCCCCGCTAGCTTGAGGCTGGAAGTACTACAGTGCAGCCACAGTTCAAGGCTGGCCGGCCACTTCAGATTCTTAAAAACCCTGCATTTAGCCAGGAGGCAATTTTGGTGGCCAAAACGAAAGCTGATGTAGAGCTGATGTATGTGAAAAGCTGTGCCACCTGTGCTACCATGAAAATGAGACCAGGGAAACCTCCTGGGCTCCTCCAGCAAGTAGCCAGCCCCAGCCAACCTTGGGAGGAAATTGCAATGGACTTTATACTCGAGCTCCCAGAGAGTGGGGAAAATACAGTCATTTGGACGGTAATCGACTTATTTTCAAAGCAAGCCCACTTCACAACCTGTTCCAGATTGCCATCAGAAAAAAACCTGGCAAAGATGTTCATCAAACCGATTTACCAGCTGCATGGAATACCCTGCCGGGTCATCTCAGACCAGGGAGTCCAATTCACAGCTAAATTTTGGAGACAGTTCCTGAGATCAGCCGGATCCACACAAGGATTTAGCTCGGCTTTCCATCCGAGTACGAATGGAGCTTCAGAATGAGCAAACACAATGCTGTAACAATATATAAAATGCTACGTGGATTACCAACAAGAGAACTGGGTGGACCTGCTGCCATTTGCAGAAGTGGCTTACAACAACACTGTGCACAGCAGCCGGACTAACCCCTTTCCAGGTCACCAGTGGCATGAACTTTGTACCCATGCCTGAACCGCCCAGAGAACTCCCCTCCTCCATAACCCTGACTGAGTGGGTGGAGTCGCTGAGGAAGGGCTGGGAGAACAGAAAAAAAGTTCTAGTGGAAGCCGCGAAGGCATATAAAAAACAAGCGGATAAGCACCGATCTCTGCAACCTCCCTTCCATGTGGGAGATCGGGTTTATCTAACAACCAAATACATAAGGCTAAATCTGCCTAGTAAGAAGCTGGGACCTAAATTTTAGGTCCATTCCCAATAGTGAAAGTAATTAATCTGATGACAGTTCAACTTAACCTCCCCTGCATTCTACGGAAAATACATCCCATTTTTCACTGCAGTCTGCTGAAGCCAGTCATATGGTCCAGATTAAGACCGCCAGATCAACCACCCCCCAAGCCTATGGTGGTGCAAGGGGAAATCCATTTCGAAGTAAAAAAGATTTTAGGTGTATTGACATTTTCAGTTAGCATCAGATGTGCAGTGTTTTAACTATATACATAAATAATACTTGGTGATATTTCAAATCACTTTTTACCGTTATTTAACACACCTTTAGGTCTTTCTTTCATTTTATCATGCATCCACTTGTACCACCTTTCTCACACAATATAGTAAACTGACTTCTCATCATCATTTAATTCATGAGTTAATTTAGTCATCTCTGCGCACTCCAATATTTTCCTAATTGTGAGCTCTTCTGGTGGTTGAGTTTTCTCTTTCCAGTATTGTGCATATGCCAATCTGGCGGCTGTAATTATATGGATCATTAAATTTATCTTTTCCTTTCCATATGGCCTTCTTTACTATTCCCAGGAGAAATATCTCTGGTGTTAGTTCAATATCTTCGCCAATTATTTCATATAACCATCTCCTGATATTATTCCAATATCCTTTCGCTTCCGGGCATGTCCACCACATGTGAAAGAAGGTGCCTTGACCGTGGCCACATTTCCAACAATTGGGATGTATATTAAGATATCTTTGCTAGTCTGGCCAGGGCTAAATACCATCTATGGAGCATTTTATAATGGTTTTCCTTATATGTCGCCGCTCTTGTCAGTTTAAGATTCCTATTCCATGCCTCCTCCCATTCCCCAAAATTTATATCACGCCCTATATTTTTCTCCCATGCATTTATTTGATTCTTTGTGATATCTTCGGACTTGTCATCACCTAATAAATAGTTGTATAGTTTGGCCAGAATCTTTTTATTTGTTCCCATCAGGACTTTATCCAATCCATTTGATCCAAGTTCTAAACCGTATTGCTCTTTGTCTTTCTGATATCTAGATTTTATTTGCGAATAGGTCCACCAATCTAAGGTTATTCCTTGCTCTCGTAAAGTATCATTTGATTTAAGATTTCCTCCTTCATCTAAGATATCTTTATATTTGCCCATTTTCTCCATCCCCCATCTATTGGGGTGGATCAGGGCTTCCATCATTGAGAGCCAACTTTCATTTTTTTTGTAATATCTTTGTCTAATCGTGGTCCATGTTTGTATCAATGAGTCTCTAATTTTATGTCTATGGAAATATGTCTTCCTTTTCTTCTCTACATCCCAGATGTGGGCGTGCCACCCTTTTTGCAAATCGTGGCCTTCTAGGGTAAGAATTCTCTCATTTTCCAGGGTGATCCAATCTCTTATCCAGACTAGCTTAGCTGCCCTGTAATATATTTCCCAATCAGGGAGTCCAAATCCACGTATATCTCTTTTGCCCCTTAAAATTTTAATAGAAAACCTCGGGTTTTTCCCCTCCCATATAAATTCTCTGATGATTTTGTCTAATTCTAAAAAAAACTTTTTATCTAAATTTACCGGTATGTTTTGGAATAAAAATAATATTCTGGGGAGAATATTCATCTTAATTGTGGCTATCTTGCCCAAAAGTGAAAGTCTTATTTTCTTCCATCTGTCAAGGTCTTGTTTCATCTTTCTAATTAGGGGAGTATAATTGTCGTCTTTTAAGGTCGAACATCTTGATGTAATCCAAATTCCTAGGTATTTAATTTTTTTGGCAACCTGTAGTCCTAATACTTCTTCTGTCTCGTTTTTCTGGCTCTCAGTTGTATTCTTAATCAATTCTTTGGTTTTGGTTTTGTTCAATATAAAGCCTGCCACCTCTCCATATTTACTTAATTCCTCTAGCACTTTTGGTCCCGATTCTATGGGGTCTTCAAGAATTAGGGCTACGTTGTCTGCAAATGCTTGTGTCTTGTAAATCTCCTTCCTGATCTTCAGTCCTTTTATTTCCTCATTAGTTCTAATTTTCCGCAAAAGAACTTCTAAGGCCAAAATAAACAATAATGGGGATAGGGGGCAACCTTGCCTTACTCCCTTACTAATTTGGAATGTTTTAGTCCTATCTCCATTCACCAAAATACTCGCCTTTTGATTATCATAGATAGATTTAATCATCATTTCAAAATTTGTTCCAAATTTCATAATCTCAATTTGTTTAGTCATAAATTTCCAATTTAGATTGTCGAATGCCTTTTGGGCATCAACAAAGATTAGGGCCATCTGTTTTCCGGGGTGTTCTTCATAGTACTCTAGGGTGTCTAGCACAATTCTCAAATTGTCTTTAATTTGCCTCCCCAGGAGGAATCCGTTCTGATCTTTGTGTATCCAATTATTTAGTATTTTTTTCATTCTTTTTGCCATTATGCCCATGAACAATTTATAGTCAGTATTTAGGAGCGAAATTGGTCTGTAATTTTGAATTTGTTTTAGGTCGGCACCTTCTTTCGGCACAAGTGTAACATGCGCCTCCTTCCATGACTCTGGAATTTTATAGTCTGTCAGTGCATCATTAAAAATTTCTACCAATTTCGGTTGAAGTATTTCTTCTAATTTTTTATATATTTCCCCTGGGAATCCATCGGGTCCTGGCGTTTTGTTATTTTTCAGTTTGGAAAGGGCTATTTTTAGTTCTTCAATTGTAATATTCCTATTAAGCATTTCTTTCTCTTCTTCTGTGATTTGTGGGAGCTCTGCATTTGTCAAATATTGCTCTCTTTTGTCATCCGGTACCTCCTCTTCTTTATATAGGGATTCATAGTATTCTCTCGCTCTATCCAATTTTTCTTCCTCTTTAGTCAATAGCTTGCTCTTAGAGTCTTCTAAGATGTGAATTATCTCCTTTTCATTTTCCTTTTTTAATTTATAGGCCAGCCACCTGCCCGATTTGTTAGTATTCTCAAAAAGATATTGTTTCATTCTTTTCATTCTTTGTGCCAGCTCTTCTTGCTCCATGATATTAACTTTGTGCTTCCACATCATCCAATTTTCTTTGGCTACTTCATCTTCTGGGTTATCTTGAAGTTTTCTTTCTGATTCTCCTATATGATTTAAGTAATCTTTCAGGGTCTTCCTTTCTTCTTTATTTTTATGTACGGTATATGAAATCACAACTCCTTTCAGGTAAGCCATCATTGTATCCCATACTATTGCGCGGGATGTGCCCTTGTTTTCATTTTCCTTGAAAAAGAAATTCACTTCTTCTTTGAGTTTTTGTATACAATCTCTATCGCCCAGTAGTTTAGCATTAAATCTCCACCTCCATTGGTACTTTCTCTGTACAGACTTCCATCTAATTTCTATTGGGTTATGGTCTGCCCAATCGTTTGGGTTGATTACAGCCGTTCCAATTTCTAGCCCCAAATTCCTGCTAACCCATGCCATGTCAATTCTAGACCACAACTTTTGGGCATTTGAAAAGAAGGTATATTGCCTATCGTTTGGATGCAGGGTACGCCGAATATCAATTAGGTCTAATTCGTCAATTAAATCGAAAAAAGCTCTCGGTAAGTTTGTCCTTTTATTTTTTTTTTATTTTTTTTTTTACTTTATTACTCTTGTGATCCTTCTCCGAATCCACAATGCCATTAAAATCCCCTATTATACAGATTTCATTATATGCCATTTTTACTAATTGTTCATGAAGTTTCTTGAAAAATTCTCCCTGTTTTTTGTTTGGGGCATATATGCCCACTAATAATACCTTGGAATTTCCTCTCTTAATTTCAATCATGAGAATTCTACCCTTTGTATCTTTAAACTTTTGCTTCTGATACTAACTGAAAATGTCAATACACCTATGTTTTTTATGTTTTTGTTTTTATGTTTTTTCTTCTTTTTTTGTAAAAAATCTCAATAAAGTTTTTCAAAAAAAAAAAAGATTTTAGACTCCAGATTATATAGAGGTTGATTGCAATATTTAGTATATTGGAAGGGGTACCTTTTGTCTGAAGCTACTTGGGTTAAAAGCTAGGATGTGAAAGCAGACAGGCTAGTAAAACAATTCCATGTTAAATACCCTGATAAACCAATGGGTTCCCAGGGGGTGGGGGGGAAGAGGTGGTTAATCTTTTGAATTAATTAAGCCCCTGTATCACTCTTGTTGCAGGACACAATCTTCTGATGGGGGTGGGCAGCCTGTCAGGCCTGAAAGCCATCTTTTGCATTGGGCATTCAGGCCTGCCACATTTCCTACTGTGGGAAACTGGGAGGGGGGATTTTATGGAGCATGAGTGATATATAGTCATAATAACATTCTTTTCTCAGAGAGTCAAGGACATCTTGCCCTGCACCTGGAGGGGTGGAACTGGGAGCCTCTCCAGTTGGGACAGTGCTTCGATTGGGCCATGTGATGGACTTGTAGGTGCTGGACAGGGACTTGGACTTTCTGTTGGATGGGGATAACCTGGAAGCTTTCAGATTCAGGTTTTCCCAGATATGCCAATATGACATTTTTAATAAAATGGAACTTTGAGGAACTTCTAGCCTCAGAGTCTTCTTTCTTGGGGGTGCTACTTGGAACCCTGACAGCTGTAGTAATCCTACTATTCTGCTTTTTTTAGTTGTCAAACTTTGCTGCAAGGAGTTTTGAAATATCCTGTCTTGAATAGATTTCTGCCTGCAGTATTTGCTTTGCTTATGAATTGAGTCATCTTAATTCATGGATCAATGGATAGTTCGCTTCCTCATTCAATAAATTCTTTATCTCTTTAAGTGCTGGCATCTGCTGTAGGCTATTAAGAAAGACTGGGGGCTGCTTTCTGCTTCTAAAAACATGTTTCTTCATTTCTCCTTCAGGGAAATATAATAATCTTCCCTTTTTAAATATTTCCCAAAATATTTCATTCTTTGGAGGGGGGTTTCCCACAGTTCCCCCCTTTTGCCATTATAAGTGAAATAATGGGAAATATAATATTCGGCCTTTTTATTATTTGCCAAAATATTTCATTCTTCTGTGGGAAAGGCTTTCTACAGATCCATGTTTGGACTGTATTTGTGAAAGTGCTGTGGGTTCTAGGTGTTGCACAACAACCTCCTCTCTGTAAGTCCTGAAAGCGGTGGTCCCATAAGTTTGCCTTTAATATGTTGGTAAGTTTGTCCCTGTTAGTCAGAGATTTATGAGATCTATTATCCTGGGTGTTTCAATCTTCGTGAATTTGGTTAAGTGAGATGTGCTGCGGAGCAATGTGGTTATAGATTCTTGGGATCTAATTCCAGATCTATGAATATGAACAGGGCTGTGACATCTTTATCAGTTCATATCCAACTTATCTTCTCCCCTTTTCTGTTAAGACATTTCATGACATGCACACTGATAAATTTTTCACTACTACTGTATTGTTGTTTATGCAAAGATGTCTCTTGGCTTACTAAATATTATAATGTAAGCTTCACTCACAAGGACTGCATTTTCTTAAAAAAAAATTAACATGTACCTAAGAATTCAAGCAACAAAATCTAGCACTTGTGGCAATAAAAACTAGCATAGGATCTTCCTCAAGGAAACTCTCTTATTGATGACACTGTCTTTCTCTAAATGTTTCTACCCATACTAACCAGTCTGGCAGGTTACTCCAGGTACCATCAGCTATGGAGTGTCAGCTAGTGGGGCCCAGAAGAAGTGCCTTTTTTGCTATGGCATCTGCCCTTTGGAATATCATCCCTCCTGAAATTAGATTGACCCTACTCTGTTGGCCTTTCATAATGCCTTGAAAACTTGGCCTAAGGGTATAAGTATGGGATAGAGGCCATCTCCTGGTTGTATGGATGATTAGATTATATCTGACTGCTTTGTGTGTTATTTTTACTTGCTTTTTTATAATTTGTTTTATTGTAAACAAATAAAACCCACAGACACATAAAAGTAATATGGGCAGCTATATAAATCACATACATACATACATATATACATACATACATACATACATACATACATACCATAATGCATACATACATATGATCAGAATTGCCTCTAATGTTATTGCCTTTAATTGATTTGTTTTAAATGCAATGTTAAATAATTTAAATTGGAGGTATACAGTACATGTACTTAAGAGTACACTTTTTGAAATTAATAAATCAATTCTTACTGATTTGTATGAATTTCCTCCTTGCACAATAAAGTATAGATCTAATGACGTGTGATTACAATTAGTCAGTGTTAGTAACTTAGGTAAATTTTTGGTATCTGAGGATTTTGTAACATTTGTCTATTTGTAACATTGTCTATTTATTTTTAGACCTTGACCTTGAATAATTCAAAGCAGCATCTGTGAGCCTTAAAATCATTTTCTGCTTGGTTTGGTTTTGTATCTTCTCCATCTGTTCATATGTTTTTCTTGCTCTCAGTTTTCTTGCTGCTGTTACTTGTTAAAATTACTAACAGGGATGGTTGTTCTTAATAATAATTTGAAACTATTGTTTAGATTGCACTGTTGTTCTCCCTAGTTATTTTTTTCATGATATTGAATGAAGATTGAAAACAGTTAAATAAAGAGAACTGGAAATAATGGGATAAATTGCTATATTACATAATCAGTTTGGTAAATTGGAGACTGATGGTGATGATGATGTTATCCATTCAGTTGTGTCCAAGTCTTGGCGATTCTATGGGCCAACTCTCTCCATATCTTCCAATTTTGCACTACTTTGATTTGTTCTATGTTCTACCTGGTTTCAGCTTTGATGGTGTTCATAGTACAGGTAATCCCTGGGTTACGAGCATTCCCTTAGCAAACATTCAAAGTTACTTGATAAGCTCCCACTAGCATTTATGAACAAGTTCTGAAACTATGAATCTTGCAGCACGATGAATGTTGCAGAGTCTCTGTGGTTGTTTGTAAGGGCAAACAATCGCAGAGGCTCTGTAACATTCGTCCTGCATATTGCCAGCCGAAACGGAGCTTCTGAAGGGCGCATCTGCCCCCAGAAGCTCCATTGTGGCCGGCACTGTGCAGGGCGAGACCTCTGGAAACCCGAACTGAGTGTCGGAGGGGCACATGTGGCTGAGAGACTGGAGTGGAAACTGTTTGCTAGATCTTCACAAGGTAAGTGACCTGACACAACAGGTTGGGTGGGGAGGAAAGCAATTGTGGGGAGCATCAGGTATTTCAGTGGGTCGGGGAGGCCTTAGGCAGGTGGCCTGTTCCATCACTAGCTCCCCCTCCCCCATGGCCTTCCCCACCCTGAAATACCTTGTGTGCACTTAATGAGCCTTGCATTCAATTAGCAAATGTGTGGGCGAAAGGAGAGAGTGATCCCTTTCAAGGTACGAGATTCATTCCCACGAATTCCCAGGTTATGAATGGACTGGGCAGGCTCTGTTACATTTGAAACTCGAGGACTACCTGTATGTGTTCTTTGGCAGCCTAGTTTCCTTCCAAGCATAATTGTTTTCTCCAGTGAATTGCCCCACATGAAGTAAGTGCAGAACAGAATAACAGACTTGGAAGGGACCTTGGAGGTTTTCTAGTCCGAACCCCAATCCTATACCATTTCAGACAAATGACTGTCCAGTCTTCTTAAAAGCCTCCAGTGATGGAGCACCCACAACTTCCTGCATGACATGGCCAAACTATTTATGCTTTCAGAATTGGGTAACCATTTTCTTTATCCATGAATGCTAGATTTCATTTCACAAATAATATATAAATAAAATAAAATATGTAAATATTATCAACTACCACATTTTATTTATTATGAGTAGTCTGGAGAACCAGCAAATGCCACCTCTGACTGGCCCCAGAGAGGAGTGGGAATGGAGATTTTACAATATCCTTCCCCCAGGAATGGGGAGGGAATGGGGATTTGGCAGTATCCTTCCCCTGGAGTGAGGAGGGAATGGGGATTTGGCAGTATCCTTCCCCTGCTTGGCTGCGATTCAAAGGTCTTTGCCTAGCAGCCTGCCTCAGCTCGAGGGGATCCTCGCCGGGCGCACCAGTCACGCTAATAGCCGGACAGCTAGCGACCTTTCAAGCCAGCCCTCTCCTCCTTTGGATGCCTCGGGGCCGTTTTACTTGTCTACAGCCGACTGTAAGTTTACCTCAGAATTTTGCTGTTGGAGCGATTACAAAATGGCAGCCACCATGCGATCTGAGGCTTCTGATCGCCAGAAGGTTTTCGGACGGCGCAGGCACATTAGCGATCTCCTAGAGGGTTCATCTGCCTTGCCTTCCCCACCTAAGAGAGCTCGAGGAAAGAACCCTGCCTCTGGCTCCCCCAATCTCCTCTTCTTCTAAAGAGGATCAAAGGAGACATAAGGCAATAAAAAAAGCCTTCCTTAAGGCTCAGGCGCAAATGGCTCCTCAGGGTCCTAGCCCCAGACAGGTTCCTGCCTGCAACCTCAATGTGGATTCCTCCAGGTCAGCGTGGGAGTTATCCCCTGACCTTTCAGCTGCTCCTCCCATAGACCCAGACAGCCTCCTGGTATTCCAGACCATTCCGGATCCTGATACCTCATTACAACAGCGGGCTCCAGCTCCACCACCTGTCTCTGACCCAGCTCCAGCTCAGGCACTTCTACCTCCCCCCATGGCTAAGGCCTTGAAAGCCATCATAACCTGGGCAATCAGACAGAGCCTAGCTCAGTGTCTTCCGCCAGCCACTGTACATGCCTCCCCTGGCGCCCCTCAACAGGTGCAACCCAGGGAACTGGAGGATTGTCTTTCTGAACAAGATCAGGCAGATTACCAACTTTCAACTGATCAGACTTCTGGTTCTGAGGTAGACGAACTCCTTCATCAGGCCTGGTCTGATAACGGTTTATGTCCAGACCAGCCTTCGTTCATCAGCCTTTTCAGACCCCATCTCTTCCGTTCACTTCTGTTCAAGGCTATCGCCACTACCCGCTTGGGAGAACCTCCTATACCAGCTGCCACCTCCTCGTTGACCAATCCAGCAACGGCCATGTTTGCAGAACCTGTTGTAGATCCCGAAACCATTCCGGCCCCAAAACTGTTTACTGACGTTCTCCAGCACCAATGGTCCCTCCCGGGAGCGGGTCCCAGTCCCAATGGACTGGACAAACACCTTTACAATTAGGCCCCTTCTCTGTCGGACCTTCTCCAACCTCCTGCTGTGGATCCTCCCATCGTGGCCCTCAGCAACAATTCCCATCCTACAAGTCCTACCGAGGATTCACTCTGCCCGGAGGACAAGTGAGCGGAGAAGACGCTCCTTAAGGGCCATCTAGCTACTGCCTGGTCCATCAGGGTGTCCACATCGGCTTTGTTTTTCAACAGGGCGGCCCTACTCTGGCTGAAACAACTCCAGGCTCGCCTCCCTCTATCTGACACTAGTCTCACCAAGACCTAAATAAAATTTCGGCGGCTCTGGAATATTCGGCCGATGCAACGCTCAACGCCACTCAATTCTCCGCATGATCTCTTGGTTCCAACGTGGCCTCTCACTGGCTCCTGTGGCTCCGCAATTGGCAAGCGGATATGCATAGTAAATGGCAACTTGCTTCCGCTCTGTATTCCACTGGCAACCTCTTCGGTCCTTTGTTGGATCCTCTCCTCGTCGAGACGAGGGATAGATGTAAGGTCCTACCTCCAGCCTCCAGACGCGGTGACTCTCGGTATTCGACTCCAGCACGGTACCAGTCCTTTCGATCCTCTGATTCACAGCTATTCCAGCCTCAGTTTCAATGGCCCTTCACGTCCAGACCTCTCCAGGAATCTTGGGTTAGGCAAAGCACCAGGTTTCCTCCCAAGCATTTCCCACGTGGGGGGCGGGACTGTTCCTATAGAAGACCCAAATAATTTTCCCCCTTCTCCTCCCATAGATGGTCGCTTGTCCCTTTTTTTCCACTCAAATGGGAATCCTCTACTGAGGATTCCTGGGTCTTGCACTCCATCTCCTCTGGCCTTACCTTAGAATTCCTTTCCCTTCCTCCTTCTCGTTTCATCTCATGCCTGGTATCGCACGATAGAACCAAAAGGGGACTAGTTTCGGCAGCCATTGAACTCCAGATCGAGGCCATTCAGCCCGTTTCCCTTTCCCAACGGAAAAGGGATATAATCTATTGCCGTTCAAGATGCAGTCCCTTTCTTCCATTCTTGAATCTATCCGCCCAGGGGATTTCATTTCATCCATAGACCTAACAGAGGCTTATCTCCATGTGCCCATATTGCCCAACCATCGTAAATTCCTCCGTTTCTGTTTCCTGGGACAACATTACCAATATAAGGCCCTCCCCTTTGGTCTTTCCTCAGCCCCTAGGGTGTTTACGAAGATTATGGCCGCTCTTATCCGTCATCTCCGTTCTCACTCTATCCGAAATCAATTTTATTTAGATGACATTCTAATTCTTTCATCTTCCCTTTCTGAGGCACATAGGGATCTCTCCACAGTACTATCATCATTACAGAACCACGGGTTCTCTATTAATTGGCCCAAGAGCCATCTTTTTCCTTCCACCCATATTTTGCATTTGGGGCCCTTATTGACACGGAATCATCCATGGTTTCCTTGTCACCTGACCGTCAGGTTAGCCTGAGTTCCTTAGCACACAAATGCCTGTCCACTGGTACAGCGACAGTCCTCAAACTGTTCCGATTATTGGACAAGATGGTGTCTACCTTTGGCATCACGCCGTGGTCTCACTTACATAGGAAGGAACTTCAGTGGCTCCTACTGCCCTTCCCAAGGGCCAGACACGACACCTCTCTCGTCCGTCTGCAACTGCCAAGCCAGGTGCTTCAATCCTTCTGGTGGTGGACCTCGACCGCCATAGCTCGGGGCTCTTCTTACAGGGAACCTCCTCGACTCCAACTCACCACCAATACCAGCCTTATGGAGTGAGATGCCCACCTACTCCATCACATGGCCCAGGGTCAATGATCCACACAGGAGCGCCTCCTCAATATCAACTTGCTGGAGTTGAGGGCCGTCTGCCAGGCACTCTCCCACTTTCAGGATCAAGTAGCGGGGAAGGACATTCTGGTCCTTACGAACAATACCACCACCAAGGCCCATATCAACAAGCTGGGGGGCACACACTCCCGGGCCCTCATGGCAGAGGTCCTTCTTCTGGGACGATGGGCCAAAACACACCTGAATTCCATCAAGGCGGATCACATTTCGGGCTCTGCAAACATCCAAGCAGATGCCCTCAGCCGGAATCTGGTGGATCAGGGGGAATGGGCCATATCACCGGACCTATTTTGGGAGATAACAGACAGGTTCAGATATCCTTCGGTGGACCTCTTCGCTTCCTCCCTCAACCATCAGGTTCCCAGATACTTCACCAGGTACCCGCAACCTGGAGCCGAGGACACAAACACCCTCCGCAGCAGGTGGCCAGCCAGTCTGCTGTATGCCTTTCCTCCCCTTCCGGTGATCCCCAGGATGATCCGGAAACTTCTGGACGAGGGGGTGGAGCTTATCCTCCTGGCCCCTTACTGGCCCAGACTTAATGTCCCTGTCTGTGGCGCTACCCTGGCACATCCCGGCCTCCAAGGTGGTCCTGTCTCAGGGAGCCCTGCACCATCCAGACCCCCAGTGGCTGCGCTTGACCACCTGGCGGTTGAGCGGCTCATCTTAAATACGGCTCATCTATGATTCCACTTGGCGTTCCTTCTCCTCATGGTGTTCCAAGTCCTCTGTCTCACCAACTTCGGCCACCATCACTCACATCTTATCCTTCCTCCAAGATGGCCTTGGGAAGGGCCTGGCTCCAAATACCCTTCAGCATCAGGTGGCCGCCTTCGCTTCAGTCCTGGTGTGTGGGTCTACTGACTCCCTTTCCAGACATCCCATCATCTGGAGTTTCCTCTGGGGAGCCACCAACTTTCACCCTCCGGTTGTGCATTGCTTCCCTACCTGGGATCTCAACAAGGTCCTCAAGGCTCTCACGGTTCCTCCATTCGAACCTCTGCAGCAGGTTTCCCTTTGCTTGCTGTCCTTTAAGGTCTCTTCTAGTTGCGATCACGTCAGCTCGTCGCATTTCAGAATTGGCTGCCCTCTCTATCCAAGCGGATCTCTGTTTCTTTCACAACGACAGAGTCGTTCTCCACA
Organism: Arizona elegans; assembly: GCA_022577455.1. Lineage (NCBI taxonomy): Eukaryota > Metazoa > Chordata > Lepidosauria > Squamata > Colubridae > Arizona > Arizona elegans. The sequence goes on along the minus strand of JAKOOJ010000004.1, from coordinate 79,302,582 downwards.
TCGACTCTTCCTTTCTCCCTAAGGTAATTCCACCTTCCACCAAGCTCAGGAGCTCGTTCTCCCAAACTTTTGTCTCCATCCGTCTCATCGGTTGGAACGATCCTGGCACACCTTGGACATGCATCAAGCCCTATGGATCTATATCTCCCGGACAGCTCCTATCCGCTCTCTTCGTCACCTTTCTGCCGGCATCCATCGGTTCCCGGATACCAGGTCCCATCTTGGGTAGGTGGATCAGAGCCATGGCCTACCAACAATTGGGTATTCCGGTGCCCCGCCACATCACGGTGCACTCAACCAGAAGTGCATCCACTTCAGTGGCTTGGTCCACCCAGGCATCTCTGGAGGAAGTCTGCAGGGCCGCCACATGAACCAGCCTCAGCCTGTTCATACGACACTATAAGGTGGACTCCTTCGCATCAGTGGATGCGGTCTTTGGCCAATGGGTCCTTCAGGCAGTTCATCATTCCTGACAGCAGCTGGATCCGGACTTCCTCCTCCCTGGGGACCTGGAGCTTTGGTATGTCCCCAGTCTGACTGCCGTTTCCCTCCTATCAGGAGAATGGACGTTGGTCTTACCTGATACATCCTTTCTCTGTCAGGAGGAAACCGTAGTCAGTCCCACCCAGCTGAGTCCTACCCGGGCTTTGGGCAGGGAGAGGTGGTTTACTAATTCTTTATAATTCCAGGAAGACACATCACCTGAGTCTGCGCTTTCGCCCTCGCCGAACAACTGGAGAAGGCCAGGAGGGCAGAGCCAATTTGATTGGCAGACTCGGTCCTATGCATTAGACAGAGCGTCTCCCCAGTCTGACTGCCGTATAATAATGTATAGTAGACAGGTAAGGCATTGAAAATAAATTGGTCCCTGTTTTTTGGAAGTTTGAAGAATTCTTAATGGTTTTTCCCCTTTAGATTAGAAATTAGTTATAGTAAAGCTGATGTAACATATTACATAAGAATTTGTTCTAACAAAGCTAATAGAACAAATTGTTCTTTTGGGTGTTTCCCTAAAGACAGTGCATATTCTTGGATAACTTGGAATCTTGGGTCTTTTCCTGGTGACCTCCCATGACTTTGAATCCCTGACTCTGCAAGTACCTGAGACAAGAGAAGCCATCTGCACGTATACTGTGTCTTCAGGGCCCGGGTCAACAAAAGGAATAGTTCTGTGACTTGAGAGAGCTCCTGCTTGTAAAGAGAATTACTGCTTGATCAGCAGATGGAGTTTGAGGCCAGGGAACCTTTAACCAATTTAGGCTGGTAGTGGATACACCATTTTGGTACTGAAGAATCAAAACCAGCTCAGGTTTTCTCACGCAAATGCTTGCTTACTTAAACAATAATTTCCCTTTCTCCCCATCCCTGGGTGATCACATTGTTCAATTATGAGACATCCTTTTGTTAAGGGAACAGTCCATCTCTTTCTCAAGCAAGACCCATTTAGGTCTTGAGATATGATAGAACCTAGAAATTTGAAGGTCATCTTTATGATGTCATCTTTACCTTTTCCGGTCTTTGGATGCACTCAGTGGCCGAACTTCTTGCGCTGTGAAACTCCCCCCTCTCGCAGATCTGGCCCTCCACGTTATCGAGGGCCTACCTTGATGACGGGTTTTGGAACCCAGAGAGGTGGTATGCTGCGAAGAGGGGGTTGAGGGGTTTTTTATGCAAATTTTTAGCAAAAGTTTTAAGGGGTTCTGGGGGGGAGGGTTGGATTAGAACTAGGGTTGTGGGTGTGGGGGATAACCCACCGAGGAGAGGGCCAGGTCTGCTGAGGGGCATGGCATGGGGGGTGGGGGACCTGGGGTCAAGGAGGGGTTAGAGCTTGTCTCAATGATGGATTTTCCATCAGTACTGTACGTGGGAGGGGCAGATATGGCGGAAGCAGGGGGCCATATCATGTTGTGGGAGCGCGTGCTCACTGTCTTCGAGTGGTGGTGCATTCCGGCCCCCAATGCTCTGCTCGTTCCCCAGGTTGCACAGAGCCTCGGCCCGGGCCCTCGGCTGTTGTTGTGCAATGCGGTACCATAATGTGGTAAATAAAGCCCCCCTCATTTGAGATCTTGTTCAGGAGGGGGGAGCGGACCTGGCGGGTATTACAGAGACCTGGTTGGGCGGGGGGGTCCAACCAGGAGGGGGGTCCCCCTTGTTGAAATGTGCCCACCAGGTTTCCGTGCATTTCATCAGCCGAGGACACAGGGGAGGGACGGGGGGTGGCGGTCGTTATTAAAGAAGGTCTTAGGCCGAGGGAGGCCACTGTTCCTCGGACTGTCGGATGTGAGTCCCTCCTTGTGAAGTGGGGTCATGGGGTAAGATGGGCTTGCTGATCACGTACCTGGCTCCCTGCCACATGGCGGCAGCCCTGCCCAAACTACTCAACTTTATAGCTGCGGTGGCAGTTGATACCCCCAGGCTTATGGTCATGGGGGATTTTAACTTGCCATCCGTAGATGAGATGTCTGAGGTGGTTTGGGAGTTCATGGCTTTCATGATGGCTATGGACCTGACCCAGCTAGTTCATGGCCCTACTCACATGGGGGGAAACATGCTGGACCTGGTTTTTGTCTCTGAACAGTGGCTGAGTCATTTCGAGATAGGGGATATAGCGATTGAGCCCTTGTCACGGTCGGATCGCTCCCTCCTGCACCTTGACCTTTGAACAGCCACACCCCGCCACAGGGAGGCGGAACAGATGAGATGGTTCCGCCCCAGGCGTCTGATAGAGCCTGATAGGTTCCAGATGGAGCTTGGGCCATTTCCTGAGGCTCTGGCTCACACCTCGACTGGAGACCTAGTGGCCGACTGGGATAGGGCGGCTGCTGGAGCTTTGGATCAGGTCATGCCTTTGTGGTCTCTGACCTGGCGCCGGTCTCATATGGCTCCTTGGTTTACTGAGGAGCTGAGGGAGATGAAGTGCCGGAAAAGATGCCTGGAGAGCAGTTGGAGGGCCAGCCTTTCCTAATCCTACCGAACACAGGTAAGATCTCATATTAAGACTTACCTAGTGGCGATAAAAGTGGCAAAATGTAATTATTTTGCCGCTCTTATTGCATCATCAGATAATCGCCCGGCTGCCCGCTTTAGGGTGACCCACTCCTTGCTCCATCAGGGAGCGCGGGAGGACCCCTTGGAGGGTAGAGCCAAGGATTTTGTACAGTATCTGTATGACAAAATCACTCAGATTCAGGAAGATCTGGACTCAAACTGGATTTTGAGGGGAGAGTGGAGGCAGGTCTTGAGAATGTTATCTGGGAAGAGTTTGACCCTGTGACTACAGATGACATGGACAGGATTCTGGGTAGACTGAACGCAGCGACATGTTTGTTGGACCTGGTTGGGACTGGTTTCTCGGGAGGTGACATGAGGCTGGCTCCAGGGGATTATAAATGCTTCGTTGAGTAAGGGCGACTTTCCCGCCGCCTTGAAAGAGGCGGTGGTGGAGAACTTTCTGTGATGTCACAGCAGCCGGAGGAGGCAAGGGACTCTTCTCCCGAGCCGATTCTCCGTTCGCTGTACCCGGCGGCTTCATTGAAGCTTCTTTGAAGCCACCACCAAGGAGAAAAGCTTGGTGGGAAAGAGGGGAGTTTGCCAGCTCCATGTGGAAAGTGCAGGCTGCACGAAGAGACTGAAGTACCTCCCCGATGTCGGCACAGAGAGAGGATGCCTGTTATGGCGCCCCGAGATTGTGGCTATACTGCTTGAGGAAGTATATTCATCCCAGCCAAACTAAAAGACTGATTCGGTAATTTGAGACTGTGATTTGATTGGAAGCCGCAAGGTAGTGGAGTTTAAAATCTTTCCTACTTCCAGAGCCTAAACTGAGTGAGATGGCAGTGAAGTTTGTTAGCAGTTTGAGAACCTTGATTATAACTGATTATTGCAATCTGATTTCACCCTGTTTTTACGACTGGTGAATTTTGAATTTTGACTTACTGTTGGGGAATGCGATTCCCCAGGGACCTTGAATGAAAGAGTGCTGTGCTTCCTTTGATTTTCCTATCTTTGACTTAGCATTAACATGGCTGTTCACCGCCCTGAGTCCTTCGGGAGTAGGGCGGTATACAAATTGAATAAAATACAAAAATACAAATACAAAATACGTGCAGTGTTTTGAAAACCTCCCTTTTCCTTCCCAGGCTCCAAGAACTTCCTTACCCACTTTTCATAAAGCAAAAGCTCTCCCTAGAATGTTTTTCAGAATCCTTTGCAATGCGTGGGAGTTCATTTTCATGTTAATCTATATAAAGATGAATCCCCAAGGGAAGAATACTTGAAAACCACCAATTTATTTTACAGAAAAAGGCATCTTAATTATTTTAGTGGAATTTGGGAAGACAGTGTGTTTGCGGCTGCCTTTGTGTGTTTCTGAGTTCTTAAAATGGCGACTCCCACTATAGTGAGGCCATTTGCATGAGCCGTCACTTTTGAATTCGCTTTCACTGCAAGAAGAGCTGGAGACCTGGAGAGGTTGGTGTTTGCTGCCATCTAGTGACCAAAATTGCTAACTGCACCTAGATTCATTATAGTTGGACTTCCCCCCCCCTTTTTTTTCCCTTTTCCTTTCCTATTTCCTTTTAGATAGCCAGTAGGAATTAGATAGCCAGTAGGAATTAGTGAGTAAATTTACCTAGTGTGGTTTGTACGTAGCGAAGCAAGAGTGAATTTTGATAATAGGCGGTGAAACCATTTGGTGTTGTATGATTGCCTGGAAAGACTTTTTAGGAATATCCAAAATGGCTAGCACGACTACTACCTTGAAGAAGGCAGTCACAACCTCTTCAGCCTCATCTCCAGCCACCACCTCTGTGACACTACAAAGATCATATGAAGACGTGGCTATTCCGGGAAAAGCATTGACGTAATATATTCTCCAGTCTATACAGGAGACGTTGATTAAAAATCAAGATTCAACGTCAAAGACCTTGGAAGAGCTGAAGAGGAATGTCGAAACGTTAACTACTGAGACAAGGTTGTTTCATGCAAAGTTTGAGGAGATCCAATATACTTTGACTAATCACGAGGAACGGATTCAAGCTTCCAAGATAAAGACCGAGAAGGTGACCTGTAGGATGGAGCGGCTCGAACTCTGGCAAGCCTTGGCTAATAAAAAAATCGAGGAAGAGATTATCTTCCTCGAAATGGATAGATCTGGCTATTTCTTACGGTTTCAGAATGTCACTGAAGAGAAAGGTGAGCGCTTGGATGTACTAATGGGAGAGATCATTGCAGGAATTACTGGAAGAGATTTTGCAGAAGTTTCAAGAGATATTGACGATGTGTACCGAGTATATACCAGTTATGCTTGGTGCAACAAGCTCCCTAAAGAGATCCATGTTCGATTTACAAGAACAGCACTAAGGGATGAAGTGTTTCGGAAAATGAGGACCAAGCTTTTACCTACAAAACTAACCAACTAACAGTATTGCCCCAGCTTCCGAGACGAGTACGAGACATTCAGAGGAAATATGACTTTTTGACAACGTTATCGTTATCATTGGCTTCTACCGGAAGGCCTGATGTTTACCTGGCAAGAGCAGAGGTTACGATTGGAAACCGTACAGGAAGCGCAGGACTTTGCGGAGGCCTATATCAATTTTAGTGACCAAGAGAGTGAAGGTGGTAACCTAGGTAAGAGCCAAGAAGAGGTAGCCCAGGAAACAACAGCCATAGAGCATATTGGACATGACAAAGTCACAGCCCAATCTGGAGAAGAAAGAGGAACAAATTTCCAAATCGAGACCAGATCCCAGAAACTCAAGAACACAGGTAAGTAGAGGTATGGATGAGGTGCTTCACCTGTTTTCCGTTAACATCAATGGCCTGAATGCTCCCACTAAGAAGAAAAAGATCTGGGCTAAACTTCAAAAAGATAATTATGATATTATATGTTTACAGGAGGCCCATATAAGGAAAGACCATTCTAAGATTTTAATTTATCCCAAACTGGGGAAGTTGTATGTATCCTTGGCTGACCAGAAGAAAAGGGGAGTTGTTGTTTACGATCGGAGAGGCCTGGTGAAACATCAAGTATATGCAGACACAGAGGGTAGGATACTGATGTTAGAGATTAGTATTGGCCAAAAAATAGTATTGTTAGTAAATATATATGCCCCTAATGTTAACCAAATGGGTTTCTTTAAAGATTTGCATAAGAAAATTATGAATTAAATTACGAGCATGTATGCATAGTTGGTGACTTCAACGCGATTGCTGATACTTCAATTGATTATGATCCAGGAAGGGGTTCTCCTAAATATAAAAAAGGGCCTAGGAAGGTACTCCCCAAAACATGGGATAACCTAAGAACAGAAATAGGTTTAAGAGACATTTGGCAAGACTTCCTATGCAAAAGCACTTTACATATTTCTCTCCGAGGCATAGATCGTGGTCTAGAATAGATATGGTCTCGTCAACATCAGATTTGAAAGAAGGCATAAATTCGGTTGAAATAGGGACGAATATATGGGCAGACCACCATCCCCTGATAATAAAATGGAAGGGGTCCACTAGAAGAGCGAGATGGTCTATGAGGGCTGAGATCATGAAAGTTGAAGGATTTATAAATATGATTAAAAAAGAATTAGATCATTTTTTTACCGAAAACAAGAGAGAAGATACTTCCCTTCAAAATATTTGGGATACTGTCAAAGCAGTAGTTAGGGGATTGGTAATAAAATATACAGCTACCAAATGGAGAAAGGAGAAGGCCAAACGGATTGAGTTAATGGCTGAATTGGAGAAAACCGAAGGAGAGCTGCGTTTAGATCTGTATAATAACTTGATTAAGGAGAAAATTGACTTGATTAGGCATGAGTTATCTATCCTAGATCAAAACAATTTGGCGAATAAAATTCGGAAATGTCGACAAAACCAATTTGAGCATGCTAATAAGCCGGGCCGGTGGTTGTCATATAGATTAAGAAAAGAGGCAGAATCTAAAAAGATTGAATTTTTACAGGACTCTATGGGAAATTTGGTAGATACTACAGAGCAAAAAGCAAAGGTGGCCCAAGATTTTTATACCCCCTTATATAGCCAAGAAATCCATCAGGAAGATAAACTCAAGAGTTATCTCCAGAATCTACAATTGGAGATGATTCCGGATTACTGTAAAGAAATTTTAAATGCAGAAATTACAGTTGGGGAAATAGCAGTAACTATCAAGAAACAAGCCAATGGCAAGACTCCGGGACTGGATGGGATTCCTAGTGAATTTTATAAAGGAGTCTTTGACTCAGTTTGTACATTAAAGATCTATTTAATGAGGTTTTATTACAGTCTAGGACACCCCGGTCCTGGACGGAAGCCTACATTTCCCTAATCCCGAAACCCGATACAGATAAAACTCTGATCCAGAACTATAGGCCAATCTTGCTCCTGAATGTGGATTACAAGATTTTTGCAACAATACTAGTTGAGAGACTCTGGGTGTTCCTGTCCCGATTTATCCACCAAGACCCAGAATGGTTTCCTGCCTCATAGGCACCTAAGAGATAACGTAAGGGTAGTATTTTTTTTATTTAAAAAGGTTTTTTATTTTATAAACAAACAAACAATACATAATCAATCATTCAGTGTATCTTCTGAATAAATCTTTTGTGTCTTCTTTTTACTCCTCCAGTATTGATCATATCTTAATATTATCATTTCCTTTATTATGACATTTCCCCCACATTTCTTACTTCTCTATTAATACATTTATCTATCTTTTAATTTTATTAAAAATTAGACAACAATTTTATCCCCACACAACCCTCAACCCCCCCGCCCCACACACACCCGACTTCCCAGAGCAAAAACAGGGTATAACATTAAACAAGCATAAGCTAAAATATGCTAACTTACTACAAGATTCAAAACTCCCTCACACTCTTTAACTCCTCTTTTAAAAATTATTCATCAACCTCCCTTTTATAAATTCTCTTATCACATTTCACATTCGTTACTAAAATCCTTTCCATACCTTCTTTTTCAGCATTACTCCCTAATAAAATTCTAAATTAAACTTTTATCCTCTTTGGTCATTCATAAACCACTTGCCAAATTCTGCTTATTCAACATTACTCCCTTGTAAAATTCTAAATTAAACATTTTAAAACTTTCTTTAAAGCATGTCTTTTTAAAAAAAAAAAATATTATTTTAGGTTAAACATTTTAAAATTTCTTAATACCTCAATAAGACATTCTTCAAAATATAAGTTTCAAAACTTTTTTTTAAAAAGCTATCCATTCAATTTTAAATTAACCATTTTAATACTTCAGTAAGTTTTAAAAAGCTATCCAATTTTAATTAAACCTTTTTACTTCAATAAAATATTCTTTTTTTATTGAAAAAGATTTTCAAATACAAATTTTCCCCCCTTTCCCCCCCCCTCCGTAACCCCCCCCATGGCTTCTCCAAGATGAAATCCAAATTAATATCACATTATATAATACTTTATCACCTTTACACACCACCCCCTATGTGCTATACATTTCTTCCTAACATTATTATTATATCCCCTGTATACTATACATTTAACAGCATTCGGCTAAAAACTATATAATAGATCCTAATTTGGCATTTATTCTACTCATAATCTATCCATTTCCTCCACCTGGATACTTATATTTCTTTTAAATATATTAATATCTAAACATAACATCCCTTTTCCTAAACTAAGCAATCAGTAACCTAACCTATCCCCTTGTACCATATCAATTTTATATCACCCACTTTCCTACAGGTCTACCATACATAATATATTTAATATCTTTATTCTTCTGCCCATATCACTAAAAGATATTTCCATAAAACCCTCAAATGACTTTAAATTTGTATTCCATATAGTATCTTCTGTAATGTCTTTCAACTAGATTGTTAATTCCATCGACCATGTTAGGGTAACATCAAGTCCTGCTTCCAACAGTGTATTCAGTATCTTCAATTACCGTCTGCCCCCATCATTAATAAGTATTTCTGTATATATATAAAAAAAACCCGAGTGACTTTATATTTATATTCCATATGGTATCTTCTGTAATGTCTTTTGTCTAAATTATTAATTCCAAGAACCACGTTAGGGTAACAGCCAGATCATCTGCATCCCCCAATTCCATAGTTCTCTTGCCTTATAGCTCAACATATACGTAATTCATTTTTCAGAGAGTCCAAAATAGAAAGTTCCAGTCCGCTCTATCACAGGCCATCTTCCACATCCCAAAAACACCAGCACTGCAGAGATCTGTTATTCTTCTCAAAATAGTATAAGTCTGTAATTTGCCTCAGTTATATTTTCATGTATCAGCCTTCTATAAATCCTGCTTATTATATTTAATCGTCTTTTAAATAACTGGCATTAATCTGTTGGCTAAAAAAGAATTGTTTAGTTTAAAATTTTTTAGTTTTGTAGAACCTGCTTCTTCTTTTCTTAACTTGTTGTGGTTTAGATCTCCACCCTGGTTGCCTTTCTAGGACTTGCATATCAGCTGATTGAATTACATGCTGGTCTTTAACTTGATAAGACATCAAATCGAGATCCAAAGCCGCCTCTCTTATATTTATAGGTGATCCAGCTATAGCCTCTGAAGGAGAATCCAAAAGCGGCTCATCCAAAAAGCCCTCTATAACTTGTTGTTTTTCCATTACCTCCATCTGCTTAGCCTGAGTTTCAATCTCTTGTTCATTTTGCTTTTCTTTATCCCCCCCCCCCGTATTCCTGACATACGTGGAGATGTTGAGCCCATTTTAAAAACCTTGTAGTAAAATTCTTCCACTTTTTCAACAGTGTTTAATTGATATCTTTCTCAATTTTATGCCAGCTGGAACATCCCACCTAAATGGGATGTTTTGTTTCTTTAGCTCAGTCACCAAAAATCCAAAGTCCTTTCTATCTTGTAACATCTTGGACGGCAGCTCTTTATATATCCAGATCTTCATTCCATTCATTTCTAGAGTGGAGTTAAAAGACTTTTGCACAATATCATTTCTTATTCCTTTATCAGTAAAATAAATCACCACATCTCTAGGCCATTGTCTTTGCTTTGCCACCCAAGAATTTATTCTGTAGACTTTATCAATCTTACAGAATACCTCTTCAAAACTAACCTTTAAAATCACAGCCAAAACTTCAGCAGACATCTTTCTCAAGTCCTCTCTGTTATTTTCCTGTATTCCCCTCATTCTGATAGCAAATTCCATGGATCTGAATTGCATCATTGTAACTTCATTTTCTATCCTTTGCTTTATATTATCTACATTGTAAGTCTTGTGATCAGCTTCCTTCATTTTAGACTCTACTTCTGAGCTATTTTCTTGAATCATTGTCAAATCATTTTCAATTCTTTGTATTTTATTATCCAGATTATGACTCTTATAATCAGCTTCCTTCATTTTAGACTCTATTTCTAAATTGATATCTTTATCCATCTTTAGAATTACTTCTGAAAAGCTTTTCAAAGCTGTTACAATATAGCGCTTCAGGTTATCATACTTTTGTTGAACCAACTCTTTAATTTCCTGTCTAAATTTTTCAAGATTCTGGTTCATAATCTCATCATGTCTTGCCAACTCCTCCACAACAAATTCCTTTAAATCTTTAAAACCATTCTTCTGCATCTGCGAGCTCAAAAATTGCTCTTGTGATTTATAAATGGGGGTGCCCCCCCCCCACAGCTTGGTTGTCTGGCTTTGTCAGTTTTAACGCCATCCTGCCACGCAAACAGACTATTTGTAAAGAAAAAGTCTTCTCTCCACACAATATCAATATCAAGTCTCTAAGAAGGAAGAAGCATGAAACAGAAATTTTTCTCTTCTCTTGTAGCCAGCGCTATTGCTTCAAATACTTTGTAGCATATTAAACCATTCAAATGGAAAGACTTTCGCTTTCAGCTTTCTTCTCAAGCCTCAGCCAGCCGCCATTTTAAACTTTTTTTTCCCCTTTCACTCTTTCTTCATTCTTAAAATCAATCATAGGGTTGTTACAAATGCTTGCAATTTAGAGTCCCAAATCCGGATTTCATCCTGCTTATTCAAGCAATCTGTTAGTTTTCGCTGATTCGGTTGGTCACATCGTCTAGCTCTGCAAAGCGCAGAGTTCCCCCGAAGCCCAGAGCAGCGGCGAGCTGGATAGGGAGCCTCATCCTGCTTCCTCCCCAAGTGTTAAAAAAAAACTCTGGGGACTTCGCAGAGGGCTCTACCTGTTCTCGCCAGCTCTCCTCACATTTCCTTAAAGAAACGGAGTTTTTCGAGCCGCCTCTCAGCTGTAAAGGCGGCTCTTTACGGGTGGCGGGAGTGGCGGTCCCAAAAGACCGTCTAGCGACAACAGAAGCCAAAGTGGAAGTCCTCAATAAAACATTCTTCAGAATATAACCTTAAAGATACTGTTAATCCATTGGGTTAAATTATTTCTAACTCTTGAGTTCATTCTTCAAAATATAAATTTCAAAACTTTCAGGAAGCTATATATTAACTTTAAAGTTAACCATTTTAATACCTCGATAACTTTTAAGAAGCTATCCATTTTTAGTTAAACATTTTTACTTAAACTTAAAAAATACTAATTTCAGTAAGCTTTTCAGATTTATTACTAAAATCCTCCCCAAAAGAAATTAATCTTCCATTCTTCCTTTCTTTCTATATTTTTTCCAGTCCTTCTTCTTCAATAATACTTTCTTCTTCAGCATTGCTCCTCCCCCTGCTTTTATTTTTGAAAATTTTTGAATATGGATTTGAGGCTGATGTATCTTTGGAATTCGTTCTCTTCTTAGAATTGTTTCCTTTAATTTGGAACCTCCATTTTGACTCTTCCTGCTTGTATAATCAGTCACTTCATTCCTTAAAGATTGATTCTGTCTGTAAAGCCAAGGATTGTCATGGTAAAGTTTATCAGTCTGCAGGAAAGAGTCTATTTGCTGCTTTTCAGTTAATTGCATAGAAGCCTCTACCAAAACCTCTGTTTTCAGTGTGCTAACTTCCACCTTAATCCTGACAGCCTCTTTTTCCTCCTCCAAAGTTACATTAGCTTGGTTAATTTCTTCCTCTTTTCCAGCCAGCAAATCATTGTTATTCTCCAAATTTTGATTTTGAACAGTCCTTTTAATTGATTCTAATATAACAGAAGTATGAAAATTTAAGAGTTCTTGTAAGACCTTTACAGCCACAACTTGTGAGTTTGCTGGCTCATATAATAATGATCCTCCATCCTTGACGTCAGCCATATTTCAATTTTCACTTTAAATTTATTCAGCTATCAGGTCAATGTCCAATTATTTTCCACACAATTTAGAAGTATAAATTAGTTGAGGTCAATACCATAATCTTTTCCATTCCATTACCACTTTAAATCTTTTTCTTGATGTGTAATCCAGTAACTTTAACAATGTTGCTAACCTTAACAATCACTTTCACTAACAATAAGTTTTGTTTTCATGCCCTTAGGCACCATCTTTTTTTTTTTTTCTTTTAAACGGAGTTAAAGTTCAGTACTTGCATTTTTTGTTCTCCTGATTTTGCTCTGCCAGCATCCAGGGTCGAAATTTCTTATAATCCTTAAAATTGCATTGCTGGTGTGGTCTTGACCCCTTGTTCTGCATAAAGCAAACTCATCCCAGATCCAGAGCACTGAAGGGCTTTCAGGGAGCTCTCACCCTGCAAACCCCAGACTTAAAAAAAAAACCTGGGGGTCCAGGGGAGCTCTACCCAGACCCTTCTGCTCTTCTCTCCCCCTTTTTCCCTGGGGAAGAGTTTCGAGCCGCTAGACAGCTGATTTTTGCTGTTCTCGCAGCAAACGGAATCGCGGGCCTGGAGCTCCTAAAGGAGCGTCCATCGGTGATCACGGAGCCACCGGAGGTCAACGTAAGGGTAGTATTGAAAGTCTTAGAATACTATGAGACACACCCTGATAAACCAATGGTAATGATTTTTCTGGATGCCCAAAAGGCTTTTGACAGAGTCAACTGGAATTTTATAATACAATTGGAAGTGATGGGTTTTGGGTCTCAATTTACAAGGGCAGTTCAAGCCATCTATTCGAAACATCTATTCTAAACATCTATTCTAAACAGTCGGCAAGGCTACTGTTTAATGGATCACTATCAGATGAGATACAGATTTATAAAGGTACCAGAGAAAGATGCCCTCTTTCACCGCTGCTTTTTAGTTTAACACTTGAACCACTTCTTAAGACGATCAGATAGGATTTGGAAATTAAGGGCTTAAAAGTTAAAGGGGAAGAATACAAACTCCAAGCATTCGCCGACGATTTGGTTTTCATATGAGAAGATCCCCTTATTACAGGACCAAAATTACTTACTAAATTAGATGAATACGGGGAGGTAGCGGGATTAAAAATCAATAAGGATAAAACTAAAATGTTAACAAAAAAATTTGTCAGGTGCCCAAAAGGAACAGATCCAAATTATTATGGGGATTAATTGTGTCAAAAAACTTAAATATTTAGGTATTTGGCTTACAAATAGATGTTCTTCTATCAAACAGCTCAATTATTCCAAATTATTAATAGACACAGCGAATGAAGTGGAGAGATGGCGGCATATTCAGATCTCATTTTTGGGTAGAATTGCTGCGATAAAAAGCCCATGTTTTACCGAAATGGATCTTTTTATTCCAAATGGCTCCTGCAAGATTGGATAAAAATTTTTTTAGGAAATTAGACCAAATTCTAAGTAAATTTATTTTGCAGAGTAAAAAACCCCGTATAAAAAGAAAAATGCTGCAAGAGCACAAAACAAGGGGTGGCTTGGGGCTCCCTATGTGGGAGCTTTATTACCAAGCTTCATCCCTGGTTTGGATAAAAGATTGGGTGATCCTCTCAAGAAAGCACATTTTGGCAATTGAAGGATATGATTTGCAGTGGGGACATTCCTTCTTGTGGACAAACAATCCAAACATTTTACTAAACATTATATTAGAGGAATTTTATTAAAGGTTTGGGAAATGGTGAAGAAACACACAGATTCATAAGTGGGTCTCTCCGTTAGAGGCAGTGACCCTTCTGACTATGCACAATATAAAGAGGAACTGGGTTTATGGTGACTTGTTGGATGACGTTGGGAGACTTAGACCTAGAGCCGATCTCCAAAGTAGAGGGTTAGACATAGACTGGTGGTCCTATGTGAAAATTCAAAGTAGATTCGCTAGGGATAAATAGGAACATGGTATCTCCCTTCATTTACAAACTTTTGACAAGCTTCTCCTAGGTGGCCAAAGGAAATTTATTTCCAACGTTTACAATCTTCTTCTGTCCAATTTTATGGCGGAGGAGATTGTAAAGGACACGATGATTGCCTGGGGGAGAAATATTGGAACAACAATTCAGCTTGATGCATGGCAAAATGTATGGAACAAAACTATAAAACTGACCCTTTCTTCCCCGTTCAAAGTAAACTTTTATAAAATGATCTACCGTTGGTATCTCCCCCCCACCGCCAGAATCGCTAAGATGTTCCCAGGATCTTCTGATAGATGTTGTAATTGTGGGTCGGCCAAGGGTACTTTCTTCCAACAGTGGTGGATTTGTCCGTCAGCTAGACGCTATTGGGGGAAAATATAGCAGTGGCTGCTGGAAATAACAGGTATGAGCTTTCCCCTTCACCCAGACCTCTACTTACTCGGAATAAGACCGGACTACATTGATAAGAAGGATTGGTATATATTTGTCCATGTCACAACAGCGGCGAGAAAGGGACGATGGCAATGCCTGATACGCCCCTTCTCGTTGAGTGGAGACAGCAGCCAGATGTGGGTTATGCTCATTGGTCAAATGTGGACTGAGCCTGTCAATTAATTATTAAATCCTGCCCCTATTCCTAGGGATTCCAGCTTTGGTGAAGGAGGAAGACAGACTCTGAGTGTGGAAAGTAGAAAAAAACAAACAAACTGTTAGATAAATTCTACTCTTAGTGCCCAGACTGATACTGGGTGGGACTGGCTGCTGTCTCCACTCAACGAGAAGGGGCGTATCAGGCATTGCCAACGTCCCCTTCTCCCTTGAGAGTGGAGACAGCAGCCAGATGTGGGACATACCCAAGTTCACTGTCCCAACTCATGGGAGGGAACAGTCTGGGCCGAAAAACTCCTCCCTGACCTCAACACCTTGTAATACTCTTCTCCCAAAATCAGCCTCTGCAGAGGCAAATTTATCTAATTTATAGTGTTTAACAAATGGAGAAGGAGAGGTCCAAGTAGCTGCTCTGCATATTTCAGACAATGAAGCTTTAGAAGCCCAAGCAGCTGTAATTGCAGCACTTCTGGTGGAATGAATTGTCACCTTGGTAGGAGGAGGCAAAGATCGCAGCTCGTATGCCATCTTAATCGTTGTTCGGATCCATCGACCTAATGTCGAAGAAGATACCTTATTTCCTAATGAAGCCGGAAGATAGGAAATGAACATTGACTCTGTCCTACGAATATCAGCCGTCCTCTGGATGTATAACTTCAGTGCCCGTCTGACATCCAACATGTGTAATCTGTTTTCCAATGGATTGGAAGGAGAAGAATAAAAATCTGGTAAAACAATTTCCTGCAAACGATGAAAAGAAGATTTAATTTTAGGTATAAAAGTAGGATCCAATCTGAGGACCACTCTATCTACATGGAATACACATAAATCATCTCGGACCAACAATGCTGCAAGTTCTGAAATACGTCGCGCCGAAGTAATCGCGACTAGAAAAACAATTTTTTCTGACAATAGGCGTAAATTGGTAGAGTCTATTGGTTCATATGGCGAACCCATAAGTGAATCCAACACAATTGAAAGTTCCCAAGAAGGGTATCGATGTATTACTGGTGGACAAAGGTTAGTTGCTCCTCTGAGAAAACGACGAATCATGGGATCTTGTGATAATGAATTATTGGAATTATATGTCAGGATAGATGAGATAGCAGCCACCTGTCTCTTGAGAGTGTTGGGAGAAAGTCCTTTTTCTAAACCAGCCTGTAAAAACATCAGTACCTGCAGAACAGAAGCTTGAAGAGCAGAAAAACCTTGGGTCTCACACCAAGATGTAAATGTGCGCCAAGTTGCTGAATAAATTCGTTGTGTTGATGACCGCCTAGATGCCTGCATGGTTCTAATTATTGGAGATGGAATGTGATTTCGCTGGAGAGCATCCCGCTCAACCGCCATGCGGTCATCTGTAGCCATTGCGGTTCCGGATGTGTGATTACGCCCTGGCTGAGGCAATTTGTGATACATGGTATGCTCCAAGGAGGAGTCACTGATAAATTCATGAGGTCTGCAAACCATGACCTTCTTGGCCAATGTGGCGCTACTAGAATGATTTCCGCTCTTTCCAGTATTAGTTTCCGAATTACCCTCAGAATTAGAGGAATCGGTGGAAAGGCGTACAACAGACCTTGTGGCCAAGGGGA
The DNA here is from genome assembly GCA_022577455.1 of Arizona elegans. Taxonomy (NCBI): domain Eukaryota; kingdom Metazoa; phylum Chordata; class Lepidosauria; order Squamata; family Colubridae; genus Arizona; species Arizona elegans. Next base: position 79,286,204 of record JAKOOJ010000004.1, on the reverse strand, counting down.
GCGTAGAGCATCCACAGCTTCTGCAACGTTGGACGTTCTATCTTTTATGACCCTGGCTACAAGAGATCTCAACCCGGGTTACGATCCGGGTAGAGGAAAAACTTACCTTCAACTAAATCAATTATAGTTCCTAAATGAAGAATTCTAGTCATCTAGGAACCATAATTCTAGAATCATAGTTCCCAAATGAAGAATTCTAGTCGAGAGTTCCAGATGGCTTTCTCTATGTTAACAGAGAAGCTGTGCGAGGCCAGTTTCTGAATGGTAAATTGGAGATCTGAAATGTCCTGCTGAGGGGTTAAACAGAAGAGATTTAAACAGAGCCTGAGGAAATAGGCTCGTGAATGCAGGTTGATCCGGAGGTAAGCCCTCAACCTCCGACAACTCTGGTTCCATCTCTTCCGATACAGAGTGTCTACTGACATAGGAGACGGATGGAGAATCTGAGCCCGCAAGCGAGAGGGCATCTTCCATATCGACTCCGTCCAGCGAAGCCGAATAGTCCAAATGGACCGAACACACTATAATCGGTCTGGCAGTCGAGAAAGTATGAGTCGACAGGGATCGTTGCCCCATTGCTGCAATCATACATTGACTGTCCTCTGGACGTAAAGGGGTAGGATCATGGTCTCAGGCTGGGTCGGCCTCTGTAGAGGCTTGAAGCAGAGCAGAAGATACAGGTGGATGAACCACCAACCCAGCTGGAGTGCTAGACTCCACAGCAGGGCCGGATTTTCCTATAGGCTAACTAGGCTTCAGCCTAGGGCCTCAAGATCAAGAGGGGCCTACATTCAAATTGTTAGCAAAATTAAAATTACACTTTCACTATAGGTGAAAGGGCCTCATAAGTGGAATAGCCTAGGGCCTCTTTTCATCTAAATCCGACCCTGCTCCACAGCATTGATACCCCACAGGTGGGGGAGATCCCAATAAGTCAGCTGACTCAACTGACACCAGGAAGTCTTGCAGCAACATCTGATCTGGGGTCGGAGAGAGGTCACGTCTACGTTCCCCTGGAGAAACCTTGGCTGTTGTAGATGATGTAGGATCACTGTCCTTGGCCCTGACTACAGGCTTCCATAGAAGCTTTCCCTTGCGTCTAGCAGAAAACTTAGCCTGAGGTTTAATGGATACTCCATCCCCTTGCACATGCTTGGCATCTTACGCTTGGAAGCAACTGACTGTTCCCTTACTGTGGCCTGGTGGCCATGTTTTGACTTGTCCAGAGCCTTAGGCATGATAGGCCATATAACACCCAAGAAGTGGAAAATAGACTCCATGTTAAGCAAGGCAGTCCTGTATCAGGGGAATGTCAAATTCTAGATGCATTCTAAGATAAATATGCAAGGCAGCAACAGAAAAAAGAGAAGGCAATTAACCCCAAGCCTGTAAGGTGAAGCAATGTCTGCCAAAGGGCTGAAGGCAAGGTTAAGCCAGGGTAGCAGGCACAGCCAGAAAGACTGGAGGCCTGAGAGAAGCTCAACGTGTCGCCTCGCCCCTAAACATAATGGCAGCCAGAACTGCCAACTCAGGGATCACAAAGCTCCGTTACTGATCAGATCAGCAATGTCAAGCAGCTGAGATGCGGATCGGTAAGAGAAGTCAAAGAGTCGAGCAGGTATAAATTAGGGTGATTTTACATATCACCAAGCCCTTGTGATGTGACCACAAGTGGCAAACCACAGGGAACACGAAAACTCCACTTTGAAGCCGGCGACAAGGTCAATCAGCTGAGAAGTGGTTAATAGTGACAGCGGGCAGAGCTTTGTTCATTTCCGCAGGAGAGAATCAGAGCCTGGAGGAAAAGAACCAACAAGCGGTGATAGTCAGGGAGCGCAAAGATTCCACTCAGAACCCGGCAGCTAGTCTCAAACAGCTGAGAAGCGGCTCTATTGAGTCTGCTGGAGAAAAGCTGTGCCTGAGTGAAAGGCCGACAAACGGCGAGAGGCAGGGAGTGCGAAAAACTCCACTAACAGTTATGCGGCTGGCAGTGACAAAAATGGCTGCCCAAAGTCCGTGGGGAGTGCAAGACTCCGCAAAGAGAAGTCGCTGTTTAAAATGCAGGGCTCCACTGGCAAAGCCGGTGATTTTTAGCCACCCACGGGAGCGGAAAGCTCCACCAACATACAGAAACTTACCAGTTCGATGAAAGGATGTCCAGCAAACAAAAGAATAGCCAAGTACGACATCCAAGGTCAAATCCAAAGAATCAGGTATGAAAGAAAACAGTCTAACTCTGAAAACTGTCAGAGCTAGCTATCCACAAACTGTGCCACCGTAAGAGTGGGAGTGCTAGACTCCACATTATTGTTACTTCGAACAGGAGGAGGAGATCCCCATAAATCAGATGGCTCAACTAATAGTGGGAAATCTTGTATTGACATGTGATCCGGGGTCAGAGAGGAGGCATGTCTACATTCTCCTGGAGACCCAACTGTTATAGCCAATGGGGCAGAGCCAGTGCCTTTGTCTTTGCCAATAGTTTTTCTTAGTAGCTTCTCCTTGCGCTTAGGAAGAGCCTCAAGAACAAGGCTTAATTGCTACTCCTTCCCCTTGTGTATGCTTAGAAGCTTCCATTTTAGAATCCACTGACTGCTCTCGCACTGTGGCACTAATTTTGACTTGGCCAGAGCCTTAGGCATGACTGGCCTTAATTAATCAATCGGGTTGAAAGGACCCCCTAAAATTTTATCAGCCCTGTAATAGGGCAACATAAATTTAAAAGTAGTTTAAATTAATATAAACATGTTATAGATGTAAATTATATCTCCAACACCATTTCCAGTAGCCAGATGTGGCAGTCTTAGTTTATAAGGATAGAATATGCTTATAGCCAGTACAGAACTAAGGATTGGAGGCTTGATAGAAAAAAACTGTGCCCTTGCCCTTAAACAAAATGGCGGCCAAGCAGTCACTTAAGAACTCGAGCTGGCGTAACTGTCAAAAACTGAAGCACTGCTCAGTCTCAAATGAAGGCAGATCTGTCTTAAACAGTCTAATTTGGCCAAATAATCAAAGCACTGATAAATGGAGATAGCCAGAGAAAGTCAAGCCTCATAGTCGAAAATGCTAATTAGCCTCAATCAGCTGTGAGGCAGTTTAAAATAGCAGGGAAAAACTCTGCGCTTTCTTAAAACTGCCGACAGGCGGCAAGAATCAGGGAGCGAAATAACTCCTCAAATGCAAAAGTTTATGGCTATAGTGAAATAGCATCATCCATATTAATCATATGTTGAATGTCCTCTGTGCGCCAATTGATTTGCACTTGATCTCGAGCCTGGTCCACTTCATTAGAAGTTTGGATAGGAACAGAAGATGTAGGTGCATTAAGCACTGAGAACGTGGGAGCGCTAGACTCCTCAGTAGTGGTTGTACCCATAACGGGATTAGAACCCCAAACTTCAGATGATTGAACTAAGAAACCTTAGAGTCAGTATAATTATTTATTTTACGTGATTTTTAAACAGTCTTGTCCTGACTGATGACAGCACTGGGAGTCACCAAAGAATATTTTGCGGTTGTGCGCATAGGAAGTACACATTCCTTTTGTTTCTGATTATGATCCTCCCTAAATGAAGCCTGTGATTGCTCTCTTACTGTGGCCTTTCGGCCATGTTTGGATTTTGAGATAACTTTAGGCATAATAATAGATTGGGAATCAGACCAAATCTATAATCAGTAAGATGTAAGTTATTTAAAATATTTATTATTTTTCAATAGTTTGAAAGGATAGATAAAGGCTAATATGTTTAATGTTCTCAGGTAAATGTAAAATTCTAGCTGCGCCAGTAATCAAAATGGCGTTTCAGCACTCAACTGGCACAGCCTGATAGGCTGGAGGCTCTCAGGAATGGAACTTGAGTTATTGCCGGTATTCAAATGGCAACCGGCTCAACTGTCAATGTGAGCGCGAGGCTCAACTGTAAGGCAGAGATAAAATTCCAACAGTTAAAAGCCGTTAAGGTAACTATAAGTACCTATGTAGAATAATTATTAAATGAGGCTTTAATTGCTCTTGGGAGCGTAAATTGATATTGGGAGCATGATTCTCCTCTTTCAGCTAGATTTGAAGCCGCAACTCAGCTCTAAGCAGCTGAAATCAATTTATGTTAGAAGAGGTTTTTAGATGATCTTGGGAGCGTGAGACTCCTCTTTTCGGCTAAATTTTTAGCCGCATTTCAGCGCTAAACAGCTGAAATCAGTTAAAGTCAGCAGCAGCAAAGGAAGGCTGTTTTTAAAAGCATCAAAGCCGACTTTGATGTAAAGATTGTAGCAACAATCTGTGACTTTATTCAGTGGCCGGCAAGCAGTTAGCATGAGGGAGTGTGAAACTCCACTTTAATGATCAGCTTAAATTAGCTATGACAAGGTGAGCGCAAGACTCAACAATTGGTTTTTTTGTTTTGTTTTTTTTATTTTGTTTTTTGTTCTTGTTTTTTGTTTTTTGTTTTTTTACATTTAAAATAGCTTCTGCTGATAAAGGTGAAATTAAACCCCCCGCCCCCTTAAGGGAGCGGAATGCTCCAAAGAAATGATTAATTGACCAGTTTCAACGATGTTTTCTGATGCTGAAAGTAGAAAACGTCCTCAGATGTCCTAAGAATCTTCTGAGGTATAGGTGAATTAAATTAAAATGTTCAATAGATAAAAGAACTGAAGAAATTAAGCAGAAATAACACTGTAACGCTGAAAAGCAGATAGAGCACACTTTCCACACAACTGTCCAGTCTGACGACTGAGCAAAAAAGCTGGAATCCCTAGGAATAGGGGCGGGATTTAATAATTAATTGACAGGCTCAGTCCACATTTGACCAATGAGCATAACCCACATCTGGCTGCTGTCTCCACTCTCAAGAGAGAATGGCATTTGCTCAACTGTGGAAAGATCCAGATATGCCCCCTGACCATCTGATAATAAACAAGATTCTCCGATGTGCTGAGATGGACAGGCTAACGTATATCTTAAAAGACAAGAAAGATATTCAGTATATAATAGAAGTTGGGACTGATGCTTTGTCTGGCTCAAAAGAAATTTAAACTTAGGAGAAGGGTGATAAGATCGTCTAATTAGATTAACTAGATATTTACTAGGCTTTATAACTCTTTATAATTTTGATAAAAACAGGCCAGTTGTTTTGTAGTTAGTAAAAAGAATTTGATTGCATTGAAATGTTTGGTTAGGATGATATTAGTTAATATTAATTGGAGAGTGAGCTTAACTCTTGGTTAGTCATGTTTGTTGTTTCGTTTTAGTCCTGTGTTTATGTATTTCTATATTTCGCTTCTTAAATTGCTTTTCAATCATTATTGTGTGTTAATTTTATTGTAAATATTAAATAAAGATTATTTTATTAAAAAAAAAAAAAAAAGAGGTGGTGGTGAGGCCTCTCCTCAAGAAGCCTTCCCTGGACCTGGCAGTGTTAGCTAACTATCGTCCGGTCTCCAACCTTCTCTTTGTGGCAAAGGTTGTTGAGAGTGTGGTCGCGCGACAGCTTCCCCAGCACCTGGATGAAATGGTTTATCTGGATCCGTTCCAATCGGGCTTCAGGCCTGGGTACAGCACGGAAACGCATTGGTCGTGTTTGTTGATGATCTCTGTAGGGCTTGGGACAGGGGTTTGTCCTCTGTCCTGGTCCTGTTAGACCTCTCAGCAGCTTTTGATACCATCGACCATGATATCATGCTGCACTGGTTGGAAGAGTTGGGGGTGGGGGCACTGTGTTGCGGTGGTTCTCCTCCTTTCTCTCCAACCGGTCACAGTCTGTGTTGGCAGGGGGGCAGAAGTCGACCACGAGGCGCCTTATATGTGGGCTGCCGCAAGGGTCGGTCCTCTCGCCCCTTCTGGTTTTTTTTTTTTTATTATTTGATTTATATGCTGCCCTTCTCCGGAGACTCAGGGCGGCTTACAATGCGTTAAGCAATAGCCTTCATACTTTTGTATATTTATACAAAGTCAGCTTATTGCCCCCACAAACTGGGTCCTCATTTCACCTACCTTAGAAAGGATGGAAGGCTGAATCAACCTTGAGCCTTGGAGAGATTCGAACCAGCAGTAAATTGCAGGCAGCTGTGTTAATAACAGGGTGCGTAGACCACTGTACTATCAAGGCTCTTCACATAAATGTTTAACATTTATGTGAAGGCCCTGGGTGAGATCATCCGTGGTTTTGGGGTGAAGTACCATCAGTACACTGATGACACTCAGCTGTACATCTAAACCCTGGATCACCCCAATGATGCCCTTGAAGTGATGTCCCGGTGCCTGGAGGCCGTGCGGATCTGGATGGGGAGAAACAGACTCAGTCTCAACCCATCCAAGACCGAGTCGCTGTGGTTTCCGACATCCCGATATAGTCAGTTGGTGCCATCACTAACTATTGGGGGCAAGTCGTTGGCCCCCACGGAGAGGGTTCGCAACTTGGGTATCCTCCTGGATTCATGGCTGTCTTTAGAAGAGCATTTGACGGCTGTGGCCGGGAGGACTTTTTATCAGGTTCGCCTGATCCGCCAGTTGCGTCCCTTTCTAGATCGGGACTAGATCACTCATCCCCTCGTCACTTCCCGTCTGGACTATTGTAATGCTCTCTACATGGGGCTCCCCTTGAGGAGCACCCGGAGGCTCCAACTGGTGCAGAGTGCGGTCGCGCAGATGGTTATGGGAGCAACGTGGCGTTCCCATGTAACACCTCTCCTGCACAAGCTGCACTGGCTCCCGGTGGTCTTCCGGGTGCGCTTCAAGGTTTTGGTTACCACTTTAGAGCGCTCCATGGCTTAGGACCTGGATACTTACGGGACCGCCTCCTGTCACCAGTAGCATCTCACCGGCCGGTACGCTCTCATAGAGAGGGGCGCCTCAGGGTGCCGTTGGCCAAACAGTGTCAACTGGCGGCCCCCAGGGGGAGAGCCTTCTCTGTGGTGGCACCTGCTATCTGGAATGAGCTCCCCTCAGAAATACAGAGGATTCCTGATCTACACACCTTCCGCTGCGCCCTCAAAATCTTTCTATTTCAACAGGCTGGCCTGGCCTAACTTTCCCTTTTTAAATTTTAAATTTTAAATTTGTCTTTTGGGGGTGTTTTTAATTTGTCCCGGGCCAAATTATTTAATTTGGTTTTATTTGCCAATATATTGCCAATATATTGCCAATTGCCATTGTATGATAGACTTCCTATTAGGGATTGATAGATCTCCTTACTAAATCCAGGACTTTGGATTTCTCCATGTTGAAAATCCTGTGCCATAGACGTTTTAGCTGGCTTACATAGCTCCATACTATAGCGTTTCAACACTCCATACTATAGCGTTTCTGATTTATCTTGCTAGATTGAGACAGTTTATATCCTCTAGCTGTTTGACCAATATCAAGGCCCAAATAATATCTAATATGACCTAAATTCCTGACCTTGAATTTGTCTTGCAACTTTCTAATAATCTCCATTGCTTCTGTATCAGTTTTAGTTACTATTGCTATATCGTCAGTAAATAATAGCAAAAATGATATTAAACGATCATTCTCTCTTTTAAAGAGACATTTGTCTGCTACACCTTCCTGAAATCCAATATTGTTAAGCTCAACTATACACTAGTTCCATTCAAACCCAGATTGTCTTAAACCATAAAGGCTTCTTTTTAATTTCCAACAATCAGTTTGATTATTTGTTTTAACTCCTAATGGCTTTCTCATATAAATGGTATGTTGTAATGGAGCATGCAAGTATGCTGTCGCTACATCTATATGGTTAATTATGCCTGCTGCGCATGCGCGAGATGGCGGTTCCCTGAAGTGCTGGCTGAGATCGGGATGAAAGAGTTGCGACAGGAAACCAGGGGAAGGCCGTTTTTCCACTCATCGCCCCCCTGCCCAATATGCTGAGCCTTTGACAGTTCAAATGAGCCGTCTCCGACAGAAGACTGCTCTCGGATGACCCGGGGACGGCGATGAGAGGATTGCATCAGCTGGGCGCCGCTGGGAGGGCAGCGTCGGCCCCTGCAATCGCGCTGAGGCCATTGGAGTTTTACTGGCTGGATCGGCGCTATTAGACACTGCAGACACTCGGCGATTTTACATCTAATCGGGGGAGGCTACAGGCACTATGGCTGCTGTAAGATCGTTAGCCCCCCCTGATGAATCCGCTGAGGTTAAGGCAGCGGGTATTGTGGCAGCCTTGTTGATGGCAGTGAATGTCACACTGGAGATGAGAGGCCGGGAAGGTCTGGGCTGTAACTGCCCAGCGAGGACAGACTATGACTGCGGGGCGGGTGGTCCTGAAGAAGATCTGGGGGGCGGGGAGTTGGCCGGAGGGGAAGTGATAATTATCCATCTTGCTCTTCCCTGGGGTCTCTCCCTCCCCCATTTTTTGCCCCCCCCCCCCCGGACTGTTGCCTGCCTGGTTCGGCCTGCTGGTTTTACTCATCTTCAGTTGTCTGTTGGGACTTTTGTCATCTCCCCTCTTTGAACTGCTATCTGACTCCTGGCTCCTCTCACACCGTAAAATGTGTTAAATCTTATCTTTTCACCCCTATTACTGCCTTATTGGTCTCGTTGTATTGGACAGAGTTATGGAGTTACAGACTGATGAACTATGAATCCTGGTGGACTGCTGCTGCATCATGTTCCTAGGAACTGCTCTATGACTCCGCCGGTGGTTGTTCCCCACCTAGCCACCGTGAGAGGGTGGCTGCAGCTGGTTCCGCGGGACTCATTCGTTGCAGCCTTGGATTTTCCACTGCTGTGAGAAAGCGGTGGTTATGCCGGCCTGGGCTGACTCCTATTTTACCATTATTATCCCTCTTGTTTATCATCTTGGTTTCCTGTTGCTATTTTCCATCCACTTCTCATATTTATTATGGCTTACACTTCGGCGACCCTCCTTGCTCTGCGAGATGCCCCCCTCTCGCAGACATGGCCTTCGAATTTATCGAAGGCCTACCTCAAGGACGGGTTTTGGAAGCCCGAGTGGTGGCATGCTTCTAAGCGTGGTTTGAGGGGTTTTTTAATTAATGTTTTTAATCAAATTTTAAGGGGACCCGGGAGGCGGGTGGTAAGGGTTGAGCCGGGGGCGGCTCCTACGGTTCAGCAATTGGGCCCGTCGGATGGTTGTGGGGGGAGGGAGAGGAGGAGGGAACGAAGAGGCTCAGCGGAGAGAGGGTCTTCCAATCCCTGTGACAGTTGGGAGACGCAGAGGTTGGGAGAGGGGGGGCTAGGAGGGCACCGCCGCTTCGTTCAAGCGGTGGTGCCCTCCTACCCCCTCAGCTCATCCTGCTCCCCCGACGGCGACAGAGTGCAGAGCCCTGGACTCCGACTGGTGTACTTAAATGCGAGGTCCGTGGTGAACAAGACACTCCTCGTCCGAGATCTTATAGACGAGGAGGACGCGGACCTGGCTTGTATCACTGAGACCTGGCTGGGGCCGGAGGGCGGTGTCCCTCTCGTGGATTTGTGTCCCCCAGGTTTCTGGATACTACACCAGCCACGACTCCAGGGGAGGGGCGGAGGAGTGGCGGTAGTTATTAAGGAAAGTCTTAGGCCTAGAATGGTCACTGTTCCTCAGGTTGGCGGGTGTGAATCCCTCCTTTTGAAATGGGACCCTGGAGTTCAGTCTGGGCTGTTGATCACATACCTCTCCCCCAGCTGCGTGGCCTCAGCCCTACCAGCACTACTAGATGTCTTAGCCGAATTGACGGTGGAACTCCCCAACCTTTTGGTTGTGGGAGATTTCAATCTGCCATCAGCCGGTGAGTCATCTGAGTTGGTGCAGGAGTTCATGACCTCCATGACGGCCATGGACCTGACTCAGATTGTACAGGGCCCAACTCATATTGGAGGACACACACTCGACCTTATTTTTCTCTCTGGACAGTGGATAAATAAATGATCGTGGGGAGGGGACTTTATCTACTGACCCTCTGTCATGGACCGATCATTCCCTCCTTAGACTCGACTTTTCCTCCGCCATCCCCCATTGCAGGGGCGCGGAACCAGTAAGATGGTTCCGCCCCAGGCGCCTGATGGAACCCGAAAGTTTCCTGATGGAGCTTGGGTCATTTCCCGCCTCCTTAGCCCACGATTCATCTGAGACCCTTGTCGCGGCCTGGGAACAGGCTGCGGTGGGGGCCCTGGATCGAATCGCGCCTTTGCGGCCTCTGATCCGACGCAGATCCCGGGTGGCTCCTTGGTTTACCGCGGAGTTCAGGGAAATGAAGCGTCAGAAAAGACGCCTGGAGGGTGGTTGGAGATCCGACCGATCCGAGTCCGACCGAACACAACTAAGAACCCATATTAGGTCTTATCTTGTGGCGATGGAAGTGGAGAAACGTAACTATTTCACCACTCTCATTGCATCTGCAGAAAATCACCCAGCAGCCCTGTTTAGAGTGACTCGCTCCCTCCTTAATCAGGGAGCGAGGGAGGACCCCTTACAGGGCCGTGCTGAGGACTTTGTGCAGTTTCTGCAAGATAAAATCACTCAGATTCGGACCAGGTTGGACTCCGACTGGACAGAGTCCGTTGAGGTGACAGGGCCTAGTCTTGGTGGAGACATCTGGGTTGAGTTTGAGCCTGTTTCATTGGATGACGTGGACAGGATTATGGGTAGGCTGGGGTCTTCCACATGTTTACTGGACCCTTGTCCCTCCTGGCTAGTTTCGGCAGCCAGGGAGGTGACTGGAGACTGGATCCAGGCTGTTGTCAATGCTTCACTAAAGGAAGGGGTCTTTCCCGCTGCACTTAAAGAGGTGGTGGTTCGACCCCTCATTAAGAAGCCTAACCTGGATCCTGACATACTTAACAACTACCGTCCAGTCTCCAACCTTCGCTTTTTAGCGAAGGTTGTTGAGTCCATGGTGGCACAGCAATTCCCTCAATTCCTGGAGGAAACTGACTACCTGGATCCTTACCAATCTGGTTTCAGGCGTGGCCACAACACTGAAATGGCATTGGTCGCCCTAGTAAATGATCTTTGGCGGGCCAGGGATGGGGGTTGCTCCTCCATCCTGGTCCTTCTTGACCTCTCAGCGGCATTCGATACCATCAACCATGGTATCCTGCTGCAGCGGCTCAGGGGGATAGGGTTAGGAGGCACTGTTTTACAGTGGTTCTCCTCCTATCTCTCGGGCCATCTGCAGTCTGTTTTGGCAGGGGGTCAGGGATCCTCCCAGAGTCCTCTCACTTGTGGGGTGCCTCAGGGCTCGGTTCTCTCCCCTCTGCTCTTTAACATCTATATGAAACCGCTGGGTGAGATCATCCGTGGTTTTGGGGTGAGGTATCATCAATATGCTGATGATACCCAGCTTTACATTTCCACCCCTGACCACCCTAGGGATGCCCTTTCCGTGATGTCCCACTGCCTGGAAGCGGTGCGGGTTTGGATGGGGAGGAACAGGCTTAGACTCAACCCTTCCAAGACTGAGTGGCTGTGGATGCCGGCATCCCTGGATCTGGAGGTTCCATCCTTAATGATCGGAGGTGAAACCCTTGCTCCCTCCAATAGGGTCCGCAACTTGGGTGTCCTCCTGGATTCTTGGCTGTCTTTAGATGACCATCTGACAGCCGTAACCAGGGGGCCCTTCACACAGGTCCGTCTTGTGCGCCAGTTGCGCCCGTTCCTAGACCGGGATGCCCTCACCATGGTCACTCACGCCCTTGTTACCTCTAGGTTGGACTACTGTAACACCCTCTACATGGGGCTGCCCTTGGGATGTATCCAGAGGCTTCAGCTAGTCCAAAATGCAGCCGCGCGGGTAGTTACGGGGGCGTCTAGATACTCCCGTGTAACACCTCTCCTGCGTGAGCTGCACTGGCTACCGGTGGCACCCGGATATGTTTCAAGGTGCTGGTGCTCACCTATAAAGCCCTTCATGGCTTAGGCCCGGGGTACTTGCAGGACCATCTCCAGCCGTTCTCCCATCATCCTGTGCGCTCTCACAGAGTCGGCCTCCTCAGGGTGCCGTCGGCCAAACAATGTCGGTTGACGACCCCCAGGGGGAGGGCGTTCTCTGTGGGAGCCCCGACCCTCTGGAATGGATTGCCCACTGAGCTCAGGACAGCCCCCGACCTTCTTTCCTTCCGTCGCGAGCTGAAGACGTGGCTCTTCCGCCAATTAAACTGTTCCGTTTGGGGGTACACTGGTATAATTTTAAATTGTTACTGATTTTAATTTTGTATTGTATTGTGATTTGTATTGAAGTTGTCATTTTGTAAGCCGCCTTGAGTCCCTAGGGAGAAAGGCGGCATATAAATCGAAATAAATAAATAAATAAATAAATACATAAATACATAAATACATAAATACATAAATACTTATTCTTTGCCGCCCACACTAGCATTGTTCTTAGCGTGCTAGCTCTTAAACTCGGAGCAAACACCTCATCAAAATCTTTTTCAGTTTGAGCAAAACCTTGAGCTACAAGGGTTACAGAGCTTTATGGGTTACAGTCCCATCTATACCTTTCTTTAATTTATACACCCATCTACAACCAATCAATTTCTCTCCAGGTGGTAATTTAACATTTTCATAAACTACTAATTCAGTTAATGAGTTGATTTCTTTACTCATTGCCTCCTTCCATGCATTCTGCTCTTTTTCAGGATACATCCTGATGTCCTCATAATTTGAAGGTTCTATGTTAACCTGACAGACTACGGTTGCTTTATACCTATCAGGTGGATGTCTTTCTCTATTAGATCTCCTAGGCAATACAGGACTCGTTGCAAGTATTTTAATCTCCTCCTAATAGAAGACTCTACATTGTCTACATCCTCATCAGGGGTATCGTTAATCATTTGATTCTCAATAATAACATTATTGTCATCCTGTCTGTAATCTGCACGCTCAAGTTTCTCCCATCCTTCGTGCTCCAAAAATTTTGCATTTGCACTACAGTAAACACAAGTAGTTCCTGGTGCCCAAAATCTAAAGGACCAATGATTTGTGTCAACAAAAAACATTTTTCTGGCTCTCTGTTGTTCCTTCCTCCTCACATTAGATGGAATATGTACCCAAGCAGGGGCTCCAAATGTGTGCAAGTAATTAAGGTTTGGTTTCCTCCCATGCCATAATGTAAATGGTATTTCATGCGTAGATGAATGTACAACATTATTTAGTACATGGTTAGCACATATAACAATTATGCAAAGAGCTCGTTCATTATCTCTGTTAAACTTGGCTAATTTCTTTGCATCTTCATCGTCAACAGGATCCCATGCTGTTACATCAGGTCCCACAGTCCTTCTCTACACAAAAGTAGATTACATTTGGTAGACCAGGATACATAGTTTGTTCCATCCAACCGGGTTATCATGGAGATATTCGATACTTGCTCTTGTGCCATCTTCACTTGGATTATATAGCACAAACACAGTTTTTTGTATTATTCACATTAACTTTCAGTTCACTATATAGCTGTATTCAGCTCTGAGCAATCCTAGTTAGTTCTGGTTGGCTCTGGGCCCATAACCAATGTTAAGGATATTGTTGTGTTAACCAACCAGTAGAGCGTAGAGCACAGGGAAATGTGCTGAGAGCAATGAATAAAATACATACAACTGGTTTATCAAAGTTTTTACTTTATAGTGAAAAACAATCTCATAATCTTTAATCAATCCAAGTCTTTTCCAGTCAAATCAGTCCAGTGATACAAAAGTCTTCTTACCATATTAAACAGCAGTAGATAATAAACAGCAGCACATTCACGCTGGTAACAGATCACGCTGGTAGCATATCCACCCACGATAATAGCATGTCTACACACGATGGTAGCATATCATCAATGACTACATTTCAGCTCCCTTCTTAAATACAGTTACAACAGAGCTTATCCAATCAGGATATAATGACTCAGCATTACAATGACTCAGCAGTACCTCTTAAAGTCATAGAATACAGATTCATGTTAAAGTCATAGAACACATATATTGTCCATATATTGTCTGGACAACCTGTTAGGCTTACACCATATCCTAACACTGTCTTTTAAATTTTGTAATCTATGTGTTTTTATTCTTTGGCTGTTCACCGCTCTGAGTCCTTTGGGAGTAGGGTGGTATATAAATCTAATAAAATAAGATAAATAAATAAACAGTTGCAGAAGATGAGATCAAGGCAGTTGCTGAGTCTAGTGTTGTTTGTTACTAATTGATCCAGTCCCAAGGTAGTAACGGCATTGTACAGAGTTGCATATATGGGTTCAGTTGTACATTCGTTTAGGATCCAATTAATAAGAGGTAAATTGAGGTCACCAAGAAAGATAAGTTAGTAGTGAAGTTAACTTGTTTGCATGAATGAGGTCATAATCAGGGGCTCTGTAACATAGTAAGAAGTGAAAAGTTGTATTTAAGGACAGTTTGCAGACAATGGTCTCAGGAAGAGCAAGCTCCTGTGTAATTTGAATGTTTTTCAGATTTAGGGACTTTATATAGAAGATAGCAAGACCACCCACTCTACGGATTTCACGGTCAGACCGGTAAACATGATAATCACTTACAGTGGTAATGGAGTCTGGGAAGGATGCATTCAACCACGTCTCTCAGACAAATATAATGTCAAATATGGCCATATTTAGTAAGAGGAGGAATTCAGGCATTTTGTTTGCAAGGTTTCTTGCGTTAGGTAGCTTGCATTTAAGATCTGTAGTAGTGGATCTGGAGGAAGTTAGGGGCATGCATGCCTAATTTTGATTGTGGGTGTGGTTATTGAGACGTGGGACATTGGTCTTGCGTTTGATACAGTCAGTGCAGTAGTCAATGTATAGGTTGGTCTCTCCTTGGTCCTGGCATCTTTTGAGCTCTGAGTGGAGCTCATGGGAGCAGGCACATTGTAGTATGAATAGGTCAGGCTGTGAACAAAGTTTCTTATGGTTGATGTTGCTTTTGGCGAGTGAGTTTATTGTGTAAATGAATTTGTGTTTGCTGGACTCATTCTTGCAAATGCCTCTGCTGAAGGATGGGGCCATTGTTCTTGAACTCAGGGCTGTCGCAGGAAATGTTGATGATTTCATCGGGGGAGATGGTTAATACCTGAAAGTCGCTGCTGATGTTGCGACCCTTTGTGATGTCATCGGATTCATTAGTATCCTCTAGACCAAATAAGATTGCATTGGGAGCCTTCTGTTCACGTTCGATGGTGTCTTTGGTGAGGGTGGAGATATTATTTGCATGGTTGGTTGTGGTTATGGTTGTTGGATTGGGATAGGATTTCGAGCTGTTGGATGTTTGCTTTTTTGTGTCATATCTTTTTTTTTTCTTTTTTTTTTTTTTTGAGGGATGCTTGTTGTGCTTCTGTGGTGTCAAGGGATGTTAATCGTGTTTCTATGGTATCGACCCTTTCAAGCACGACAATAAACTTGTCCAGTTTGGGTCTGCATGATGGACAGAAATGTGGAAATGCAAGTTAGAATGCTTGTAGGAATTGGGCTATGTTTTTGGTTAATCCCAAACACTTGTGGTGAGCATACATGTCACTTAAGGAGCATTTCATGGTACTCTCATCCTCCTTGAAAGATTCTGTATATATTAGTATTAGTATTAGTATTTATTAAATTTTTACACCGCCCCCACTCCCGAAGGACTCGGGGCGGTGAACAGCCAGAATTAAAAACACACAATACAAATATTAAAATACATTAAAACAAATTAAACTATCTTTGGCTTCTCCAATTTAAAACCCCTTACCCATAAAATTTACCCAATTAAAAATTTAACCCAGCCCGGCTTGCTGAAATAAAAAAGTCTTCAGGGCCCGGCGGAAGGTCCGGAGGTCCAGGATTAGTCGTATCCCTGGGGATAGCTCATTCCAGAGGGTGGGTGCCCCCACAGAGAAGGCTCTTCCCCGGGGGGTCGCCAGCTGACATTGCCTGACAGACGGCACGCTGAGGAGGCCCTCTCTGTGGGAGCGTGTTGGCCGGTGGGAGGTTATCGGAGGCAGAAGGTGGTCTCGTAAGTAACCGGGTCCTAAACCTGGAGCACTTTGAAGATGAGAACCAACACCTTGAAGCGCACTCGGAAGACTACTGGAAGCCAATGCAGCTCACGCAGGAGAGGTGTCACGTGGGAGCGCCATGTCGCCCCCATAAGTACCCGCGTGGCCGCATTCTGCACCAGTTGGAGCCTCCGAGTGCTCCTCAAGGGGAGCCCCATGTAGAGAGCGTTGCAGTAGTCGAGGCGGGAAGTAATGAGGGCATGAGTGACTGTGCATAGGGAGTCCCGATCCAGAAAGGGGTGCAACTGGCGTATCAGGCGAACCTGATAGAAAGCCTCCCTGGCCACGGCCGTCATATGCTCTTCTAAAGACAGCCGTGCGTCCAGGAGGATACCCAAGTTACACGCCCTCTCCGTGGGGGCCAATGTCTCGCCCCCAATAGTCAGTGATGGCACCAGCTGACTATATCGGGACGCCGGCAGCCACAGCCACTCAGTCTTGGAGGGATTGAGTCGGAGCCTGTTCCTCCCCATCCAGACCCGCACGGCCTCCAGGCACCGGGACATCACTTCAAGGGCATCGTTGGGGTGGTCTGGGGTGGAGATGTACAGCTGGGTGTCATCAGCGTACAGACGGCACTGCACCCCAAAACCACGGATGATCTCGCCCAGCAGCTTCACATAAATGTTGAACAGGAGAGGCGAGAGGACCGACCCTTGTGGCACCCCACTAACCAAGTGCCTTGAGGTCGACCTCTGCCCTCCAGCCAACACAGACTGCGATCGGTCGGAGAGATAGGAGGAGAACCACCGTAAAACAGTGCCTCCCACTCCCAACCCCTCCAACCAGCGCAGCATGATACCATGGTCGATGGTATCAAAAGCCGCTGAGAGGTCTAATAGGACCAGAACAGAGGAGCAACCTCTGTCCCGAGCCCTCCAGAGATCATCAACCAACGCGACCAATGCCGTTTCCGTGCTGTACCC
This sequence comes from Arizona elegans, assembly GCA_022577455.1. Lineage (NCBI taxonomy): Eukaryota > Metazoa > Chordata > Lepidosauria > Squamata > Colubridae > Arizona > Arizona elegans. The sequence goes on along the minus strand of JAKOOJ010000004.1, from coordinate 79,269,304 downwards.
GGGCCTGAAGCCGGACTGGAACGGATCTAGATAGACGGTTTCATCCAGGTACTGCGGGAGCTGTCGCATGTATATAAAGTATACATGCATGTATATAAAGCATGTATGGGTCATTGTGTAGGTCATTGGTAGAGATCGTTTTGGGTGGCAGTGGAGTGTTTGCCTGGCATGGTAAGTTTGGTGTGGAGGTGTTGGTGATTTTAAAAATTATTTATAGCTGTGTAGCTGAGCACCTTTTATTTGCAGGAATCCACTGTTAAATTAATTAATCAATCAATGCCCAAATGATCAATTAATCTATCAATCAATGTTATACTAATTAATTGATTAACTAATCAATCAATTAATCAATGCTACACAATCAACTAATCGATCAACTAAATTTATCAGTTGATCAATCAATCAACTAATCTATGTTACAAGACTGGAGGCTCCTTTCCTAGCCGGAAAAAGATAGATGTTCCTGGTGGAGTGTTTCAAGCCTCAGTTCTTGGTGGAGGGTTTTTTGGGGTTTTTTTAGGCCTCACTTAAGCTGGGTGCCGCCATTTTCTACATAACCGGCAGACTGATCTTCATCTTCCCTGGCAGACTGATTTCTGGCAAATTGATTTCAGTTTTGTGATTGTGATCTTGCCTTGTGGCGGAGATCCAGCCGTAGCCTTGGCTTCAGCGGAGATTCGAAGACCTCGGCAGGAGAAGTTTTGCCTTCAGAAACTTTTTCCTCGTCAGGAAGTTTTGCCATCGGCAAGGACTTGGACTCGGAGGTGATCTGGTGGTAGCCTTGTCTGGCAGTAGACTCGGAGGGGTCTAATTTGTACCCTTGTCTATCTGGCAGTAGCCTTGTCTCGGGATTTGGCAGTAGCCTTACCTCGGGACTTGGTGCAGCCTTGCCTTGGGGGAACTTGGTGGCAGGGATCCGGCGGCAGCCTTGCCTCAGATTTGGTGGGGACGGCAATCTGGGATACAGCCTCACCTTTGCTGGGGACTCGGTGGTGGTGATCCGGCGGCGGGGATCCAGCGGCGGGGATCTAACAGTAGCTTTGCCTCAGATTCCTTCAGATTCAGATTGCCTCAGATTTGGCAGTCAACAGGTATGGCAATTTGGGATATGGCCACACCTTCACCGGGATACAGCCTCACCTTCCTAGCTGGGCGCCACCATCTTCAAAGTTCAAAAATTGTTGTTTTGATGGCTCAAAAGTATATATATATACACATACTGGCAACAATTGGTGGCACAGTGGGATTGCTCCAGTAGATCTCTAAATTCTCTCAGTCCAAAGGAAAAGAGCATCGGCTTTTGGAGTGAGAGAATTTGGTCCAGGGAGATCTCATTCCCTCCAGGCAATGGCCTCCCAAATACTTGGAGTTTCTCTATCATATCTCAAGACCTAAAATGGACACCTAACATCAAAAACGTCATCAAAAAAGCACAACAAAGAATGTTCTTTCTGCACCAACTCAGGAAGTTCAAACTGCCCAAGGAGCTACTGACACAGTTCCATAAGGAATTATTGAGTCTGTCATCTACACCTCTATAATTGTCTGGTTTGGTTCTGCAACCCAACAAGACAGACACAGACTTCAGGGATAATTAGAACTGCAGAAAAAAAAAATTACTACCAACCTGCCTTCCATTAAGGACTTGTATACTGCACGAGTCAAAAAGAGGGCTGTGAAAATATTTACAGACCCCTCACATCCTGGACATAATTTTTTTCAACTCCTACCCTTAAAACGGCATTATAGAGCACTTTACACAAAGACAACTAGACACAAGAACAGTTTTTTCCCAAAAACCATCACTCTGCTAAACAATTCGCTCAACACTGTCAAACTATTCACTAAGACTGCATTACTATTACTATTAGTCTTCTCATAGTTCCTATCACCCATCTCCTCCCACTTATCACTGCATGACTGTAACTTTGTTGCTTGTATCCTTACGATTTATATGGATATTGATTGTTTCCTGATTGCTTATTTGTACCCTATGATTATCATTTAGTGTTGTACCTTATGATTCTTGGCAAATGTATCTTGTCTTTTTATGTACACTGAGACAAATTCCTTGTGTGTCCAATCACACTTGGCCAATAAAGAATTCTATTCGATTCAATTCAATTTGATTTGATTCGATTTGATTCGATTCCTGAATCCATCTACAATATTGTAGAATTGAACTGCCTTCCTTCAATAGAGGGGGAGGAATACAATACCACCTATCTCCAAGAAAATTCCACAACCATTTGCACTCTGATTCAGGTGACCCTGAGAGCATAAATAAATTCCCAAGTGGCTTGAACAGCTCCCAAATAGAGTGCTATCAACAAGATGACTGCAAAGAAATACAATCCTTCCATTCCAGCCCCCCATCCTGTCAGAACCTATCCTTCCAACCTCCCACCATCCAGTCACAACTGATGACCTTCTTGGATGAGAAGTGAAATGTCTTGTTGTTCCTCAGGGAAAAACAATTCCAGTTGCCTTTTAAAAAAGCACCTTTGAGATAACTATGATCTGGATGGCTGAGAATCTCCATAGACATTTGCTAATAGGTAAATACTGATGCTTTCTGAAATTAATATTAATAGAATGGTGAAAGAGAGACTATTGCTTGCACACAATAATGAAATTGATTGGATTTTGATGTATCTGACATTACTGGTAAAACCTGGAGCTTCAGCTGGTGCTGAGTGCAGCTACGTAAGCCATAATGGATTCCAAAGAAGGGCACATATATCACCCTTGCTCTGGAAACTTCACTGGGTGTCAGTTTGCTTTTGGGTCCATTTCAAGGTGTTAATTATCACCTATAAAGCCATACATGGCATGCAACTAGTCTACCTATGGAATTGGCTTTGCCCTATAACATCAGTCTGTCCCACTTGATCAGGCAGGGAACCTGTCAGTCAAAAAATTTCAACTAGCAGGGTCTAGGAAGAGAGCCTTCTCTGCTGCTATCTCCGCATTATGGAACATATTGCCCCCAGAGGTAATCTTCCGTTAAGAGGTTCTGTGGCCTGATGTGGAGGAGCACAGAGGACTATGCAACCATGGAGCTGACTGGCTTCATTGAGAGCCCCATCTATATTAATAAATGTTAAATGTTAAATCTTGGATTTTAAAAATCTTACTTCCGGCATTAAATTGCAAATTGATTGCTTATTTTAGACATATCATGATGCATAAACTCATCTGTAAAGAGTACCATTATATATGAACCATTGTATTGCCTGCTAAATTATATTTAAAAAAATATGGCACACAATGATATACTGTATAAATCCAGCCTATCTATCAATGTTATTTTATGTTAATATTCCTGATTTCTGCTCTGTACTTTTCAATATGAAGCAGGGGCATTGCATAAATGAAATGAAATTACATTTTACATTCCTGAACATAGAAATAATTTAGATGTCTCCTAATTTAGACATCAAATTTAATATGTGCAGTGGTATATCTATCTAGACGTGTTGGTGTTATTGTTATTAATTTCAGCGTATATATGTTAATTTTTATCTGCAATCAAGAAGAGGAGCAATTTATACCCTTACCTGTATTTGTAAAAATTAAGCCCTAGTTTCAGGAGATGGAATCCTAATCAAAGTAGCAAATGCTGCAGAGATATATTCTGCTATTGATATTAGATTTGCATATGAAAGTAATAATAGTTTCTGTCCAAGATTTTGGAATTTCTGCTATCAATAGTGCTTCGTTAAAAACTAGTAACAGTATTTGGTCTATCGATTGTTGACAAAGATCTCCCAAATGAAATAAAACACAAATAGAAAAACCATGAGTTTTTCAGAAGTTCTGATGACTTCGTCATGTAACTTTAATTTACATAAATAAAATAAGTTCTATTTCTTTCTACCCAATAAAATGGTACTTAAAATGATAAGTATTATGTAACTTGTATGTTGGATAATTAACAATTTGGGTCACAAATAATGAAGATTAAAAAAAAAAACAATGTTACCTAGTAGGGTAGTTTTTGATTTAGGGGTATAAAAATATTCAAGTTAAAAAACCTTAATTATTATTTTAATTATTTATTTAGAAAGATATTTTTATGAACTATTTTGATTAGTTTGGTGCAAATAAATTGGGAGGATTATTTTGTGTACAGGAAATAGCATCTCATAAAGAATTGAAGGCTAAGCAAAAGACAGTATAATATTTTTACTATTGTTTGTGACAACTGGAAACAAAGGGCAAGATAAGCCATCATAATTATCATCATCATCTCATCATTATCAAGAGACTGGGTTAGAAATGGGGAGACAGTAAGTTCTTAGCTATAAAAAACATCTGCTGACCTTGGGCCAGTCACTTTCCCAACCCATCTAACAGGCCTGTTGTTGTGGGAAAAATAGGAGGAGGAAAGTGTGTTGGATATGTTCGTCACCTTGAGTTATTTGTAAAAATAATAAAGGTAGATTACAAATAAATAAAATAATGAGGAGAATCTTTGTAAATGTGTAGATGATAATCCTTTACTAAAATAGTGGTTGAGACTTGAAATCTTTCAGAGGTCATGTGGTCCAAAGACCTGGAGGATGGAGCAATTTGCTGTCATTTGACACAGCTTCCAGAAGGTGGACTATTGTTAAAAGGCAAATAATGACAGAAGTGGGGAGGAATATGTGGGACCCGAAGGAGTGGGAAGCGGAGCATTGGAAACCACAGGTGATGGGGGGCTTGGGAGGCTTGAGGCACTAGGTTTCCCAGGATCTCCTTGGAGGCATACCATACTCCATTTAATAACCCACACATTTGTTTACAAATGCACTGGGAAAGCAGAGATAGCTGGTCATTATTTGTGATAGTTCATTTAACATTTCTCCCAACTTTCAACTCTAATGGACAGGCTCAGTGGTGAAATCTAAAATTTCTTACTACTGGTTCTGTGGGCGTGGCTTGGTGGGGGGTAATGAGACTGGGTGGGCGTGGCCAATTTGAAAGCGTGGCTTTCAAAAGACTGACGATCCAAGATGAGTTGCCTGATCGGCAGAGGCTTTTTAAAAAACCTCTGTCAATCAGGCAATTCAGCTTGGATCGTCAGAGGCATTTAAAAGAAAAAGGTTTTTTTTTTCTTTTAAAAGTCTTTGACAATCCCAGCTAAGCTGTGCGATCATCAAAGGCTTTTTTTTTTACTTTTAAAAGCATTTTTTCTACAATCTCTTCAGCCACAAAATGCTTTTAAAAGTTAAAAAAAAGCCTCTGATGATTGTGTGGCTCAGCTGGGCATGGGGTGGGAGGCAGGGATTTTTGCTACCAGTTCTCTGAACTACCCGCCTCCATCGCTACCAGATCGGGCAATTCGGTCCCAACCGGAAGCATTTCACCCCTGGATAGGCTCCATTACAGTTGTAGCTTGAGGACTACCTGTACAATTTATGTAAGGCAACCAAATAATTGTTTAGAATAACAAAATAGTAAAATTACTAAGAAATCACACTGTAAGATAGAATTGAAACCTGAACTGTTTCTTCTGGGGATTATTAAAGGAAATTACCCTACAAGGATAAAATACTTAATTATTCATATAAATACAGCAGCAAGAATTATACTCGCGCAAGCCTGGAAAATGTCCACTATACCAACAGACAATAATCTGGAAAATTTTCAAATGTGCAGAAATGGACAAACTTACTTTAGAACTAAATAATAAGGAAGACTCAGAATACTACTTAACTTGGGAAAATTGGTACCAATGGATAGAAATTAAAAATAAGGAATGTATAGAATAAAATAAGATACAAAATGTGTTTAAATATGTCGATTAAGTAGGAATATGCAGGAATGGGTGAAAAAAGTTAAGAATTACGTACTGTCAGAATGACATTGAATTGTATAATTATTACGGATGTATTTTTGTCGTAGATATATTTTAACTTGTATTTTTGGATTTTAAATGTTAAAACAGATTTATAATTTTTTTAAAAAAAACAGTAAAATTACTGATTTGAAATATATGGAACCATATAATACTCATGTTTCCTGGAAAATAAGACTGGGTTTTATTTTCTTTTGGGCCCCAAAATAAACACTAGGGCTTATTTTGGGGTCCAGGGGTGTCTTATTGTTTTTTTCCACATATGGAAGCCCACTTCTGCTTTCTCGCAGCAGGGCAGGAGGCCGTGCAGTGCACCAGTGCTGTTGCCACAAGGTGGGGGGTGGAGCTGTCCCACAAGCCCTGCACCGGCTTACCTCAAGGCCCCCACAGCCAGGTTTGCGGTGGCGGCTTTGGCAACCCCATCCAGCAGAACCCCAAGTGGCCGCTGGCCCACTTCTTCTGCTTGCTTGTGGCCACAATGGAACAGGAGGCCCAAGCGATGTCCCGGTGCCACGGCCATGAAGCGAGGGGGCGGTGGAACTGCCCCAATTGCCCCACACCAGCTTACCTCAGGGCCTCCATAGCCAAGCCATCCACACCATGACACCTGTCTTGCCTCATGGCTGCAGCTCCAGCATACCACTCAGCCTCCTGCTCCATTGCAGCCCCGAGCAAGCAGAAGAAATGGGCCAGCGGCATGTTAGCTCCTGCTGCACATGGCTGGCAGTGCTGCCGCTGCGAGGCAGGTGTCAGGACGTGGATGGCGTGGCTGCGGGATCCCTGAGATAAGCCAGTGCAGAGCACATGGGGCACCACCCACCGTGGCACTATGAGCAACCATACAGAATGGGCGGCCAGCCAACTGCACAGGCTCTTAAGTAGGGCTTATTTTGGAGGGTAAGGCTTTCATTAGGCGTACGTGTTAAAAGCATGCTAGGACTTATTTTTGGGATAGGTCTTACTTTCGGAGAAACAGTACTACAAGCTATGGAAAAATGTAAGTAATATAATATCTAACAACATGTATGAGGAAGGATAGTATATAAGAACGATTATGCTTTCAAAATCAAGTTATACTGACTGTTTATATTGTTAAAGTAACTGGCAGCTAATGAAATTAAAACAGAAAATAGATTCAATTAGTAGTAACGACATAAAACATTGATGAAAGTAGAAACTAAATGGATAACTGCATTTGAAATGTTTCCAAACAGAAAATATCTAAGAGCTGTTTAATGAGAAATTACAATGTATTGTAAAACTGTGGATCAGTATTTAGCTATATTCATTGAAGCAGAATCAGATTGGTCAGATAGCAGCAACTTGAAATAGAAAGAATCAGTGTAATCAGAATGATGAGTGGAAATAGTACTTTCTGGTGAGCATAGAGAAAGCAATATATGTTTCAATGTTTCAATTGCTTTCCCACTACATGGGTACAATCTTCACTCAAAAGGGAAGTTTTGGTATCCTCCTTCAATAACTACAGTTGGAAAGGCACTGATTCTAGCCAAGGACAAAGCCCTTTGAATTTGAGAGTTTGTATGCAGCTGAGAGTTGGGTAGAGTAAATGTGCACTGTGGATCAGAAAGATGTTTCTAGGTTAAGACTGATGATCTGATTGCAGCCCTAAGTTGATGACATGTAATTTAAGATTGGCTAATGCACATACCTAGCCCATCAGTGTAATAGTTGTCCATGAGAAGCCATAAAATTTTAATTTTTTATGTATTGCTTGACATTGGAGACATAGAGCTGTCAGTCATAATTAAAGGGGCCAAGCCATCTGGAAAGAAAGAAGCTTAAGTCAGTAGGAAAGGATGTGACTCCAGGTGGAAGTTTCTATTTTAAATAGGCTGATTTCACAGCAAAGCACTACATTTGGAATGCAGCGGGTGCTTGAAAGGTTGATCTCAATAACTTAGACTGAACTCTTTCAAGGGGAAGAAAAACGGCCCAACTGGACTCCAAAAATGTAATGGAATGGGTGATGGACTTGGAAGATGAGGGGAATAGATGATGCCTAGTCTCCAGTACTTTAACAATAGGAGGAAAAAACTTAACAAGGACCGACCCTAATTGTTCAAGCACTTTAAAATGTCAGCAAGAAGTTTGTATTTTCAGATTTGCAAGTTTCTGTTAATGCAATGTTACAATGAAGTAGAATTAGTTAACCTAGTCTTGATTATCTCTGATGTACCCAAAAAACATAACTGAGCTCAGATTTTGGTTGAGAAGACTTGAAGCACTATGGATATATGCTGGTCACCTTTGGAGAATTAGAAAGATTGTAGAAATGAAGCTATTTGTCATGCATTTAAGTTGACATAATCGGCAGTTATTTGAAGATATTTACTGCTCAATGGTTGTTTAGTCACCAGACATATCCTTTGGCAAATACCATGACCTTGATTTTTTTTTTTTTGTAATAAGTTTTATTTTATTTTATAACTTACAAAAATTCCAATTTCAGTCAAACCATGTGTTGTCTGGTACAAATCATTTTAGAAAATAATAATCAAATTATTTACAACAATATTCATTGCATTAGTATCAGTGGTGAGATTCAAATAATTTAACAACAGTTTCTGTGGGTGTGGCTAGATGTGCATGGCTAGGTGGTCATGTGACTGGGTGGGCGTGGCCAACTCAACATTACTGTAGTTAAAGGGTGCCTCAACTGGCCCCTCCCCTCCCAGCCACTCCTTGTCACGCCCGGCCTCAACGTATCTATAGTTCTGTAAAAATGTTCACCTTTTTTTGATTTTATTATCTGCATCTACATACTATAGATGTACTTTCAAAGGAAGGAAATGGCTCACATGCTTTGCCCAAGAGTGTGATAGACAGGTCACAAAAGAGGCTGTTAGGATATGGTTTGAGCCTAACTATGTTGTCCAGGTAATATAAGTGTACTGAAACTTTAATCTGTAAATGTATTATGTTACTTTAAAGGTTTTCATTATAATGCTGAGTCATGCTGTAATTAGGTAATGACTGGTTGTGAGAGTATTTAAGCAAGGTATTGTAATGTATTCAGTTTGATGATGAAGCTGATGTGATATGCTACCAGAGTATGATATGCTACCATAGTGAAGAGTTGCTATCTGCTAATCATCGTTTGATGGATCTGCAACCATTGTGGTTTGTGAACCAGAGTGAGTTTATTCTAACCAACTAATGTTTGTTTGGTAAGAAGATTCTGTAACTACTGGACTGATTTAACTGTCAAAGACTTGGAATTTGTTTAAAGACTATGAGACTGTTCTTCTACTATAAAGTAAGCTTTTGATAAACCAGTTTGCATAACTCTTATTCATTGCTCTCAGCAACATTTCCTTGTGCATTTACTCTGCTGGTTGGTAACACGACATCAATATCCTTAACAGAGGCTTTTGAGGGGCTGCCACAAAGAAAGGGTGGGCAATGTATTTTCCAAAGAAGCAGAAGGCAAAACAAGAAGCAATGGATGGAAACTGAACAAAGAGAGAAGCAACCTAAAATTAAGGAGAAACTTCCTGACAGTGAGAACAATAACCAGTGGAACTGCTTGTCTCCAGAAGTTCTGGGTGCTCAATCACTGGAAGTTTTTCAAAAAATACTGGACAGCCATTTCTCTGAAATGGTATAGAGTCCCCACAACCACCAGGTCCCTTCTAAGTGTTATTCTGACACCTTTCCCAGGCCCTCTACTCAGATTTTGGCATCATCAGTTTTCCTGCCTGAGCAGGGGGTTGGACTAGATGACCTCCAAAGTCCCTTTCAACTCTGTTATTTCTGAGTTAAATAGCTAAGACCCTCATTGGGATCCTCTCTCTTTTGCTCCTTCTGGACTCATTGAGTTAAAGAGCTGCCTCTAGACATTCATTTTAATAAGATTTTTAGAAACCTGCAGTTGAAAGTTCTTCATGACTCCTTACCCTGAAGACCCAATTTCATTTGGAATTTAATACCAAACTGATTGCCCTTTTGGCATTTCTCTTGATACTTCTCCAAATTGCACTCCCAAGTAGCCACATCTCCCTCTCCCTCCCCCCTCTCTCTCTCACACGCACACACACACTCAATTTAAGCAAATTCCCGTGTTGTGAAGACTTTAGAATCATAGGCTATCAGAAGGTACTTTAGAGGTCTTATAGTTCAAACTTTTTCTCAAGACAGAAAACCTCATACATACTTGCAGGTTCGCAGGCTTCCCTGCCACACAGTTCCTCCTCCCGCCACCCCAGGCGAGGCAGGGGGCCCATGCGGCAGCAGCAGAAGATCTCCACAGACTGGGCCTGCTTTGCTCCCCACCCCATTTCCCATGGATTACTTACTTTTTTTTTTTGCTATAAAAACAATTCTGTAGCATTATAAAAAGACTTTTCCATTAAATGTTTAAACACTCAGATTTTTAAAATTTTGCAATCTTATGTCAAAAATGGCTAAAATGATATGAATACCTTTGAAACCTTGAATTTTGTGACATGGATTTCAAGAACTACAAGAAGAGAAAACTACATTAGTTGTTCAGTGAAGTCTCATTCTAACAATAGCAAAAGGTTTCTCACAGACTGTCAAGCAAATATAAAAACTTATATTTGTGATCGAGGCAAGCAAGGGAACCAGAGAGCAGCAGCAACTATGCCTCAGGCATAGTTTTTTTAAAAGTTGCCCATATTCACAGAATAATAGAAATTCTTCCCTATTTTTTCGCCTTATTTGTGCCTATGATTAAAATTTAGAACTACTTTTATTTATCTTTTTTCATCTGTGATTTTACATCATAATGTAATCTACTATTATGTTCAAAACCCTTTTGCTTGAGGAAAAATAATCTTTTCTAATTTATAGCTGTTTTGTGAACTAGTAGGTTTTTCAGAAGTCCAGTTTTACTCATATTTAGAATAGAATAAAATGAGCTGGAAGGGACCGTGGAGCAGAGGTGTGTTGCTGCCAGTTCAGACCAGTTCAGTTATTACAATTCTGCGCAGTTTGGCAAACTGGCAAATCCCACCACTGGCTGGCCCTGCCCACCTCACTCCACCCCACCCCACCCTATGTCACCTCTCCCACCCTGACCGGTGGCTAGAGTCACACCCACACCCAGCTACTCTCTGGCTCGATCGGTCAAACCACAAGGCCCAGCTGATCTCCATGCCTTGCAAGTGGGCAAGGTGCAGAGATCAGCTGGGCCGCGTGGCTGGTGTGATAGGCTGCAGCAAAGACAGGCAAGCGCTCCCGCTTGCCTGTCTTTGCCGCAGCATAACACACCTGCCACGCGGCCCAGCTGATCTCTGTGCCTTGCCCACTTGCCTACCTTCACTGCAGTCTACCACGCTGGCTATGCAGCCCAGCTGATCTACACATCTTGCCCATTCTGGTCACCGCAGCTGCCAGCGAAAGTAAGTCATTTGGCTGAAGAGTGGCCTCGGGATGACACGGCGAGGCTTGGCCGCTTTTCAGGCCTGGCTCTCACCATCCTTCTGCCTGCATGCTGCCAGTGAGCCCTTTGCCTCAGGTCACGGCCCAGGGAAAGTGCAAGTCCCTGGCTCTGGCCTTCCTGGGCCTCCACCCGCATGCCACCCACTTGCCCTTTGTCTCAGGTCGGGGGATGTGCCAGTCCCTGACTCTGACCTTCCCTGGGGCTTCCGCCCACATGTCCCCCTCTGGCCTCAAACTATGCCCCCCCTGGGCTGAAGCAATTTATCTGGCCTGCGGCCTGCCGCACTCAGCCGAAGGGCCGTGGGTGGGCAGTGTGGGTGCAGGAGGGCGGTTTAAGTGCAGGGGGGGGCGAAGCAATTTGGGTAAGGTTCTTACCTGTAAGAAGCCCCATCCAGAAAGCGGGTTGAATTTCCTGTGTCTCTCAGATCTTGCAGCCACTTCTTCCGGCCCTTGGTGTTGGATGGATGGAAACTACCGTATTTTTTGGAATATAAGATGCAACTTTTTTCCCCCTAAAAGGGGGGGGGAAAGGTGCACCTTATACACCGAATGTAGCCCCACCCACCCACTGGCCTCCATCCTTTGGTCTTGCCTCGCAGCAGTTACCTCTTTGCAAGCAAATAGCAAGAAAAAACAGCTCCTTTCAGCTTCAGCACAGGCTAATTAGCACAAGTTGATTAGAACAACTTTCCGGCTCTCAGCTGATTTGCTCTCAGCTGTTTTGCGCAGGGCTCTGCTGCTTGCTGCAAAGAGGTAAATTGCTGGAGCAGATTTTTTTTTCTTTGTCCAAGCTATGCTGAAAACGAAACTGAAAGTAAAGCAGGCTGTTTGCTGCAATGAGGCAAAATTAGGCAGAGGTAGAGGGAGATTTCTTTTTCTTCTTTTTCCTCACCAAAAAAGGTAGGTGCAAACAATGGGAAATTTAGGGCAAAAGAGGAGAGAGAATTTTAGAATTTTATTCTAATTTTTTTAAAACAAGTTCAACATCCCCACGTACATCTTCTGTGTTGGAGATAAAGGAGAGCGATAAGGAGAAGCAACTTGAGCAAGAGACTGAAGAGCAGTGTAAGCAGTTGGAACTGGAGGCAATGGAAATGCAGGGAGCTACAGGAGGATTTTTGGATGCGCCCCGATAGATCTTCCTTCGGAAATTGTAACTGGACCACCTAAAAATACAAGAGAAGTGGTTTGGACCTAGCCCGGATGTGTGAAGCCAAAGATCAGTGTATAACTCGAGCAGTTTCTAAGCAAATCAAAGAAAAACAGCAACAGTAAAGGACCAAGCCACAGCAACACAAGAAAGGAATTAAGGGCAATACACAAGAATGTGAAGCCATGGGAGGAGCAAAGCCGAAGACTACCAACTTGGAAAACCTTCAGCATATGTTCTTACCGCTTCGAGAAGATTCAGATGGCAATTAAGTTTTTATCTTGGAACGTGAATAGATTAAACTCACCACAGAAAAGGAAGAAATTATTTAATTATTTGAGACAATTTAACAGTGATATTATTTGTCTACAAGAAACTCATATCCGAATACAAGATCAAAAATACCTGATTAATTCAAGATTAGGAACACAATTTATAGCCTCGAATTTGGAAAAAAAGAATGGCGTAGTGATTTATATAAATAAAAGACTGTCAGCTAAAATTATAGAAGCAGATGACTGTGGCAGGTTTATAGCAATTGAACTCTATACAGCAAGTGGCCCAATTTTGGTGATTGGAATTTATGCTCCTAATCAACAACAAGAAAATTTTTACAAAACTTTGCATTCTAAAATATTGCAATGGCATTATAGATCTATTTTAATTATGGGAGATTGGAATGGAGTAATGGAGTAATTGATCCTAAAATAAACAAAAAGAGTTTGGCAAAGTCAAGGATTAGATTACCACAGACTTTTTTTTGATATGAAAGAAGATTTGGAATTAAAAGATATTTGGAGAATACACAACCCAAAAGATTTGGATTTTACTTCCAGATCCTTCTCTAGGATTGATTTTATTTTACTATCATCTGATTTACTTGTAAAAACAAAAAGAACAAAGTTTTTTCCAAGGACTTTAACTGACCATAGCCCGGTATGGATAGAAATTGAGATGGGAAAGAGTGAGAGAAGATCATGGAGAGTAAATGAAAATTTGTTTAGATATGAAAAGAATGTAACTGAACTTAAAAAACAGATGAAAGAATTTTTTGAAATGAACTTGAACAAGGGTACCCCTTTTGAAACTGTGTGGGATGCGAGTAAAGCGTATATGAGAGGGGTACTCATTCATATGAATTCTAAACATAAATTGAATCGACAAAAGAAAAGATCTGAAATGGAAACAGAAATAAAGAAGAAAGAACAGTTACTTATAAAAAATCCAATAGATGAAAGAATACGAGGAGCCATAAAACTCCTAAAAGATCAATTTCATATGCTTATGGCGGAACAAACAGCAACAAATTTACAATTTGCGAAACATAATACATTTTGTAACGCTAATAAACCGGGCAGATGGTTGGCTTATACACTAAGGAAGCGGCAGAGTACACGGGTCATTGATAGTATTGAGAGTGGAGGGAAGGAAATTTCTCAACAAAAATTAATTAAAGAAGCTTTTTTAGATTATTATACCAAATTATATGCCAAAGATGATATACAGAATGGACTTATAGAGAAATATTTAGAAAAAAGAAGAGTTACAAAAATTTCTACTGAACAAAAGGAGAGAATGAATCATCCTATAACAGCTGAGGAGATTATTGCCGCAATTAAACAATTGAAAACAGCTAAAGCACCAGGGACGGATGGTTTAACTGCGGTGTATTATAAAACTTTACAAGCAGAAATGATTGAACATCTTAAAGATCTATTTTGTAGTATACAACAAGGGGGTAAAATACCCCCTTCATGGAAAGCAGCTTATATTTCATTGATACTGAAAGAGCAAACAGGTCCTAAAAAACCTGAGAATTTTAGACCAATATCTCTTCTGAATAATGACTATAAAATATTTGCAAAAGTATTAGCCAACAGGTTAATGCCAGTTATTCAAGAGATGATTCATTATGATCAAGCGGGATTTATAGAAGGCAGATATATGAAGGATAATGTAAGGCAAATTATAGATTTATTGGAATATCTTGAGAAGAATAAACAGATCCCTGCAGTGCTGATATTTTGGATGCGGAGAAGGCCTTTGATAGAGTGGATTGGAACTTTCTACTAAAGACTTTAAGAAAAATGGACTTTGGGGATCAGTTTATACAGGCGGTTTCAGCAATTTATCAACAACAAATGGCACAAATTATTATTAATGGAAGTTTGACTACAAATTTTAGTATTGAAAAAGGAACAAGACAAGGTTGTCCATTATCCCCATTGTTATTCATTTTAACATTAGAAGTCTTGTTGAATACAATACGGGACTCAGATTCTTTAAATGGCATAGTTATAAGGCATGAAGATTATAGGACTAGGGCATTTGCGGATGATCTGGTTGTTACCCTAACACAGCTGATGGAATCAATAATCCAGATGAAAGACATTATAGAAGAATATGGCATGGTATCAGGATTCAGACTGAACCAGGAAAAAACTAAGATGATAGTTAAAAACATGACACAAGATCGAAAGCAGGAACTTGAAAGAAAGGCAGGCTTTGAAATAGTATCAAAGGTTAAATATTTAGGAGTGCAAGTTGCAGATTCAAATATAAAATTGTTTCAAAATGATTATGAGGTGTTGTGGCGAGAGGTACAAAAAGACATGGAGACTTGGAAAAAGCTGCAGTTGTCTTTACTTGGAAGAATAGTAGCAGTTAAGATGAACGTTTTGCCAAGATTTCTTTTTTTGTTTCAAATGATTCCGGTGCTTAAAAGTGATAAACAACTGAGAGAATGGCAAAGTGGAGTGAATAAGTTTGTATGGAATGAGAAAAAGCCGAGAGTTAAGCTGAAAATTATGCAAGATGTTCCAGAAAGGGGAGGCCTTAAACTTCCAAACCTACAGTTATATTATGAAGCAGCAGCTTTGATGCAAGCAAGAGATTGGTTTGGAAGGATAAAGACTGGAATATTGAATATAGAAAGTTATGATCTTGATTTGGTTGGCGTGCTTACTTATTTTATGAGAATAAAGTGGATAAAGTATTCAAAAGCCACATACTTAGAAACTCTTTGATGAGAGTTTGGAAGAAGCACCGATTCAAATGGGATTATAAAATACTGTTATGGCTGGATCTTGGTCATATCTGTGGAATACAAATATAATGTCACTTGGGGGGGTTATATAAAGAAGTTCTTTTTATGATGGGGGCAGATGGCAACTAAAGTCATTAGAAACACTCTTGGAAGAAGGGACTAATTTAACTTGGTTACAGTATAATCAACTTCAATTGAGATGGAAAGAGGACCAAAAAACTGGCATAATGATGCATGAAGAAGAATTGGTTAGATATATAAAAGAGAAAGGTCCAATGCATATTAAGAGGGTTTATAATGTTTTGCTAGAAAGGGATTCGGAAAATGAATTGGTTAAAGATTGTATGATAAAGTGGGCACAAAATTTTGCAGAACCAGTGATGTTGGAAACATGGGAAAAAATATGGGTCCAGAATGTTAAATTTACACAGTCGCAGAACTTGAGGGAAAATTTTTATAAAATGTTTTATAGATGGCATTTAGATCCTAAGAAATTATCGTGTATGTATCCTAATGTTCAACCAAAATGCTGGAGATGTGATTACTTAGATGCCACATATTTCCATATGTGGTGGACTTGCAAGAAAGTGAAGGCTTTTTGGATAAAAATTTGGTGGGTTATGCAAAATGTTTTGAAGAAAAAACTTCAGTTTTCTCCACAATTGTTTTTATTGGGTATAGTTAAGGGTTTTACATTGGGTGAAACAAAGCTGATATTGTATATGGTGACAGCAGCGAAATTATTGATAGGTCAATATTGGAAAAATGAAACTATGCCCATTATTGAAGAATGGATCTTGAAGATGGCCAGTTTTGCAGAGATGGCGAAGATTTCAGCATATCTAAAAGATCGGACTCAAGAGACTTACGTGTGGGAGTGGAAAAAGTGGATAGATTATGTGCAGAACAAATATCAAATTAGGAAATATCAGATAGCTTTTAACTGAATGTATTATATAGGGATAGAATAATTGAATTTTATGAAGATTTGAATAATATACACGGGGTGGAGGGGTTCAAGTTTTATAAAATGTGATTTTGATTTGGATTATATTTTGAGGAAGTCATGGGGGGAGGGGAGGGTTAGGGAGGGTCAGGGAGGGTTTGGGGGGGAAACTGGGGAGAAAATGTATTTGTAAAACTTTTTAAATAAAAAAAAGAATAGAATAGAATAGAATAGAATAGAATAGAATAGAATAGAAGAATTTACTTAACACTATTTTCTGATTCTGCAATTTAAGCTAGGAATAGTTTACTACTGTCTTGTTTTTTAATTAGTTCTTTATAGTCCAAGGTTAAAATTTCATTTATTTCAGTTTCAAGCAAAAAAAAAAAAATCCAATAGTGGTTTCCATGTAGAGATGAAGCTAGATAAAGTGTCTTTTCTTCCATCAAAGCAGTCAGTTTCACTACCTCTGGCAATTCTATTAATTTCACATCCATACATCTATTGTGGGTACTGTACATGTGAGAACTTGCAACTCTATATATAGAAAAGCCTTAATGCTCTTGTCATATAAAAGAACAAATTTCATGGGTTTTTTCATCTATTTATCCATCAAACATAAAAGAAAAGCCTCTGACTTCAGTTTACATTCAATTTAAGAATTCACTAAGTTAAAATATATATCTGATTCCAATAAGCCTTAGCTTTCATACATGTCTACCAGAGGTTATAAAAAGTACTTTCCGATTGTTTAAATTTCCACCATATATTTTACACACCCTTATACATTTCTGATAATTTATTAGGTTAAATGCCAACAGTACATTATCCTATAAAATTCTCTTCGTTATAGTCCAATATACATTTCAGTAATTTACTTCACACACTCTCCCATTGATTAAGAATCATGTTGTAATCTGTGTTTTTTGTTTCACACAATCATTAACATGTCCATCTTCCATATTTTCAGCAGTAATTTATAACTTCTTGGCAATCACATGTTCAATATTACTATTTAAATCCAACTCAAAAATCAGTTTTCTCATTGGTAAAAACAAAATTATTCTTATCCAGTTAAACGTTTTTGTTTTTTTTTATTGAAAAAGTTTTACAATTACATTTTCTCCCCAATTTCCCCCCCCCCCGCCCTTCCTAACTTCCCTAACCCTCCCTAACCCCCCCTAACCCTCCCCTCCCCCCCCCCCAGACTTCCTCAAAATATAATCCAAATCAAAAAAACCCTTTTTATAAAACTTGAACCCGTCCACCCCTATATATTTTTCACATCTTCACAAAATTCTATTATTCTATCCCTTTATAATACTTTCAGTTAAAAGCTATCTGGTATTTCCTAGTTTGATATTTATTCTGCACATAATCTATCCACTTTTTCCACTCCCATTCATAAATCTCTTGTGAGCGATCTTTTAAATATGCTGAAATCTTCGCCATCTCTGCAAAACTGGCCATCTTCAAGATCCATTCTTCAATAGTAGGCATAGCTTCATTTTTCCAATATTGACCTATCAGTAATCTCGCTGCTGTTATCATATACAATATCAACTTTGTTTCACCCAATGTAAAACCCTTAACTATACCCAATAAAAACAATTGTGGAGAAAATTGAATTTTTTTCCTCAAAACATTCTGCATAACCCACCAAATTTTTATCCAAAAAGCCTTCGCTTTCTTACAGGTCCCCCACACATGATAATATGTGGCGTCTAGGCAATCACATCTCCAGCATTTTGGTTGAACATTAGGGTACATGCACGACAATTTCCTTTGATCTAAATGCCATCTATAAAACATTTTATAAAAATTTTCCCTCAAATTCTGCGACTGTGTAAATTTAACATTCTGAACCCATATTTTTTCCCATGTTTCCAACATCACTGGTTCTGCAAAATTTTGTGCCCACTTTATCATACAATCTTTAACCAATTCAGTTTCTGAATCCCTTTCTAACAAAACATTATATACCCTTTTAATATGCATTGGACCTTTCTCTTTTATATGTCTAACCAATTCTTCCTCATGCATCATTATACCAGTTTTTTGGTCCTCTTTCCATCTCAATTGAAGTTGATTATACTGTAACAAAGTTAAATTAATCCCTTCTCCCAACAGTGTTTCTAAAGTCTTCAGTTGCCACTGCCCACATCTGCAAAAAGAACTTCTTTATATAAAAACCCCCCGAGTGACATTATATTTGTATTCCACATAATATGACCAAGATCCAGCTATAGCGGTATTTTGTAATCCCATTTGAGTCGGTGCTTCTTCCAAACTCTCATCAAAGAGTCTCTAAGTATGTGGCTTTTGAATACTTTATCCACTTTATTCTCATAAAATAAGTAAGCATGCCAACCAAATTCAAGATCAAAACTTTCTATATTCAATATTCCAGTCTTTTTCCTTCCAAACCAATCAGTTGCTTGCATCAAAGCTGCTGCTTCATAATATAATTGTAGGTTTGGAAGTTTAAGGCCTCCCCTTTCTGGAATATCTTGCATAATTTTCAGTTTAACACTCGGCTTTTTCTTATTCCAGACAAACTTATTCAGTCCTCTTTGCCATTCTCTCAATTGTTTATCACTTTTAAGCACCGGAATCATTTGAAACAAAAAAAGAAATCTTGGCAAAATGTTCATCTTAACTGCTGCTATTCTTCCAAATAAAGACAGCTGCAGTTTTTTCCAGGTCTCCATATCTTTCTGTACGTCTCACCACAACACCTCATAATTATTTTGAAACAGTTTCATATTTGATTCTGCAACCTGAACTCCTAGATATTTAACCTTTGAAACTATCTCAAAACCTGCCATACTTTCAAGTTCCTGTTTTCGATCTTGTGTCATATTTTTAACTATCATCTTGGTTTTTTTCTGATTCAATCTAAATCCTGATACCGTACCATATTGTTCTATAATGTCTTTCATCCGGATTATTGATTCCATCGGCTGTGTTAGGGTAACAACCACATCATCTGCAAATGCCCTTATTCTGTAATCCTCTTGCCTTATCACTATTCCTTTCAAAGTGCTCGAGTCCCGTATTGTATTCAACAAGACTTCTAATGTTAAAATAAATAACAATGGGGATAACGGACAACCTTGTCTTGTTCCTTTTTCAATACTAAAATTTGTAGTCAAACTTCCATTAATAATAATTTGTGCCATTTGTTGTTGATAAATTGCTGAAACCGCCTGAATAAACTGATCCCCAAAGTCCATTTTTCTTAAAGTCTTTAATAGAAAGTTCCAATCCACTCTATCAAAGGCCTTCTCCGCATCCAAGAAGACCAGCACTGCAGGGATCTGTTTGTTCTTCTCAAGATATTCCAGTAAATCTATAACTTGCCTTACATTGTCCTTCATGTATCTGCCTTCTATAAATTCCGCTTGGTCACAATGAATTACCTCTTGAATAACTGGCATCAACCTGTTGGCTAATACTTTTGCAAATATTTTATAGTCATTATTCAGAAGAGATATTGGTCTAAAATTCTCAGGTTTTTTAGGACCTAATTGCTCCTTCGGTATCAATGAGATATAAGCTGTTTTCCATGATGGGGGTATTTTACCCCCTTGTTGTATGCTACAAAATAAATCTTTAAGATGTTCAATCATTTCTTCTTGTAAAGTTTTATAGTACACCGCAGTTAAACCATCCGTCCCTGGTGCTTTAGCTGTTTTTAATTGTTTAATTGTGGCAATAATCTCCTCAGCTGTTATAGGATAATTCATTCTCTCCTTTTGTTGACTGGTAATTTTTGTAACTCTTTTATTTTCTAGATATTTCTCTATAAATCCATTCTGTGTATCATCTTTGGCATATAATTTAGTATAATAATCTACAAAAACTTCTTTAATTAATTTTTGTTGGGAAATTTCCTTCCCTCCGCTCTCAATACTATCAATGATCCGTGTACTCTGCCGCTTCCTTAGTGTATAAGCCAACCATCTGCCCGGTTTATTAGCGTTACAAAATGTATTATGTTTCGCAAATTGTAAATTTGTTGTTACCCCTCTCATATACGCTTTACTCGCATCCCACACGATTTCAAAAGGGGTACCCTTGTTCAAGTTCATTTCAAAAAATTCTTTCATCTGCTTTTTAAGTCCTATTATATTCTTTTCATATCTAAACAAATTTTCATTTACTCTCCATGATCTTCTCTCACCCTTTCCCATCTCAGTTTCTATCCATACCAGGCTATGATCAGTTAAAATCCTTGGAAAAATCTTTGTTCTTTTTGTTTTAACAAGTAGGTCAGCTGATAGTAAAATAAAATCAATCCTAGAGAAGGATCTGTGACTATCTTTTTTGTTAATTGAGCATAGACAAGTATGGTATGACAAAGTTAAAATAATTTTGTTAGGTATGCCATTTGTTTGGAATAGATATAAAGGGTTAGGGTTGGTTGAGTGGAGGATTGGACTAGAAGACCTCCAATGTGTCAGGGCATCTATTAATCCCATGTTTGGATATGGGACAAATTACCCTGGTTTAATTAGAGGAGATGAATCGAGGCTCCTCCTTATTTGTAGTATTCTGAAAAATAAACGCGAAGAAAGGTTTCTAATAAAACTCATTTATTTGTTATAAAGAAAATAAAACACCTCACTAACTAAGAAAAGTTAATTGCTACATTTTTGAAAGTAATTCTTGCCGGCTATCTCAGCCGGACCTTGCTGGAAAGAGAACAAAAGGAAGAGTGTGTGAAGCAAGTGAAGGAATGTGGGTGGATACGGAAACACGTAGCTTACTGATAAGAAGTTGGCAAGCTACGGAGAGTCTGACAGTCCAGAAATGATGAGTTCAGCTGGCAAATAAAATAACGCAGTGACATTCCCCTTCTTTGCCAGTTGAGCGAATATCAGTACATCATCAAATAAGGCACATCTTCTCACGCAGATACTCGTGTTGAGCTGCTGGGAGTGGTTTGTTGAGCATATCAGCAATTTGATCATGTGTAGATACATATTGCATTTTGACAAAACCTTTTTTCACTAAATGTTTTAAATTTTGATAACGAATGTCAATGTGTCTGGACCTAGAACCTGTAAAATGAGATTCAGAAATATAAACCACCGATTCATTGTCTTCCATCACGGTGATTGGTCGGATCGGGTGTGTCCAGATATCTGTGACTAAAGCATCAAACCAAGTTAGAGAATTACATGCATCTGAAACACAAGCATATTCAGCTTCAGTAGCTGAACAAGAAACAAAATTCTGTTTACGTACTTGCCAATAAACAGGACATCCATTTAAGAACATCATATAACCTGAAGTACTTTTACGTGATTTCTTATCACTTGCCCAATCGGAATCTGCATAACAACATAATTCTGCATAATCAGTATGTGTTGGTTCTAACAATAACTTCAAATGTTTAGTGTATTTTAGGTATCTCAATAATTTCTTAATACATGTCCAATGAAACTGTTTTGCCTTACCTACGTGTCGAGATAAGAGATTAACACTAAGTGCAATGTCGGGTCTGGTCCAACTACTAATGTATAACAGTGACCCAATGACTGAACGATAAAGTGTTTGATCCTCGAACTCAGGACTTGCTTCTTGTGTCAAGTTATGAAAATCTGTTTGCATGGGTGTCTTCATTGTGTTAGCATCTTTCATGTTGCAATGATGCAAAACTTGTTCAATTTTATCTTCTTGTGAAAGACTAAACCCCTTCTGTGTTTTTTCAATCTGAACACCTAAATAAGTGCTAATATGACCTAATGATTTCAATGTGAAGTATCTCTGCAAAGCTTTGGCAAAAATTTCACTCATTTGCTTATTTGGACCAATATAAACAATATCATCAACATAAACAAGAACTATCTCATATGCATTGTTAGATCTTTTTGTGAACATGCACTCATCAGTTTCAGACTTAATAAAGCCCATTGAATTTAGTTTGTCAGTAAAACATAAATACCACATTAAACCAGATTGTTTCAAACCATAAAGACTTTTGTTTAGGAACCAGGTATCCCCTTCTTGCTGTCGGAATCCTGGAGGACTTCTCACGTAGATCTCTTCATCTAGGTCTGCATGTAGATAAGCCGTGTCAACATCAAAGTGGAAAACTTCTAAACCAAGGATAGTTTCAGTTGCTAAAGCAATTTTTACACTCTCAGTTCTGACTGTCAGTGAGTAAGTATTTGTGTAGTCCTCAGGATAACGTTGAGCGAAACCCTGAGCTACAAGTCTGGCTTTGTACAGTGACTCACCATTTGGTTTCTTTTTGATTCTGTAGACCCATCGACTGCCAATGACCTTTTTGTTTGCTGGAGGTTTTGCAGGTGTAAATACTTTAAGTTTCTTTAGACTGTCCATTTCAACCTGCATTGCTTCATACCATTTGTCTTGCTCTGAATCAGGGAGCTGCTTGATTTGTGTGAAATTATCAGGAAGAAGTGTAACATTGCAAATCAAAGGCAAGGGTGCTTTTGTCAGTTGCCAAGAATATCGTTGTGGAGGGATTCCTTTTGTGACCCTCTTGGAATGTCTCGGAACAACTGTCCAGTCTTTTTCTGCTTCGTCCTCGTCCTCACTTTCGTAGCTAGCATCAGCATCCGCGGCTTGCGAAGACGGAACATCGGGTTGAGAAGAAACAGTGGAATTTTGATCATCAATCTGCGTGGCATCAGCAGTATCATCTCTGGGAAAATAAACTCCAGGATCATTGGAATGAATCCTGGACCAGTCAATATCTTCTTCAAAATTAGCAGATTGGGAAATCACAATTGCATGTTTAGAGTCAATAAATCTACTCCATTTTGAGTTATCATCAATACCCATAAATCTCAGTCTCTTTGCTGCTGGACTTCCTTTTCTCCTTTGAGCTAAGGGAGTGTTCACCATAGCATATGAACCAAAAATATGGATGTTTTTAAGATCGGGCTTGTAGCCATACAACATGAAGAAAGGAGTCTGATTTGTTACACTGCTCCAAGTACGGTTTACAATGTAATTTGCATACTTGATAGCTTCACCCCAGTATATCACATCAAGGTTGGCGTCTTCTAGGAGACAACGCATCATGGTTTGCAGGATCCCTTGTCTTCGTTCTGCGACTCCATTATGAGCCGGTGTGTAAGGGGACGAAGTCTGATGAATAATTCCATTCTTATGCATCCAGTCTTGGAAACGCTGAGACATGAACTCGGCACCACAATCACTCTGGATTCTGGCGATGCGAACTTGGTGTTGGGTAGAAACAAGGGTTGCAAAGTCTTTAAAGATCTGAAAAGTCTCTGATTTTTCTTTCATAGGATATACATATCCATATCTAGAGTAATTATCAACAATTGTTAGAAAATATTTTCTACCACCAAATGATGGCGGGAATGGACCAACTATGTCAATGTGAACCAAATCAAAAATGCGTGTTGACAGGCGTGTAGCGCGTTTGGGAATGGCTGCTGCTTTGGATTTGGCCTTCTTGCATACAGCACAATCCAAAAACACCTTACACCCCTTTAGATCCAAACCTTTTGCGAACTCCGGCATCTTCCTAAGAACACAGAAACTGGCATGCCCCAATCTTCTATGCTATTTATGGATACACCTGGAATGCAAAGGTTTACCTGTTAGTGAATTCTCAACATTAACATTTTTATGCGGAACCTCAGGCTTGCTCTGAGCAACCTGTTTATCAATTCTATTTTTGTTGGCTTTAGAAGCCTTAGGGGTAGCAACAGGATCTCTCTCTGGAGCATCTCTCTCTGGGCCTGTGCGTTCCCTTTTTGGAGTTTGCATATTTGCCTGTGTTTGTGTTTTAGGCTTTGGCTTTAAGTAATAAACATCACTGATTAATATGGTTTCAGCAACAATATCTCCATCTTTAACTATGTAACTTGCTTTTTCAAGGTGGTGAACTTGGAACTTTAACATTCTAGACAAGTGACACTGACTAAGCAAATTACTGGTTGCTGTTGGTATGTAATAAACATCAGGAATGAATGCATCAAGCTCTTCAACATAAACAGTTCCTTTTCCTTTGACCTGACAAGGATGATTTGAAAAAGAATAAAGTTCACGTAGTTCTGGTTCAGGCTCGTGCATTTCTGTGAAGAGTTCCTTTCTGTAGGTAACATGCAATGCTGCACCACTGTCCAAAGTCCACAGGAGACCTCTGTCATATTCTGGTTGAGGTTGTGGATCATTGGTTAAAGCCAATGTGTCAAGTGGAGTTTGTGGATCACGCCGGGGACCACGACGACCTTGTCTTCCGCCTCTGCCTCTGCCTCTGGAATCTGTTCCTCTGGGCTGGTACGTGACGGGAGCTGGAACTCGTTGGGGACAATCCCGGGTGGCATGTCCCACACGGTTGCAGGTGTTGCATCTTGGCATCCTTGGAGCGTAGGTCCTTCCTCGGAAGGGGCGCCTAGCTGGAGCTCTTGATGCGGGTGGTCCTCTCAAGTGTGGAGTAGCTAGCATGAATGCCTCTTCTTCAATTAAAAGTCTATAGACATTGTCCACTGTGCGTTGAGCAATAGGGACTTGGTTAATTTTTGTAACAGCAACTTTCCATTCATAGTTCAAAGAGTTAATAATGATGCTGATCATTTGAATATCTTCAATGTTATGGCCTCTTTCTCTCAATTCTGTTCTGAGACCTTTCAGTTTGGTCAAATGTCCTCCAATTTGTTCACCAGGTTTCAATCTCGAACCGTGGAGTTCAGACATGAGTAAACATGAAGATTCAATTGAGATAGGCCTGTAGCAATTTTCCAGTTGAGCCCAAATTTGTCGAGCTGTTGTATTTGGTGGAAAAGTGACCTGCAGTTCAGTATCCATGGACATCAATAATGTTGTGCAAGCCCTTATCTCTAAATCTCGTATTGCAAAATCCCATGGTTGTGCAGGAGGGTTAAATACCATATAGTGCGTGCCTTCTCTAAGAAGCAATAGTGTAATCTCACTGACCCAGGCTTTATAATTGTGTCCTGACATTTTTAGTTTTGACTCACCAGTTAGTGGAGAGACAGAAAATGCCTGGTAAGGAGCCTGCACTTGATACGCTGGCTGTGCTGGCAGAAATGCCTGTGGTATTTGCTGTGCCTGTTGTGGACCTAAAAATGGTCTTGGTTGTGCCATTGGAGGTGGGCCAGGAGGTGGCCCTATTTGCACTTGTGGCTGGGGCACATTTGCAGGCATTTGTGGCTGCTGTGGCTGATGCACTGGAATCTGTTGTATTCTAGTTGCCATTTGTGCTTGAGCTGCAATATTGGCATGACCTGCTGGAGATGCAATCATTTGCCTTTGTTGCATAAAGCGTGCCTGTGTTTCTTCTAAAAAGACACCAACACCACCAGGGGGTGTTTGAGTTTGGGCCTGTGGAAACACTTGTGGCATTTCAGCTTCCTGTAGTAAATTACTTTCGCCAGCAGATGGTGCTGCACCTTTAGCTTCGGGCAGCTTTGCAGTTACAAGGAATGATTGCGTGGCAGGTTTATATGTAACTTGATCAGGGAGACTTTCATGTGACGTATGCAATGCTCTTTGCCTTAATTGGCCTGACACAAAATCCACCAGGGGGAGTGTCTTTGGCTCCGGAGAAGAAGGCAATATGGCGCTTTTTGAAAATCTTAAGTTATCTCCCTTATCTTGCTCAAGCATAGATATAGCCATTTTTGCCTGGGATAGCTGCTGTTCATAGAGTTTTATACGGTCACGAAAGGCTTTGATGGCCATCTCATGCCGAGTGAGTTCAGAGTTTTGAGGAGAATAATGAATTGTTTCTCTCTCTGCGTGGGAGTAATTTTGCTCGGCAGTTTGCCTTGCATCGAGCGTTACAAATTCAGAAGGTTCTGGGGAGACAGTTTGAGAGCTTGGAAAATCAGAAGAAGACGTCACTGACCTCAGTTCCAGTACGTTATCTTCAAGAGCAGCTTCTGTCTTATCTCCCTCCATTTCTGTTCCCACGGCGTCTTGTTCCAGGCGTGTGGCTGAAGTAAGGGGCTGGAAATCTGAAAATCTCCTGTCTGCCACCTCTTCGTTGGAAAGATCAATCAAATCATTTACGAAGAGTGGTCTTAGTTTCATTTTGCCTTTTTTCTTCTGTTTCGGCATCTTAGCAATATAATTAGCTTACCTCAGTAGCTAAAAACTAATTGCCTATGCACTCTTATCAGAAATAGCAAAACAAGGAAAAAGCCATAAATCAACCGTCCGAGAGCTACCAGATGTCAGGGCATCTATTAATCCCATGTTTGGATCTGGGACAAATTACCCTGGTTTAATTAGAGGAGATGAATCAAGGCTCCTCCTTGTTTGCAATATTCTGAAAAAGAAACGCGAAGAAAGGTTTCTAATAAAACTCATTTATTTGTTATAAAGAAAATAAAACACCTCACTAACTAAGAAAAGTTAATTGCTACATTTTTGAAAGTAATTCTTGCCGGCTATCTCAGTCGGACCTTGCTGGAAAGAGAACAAAAGGAAGAATGTGTGAAGCAAGTGAAGGAATGTGGGTGGATACGGAAACACGTAGCTTACTGATAAGAAGTTGGCAAGCTACGGAGAGTCTGACAGTCCAGAAATGATGAGTTCAGCTGGCAAATAAAATAACGCAGTGACACAAGGTCCCTTCCAACTCTGTTATTCTGTGTTCTATGTTGACTAATTCTTAATCCATATTGCTAGCTCAATTCACTCTACCCAGCATTTGGGGTTAGGGTTAGGGTTGGTCGAGCAAGGGTTTGAACTAAAACAGGGGTCAGCAACCCGCAGCTCTGGAGCCACATGTGGCTTTTTTGCGGCTCCCTGTCACCGGTCGGCTTCACAATTGATACGGCTCTTGATTGTGACAGGTAGAGGAAAAAGGATGCTGTGCTAGGAGGAGGCTCTATGGTGGGGGAACTGGACTTCCAGCCAGCTCCAGAATTGAATGGGGGCTTCCGGTTAGGACCTTTGTGGCTCTTTGAGTGTTTAAGGTTGCCAACCCCTGGACTAGAAGACCTCCAAGGTCCCTTCCAACTCTGTTATTCTATATTCTAAAGTAAGATTGACTTCCAAAATTCCTTAATGGTTGTCACTGCAAGTGACATTTGTTTACAGGAGAAATGATTATCACACAAACTTGGTTGATGTGTGCTGATTTATTGACTTTCTCTGAAGGAGAACCTAAATTAAAAACTGTAGAAGAATCAGAAAGAGAAGATCATATAACTGTAGATCAGAGTGTTTTGACTAAAAATACATCTCAAATAATTTTGACAGTATCCTAGTTTGGGGACCATATAACATCTACTGCATTGTGTAATTGCAGACATCCTTAAGATTTTCCATAATTCTCACCAATTAATTACAGTTAATCTTCAATTTGCAATCATATTTGAGTCTGGAAATAAGGTCATAAGTTGTGGTGGTTGTTGAGCCACCCAGACTATGCCCAGTTTTATGATCTTTTGTGTGTGTGTCAATTGCTAAGCAAACAGAGATGTTATTAAACAAATCAATTTAATCCAATAGACTTCCCCCCACCCACCCACCCCCAGAAACTGAAGGTAAATTCCAGAAACCCGCAAAAAAATGCTTAAAATCTTGGTTATTTGACCACGAGATAGTGCAAACAGCCATAAATGCAAACCAGTTGCTAAGTACCTAAAGCACAATCATGTGACCATAAGGGAGAGCAATCATCAGAATTCAAAACCAGATCATAAGTATCTTTTGAGAACACGGGGGTCTGTCATAACTTTGACTAGTTGTTAAGCAAGGACTATCTGTATTAGGTATTCCTCAATCTGTATTGCATTCTGTCAATACCATGTTACCTATCAAGTAATAAAAGCTGATAAAAATTAAGTTTCTCGTGATTTTTTAGGGGTGTGTGTGTCTGTGTGTGTATATATAATATATTGATAATTATTTAAAAGTGCTTTGCCATTGCCTTTCCTGGATTTTTAAAAATCTTTATAGTTTAATATATTTAATGGAGTATAAGGGGCATTTAATAAATAATATCACTTGACTAACTTGGATGAAGGGCAATCTGGAAAAGAAAATTCATAATGATTCTAATGGTCATCATTTAGAACAAAAAGTGTATTTATTCTTTTTTCTTTATTTATATTTAGCCAGTGAGACCGGCAGTGATTTCCACCCAATGTTCTTCACACATGACAGATCATTTGAAGAGTTCTTCTGTATTTGCATCCAGTTGTTGAACAAGACATGGAAGGAAATGAGAGCAACTTTTGAAGACTTCAATAAGGCAAGCTTTGTTGGGAATGTACAATTCTGATCAATACCATTATTTTCTCAATTTACATAATTGATATATAAGCAGTTAGGAATAGGAATGTTTTATTAGGAAAGCTCATTTCCTTAATTTATTTTTAATTTGAATTTGTATTTAAGTCAGGACTCATGAATCAACTGCTATTGATACAAATAGCAGATGCCATTCTCCTTCTTCAAGCTGCTGAAGTGCTGAATCCATGTAATGTTTTCATAAACATCTGAAAACAAGCTATATATTAAAAACGTGCTGCTTCAGTAGTCCATGAAAGCATTGCTTAGCTTCAACAGTTCCCTAGTTCATGGAACAATAACACCATCTACTATTTTTAGTAATAGGTAATCCATTTAGAAGTATGAATTGTCCTTAAATTGGATGTTCTCAATCCAGGAACTGAGTTAACTTTGGAGGTAATTCAGGTGTTGGGAGAGGGAATATATATGCCTGGAAACCTCTGTCATTTTTCCTAAAAAACAACAACAACAAATATATACTTGCAAGTAAATTACAACCTGAAAGCACTTTAAAAAGAAATATGATGCTTTATTACTACTCTCAATGAATACTGAGAAAACTGTATCATTTGCTTTTTTTACTGGTTTAAATTGGCTTGTTTCTTTTCCTTTTTTTTCCTGAAAATTAAAAGCTACAGTATACATGTGGACAATTAATCTTTTGCTACTATTTTAAGTGAAAATTTGAAAGAAATTTGAAAAAAATTGGTTTGAGTTTTCTATGCCGGAAATGCTGCTTTTATAATTTTTTCCTTATCTAATAATTTTATTGAAGTTTAAAAACAGATAAAAAATTAATACAAATCAAGAAAAATTGAAAAAATAAAAAATATGGAGACAAAAAAGGGGGAAAGAGACAAAATATAGAGGAAAAAAATTGATAAATAAACAACTTTCCCCTTCATCAAGACTTTAAACCAGTAAATCAATATAATAGTCTTTTACTTTACACAATAGCTTATCATTTTCTTAATAATATAACAAGAAAAACCTCTTATTTCCATGTCTTATCTCATTGTTTCTTTTTTCTTTTTGTTTTAAATGTATTATTTTGTAACTTTTTCAAAAATTAATTACCAATTTATTAAATCTCCCTTTTTTCAGTTATGATTTTGGTAAAAATAAATTTCAAAACATGAAGTTTTTCTTCCTCATAATGGTAGATTTTTACTATAGCTTCTGCCTCCTCTCCTTATTACTACTAGCAGGGTGCATTGATGTAATTGTTTTTGACTAACTCAGTTTTACCGGGATGCATAAATAATTTATCTCACGTAGGTGTTACAGCTTCTCTAGATTCATATAAAGCATGTCTGAAACTTTTTTAACTATTACAATTTCCCTTTGTTAATTGAAGATTACCTAAGGATTCTTTTTTCCATTCCATTATCATTGAAAATGCTATGCATGAGGAATTAATAAGTGTAACATTCTTAATCCTCATGCATTATCTGTACCTTTTCTTGGAATGTGAAGAGAGCTTTAAACCTGAAGAACATAAAATATAGTTGTTGCTCCAGGATTTAGGAAGGAAAAGCGTTGTATCTATCAAGGGTCAATTGCCTAAAAAAAGTCAGAGTTAGTCTATTTACTTGTGTAGCATCAGAATGCAAATAGATTGGCAGAAGTTGGAGAGTTGTATGCCTTTAAAGATTATTTCTACTGTAAATTAATATTTAATTAGACAATTCTTTAACCTCAATATCTTTTTATTCACCCCTTTTATTGCTGTTATTATTATTTTGATTATCATTATTCTGTTTCTTTATATGTACACTAATTACAAGTAATAAAGATCTTTGGTGCTCACAACTTTCAGTTCTCTTAAAAGTTATTTTATCTTTTACTCTAATTCAGAAAAGATCTCTGAGCTTACTAAAATAGTAAAAATAACATCTCCAAGTTGATCTCAGCGCTTGGTGACTTCATGGATAAGCTCATATAGTTTTCCTGTCATTTACTATTGTCTGTTTTTAAGAATTTTTTTTAATTTTAATATCCTGCAATCATAGTATTACCTGATGATTTTCCATTCAATGGTAATCAATTTCAAAGTTGTTTCACTTTTCAAGAACTATTACGTTCTTACATACTTAGATGGTGGATCAGTCAGATATTAGAAGATGTTTACAAAAGCTCTTTTAAAATAAATTCAAGCTTAGTAAAGATATAAGTTTTTGTTTAGAGGAAGTTTTAGTTTAATCAGATATCTTCCTAAATCAGTTTGTATTCTTGAAAGTATAAAGCTGGGATTTATTCTGAAAGGGAAAAATATTTTTATCTTTTCCTGCTTATAAAATATATTCGGTTTAAAAATTAGTTGGATGTTTTATATACTCATATAGGCATTATGTTTTTGTTCTTTAGTGTGGCTACATTCATGTTTGCGACTTGATTTTTTCTCAATTGAAAAGAAAGGCATAAAGTAAAACTTTTTAACTTGATTTTTATTAATTATTTAATTATAACTTTTTTATAAAATATTCAGATTTTCTTGTTTAATATTTGTGATTAATCTAAAAAATTGAGAGTCATTTATAATGGCAATATTTTCCAATTACATTTCTAATTACAATTACATTTCCAATTACAAACAATTTTTTTCATTAACTGGTAATTGGACAATATATTGAAATTCAAAAATAGAATAAAACCCTAAATCCATTATTTAAAATATAAGCTTTATCATTTCTATCTGATGATTTTGGTTGTTGTTGTTGTTGTTAGTCGTGAAATTGTGTCCAACCCATCTTGACCCAGTGGATAATGTTTCTCCAGGCCTTCCTGTCCTCTGCCATCCCCCAGAGTCTATTTAAGTTCCTGCCGACTGCTTCAGTGACTCCATCCAGCCACCTCATTCTCTGTCGTCCCATTCTTCTTTTGCCCTCAATTGTTCCCAGCATTAGGCTCTTCTCCAGTGAGTCCTTTGTTCTCATTAGGTGGCCAAAGTATTTCAGTTTCATCTTCAGGATTTGGCCTTCTAAAGAGCAGGGTTGATCTCCTCTAGGACTGACCAGTTTGATTGCAGTCCAAGGGACTCGCAGAAGTCTTCTCCAGCACCATAGTTCAAATGTTGGTAAACACTATCAATTCAGAAATGGTAGCCAATTCAATTATTTTTTTCTGATGAGCAGATGGGTGGATGTAATTACTTGTTTATTGTTCTTCTAAGGAAAATTTTTGGTCTCCCAAGTGTTCAAAGGAAATAACGGTGAATTTGGAATGTTACACATTTCTTTAATTGTAATTACTATTTACAGGCCGGCCCTGTGGGCCAGATTTAAGCACCCCTGCCATATACTATTTGAATAATGTGGAATGCCCCAAAGCTATCTCTGATCACTATAATGTATTATAAGAAACACATATTTTCCTTCAGTTGTAGAAGAAATTGGGATCAAAGCCATTACTTCACTATTTTGTAATTTACTCTTGACTATTTAAGTATGCCACTGTTGTTATAGTGTAAATCTAAACACAGATTAGGTGTTACCATCTTCCTAGAATATATATTGTTTAAAAGTTAGATAAACATCATTAGAGAAAAGCATTACATTCAAATTAGCCACATTTATGAAAAATACCTTTGAATTTTAAGCAAGTTAAGTGGTATAGTCTGTCTTGCGTTGCCATTGAAAGTTCAATTATTCATTGTGGTGAGAAGGTCAATCATACTCTCTTTTAAGCAGTTGGCGTTATAGTGATCTGTATACATATTCAAGCTAAATTAACAGTATGTGGCATATGGGGTGTTTTGTTACATCAATTCTTGTTGATGTAAAT
Source organism: Arizona elegans (assembly GCA_022577455.1). Lineage (NCBI taxonomy): Eukaryota > Metazoa > Chordata > Lepidosauria > Squamata > Colubridae > Arizona > Arizona elegans. Next base: position 79,236,825 of record JAKOOJ010000004.1, on the reverse strand, counting down.
GTCAGTAAGCTTATAACACCAGAATTTTATTTTGCAAGTCACAATATATGCCTGAATTTTCCCAAATAATAGATCTTGTTATGGTTGAATAAAACGAAGTGGGAAGGAAAATGTTCTAGAGCTTTTGTTTTAAGTGAAACAAGATTATCACAATGAATGCTGCTGTTGTCAGTGACATTTTTACATCTATTAGGCAAAATAATCTACCATTACTGTTTCTTCACGTTAGGTAGCTGTAATCTAAATAGATGTAGGAACCACAACAAGAAAAAACAAAATCTTACAAGCTTATTTCTATCTAATTCAAACTTTTCTTTGTACTTTGTCTTTTTCCATTCTCTTGCATAGATATAAGTGATTGGTACTGAATTGAAGTTATTTTGTGGAATCATATATGTAGTTGCAAAGGTTCTAAGGGTTGTAGAGTCCAAGGTCAAAAAAGTCCATCCACAGATTTCTAGCGTCTTGTTTTCCGTTCCTAGGCTAATATCAGCTTTCTCACATATTTCCATTTTTCTAGTCAACATGAAGTATATGATGTGATATTCCTGTATATATAATCAAAGTGCATATTATAACCTGTAATATGATATAATAAAGAATTTGCTTTGTCTGTAAACATGGAAAATGGTTAATATTTGGAAATCAAATATTGTGCCAGACTAATTACAAATAATATTGTTTTGGTTTGATGTGAAAGGTAGGGAAAGGATAGTTTGGACATAGCATAACATTTTCTCACTCTAACTTGCCTGACACTAACAAATGCATTCTGCTAAATAATCATTGTATCTTTATTTTTTGTGTCCTTTTCTTTTTGATGAATGGATGTTGAAGTGCCCGATTAAAAGCAATAAAACTGCAATAGAATAAAAATGTCAGAGCACTATCGTATATTAAAATAAAAAATAGCCATATTGTGTAAACAATTGCAGCTTATTGATTCAGTTACCTGAGAAGGATAAAGCTTTAATAATTAAAAAGGCATATTGTGTGACTCCTGCAATCCCTCTGACAATTCTTCCATAAATTCTAATTTTATTGAATGTTAACTCTACCTTTAAGAATGTCAGAAACTATAGCAAGGCTAACAAATATTCCACAGATATTCTGCAGAGTGAAAATTGGGTGGAAATGGCCATATAACCAGAGATGGACTTCACATAATTTAACAACCAGTTTGCCTGTGCAGAACCGAAAATGTGAGTGAGTAAAATGCCTTCCATGCTTGCGAATGGCTTCAAACACACAGTGATATCATGTGCGTGGCTTCCAGCACACCTTGGGCAGCCGTGGTAAATAGAGCAGGCGAGGCGCAGAAATCAGCTAGGTTGCATGGGCTGGGTGAGTGAGCCAGAAAGTGAGATATATAAGACGGTATAGCACCTGATTGGTTGGGTGGGCCAAGCCGGTGGTCAGAACTACCGGTATGGGCGAACTAGTCCAAACTGGCAGCAGCCCACCTCTGCATGTAATCTATTAAAAAAAATTGAAAAAAAATCTCTTACCTCCAGGCTCCACTGACCAAGGTGGAACAGAAAAGAGTCCTGGATCATCTTAATCACAGTTACATACTGGGACAGCTGAATTATTTGAATCTATAAGTTAATATTTACTACAGTTTAGAAGTTATGGCATATATACAAGGATATATAAAATTTGCGTATTAACAAAATTAATATGGTAAAATATTTCCTTGTCATAGCTACTGCTTGGAATCAGGAATAGAATCAAATTGATCCTTTGAACAGCCCCTCTGCATGCATGACTTTTGAGAAATGTGTTATTCTCAGGTATAGCTGTTAAATCACACAACAGTATTCTTTAGTAAACAATTATATTTGAATTGTGTTTCAGCTGGTCTAACGTATAAAATAATATGACAAATAATATGACAAAATCTTAATTAAATTAAAAGGGAAAATGTTTGAATGATGATGACATTTTTCTTGAAAAATGCATTCTACAGATTCCTTAATTCTGATTTCCAGTGATTACATGGTAGCCTGGGGACTGTAGGGGATCCATCACAGTAGAACCCTTTAGCATTATTACCAAGATGCTAAAACAGCTATTGTTTAATATCATTTTCTGGAATAGAAGCACAAATCACAGAACCATCACAGATGTTCCCAATTTTTTGCTTTATTTTCTAAAAAGTATAATTTTCTTAATTATATTGTTACAAAAGATCAAGGAAAACTAAAATTGCCACAAGCTTCCTATCTTTCTGTAAAAAAATATCCCCCACCATTACTAAAGCAGCTTTGTTCTGGTCTGGAATCTATTTTGATAACCATGCTGAAATAAATGTGTGAAGTTGTTAGGTTGGTGGAATACAACTGAGACATTAAAAAATGCCTCTCTAAAGTGTAGCATTGAGAGCCTGTTTGATGCAGTAGTTAAGGCATCAGGCTAAAAACTGGGAAGACCATAAGTTCTAGTCCACTAAACCAGCTGGGGAACTTTGGGCCAGTCACTTTTCCTCAGCCTAGGAAAGAGGTAAATGGCAAGCCACTTCTGAAAAACATTCCTAGAAATTACAGAGATTTGACAAAGCAATTGCCAAAAATCAGATACAATTGAATGGAAGAAAAAAAAGATTACCAAATATTGGTTTCCTCCTATTAGTTGATAGACTTTTGATTTAATGTTTGGGTTATATGGGCTATTTAAAAAGCTAGAAGAGACAACTTTGCAGTAAGAAAGCTTTTCCTTGAACATTGTATTAGATTTTGTTACTGGTACAGTTTATTTAGCTTAATTACCGTATTCTGTGTGTGTTGCAAAGCTTAGCAGGTAATTTTAATAACTTTGTTTTTCTTTTTAATTCCATCATGTTCAGATAGTTTCTTTTAAAAAATATAAGGAGCAAGCAGGGTGAAAAGTTATGTAGTTGACTTTAAATACTTAAACTGAGTTTAAAGCAAAGTGAGCTAAGAAGAATAATGCTCTATGATGGATTGTTACCAACATGTCAATCATAGCAATATCCATAGAGAACACTGCAACTCTATTCATGTGAATGGTTGACATTTGGAAGCTCTCAGAAGATCAGTTACTAGGAAACGTATTAGATAAATGAAAATGCTAAATTGATGCAAAAGTTTTAGGAAATGCAGAACTGGACCTAGTATGTGGGCTGAATCTGAAATAGGTTTGTGGGAAAAGGAAGTTCATAGAGTGCATTTCAACAGCTGCTTCTTCCTACTAGAAAGTACAATGTCAATAGTTAGATATCATCTTCTCAAGATAGACAGAAAAGTTGGCAATAAAAAAAGAATGAGGGTGAGAGTGGCATAAACTATAGTAACATGATGTGCTTTTTACTCTTTTTAACATTTAGTTTTAATGGAAGCATGTACAACCTTGTTACCGTGTTCCTCCAGTATGATGTTTCAAGCAGTTTGTGCAATGTCTATAATGTTTCAAACAGTTTGGGCAATATCTTATTATTTCATCTTTAGAAGTAAAGTATAATTGCTTAGATAACTTAAACTGATACTGTCCAAAAGAGAAGGACATATTTCAAGAATCAAGATATGCCTAAATATAACTGTAGGGACCACCTTCCCTTAACCTCCCACATTTGCCATGTTTGTATTCAATTCACTATCCAGGCCTTCACAATGTAGTCAAGTATTCTGCCTTCCTACATACCCTGTTGCTACTTCATAACCTTAAAATAGCCTTCTCTAGATGGTGCCCTCCAGATATGTTGGACTCAAACTCAGCAATGCCTGATTGATCTGATGGGAAAGACAATCCAACATAACTGGATGGTACCAGGATGAAAAAGGTTGCTTTACAGCAATAATAACCTGGAAATGCAGACAATATGAGCCATGAATAGGAACACTTCCTTTAGAAGTGTGAATTCACAGTAACAATTTGCTACATATGCTTGCTATCTTCCTATCATTTAACCAGTCCATGCAAATATTATGTGTGCCATCACTCATATAAACGACGGGAAGTATAAATTGAATGGAACCCCACTTTTTGCAGAAATATAGTAAAATTATTTAAATTATTTTTGGGATAGGATTAGACACTGTCTAGAATGCCGCTCTAGGGCATTGCCTGCCAAAACAATTAGACAGAAAAATTTTTTCTCCATGCCATCACTCTGCTAAACACCTAATTTCCATAGCACTGTCTTATGCCTAAGGATATTTAACTATGTAGTAGGGCTGTACTACTATTATCCTTCTCGTCTTTCCTATTATCTGCTCCTATTGGTATCTTTTTGACTATCACTTCGTTGGTTGGATCTTATGATCTTATGTATACTGAAAGTTTATTTGTCATCAGTGACAAATTCTTTGTGTGTCCAATCACACTTGGCCAATAGAGAATATAATAGAAGTAGAACTGATAGAAAAGTAAAGTTGACCTCCATGAAACAAATAGTGCTACTAAGGAACCATATTCCATAAACTCTTTTGAGTTATTAAAAAATGAAACCTATAAAGACAAAAGTCTTTATAGAAAAGAAGGAAAATATTGTTCAGAGATAGAAATAATCAAAGATTCGTATAAGATACAGATAAATAACAAATACATCTTACTTTATGTCTTTTAAAAAAAATAAGTATTTTTTCTGATTGTGAAATGCTTATTATATACATAGCAAAAGAACACTACAAAACCAGTTTTTGAATTCTTGGACTATAAGGACTATGTACTTGACATGAGTTATACATTATCCTAAATATATGCTATATGTTTGTTTGTTTATTGAATAAAGAACAATGATTGGTTGCATACAACATTCTAAGCCAAAATCAAACAAAACATCAAGTGACTTAGCACTGAATATGAACAAATGTAGGTGTCAGCACTTCAAGCTGCATTTACTCTAGTGCTGACATAAGAAGGAGAGGCAGAGGTGTCTGGAAAGGGACGTTTGACTTTTCACCTACTTATTTTCCCTGGAGATAATATCCTCTAGGAGATGGGATGGGAGGGGGGAAATTCCTTTGAGCTGGAGCAGTAGATTAGGGGTAGAATGACTTGGAAGATGGCCAATGAGTGCAGGGGAGTGGGGAACGGAAAGGGAGAGTTTTGGGTCTGGAAATCAGTATTGGCTTCTATGGAGTCAGATCATAATGTTGTGCTTAATAAATAGGAGTTTTTCTTCAAAGACTTCGTTTGAAATGCAATTTATTTGAAACGACCTCGAAACCTGACAGTAGGTTTTCATAATTTTCATTACTTTAAGTGGTATTCCCTATACTAGCACACTTGAGGTATATTTGGAATGTAAAATAGTGAATTTTCAGACAGCGAGTTTTTGATTCAAGATACTTAGAAGGAAACAAAGTAAGTTCAGACTTAAAACAACCACCTAAATCATTTTCCTTTCACAGGATGGAGATATATTAAACAATCTACATTATTATCAGTGGGGAGTTTTCTTTTGTACAGCTTTATTTATCTCTAGCTGTATTACAAATTTGCAAGATATTGAAATATACCGTGTTTCCCCAAAAATAAGACCCTGTCTTATATTTTTTTGAACCCTGAAATAAGTGCTTGCCTTATTGCCATGTGCTCAAAAACCCAATTGGGCTTATTATCAGAAGATGTCTTATTTTGGGGAAAACAGGGTAGTTATATTGTATAAATTCTTCCATTGGTTTCAAATGGCCATTCACTGAAATAAATGAGAACTGTGTTAACAGGATTACAGTTAAAAGGCATAATTGTGTGAGAACAATGCAAGAAATATATACAGTTTCTATTCTCCATTTTTAAATATACATTATGCAAAGAATGGATTCTCATATAAGACCCAAATATTTAAAAGGTAAACATGCAAATTCCCCATTAATTATTTCAGTGATTAAAAACATTGATAGGAAGCTTTTTCTCTATTTGTAAATGTTTCCTTCAAACACCTAGTAAATAGAAGTTGATAAATCTAAACCTTATGACAAATAAACACTATGCACACTATCTATGAAGCTACAGTATTAAATAAAATATTGCAGCAAATGTTTCACTACTGAGTTACTTAATGAGAAATAGTCACCTACTTAAATCGATGTTGGACTTACTTTGGTAGCATTCCTTGGTTAATATAGTACTGTCATTCACATGATTGTCACACTCCAGATGGGCATTTCTTTTTGTTTTTATTTATCAAAACAAAAGAAACCAACAATCAGAAAAAATAACAATAAGAACATTGTAAAACTCTTACAGCACCCAGGGCAACATTCTCCCATACTACCATTTATTATCTTATCATATTATCACAGTATTTATGGGAAGAACCAGTATTCTGTAAATCTTGGGAGAATGGTGTTGCAAAGAGCAGCTATGGAGAAGTCCTGCATAGTTGACAGCATTTCAGAAAAGACCTGGAGCATTCCCACCTTATCTGACCTGATGGAATGGGTAGATATCCTTAGGAGGAGAGAGGGAGCCTGGTTCAATGTCATTTAAAGATGATAGTCAGCATCTTGAAATTCACACCATGATCCTGAACCTTTCATAGGTCATCTACCAACGCAACTAATGTTGCAGTGCTATAACCTGACCTGAACCCCCAACTGAAAAGAGTTCAGTTTTATCCAAGCCCTCTGAAACTGAGTGCTGACAATCCTCTTAATAACTTTTTCTAAAAAGAGAAGTTGGAGATTAAACAAAAATCATTTAATATAATTGAATCCAAGGCTTGTTAGGAAGGGGTTGTACCACAGTCTCCTTCAAGTGAAGCAGCACCAGTTCCTCCCACAATTACTGGTATTATGATTTATCCCAGTTTTTAATATGTAATTCAAGACAGCAAATATTTTATATATAACACCTATCGCAAACAAAACCAGCTAAACATGGCTATTTTCCCCATAAAAACAACTGTGAGATAGATTGGGCTGAGAAAGAATGGCTCAAAGTCACCTAGCTAGTTTTCATGTGTAAGGGAGGCCTAGAAGAGGCGTTGGACTTACTGTGAATGCTCTTTCTCCAGAGGATGCGGAGTGGGTCAGAAGTGGGATGATCCAGCCTGTCTGGCCAATCACTGAGTCGGATAATCTTGGCCACGCCTCCTTAGGCCTCCATTACTCTCAGTTTGTTCAACGAAGGCAGATCTGCAAAACAGTCTCTAGCCAAAAGAAAGAACAAGCGTAATCGCAGACGGGAGGGGCTGACCCACTCCGCATCCTCTGGAGAAAGAGCATTCACGGTAAGTCCAACGCCTCTTCTCCCACTAGGCTACGGAGTGGGTCAGAAGTGGGACATAGCCAAGCTTGTCAGTCCTACGGGTGGGAAGCCTGCGATGGAGGAAGCCGAAGTGCCAGGTGTACCTGTTGGAGAACCCTCCTGCCGAAAGCCGCCTCAGCTGAGGCGAAGACGTCCAAACGGTAATGTTTGATAAATGGAACAGGAGTAGTCCAGGTAGCAGCTCGGCAAATTTCCTCGAGGGAGGCCTGCGTGGCCCAAGTAGCAGTGGTAGCTGCACTCCATGTGGAGTGAGCGGTAATGTGATATGGAATGGGGAGAGATCGTGATTCGTAAGCTTTGGCAATACAAGCTCGGATCCAACGCCCTATGGTGACTGAGGAAACCTTGGATCCCAGCGATGCAGGTTGAAAAGAAACAAAGAGGGCTTCGGAGCGTCTTGAGGATGCAGTCCGAGAAATATATATCTTTATAGCCCTGCGAACATCAAGGGTGCGCCATTTGTGCTCTAGGGGATGGGCGGGGTTCAGGCAAAAATTAGGAAGGATAACCTCCTGCTCACAATGGAATTGGGAGTTAATTTTTGGCACAAAGGCAGGGTCCAATCGGAGTATTACCCTATCCGGGTGTATCACGCATAAATCTGGCCTGACAGATAGAGCTATGAGCTCTGAAATGCCACAAGGTGAAGTTATTGCCACCAGGAAGGCCACTTTCATGGTAAGGAACCTAAGGGTGGAAGTATGGAGAGGTTCAAAGGGTGGGCCAGTCAAAGCCTTCAATACGTGCGGCAAGTCCCATGTGGGGTATCGGTGGACTACAGGTAGTCAAAGGTTTCGGACCCTACGCAGAAACCTCCGGATGGAAAGGTGGTGAGACAGAGGTACGCCTTCCCTGGGCGACAACACCATGGTGAGAGCTGCAACATGGCGCTTGAGGGTGTTATGCGCCAGTCCCTTGCTATAGCCATCATGGAGAAACTCCAGCACCTGCAGGACAGAAGCTGACAACGGATTAATTTTGTGCGCGGAGCAACACGAGATAAATACCTTCCACGTGATGTTGTGGAGTCTGATGGTGGACTCCTTTTTGTCAGCCTGCATCACCTGGATGACGTCCTCAGAGTACAGTGCCTCCCTTAGGAGGAGCCCTTCAAGAGCCAAACGATTAGGTTGACCCACTGGGGCTCTGGATGGTCGATTGCTCCCTGGCTGAGGGACACCTTCTCTGGGGGAAATCGCCAGGGACGCGTCGTTGAGAGGGCCACGAGGTCGGAGAACCACGGTCTTCTTGGCCAATAAGGGGCGACGAAGATGACGTCCGCCTGCTCAACTATGATCTTGCGAAGTACCCGTGGGATTAGTGGAAGCGGCGGGAAAGCATAAAGAAGTTCCTGGGGCCAGGGGCAGCGGAGCACATTCATGTTCTCTGCCCCCGGCAATGGGTAGCGTGTGAAGAACCGTCGTAACTGGGTGTTCTCTGGGGATGCAAATAGGTCCACCTGCGGTCAGCCAAATCGAAGACAAAGGTCCTGAAATAGCTCGGGGTTGAGACGCCATTCCGATGCATCTATTGTGGTGCGGCTGAGATAGTCCGCCTGTAGGTTGTCTTTTCCTGCGATGTGATCCGCCCAGAGAGAAAGAAGATGGGATTCTGCTCACCTCCCCAACAGGAGAGCCTCCCACATCAAGGTCCTGGACCTTGTTCCCCCTTGGCGATTTACATGGGCTTTCGCCGACACGTTGTCTGTAAGAACTAACAGATGATGTCCCTGGACAGTCCGATGAAAGGTCTGAAGGGCCAGGCAAATGGCTCTGAGTTCCAGCAGATTGATACTGGACCGCTCTTCCGTTGGAGACCAACGCCCTTGAACCACCTGGAGACCCAGGTGCGCACCCCAACTGGTCAGACTGGCGTCTGTTGTCATAATCAGAGGTTGCACCCTTTGTCCAGGGCCAGGCATAGCCACCAGTACAAGGATCGGCGCACCGATAGAGGGACCCTGATCCTGGATCGGGAGGCGGCAGTCATTTTTCGTTGATGTGGGAGTAACAGCCATTGAAGGCTGCGGGCGTGAAGCCGAGCCCAGGGGACTATGTCTGTGCAGGACACTAGTTTCCCCAGGAGGCGCGATAGGTCTAGTTTGGGAACTGTTGGTTCTCGTAAGAGATGCCGAATCAGGGACCTGAGGCTGTCTTTCCTTTCTCTTGAAAGGAATACCTGACCTACCTGAGTGTCTATGATCGCCCCTAGATGAATCAGGCGGGTTTGGAGTTCCAACTGACTCTTGGGTCTGTTGACTAGGAACCCATGATCCTGCAATATCTGCAATGTCAGATGTACATCGGCCCTGGCTTTCTGGAGGGACGAAGCTTGTATTAAAATATCATCCAGATAAGCCTGGATTCGAACAGGGACTGATCTTAGGTGGGCCACAAGGGCTGCTAGGATCTTGGTGAAGCTGCGCGGTGCAGATGCCAGACCAAACGGAAGGGCACGGTATTGTAGGTGGCGCCCCACGTAGCTGAACCGAAGGTACCGCCGGTGAGCCGGCACTATGGGGATATGAAGGTACGCTTTGGAGAGATCGATGGAGGCTAGGAAGTCTCCGGGCCGTAACCCCTCTAGAATAGCTTTTAGTGTACTCATTTTGAATTTGCGGTACACTAAGTGAGTGTTCAGGGATTTTAGGTTTAGAATCGCCCTCCAGCCCTCAGAGCGCTTCAGTACCACAAAAAGGATCAAGTAAAATCCCTTCTCCATTGATCGTGTGGAACTTCTTCCACCACGTTGATCTCCAGGAGGTGTTGAATGGCAAGCTCCATGAGGCAGCGCTTGCTGGGGGAATTGGAGACAGGACAAGGTGGCTCGGGGGGCTGGAGAGGAACTGCAACGGGAGGCCGAATTCTATCGTATGAAGAACCCATTGGTTGGTTGTACTGCAAGCCCATTCGGTGAGAAACAGGCTCAGCCTTCCCCCAATGGGAGCCGTCAAGGGCGAATCATTTTTGGCGGCGGAACTGGCGTCTGCCAGCTCCACGAAAGGACTGCTTTGGAGGAGCGAAGAATTTGGGTTTATCCCGAAAGGAACCCCTGTCCTGGGAACGAAAGGATCCCTGGGAGTATGCCTTCTGACTGGTACCCTCCTGTGGGAAATTGCGAGCCGTTTGCCTACGGTAGTAGGGGGTAGCTCGATGATCAGCTCTTCTAGTGATAGAAGGTAAGACCTTCCTTTTATCCCTATCCTCCACTAATAATAGTTCAAGGGGATCGCCAAATAATTTAGACCCTGAATATGGTGTAGATGCCAGACGCCACTTGGCCTTGAGGTCAGCGTGCCAAGGTCTCAGCCATAAAAGATGGTGGGAAGTAACAGAGGAGGCCATAGCCCGCGAGGCATATTTGGCCACATTTAGGGTGGCATCTGAAGCAAATTGAGTGGCGGCAATAATCTTATTTAAGTCCTGGTGGACTCTGGCATCCTGAGCTGGCAAGCGGGATTGTAGTTGTTGGAGCCATAACAATGATGACCGGGAGAAGAACGAGGCCGCTGTGGCCGCTTGGATTGCCCATGCTGAGGCCTGGTGAGTTTTCTTGAACAATGAATCAAACTTACGGTCTTCCAGCTTGAGGCCCTCGGAAGCATCCCCCGAGATGAAGGGGAGATGAGGAGGATAGTGCCGCCACTGGACCATCGACAACAGGAACCTGCAAGAGGTTGGTCAGGGAAGGGTCCATGTTGTAGTTACGGTGGTTGTAGCCACTGGGAGTAGGGAGAGAGGTAGGGTTAGTCCATTGTTTATGAACCACATCAGTAAAGAGTTTTGGCGCAGGAACAAAGATTTGCTCTGCGACTGGTTCAGAAAATATGCCCTGACTAGTGGAGGCGGAAGAGGTTGCAGTCTCAGAGACAGGGTCAATCAGGCCCGAAGTGATTTTGGCCTTGTGAAGAAGAGACTTAAAAAGTCCCTGAGGGAATAACCCCGTAAATGCAGGCACATCTGGAGCAGTGGATTCGTCATCGGATAGCTCCACTTCCCTCTGAGGTTTGTACTCTAGGTCGACGTCAACACTGCCCCTAGATCTGGTTGGAGAATGGTCAGGGGACCCAGTGAGACTGGCGTCGGGGGAAACCCGAGATCTCCTCAAGTGAAGACTTTCAGATACTAGGGAAGTAGAGTGGTGCTCCCTGATACCTGCTTGAATGCCATGAGAGATGGCCCTTGCAATTAGTAATTGTACTGACTCAGGAAGGTTCTCCAGGTCTGACTTAGGTTGTGTAGTTGCTGGAGGATCCTGAGCGGAGATGGAGCAATCAAAGGGATCCCCCTTTTACCTAATTGGGGAACCATGAGAGCCTGAGGATAGATTGTCCTATCTTTATGGGGATAGGGCCCTGGTCAAATCAATCTCATCCGAGACCTCCAGATCTAGACCCGTGTCCGGAGCTGGCTTTGCTCTATGTGCCTGGTCAGGCAGATCAGAACAATGCTGATGAGATTTTTTAACATGTCCTGATTTTGATGAGGCCTTGCGGCCAGAGTCGATCTTGCAAGATGACTGGTCTGCCATGGTGATGTTCAAGCTGAAATATAGCAGAAATCTATACATAAATGAAACAAATAATAAAGCATCATCATTATTATTGTTATTAATAATAATAATAAAGGGCAATATCATCAACATCAATCCAACGCTTAGAACGTAAGGTAGTCAGAAAACTATTCCAACTTTGAACCTTAAAATGGTTGCTAGGTAGAAGACATAGCCCAATCAAAATGGCCGCTGTAACTGACATGAACTGACAGCACAAAGAAGTTCACATTCTTGAAGATAAAATGGCTGCCTTGCATGAGATAACCAGGGCTAGTCAAGATGGCCGCCAAAGACCCAATTGAACCTCAAGCAAAGGGCCAAATTACATTCTCACCAGACCTTTATGCCCCAAGTACCTTGTAAAATACGTATCGCAGCAAGGTGTGATAAGGGACACCTAAGCAGCAATGAGAACCAGCGAATTGCTCACCGATTGAGCAGTCTGTCGAGGCAGGCCTTAGAAGGCAATCAAGCAGGCAGCGGCAACAGAAATAGTGGCGGCAGCAATGCGACTGCAGAAATGGCACCTGCAGAAATGGCGGCAGCAGCAATAGCGGTGGCAGAAATGGCAGCTGCAGAAAATGGCGAGGAAGCAAAAAGAGCCTCCCACGCCAAGCCGAGAGATACTGGATACAAAGCGCCACCTTCCCTGAGTGCTGGGAAAGGGTGGCGACGGCAAGAGCAGCAGGAACGGAGTGCTTGACTCCGCGACACACTTTCGCTCTCTCCGCCCCTCAGCTGATGAACGCTGAGGTGGCGGCGGCCAGCAGAGCGCGTCGTCGTCGTTTTCAGCCGAAACTGAAATGGCCCGCACGCACAGCGCTGAACGGAGGGGGCTGAAGTCAGAGAGTTAACTCACGGTCCTCAGAGATGTCCTAGAGGCAACGGAGGCAGCAACAGTGCTGTGGCAGCGTTTCCAGTCTAAACTGAAAAACCTTTGCCAATGAGCCCCAAACTGCAATTTCACAATCTCAAATCGGTCAGAAGTGAGAGACTCAGCGAAGCGACTGGTCAGAACCACTGAGTCGAATAAACTGGGAGTAATGGAGGCCTAAGGAGGCGTGGCCAAGATTATCCGACTCAGTGATTGGCCAGACAGGCTGGATCATCCCACTTCTGACCCACTCCACAGCCTAGTGGGAGAACTCACAGACTTCTGATTTCTAGGTGTAACCACTACATCAAGATAGCTGGCAATGAAGTATTAATCACCACTTGGACTCAATCATGTGCCACTTCTAGACCTTAACCAACAAGGAAGGGGAGGGTTCAAAAGACATGTGGCAAAGCCCTGAGGATTTTGTTAATTTCCTTGAGAGTAAGCTCAAACTCTGCCCAGATAACCAAGCTTAAATGTGCCCTCATTACTTCAAAAGAAATTGCCCTGCCAGCATTTAACTCCAAATGAAGCCACACATCTTTATTCAGCAGGTGCCAAAAATATTCCTCACAGCAGCCCTGCAAGGGCTTCCCTGTCCCTCCTTACTCAGAAGGGACCTGGTTACCCTAAATAAGATTGCCAGTTGGCTAACTAGATGTTATCAGAGCCAAGAAATAATCATTGCCTAATAAATCCTAATAAAGAGTCCTATCTATGTTCAATCAACTCCACTGTTTGTCTTTCTTTAGCAGTACTGTATGCCTGTGGTGTGAAACTGAAATAAAAATGGGGCCACTACACTATATATCTCTGCAGGCTGCATATTGACGTAGAAAGCCAGATATGTTTATTTGTTTATTAATTCATCAACACATTAAAATATGTTAGCAACTAGATACAGCTTTTTTATACATATATACATACATACATTCACACACACACACACACACACACAAATAAAAAGTGTAAAAGAAACAAGAAACATTACAGATTTATCAATTTGTTTTAAAATGCTCATGGTCATTCATCCTTGGTCATCTCCTGACTATTATTGCAACATACTATACATGGGGCTACCCTTGGAAATCATCTGGAAGTTCCATTGGTCCAGAATGCAGCAGCATAGATAATTATGAGTACAACTTGCAATGCCGTCTACAATGCTACTCTGTGAGCTGCACTGACTCCCAGATGGCATGCAGGTGCAATTCAAAATGCCACTTTTCACTTTTAAAACCCTACATATAAGAGACCGAGTTATTTGAGAGACCACATCATTTTCCTGTCTTTAACAAGCTCCATAGAGAAGGCACACTCCAGATTTGAGATCTTGTCAAAAGATCCTTATAACTGCAGTTAAGTTGAACTTGTGCAGGATTGCTTGTTTTTGTTGTTGTTGTTGTTGTTGTTGTTGTTGTTGTTGTTGTTGTTGTGTGTGTGTGTGTTTTATTTGATTTTGTTAAATATTTCCCAATTGAATTTTACTTTGGTTTGGGATGCAGTTAGGAGTGTTGTGACCTCACATACAGACCATGGGCCATATGTTTTATACCTCAGTTCTAGTCATCTTGTGTTGCTTCATATCATGAAGGTCCTTAGTAAATTACGGAGTGTCTCTGGCTCCATAAACATACAGCATCCACCCAGTCATAATCTATCCCAAGATCCCAGTTGCATTCTTATTCCGCAACCAGGGCCTTGACTGTAACATGCTTCAGAGCCTCTAGAAAAGACCCCAAGCTCCTTCTAAACCTGGTTGGGTCCATCAGTCTCTGGAGGTGGCCAATCAAATAAGATCCAGTTCCCTGCATTGGGGACTAGCCCAGAGAAGTCCAGAGCCAAGAGGATATGATTTGATCATCCTTCAAACCAGGGGTGAAATGCTACTGGTTCGGACCGGTTCAGATGAACCGGTAGCGGATATTGGGGCTGGGTCACCGAACCGGTAGCAATCGCTGGCTGATCAGCCCTTGAACCAGTCCATGGCCCACAGTCCTGCCATGCTTGCCTGCCTTCCTGGTGTCCAGCTTGCGAAGGCAGGCAAGTGGAAGGCAGACAAGCATGGCAGGGCTGTGGGGAAGAGAGCTAGCAGCCTACTTCCTTCCCCGCAGCCCTGCCATGCTTGCCTGCCTTCCACACTGCCTTCCTGGCAGTCCCCCACTCCTGCTTGCCTTTCGAGGTCGATGTCCAGCCCAGCCAGTGAGTGGGCAGGCAGCCCTTGGTGAAGATGCTGCTGCTGCACTGCCCTGGTACATGTGCAGCAGTCCCGGGGCCAGGACATCCACCTGCCCTCCCGGAGCACCACTGCCCCTCTCAACCCCAGAGCAGCAGCTGCATCTCCACCAAGGGCCACCCGCCATCAGCCTTACCAACATGCTGGCTCCGTTGGGCACGCTGAATATGCCGGCAGAGAATCTAGAAGGTAAGGCCGATGCTAGTGGCAGAGGGTAGGGAGACTCGCTGCGTTCGGATCCTCGGAGGGACATGGTGAGGCTTGCTCATCTTTTGGGCCTGGCGCACTCGGCCTCTCGGAGTACCGCCACGCTGCCTCCTTTTGCTTTCGTTTTCCAGCGGGAGAAGGAAGAAAGCAAATGGTAGCAGCACGACGAGGCTCTGGGAGGTTGGATGTCTGCAGCCAGGTGGGGTGGGAGGGCGGCGAGAATGGGCAAGGGAGCGCCAAGATGAAGGGCTACCCACACTGGCCCACCCAGGTAAGCGCTGCCACCCAAGCCGAAGGGAAAGCACTGCAGGCTCTGGTGGCTTCAAAGAGAGCAGGCAGGTGGGTGGGTGGGTGGGAATTCAGTGAGCTGCTTCAGAGCCCCAAGCCCCCAAACCTTTGCAGAAATGGGGCGGGTGGTTTGTATGGAGGATTGGCGGGGGGATGCACAGCCCTCCGGGATGGAGAGCAAGGCAAGAGAAGGCTCCGAGATTCGCTTGGGCAGTCAAGCCAGAGGATGGAGGGAAACTCAAAACATCGGGGGCTTCAGAAGGGCAGAATGTGCTTCAGAATGTGCAGCTGGCTCTAACAGTGAGTGACGTACATGACGTCAAGTTGGCCATGCCCACCTGGTCACATGACCACCAAGGCACGCCCACAGAACCGATAACAACAATTTTTAGATTTCACCATTGCTCCAAACCCAGATCACTTATACAAGCAGCATGCTGAAGTATGCCAATGCCATGTTGTTGTTCTGGTACTCAATATTTTCAGAGTGTCCCAAAGTCTATAATTTTAAAATATACATATTAAGTATGACTTCAAGACCTCTAGTTTAACTCTTTATAGATTTTAACAGTTACTTAATGATTAAAAGTATTGCTCATAGTGTTCTGTCCCAGTCTCACACACGCACACAAACAGACCTTCAAGGGTTAAATAAAACTTGCAGACAACAAATTCTTTCGATAAGAGGATTGGCAGCAACCCAGTAGCTGCTTGCCAAGAACTTTACTCATAGAGGGAGGGGTTGTTCCTCTGTCAGATAAACCCAAACAAGATACACACAATTCAAGAATTGTCAAGTCCAGTCTGTATTAAATCCAAGGCAGATAACGTTGTTTCAAAGATATAATGTGACTAGTAGTTAATTTTGTCCGTCACAGAATCTGAATGGCTACCTCACCCCCTTTTATCCCCTGTGGGGTGTGGTCCAATGATTCAACTTAATCTCTGGCATGCCTCCTTTTCTGCTGCGTGCGCTTGTCTCTCCGATGCTGGCGTGGATCCAGCCAAGACTTATCTCCGTCACTGTCCGACTGCGAGGAGATACCTGGCTCCTGGCCAATCTCTTCTCCTTCGGGAGACACCTGAGGCATTGCCAGAGAGGAGGGTCCTGGAGAGGGAGGCCTGGCCAACTCCTCTCCTTCATGTTCGGAGCCTTCTCCCTCCAATAAGTCAGCCTCGGGGGTCGAAGCTATGTTTCTTCTATGAGAAAGAAGCTTCTATGAGAAAACAGACTATATATACTCGAGTCCTGTCCCAACAACTTCACATTTCTTACTGTTAGTCCATGCTTAATAACCAGTTGCTTAGTAACTACTCAAAGTTACAAGGGACCTCCCCAAAACTATTGACTCGATTTTGACTCGATTTTGAAGTTTTGCACCCACACACACCCAAGGTTGTGTGACAGCATTTAAGATACTTGACAACCAGCTTGCATTTATGGCATGCTGCAAAGAGGAGATTGAGGGGTTTTTTGGGGAAGTTTCTGAGGAAAATTTAAGGGGTTCAAGGGGGGTTTTGAAACAGGACCTGGGGGGGGGTCCCTACAGATCAGGGAGTCTGCTTGTTGGATGGTGCCAGCAGGGAGGGCGGGGGCAGGGGTGGTGGACAGAGCACGATGGGTCGAGGGTCATTCTATCACCATGGTGGTTGGGAGGAATGGCGATGGAGGATATAGAGGACATAGAGACAACCCTGCTTGCAGCGGGTTCAGTGCTCTGGTCCTCTTGGTTCCACTTGTGTCCTTGGGGGGGCAGGAGTGCGGAACCCGGGACTCCGACTGGTGTATGGTAATGCCAGGTCTGTTGTCAATAAGGCTACCCTCATATGAGATCTGATTGAAGAGGGGGATGCGACCTGGCTTGTATCACTGAGACCTGGTTGGGCCCGGAGGGGGGTGTTCCCCTCTCTGATCTCTGCCCACCAGACTTCTGTGTACTACACCAGCCGCGACTCCTCGGGAGGGGTGGAGGGGTGGCGGTTGTTGTTAGGGAAGGTTTTAGTCCTAGGGAGGTCACTGTCCCTCAGATAGGCGGGTGTGAATCACTTCTGTTGAAATGGGACCCTGGAGTGCAGTCGGCTCTGTTGATTATGTACCTGTCTCCCAGCTGCGTGTCTTCAGTTCTGCCTGCACTGCTCAAGGTCTTAGCTGAACTGACGGTTGAGCTCCCCAACCTTATGGTTGTGGGAGATTTTAATCTCCCGTCAGCCGGTGAGACATCCGAGTTAGTTTGGGAGTTCATGGCCTCCATGGCGGCCATGGACCTGTCTCAAGTTGTACAGGGCCAAACTCACAGCGGTGGACATACACTCAACCTGATTTTTGTCTCTGGGCAGTGAATAAATGCTCGGGGTAGGGGTGAACTTTCCATCCAACCCCTGTCATGGACCAACCATTCCCTCCTTAGCCTAGACTTCCCATCCGTCAACCCCCACCGCTGGGAGGTGGAACTCGTTGGTTCCACCCCAGGCGCCTGATGGACCCTGATAGGTTCCTGACGGAGCTTGGGACATTTCCCACTGACCTATCCCGCGATTTGCCAGAGTCCCTGGTAAATACCTGGGAACAGGCTGCCACTGGGGCATTGGATCGAATCGCCCCTTTGCGGCCTCTCCGCCAACAGGGATCCTGGGTAGCTCCATGGTTCTCCGTGGAGCTGCAGAAAATGAAACATCAGAAGAGATGCCTAGAGGGCTGTTAGAGATCGACCCATTCCGAATCTGACCGAGCACAGTTAAGAACCTACATTAGGTCTTATCTTGTGGCATTGGCAGTGTCGAAACGTGACTATTTCGCTGCTCTCATTGTGTCTGCAGAAAACCTCCCAGCTGCCTTGTTCCGAGTGACCCGCTCCCTCCTCAATCAGGGGGCGAGGGAGGACCTCTTTCAAGGCAGTGCTGAGGATTTTGCACAGTTTCTGCAGGACAAAGTCGCTCAGATCCGGATGGGTTTGGACTCTGACTGGGCAGGATCTGACGAGGAAGTGGGAGCTAGTTTTGAAGGTAATATCTGGGTTGACTTTGACCCTGTTTCCACAGATGAAGTGGACAGGATTGTGGGTAGATTGGGGGCCTCCACATGTTTATGGGACCCGTGTCCCTCCTGGCTTGTTGCGGCAACCAGGGAGGTGACCGGAGACTGGATCCAGGCGATTATCAATGCTTCTTTGAGGGATGGGGCCTTCCCCGCCATACCTAAGGAGGCGGTGGTTTGTCCCCTCCTCAAGAAGCCTATCCTGGATCCAGCCTCCCTGAACAACTTTCGTCCCATCTCCAACCTTCGCTTTATAGCGAAGGTTGTTAAGTCTGTGGTGGCCTATCAACTTCCACAATTCCTGGAGGAAGCAGATTACCTGGACCCATACCGGTCGGATTTCAGGCGTGGACACAGCACGGAAACAGCATTGGTCACCCTGGTGAATGATCTCTGATGGGCCCAGGATGTGGCTTTTGATACCATCGACCATGGTATCCTACTGCGTCGGCTTCGGGGGTTGGGGGTGGGAGGCACTGTCTTACAGTGGTTCTCCTCCTACCTCTCGGGCCATATGCAGTTTGTTTGGGCAGGGGGGTAGAGATCCTCCCCGAGGCCCCTCACTTGTGGGATGCCACAGGGGTCGGTTCTCTCCCCCCTGCTCTTTAACATCTATATGAAGAATATCGGGGTGGGATATCATCAGTACGCTGATGATACTCAGCTTTACAACTCCACCCCGAACCAATCCAGGGATGCCCTTTCCCGTGATGTCCCAGTGCCTGGAGGAGGTACGGGTCTGGGTGGGTCAGAACAGGCTCAGACTCAACCCCTCCAAGACTGAGTGGCTGTGGATGCCGGCATCCCCTGATCTAGTATCCCCATCTCTGCAGATGGGAGGGGAGTTGCTGACTCCCTCTGAAAGGGTTCGCAATCTTGGCGTCCTCCTTGATTCCCGGCTGTCCTTGGTAGATCATCTGATGGCCGTGACAAGGGGGGCTTTTGCACAGGTTCGCCTGGTGCGCCAGTTGTGCCCTTTCCTAGACAGGGATGCCCTCCGTACAGTCACTCAAGATCTCATTATCTCTCGTTTGGATTACTGTAATGCCCTCTACATGGGGCTGCCCTTGGGATGCATTCAGAGGCTCCAGCTGGTCCAGAATGCAACCGCGCGAGTTGTTACGGGAGCATCTTGTTACTCCCATGTAACACCTCTCCTATGCGAGCTGCACTGGTTGCCGGGGGCCTTTCGGATCCGCTTCAACATGCTGGCTCTCGCCTATAAAGCCCTACATGGCACGGGCACGGAGTACTTCTGGGAGCACCTCCTACTGGCCTCCCACCACCCGGTGCGGTCACATAGGATTGCCCTCCTCCGTGTGCCATCGGCCAGACAATGTCGGCTGGTGGCCCCCAGATTGAAGGCGTTCTCAGTGGCCGCGCTGACCCTCTGGAATGAATTATCCACCTAGCTCTGGACAGCCCCTGACCTCCGTTCCTTCCGCAAAGATCTTAAGACCTGGCTTTTTCCTCAAATCACCTGATCTGGTTGGGTTTTGTAGTTAACTGTGGGATTTTAAATTGGACTTTTAATGCTATTTAGTGATATTGTTTTTATTATCATTTTATACTTGTGAGCCGCCCCGAGTTCTTTGGGAGAAGGGCGGCATATAAATTTAATAAAATAAAAATAAAATAAATAAATATTGCACAATCACACAATCACGATTTTTAGCGGTTTCTGGGCTTTACTTTTGGCTTCTGGAAAAAAACCCACCCATTTGGATGTTAAGGATTCATTTAACAACCACTACATTTGCTTAATAATTGCTATCAAAAAAAATCATAGAATTGGGTACGGTCAGGTGACGACTCACTTAATGACCATCATGATTTAATGACCATAATTCCAATGCAACTTGTAATGTCATCAAAAATAATACCTGCCTTTTAGCCTGTTTTTTTCCACACATGGCACAATTAAATCACCTGTTTCTACATTTATTCCAGTTAATTTTTTTTCTCATTTTAGAAGCTAACCTCTGAATATAAATTGAATTTACTACAAGCAATTAAAATAGTTCCCTGCAGGTTTATGTGCAATTTACCACAGTTATTTTGCAAAAACATATTAGTGAATAATTATATTAATTATTAGTAATAAATTATTTATTTATGTATAAACATGTTTTAGTTATTTTCTTATCCTTTCAAAGAAAAACATAATGAATTTTTGGCATATACTGAAATACACAATTTATTTTATTTAGAATACAGAATGTTAATAAAATGTGCTATAAGATCTTTTAGATCTTGAAAAAAAATTCAAGTAAAATCTGGAATAAAATGCTTTGGTTATACGGAGCATATCCATAGTATGTATATACTCTACTGTATTTTCCTTAGTTGTTCTATTTTTGCTTCAGTGCTTAGTTTTCTGTTAGAGAGGGATCTTGGCAAATTCACTATAATGAAATGAAAATATCTAATGTCTGAAGCAGATGATATTCTAAATTATCAATATATGATCTATAAAAACTTTGTAATTAACTTTGGTAATTATGCAGTGTTTCTGATACCTTTTTAACTATTATAAAGCATTTCTCTTTATTGTCATAAAGATATGCAGCTGTTGGTTATACAGTAGTTACATCCATGAGCATAGGTATTTAATGGAATAGAATGACTACATTTTTGAAGATACATTCATTCATTCTCTCTGTGTCTTGCAAATATACACACATATGCTCATGGTTGCATACATTTCCCATATTTCATGTTTTAGATGTCATTGCATGCAGATAAACTCTCAGTGAGATAAGCATTTGGGAGGAGTAGAAGGGAGATGAGATTGCATTTGCTTATGAGGTTGGCAGCAGATGTTCTACAGAAATCCAGCTCCCTGCATCCAGTCAGTTTCCATGGTGATGGAATTGGTAATTGTTGAACTCAGACACTCTCCCTCCTCTTCTCCGTATAAGTGGAAACTGGGAATGCATCTGAACTCTCCCATGACAATTCCTCAGCCCTAAAAATATAGCAGAATGGCTAATGGGGGTGAGGGTATGCGGAAAAAAGAGGCTGTGTAATCTCTCCACCCGCTCCGGAAGATCTTAGGATCAAGGTTATCCCAGAAAATATGGCAGCTAAGGATGCTAAATAAATGGGCAGGAGTTTTCCTGAGAAAAGGAAGAGTCAATGATTGGCTGCTTTTTGCTAGGTGCTTGCCAATTGGAGAACAACTAGCCTTCAACACTCTAAACATAAGCAAAGCTACATGCTCATTCTTTTTGACTTCAACTATACACCAAAGGTGTGTAAAGAAGCTCTATTTTCACATGGCTGGCTGAAAACGGATCTCATTAGAAAGCTTCACCAGCGGCAATCTGCCGTTCAAGAATTATTCTTCCTTCTGCAGAAAAGTATTAAATCATTCCTCTGCTGTAGTACCAAAGGAAAATTGGCTGTTGCAAGTGATGGAGCCACCGGATTTCTGTAAGTAAATACCATGGAATTTTAACCCTGTTATTTTCAGTTTGGGAAGAAATTAGTGTAACACTAACTTGACAAACTGCTAAAGGCTTTGTTTTTTAAACCTAGCAGATTTTATTTAATTATTCTAAGTGTACAAAGGTACAATTAGCTATTAGCTGTCAGCATTGTCTGCTTCAGTTTTGGAAGAATACGTAGTTTGACAAAATCCTCAGTTTGTTTTAAAATAATTCCATTAGTCCTAATATTTGATACATTTATAAAAATATTTTTCCATTCAAAGTTTCCTAATTATTAGAGCATGTTTTTTCCCAGTAGCACTGAACAAAGTTAATTCAGATAACAAACCAAATAAATTATGTGCTGGATATTGTTGTTGCTGTTGCTGTTGTTATTATTTTCAGCACATTGAATTATCTGTCAATTCTGTTTTAATTTAAAAAGAGGGTTTTGCATTCCAAAAGAAGTTTTTATATGAATTTATTCCTATGAAGTATAACAGTTCTATCTATCTTGGACAAGTGAGCACAGAAATTCAGAATTCTTTTTTTTCTGTGAAAAAGAAGCTCTAACTTTATTTGCTCTGCTTAGTCAGTTTACATTGCAGTCCATGCATGTAAGTTCAATGTGAGTAACTTGCAGACAACTGTTAATATTTGCAGTGTATCTCCAGTTTCCTTTTTCCACATCTGTCTGTCTCAATCTTCAATGTGTGGCTTCTAGTAAGAATTAAAACAACATTATAATTTGATGAAGTCATTATTCATTATTTTTTATATAATTATATCTAATTTTTCCCTTCCAAGCACTATAAAATTTTAAGAAAGTAAATTGATACAATCTATATTTTTCAAATATCACTTTTGGGATTTTTGTTCCAAACTTCTAATCTTAATGCATTTTTGTCCCAAGAATTTCCCATATATTTTTGAAGGTACATTATAAGAAAGACTCTGTTCTTGCATGTGAATAATCAAATTAAGTCTTTGATCAGAATGTGATGTCTACAGACCATGAAAGAGAAGTTGTACAATAGGACTGAACATTATGAATATTTTCAAATGGATTCTGGAAGGACCTGATTGAACTTCTGTTCAGATTTTATTTGGCTATTAGGAATACACAGCAATATAGTTGATTGGATCCAGGCTCATGATTTGAAGAGACCTTTTGAAATTAATGGGACAAGTATGTCTTAACTAATTTAAATGCTATCAGTTTCATTGTTTAATTCTCTTCATGACCAAATTTGAATTCAGTGTAATGTTGCTAAGTCTATATGTACATGCTAATTGTCAGTTATAATGTAGAAATCATTGATTCAGAATTTAAGGTAATCCAATTCTGGTACAAGCAAAGTAAAATTTTAGCCTTGAAATGAGACATAAATTGGTCAACACAATAACTTATTCTTCTTTGTTAGTCCTATTTTGCACTGAAAGTTCTGCCATGGATAATATTCCACATAGATACAGCTGAAAGCAATTGCTTTTTCTCCTAGAGAAAAAATCAAATGAAAAACATTATAGCTTAAAGCAGCCACTTATCTTTTCCTAATACTTCAGGGATGAGGTTAAAATATAAATCTGCCAGCTTCAGTTATTGTTAATAACCAAAGACTGCTTGCTAGGATTCTTGAATTTCCTATAACCTTGTTTGACAGCATTTGTTTCCTAGTCTCTGTGCATTAATGGCTGAACAGTGAGGGATTGAGAGGGCAGACTTTTTAATTGCTAAGCTTTGGGTCATGGATTGTGACTGTCTTGTTAATATATAGCCACAGTAATGGCTGAATTAGAAAAATCAGCCCTGCTGTTAAAGCTCCCTATGAATTCATTTCAGGCTTGAATGTGAATAAGAGTTTTTATTTGTTGTCAGCCTAGGGCTGTTGTGTATTATGCCAGCTTCACAAGGAATTGGTTTCTGCATCATCATCCCCAAGAATCTGGGCAGGCTGATACACTCTTCCAATACTGAAAGTCAGTTAGAAGCTATTGAGGCAACATTAAAATGCATTTCATTGAACTGAATTGATATGGAAATCACTTAATTTTATAGACTGACCCTCATCTGTTAACTATCTACAGTAGACATTGGTATGAATGCTAGATTTCCTTGTCTTTTATGAAACAAAATTAATATGCCTAGGAGAGGTGCAGCTTAGAGTACAAGATAGTATAGTGTGGGTTTCTCTTAGCTTGTGATTTAAGCCAACTGGATGTATATTCTATGCATACTCTATGCACTCTTTGTCTTAAATAATTTATATTGTTGGATACATGGTTGGTTGCTTGGTTGGTTTGGATAGAAGTGGGTAATTGGATGGATTTGATATGCACTAAGTATATGCAAAGTTATGGGTTGTTTTGTGGCTTGGCAATCATATTTAGTTTCTTTTAAAAACTTTCAATATAATAAATCACAGCCTAATCAAATTAATTCAAGGATATAAAGACATTTAAGTTTTGCTCAGCTAGTTTTTCAGATAGTATTATAAAAACCTGGGAGAGGGACAGGCTGTTTTAATAATGCAGGTTCTTTATATAACTTCCTATGTATGAATTTAAGCTGTTTCTTATTACAATGTAACTTTACATTATTTTCTATCAAAAACATGTAAGGAAGTTTTACCAATCTTAAACACTTTTACTGTAGACATTTGTTATAAAACCCAGATAATGTACTCAATTACCCAAATGAAGAACACAACAAAGGGGGGGGAGAGAGAATGAATCCAAGATACAATTGATAATTTGTATTTGGTAATATTAAAGAAAATGATTCTAAGATACCAAATATGTCATTTTTATTTCATGAATTTTATTTAGATTATTTCTGATGGACATTTTAATCAGGAATAATTATGTTCTATTTTATTCCATTATGTTTTTTCTTTTCTTTTTTATTGAAAAGTTTTACAAAAAAGAAAAAAAATTCCCCCCCACTTTTCCCCCCACCCTTTGCCCGCTTCATCCCACCCTCCCCCCCCCGACTTCCCAGAGCAAAATACAAGGTATTTCATTTAATCAAACATAAACTAGATTAATCTACTTATCCTCAAAGTACTACCTCCCCCACTGACACCTTAACTCCACTATCGATAACCAAATACTTCTAATACTAACAGTCATTCATAAGCTATTTGATATTTTCTTGTCTGGTACTTATTTTGAATATAATCAATCCATCTTCTCCATTCCGATACGTATCTTTCTTGCATGTGGTCCTTCAAGTACGCCGAGATTTTCGCCATTTCTGCTAGGTTTGTTACTTTCAATGTCCACTCTTCAATAGTAGGCAAAGAGTCTTTCTTCCAATATTGAGCTACCAGCAGCCTAGCTGCTGATATTAAGTTCAAAATCAATTTAGTCTCTGAAATTGTACAGTCTGTAATTATACCCAATAGAAACAATTGAGGAGTAAATTTCAACCTTCTTTTCAAAATGTTCTGCATCACCCACCAAATTTTTATCCAAAATGCCTTGATTTTCTTGCAAGTCCACCATATATGATAATAGGTTGCATCATTACATTCACATCTCCAACATTTAGCTTGCAAATTCGAGTACATACATGATAATTTCTTAGGATCTAAGTGCCATCTATAAAATATTTTATAAAAATTCTCTCTCAAATTTTGTGCTTGCGTAAATTTAACATTTCTGACCCAAATCTTTTCCCACGTTTCCATCATCACTGGTTCCTGAAAGTTTTGTGCCCATTTAATCATACAATCTTTAACCAATTCAGTTTCTGAGTCTATTTCCAGTAATGCATTATACAACCTTTTAATATGCATCTGACTTTGATCTCTAATCTGTTTCACCAAATTTTCCTCATTTTGCATAACCCCAATTTTTTGATCCTCCCTCCATCTAGCTTGGAGCTGACCATACTGAAACCAAGTATAAATTATCCCTTCTTCTTTTAATTCATCTAGAGATTTCAATTGCAACTTGCCCCTTTCCAAAAGAAGAAGCTCTTTATAAGTAATCACCTCTATTCTTTGCTCTGTACTTATATTTTCTATTACATGTCTGGGGTTTGCCCATATAGGTATCTTGTAGTTCAGCTTATATTGGTATTTTTTCCAAACCTTCAACAATGCATTTCTAAGTATATGACCCTTGAACACTTTATCCACTTTTTTTCATACAACAAATAAGCATGCCATCCATATAACAATCTTCCTTCAGTTAAGTTAAACCAGTCACTAATTTGTGATAAAGCTGCAGCTTCATAATACAATCTTAAATTAGGCATTTTAAGGCCTCCTCTCTCATGTATATCCTGTATAATTTTCAGTTTCACTCTTGGTTTTTTCCCAGCCCAAATAAAAGTATTAACCCCTTTCTGCCATTCCATCAGATTTCCATCTTTTTTAAGCACTGGTATCATTTGAAACAAAAATAAAAACCTAGGTAATACATTCATTTTTATTGCTGCTATCCTTCCCAGTACTGATAGTTGTAACTTTTTCCAATTTTCCATTTCTTTCTGTACTTTTTGCCAAAGAATTTCATAATTGTTTTTATACAATTTCGTATTTGAGGCTGCAATATATACTCCTAGATACTTAACCTTTTTAACTACTTCAAACCCCATTATCCTCCCTAACTCTTCTCTTTGAGTTATAGATAAATTCTTAGTTATCATCTTTGTCTTGTGTAAATTTACTTTGAATCCAGATACTTTACCATATTCAACTACCATATCCAGCATATAGGGAGCCACTTCTATAGGTTGAGATAAAGTAAGAACCAGGTCGTCTGCAAACGCTCTTAATCTATAATCCTGCTGTCTAATTACAATTCCTTTTATTTTGTCAGAATCACATATCTTATTCAGCAAGACTTCTAAACTTAAAATAAACAACAATGGCGACAATGGACAACCCTGCCTCGTACCTTTCTCAATTTTAAACACATCTGTTAAACCTCCATTGATTATTATTTGTGCTGTTTGTTCCTGATATATTGCTCTAATTGAGTGTGTGAAATACTCCCCAAAGTGCATTTTTTCTACTATTTTAAACAAAAATTGCCAGTTCAATCGATCAAATGCTTTCTCTGCATCCACGAATATAAATGCTGCAGGGACCTGATTATTTTTCTCCAAATATTCCAATAAATTTATGATTTGCCTAACATTATATTTCATCTGTCTCCCTTTTATAAAACCTGATTGGTCATTATGAATAATTTGTTGCATAACTGGCATTAGTCTATTCGATAGTATCTTAGCAAAAATTTTGTAATCCGTGTTCAAAAGTGAAATTGGCCTAAAATTTTCAGGTTTGGTACAGTTTTGATCTTCCTTCGGAATCAATGAAACAAAAGCTGTTCTCCAAGAGGGTGGGACTCCTCCCCCTGATTGAATTTTACAAAATAGAGTTTTAAGCGGCTCTACCATTTCAAGCTGCTCCCCCCACTGCTTCTGTTTTTTGTACTACTTGAGATGAATCTTGAGATTGTTGCCCTTTTGGTTGTTGTTGTTGCAATTTATAAGTTGCTCGGGTCAGTCGTTGTGTTTTCGGCTCTCCATTCTTAGGTGGTTCCAAGGTTGGGGGTAAACCCTCAAGATCCAAATCTTCTTCCATAATAATTCCTCCAGCTGCAGCTTCAGCGTAGGTTTGTATCTGTTTTCCATCTTTTCCTTGTTGTATCATCTCCATTTTCTTCCTCCCCCCCCCCCCCGTGAGGGTGGGTATCCAGCCTGTAACACGTTTACATAAAAATCTTTTGCCTTCCAAATTGTGTTTAATTGGTATCTTTCTCCTTTATAAATCACTATTAGACCAGTTGGAACATCCCATCTATATGCCACCTGTTGATTTCTCAGCTCATTTACCAAAAAGCCAAAGTCTTTCCTGCTCCTCAACATCTTTGGAGGAATCTCTTTCAAAACCACCACCTCCTGCCCAGCCACCTGAACTTTATTATTGTAAGAAGCTTGTAAAATTTCATTTCTGATCCTCCTAGTTGTGAAATAAATCACCACATCTCGTGGCAGCTGTCTTTGTTTTGCCAACCAGGAATTAACCCTATAAATTTTGTCAATTTGGATTGCCACATCTTCTGGTTTTTCTTTAATTATCTCAGCCATAGCATCAGCACAAATGTCTTTTAAATTTTCTTTGCTATTTTCCTATATATATTTTCCCATATATCCAATTATGGGATATTTTTAAAATTTAGCCAAACTGTTTAATCTGTTTTAACCTATTTTAAATTTTGTATTTTCTGTGTTTTTATCTTTTGGCTGTTCACCGCCCTGAGTCCTTCGGGAGAAGGGCGGTATAGAAATCTAATAAAACTAAACTAAACTAAAAACTTCAGGCCTCTCAGTCTCAGGGCAAACTCCATAGATCTGTATTGTAACATTACCAATTCATCATCCACTTTCTCTGTTCTAGTCATGACATCACCCATTTTGCTCTCCAGATTTAAATTGGCTTCATTAATTTCTTCAACTTTCCCATCAAGCTGGATAACAAGATTTGATAGTCCTGATACAGCAAAAACAATATCATCTCTTATTTTATCATGCTCCTTTGCAACTGCTCCCTTGATCAAACCTATATCTTCCTCTATTTTCTTAAATTTCCCTTCAACAAGTAAAGTTAAATTGTTCATTGCTTCTCTCATTGCTATTGCTTGATTATTCATGGCTTCTTTCATAGCTTCCTTAAAATCATTAAGTGCTGCGTCTTGACTCTGGGTCTGGCTCTGTGAATCAGCCGGAAGTTGTGCTTTCTGTGTCACCACTGACACAACTGGGGAGCCTCCCACTCCTTTAGCAACTCCTGGTTTCACTTGCTTAGAAGCCATTTTTTTCCTCCCCCCCCCTCTTTTCTTTAAAAGCGAAAAAGTCTTTAAAGATGTTAAATTAAAGTCTCTGAGTTGCCAGACAAAGTAGTTTTTTTCCCCTTGTTCTCTTCCCTCTGCACTCTCCATTCCCAGCAGTTAATAGGCAGCTAATCCACTCTCCCAGCGCAAAGTTCTCAAGCACTTTCATTTCAGGCTTTCACTTTCTTTTTTTTTTTATTGAAAATGTTTTAAAACAAACACAATTTCCCCACAACCCTCCCACCCAACCCCCCCACCCCCTCCCCGACTTCCCAGAGCAGATCACACGGTATTTCTATTGACTTTTAACAATAAACTAAATTGTTTAACCAATCATTAAACTAACACCCCCTAAAAAAAAATTCTTAATCCCCCATATATAAAATCCTACTTCTTAGACATAAAACTTCTAATATCACTTATATAGCGCTTATACAGATAAAAGAAATCATTCATAAGCTATTTGATATTTTTTGGTCTGATACTTATTTTGTATATAATCAATCCATCTTCTCCAGTCCTGTATATACCTTTCTTGTGTGTGATCCTTCAAATATGCTGAAATTTTAGCCATTTCAGCTAAATTAGTTACTTTCAATATCCAGTCATCAATAGTAGGCAAAAAGTCCTTCTTCCAATGTTGTGCTACCAACAATCTTGCTGCTGTTATCAAGTTCAAAATCAGTTTAGTCTCTGCAACTGTACAGTCCGTAGTTATACCCAATAAGAACAACTGTGGAGTAAATTTCAGTCTCTTTTTAAGAATATTCTGCATCACCCACCAAATCTTTATCCAAAATGCTTTGATTTTTCTACAAGTCCACCATATATGATAATAAGTTGCATCATCACAGTCACATCTCCAACATTTAGCTTGCACATTAGGATACATACATGATAATTTTTTGGGATCTAAGTGCCATCTATAAAACATTTTATAAAAGTTTTCTCTTAAATTTTGTGCTTGTGTAAATTTCACATTTCTAATCCAAATCTTTTCCCAAGTCTCCATCATTACTGGCTCTTGAAAGTTTTGTGCCCATTTAATCATACAGTCTTTAACCAGTTCCGTCTCAGAGTCTATTTCCAATAAAGCATTATACAACCTTTTAATATGCATTTGTTTTTGATCTCTAATTTGTTTTACCAAATTCTCCTCATTTTGCACAAAGCCAGTTTTTTGATCTTCCTTCCATCCAGCTTGAAGTTGACTGTACTGAAACCATGTATAAATTATACCTTCTTCTCTCAATGTATCTAAAGATTTCAAATACATTACCCCCCTTTCCATAATAAGAAGCTCTTTATAAATAATCGCCTCCTGTTTTTGTTCTATACTTATAATTTCTATTGCATGTCCATGATTTGCCATATCTTATAATTTAACTTATATTGATATTTTTTCCAAACCCTCAACAAAGCATTTCTAAGTATATGAGCCTTAAATACTTTATCCACTTTTTTATCATATAACAAATAGGCATGCCATCCATATAACAAATCATAACCTTCTAGATTCAAAATTCTCCCCTCAGTTAAATTAAACCAGTCACTAATTTGTGATAAGACCGCTGCTTCATAATATAGTCTTAAATTAGGCATTTTGAGACCCCCTCTTTCATGTGTATCTTGTATAATTTTCATTTTTATTCCAGGTTTTTTCCCAGCCCAAATGAAAGTATTAACACCTTTCTGCCATTCTCTCAGATTTTCATCTTTCTTAAGCACAGGTATCATTTGGAATAAAAATAAAAATCTAGGTAACACATTCATTTTAATTGCTGCAATTCTTCCCAATAAAGCCAACTGTAATTTTTTCCAATTCTCCATATCCTTCTGTACCTTCTGCCAAAGAACCTCATAGTTATTTTTGTATAATTTTGTATTTGAAGCTGCTATGTATACTCCTAGATATTTAACCTTTTTAACTATTTCAAAATCTGTTAATCTTGCTAGTTTATCTCTTTCAAGTGTAGTCATATTTTTAACTATCATCTTTGCCTTATGTGAATTAACTTTAAATCCTGATACTTTCCCGTATTGATCAATTATATCCAATATATATGGAGCCGATTCTATAGGTTGGGATAAGGTAACAACCAAGTCATCTGCAAATGCTCTTAATCTATAATCTTGTTGTCTAATTACAATACCCTTCAATTTTTCTGAGCCACGTATCTTATTCAATAGTACTTCCAAAGTCAAGATAAACAGTAATGGGGACAGAGGACACCCCTGCCTTGTTCCTTTCTCAATTCTAAAAACCTCTGTTAAACCTCCATTGACTATAATTTGTGCTGTTTGCTGCTGGTATATCGCTCTAATTGATTGTATAAAATATTCCCCAAAGTGCATTTTCTCTATTATTTTAAACAAAAATTGCCAGTTCAAGCGATCAAATGCCTTCTCTGCATCCAAAAATATAAACGCTGCAGGGACTTGATTATTTTTTTCCAAATATTCCAGTAAATTTACAATTTGTCTAACATTATATCTCATTTGTCTCCCTTTTATAAACCCTGATTGGTCATTATGAATTATTTGTTGCATAACTGGCAATCTATTAGCTAGTATCTTAGCAAAAATCTTATAATCAGTATTCAGAAGTGAAATTGGCCTAAAATTCTCAGGTTTGATGGAATTTTGGTCCTCCTTTGGAATTAGTGAGACAAAGGCTGTTTTCCAGGAAGGTGGTACTCCTCCTCCTACTTGTATTTTATTAAATAAGATTTTGAGTGGTTCTAACATTTCAGATTGTAAATGTTTATAATAAACAGCTGTTAGTCCATCTGTTCCCGGAGCCTTACCTATTTTTAATTGTTTAATTGCCCCAACAATTTCCTCGGAAGTTATTGGCTGATTCAATCTCTCTCTCTGTTCCAGCGTTAATTCAGGAATCTCCATCTTTAAATATCTATCAATATCAACATCTTGAATTACATCTTTAGCATATAACTTTGTATAGAACTCCAAAAAAGCCTTTTTTTATTAAATTCTGTTGATAAATCTCTTTACCTCTAAATTCTATCTTGTCTATAACACGTGATTTTTGTTTTTTTCTCATCGTGTAAGCCAACCATCTCCCAGGTTTATTAGCGTTACAAAATGTATTATGTCTGGCATATTGTATGCTGGTTGCTACTTGCCCAGCCATTAACATATTAAATTGCTCTCTTAAGATATTAATCATATCTTTTGCCTTTTTATCTCCCGGGTTAATTATAAGCAATTGCTCTTTCTTTTTAATTTCCTCCTCTATCTCTTTCCGTCTGTTTTGTTGTTTTAGTCTATATTTATTATTCAAGAAAATTAATGTTCCTCTCATATATGCCTTACTCGCATCCCATACCATCTCCATCGAGGTTCCTTTATTCATATTGTTAACAAAAAATTCTTTCATTTGTTTTTTAAGTTCACTCAAGTTATCTTCATATCTAAATAAATTCTCATTTAACCTCCAAGACCTCCTTTCCCCTCTTTCCTGCTCTAGTTCCATCCAAACCGGGCTATGATCAGTTAAAGTTCTTGGACATATCTTCGTATTCTTCACCCTAGAAAAAAGATCATTTGTGGTTAATATAAAATCAATCCTAGGAAAAGATTGATGCCTATCTGAAAAAAAAGTAAAATCACTTTCCAGTACGTTCCTTTTTCTCCAAATGTCTCTGAGCTCCATATCCTCCAAAATATCAAAAAAAGATTTAGGCAACTTAGCATGCATGGGTATCTTGGAAAGACTTTTTTTATCTTTCTGGGTATTTATTACCCCATTCCAATCACCCATTAGAAGTAAAGATCTATAATCCCATTGTAGTATTTTAGTATGTAAAAGTTTATAAAATTTGTCTTGTTGTTGATTAGGTGCATATACTCCAATTGCAAGCAGCTTCCCATTCTGTGGTGTTAATTCGATTGCAATATATCTACCTTGAGTGTCAGCCTCAATTAAATTGGCCAATAAGCCAATAAGCCTCTTTTAACATATATAACTAGGCCATTTTTCTTCTCTGGTGCTGATGCCACAAAATGTGTATCTAATTTCGAATTTATCAAATATTTTTGATCTGAGGATTTAATATGCGTTTCTTGCAAACAAATGACATCATTCTGAAATTGCTTCAAGTAGTGAAATATTTTCTTTCTTTTTTGTGGAGAATTTAAACCGTTGACATTCCAAGATAAGAATTTATTTGCCATCTCTGGGCCCTCCAAGCTTTGAGAGCATCAGCTGAACCTCCTCCGCCATTTTAGACTTCGGCCTAACTCCTCCCACTGCTTGTGTTTTTTGGACTTGTTGGGTTGAATCTTGAGGCTGTCGTGCCAGATGTTGTTTGTAAGTAGCTCTTGTCAATCGTTGATCTTTTGGCAGCTCTATCATCTTTAATGGCTCAAGGGTTGGTGGTGGACCCCCACTCAAGAGTAAATCTTCTTCCAAATTAGCTCCTCCAGCTAATGCTTGAGCATAAGTTTGTGGTTGCCCTCCATCTTTCTTTTGTTGTATCATTTCCAATTGCTTTCTAGCACCCCCTGGTGAGGGTGGCCTTCCAGCCTTTAAAACATTGACGTAAAAATTTTTTGCCTTTCTAACTGTGTTTAAGCGATGTCTTTGTCCAGCGTATGTCACTATTATCCCAAATGGGACATCCCATCTGTACTGGAGCTGCTGGTTTCTTAGTTCATTCACCAAAAAACCAAACTGCTTTCTGTCTCTTAACATTTTGGGAGGAAGCTCTTTCAGGACCACCAGCTCTTATCCATCCACTTTAATCTTGTTTCTATAAGAAGCTTGCAGAATATCATTTCTAGTTCTCCTTGTTGTGAAATAAATCACCACATCTCTTGATAGCTGTTTTTGTTTTGCCAGCCAGGAATTAACCCTGTAAATTTTGTCCATTTGAATTGCCACATCTTCTGGCCTTTCTGAAATCAGCTCTGCTAAAGCATTGGAACAAGTATCTTTTAAGTTTTCACCACTCTTTTCTTTCAAACCTCTCAGCCTCAGGGCAAATTCCATTGATCTGTATTGTAACATAACCATTTCGTCATCCACTTTCTCTGTTTGTATCATAACCTCTCCTAATTTAGTTGCAAGCTCCAAGTTAGCATCATCAATTTCCCGTACTCTCTCCTCAATCTTTAACATATGATTAGCCAGTCCTGAAACTGCCTAAACAATGTCATCTCTTATTTCATCATGTTTTTCCTCCACCACACCTTTAATTTTCTTTAACTCCTCTGAAAATTCTTTCATCATTTCTGCCTGATTGTTCAGGGCACCCATTATAAATTCTTTAAGTCTTGTGACTGTGACTGTGTATCAGCCAGAAGTTGTTGTTTTTGAGTCACTACAGGGGAACCTCCTCCCACTTTAGAAGTTGGTGGCTTTATTTGTTTAGCAGCCATTTTATTTAAAAAGAGTTTTTTTTTCCTTTTGCAGCCACAAAGTCTTATAAACAGTCTTACAAAGTATATTTCAGAGTTTTTTTCAAAATAAACAGTCCTCTCTTCAAGCTATACTCAATCCCCAGCAGTTTTCTCTTCAGGCAGAGGGCTCTTAACAAGCAATTTCCCTTTAACTTTCACTTTCCCTTCCGCCCATAACAAAGGCTTCCTCTCCAGCCTCCAGCTCAAAAGAGCTCCGTTTGCAACAATGTATTCACGGAGTTAAGTTCTGTTTCTTTTAAAAAGCTTGCACTCTTGCTTCTGCTCTGTCTGCCTTGTTAGAAATCATTAGAACTCACTGTTTGCCGGCAGAATTGGACGCAGACGTCTTGCTCTGATTAACAGAGGCACCAGCGATCCAGAGCAAAGGGAGGGGTGAACTGGGGAGCTCTCACCCTCCGAGTCCCTGGAATTAATCCAGGGATTTTCAGGGAGCTCTACCCACCCCCTCAGACTCTCCTCTCCTTCTTTGCCTGAAGGAGAGTTTTTTCAAACCGCCGGACAGCAGTTTAGCGCTGTCAGGGCGGTTTTTACAGATCGGGTGGCTGGCGGTCTATGGAGACCATCCTCGTCGTCTGCGGAGCCATCGGAAGCCCAGGCTTTCACTTTCAAAGCCCTGACAAAGAATGCCATCTTCCACCTTCAGCTCAGGATTCAGATTGAAACAAAGTAACTTTGGAGTTAAGCTCTGTATTTTTAAGCTTGTTCTCTTGTTTTCCGCTCTGCCTGCGCTTGGGATCAGTCAAACTCACGTTTTAAAAACAGGATCGGATTGTGGCTTCTCGCCCTGCTTTTGCAGGGACGTCCTGGCTCCGGAGCTTCTTGGCGGGCTGCCTGAGGAGCTCACACCCTCCAAGCCTCTGGAAAGAGGGCTTTCGGAGGGCTCTACTCTCACCCACCGGCTCTCCTCTCCTTCTTTTCCCGAAGGAGTGTTTTTTCAGCCATTTGACAGCTGATTTGTGCTGTCAAAACAGCTTTTACGGAGACACAGGGCTGGCGGTCATAAATGACCGTCCACGGAGCCTGTGGTGCCAACCGGAAGTCCTTCCATTATGTTTTTTCATGATCATATATTGTCTGTATATTTTTATAATTTTGCTTCAGTGTTCCTTTATCTGAGGATCACAAGCTGCACTAAAACAATTTTATAGTGCACAGGTTAACTTGTATTACCCCATGTATAGATTCCTGGAAGTACAGGATATAAATGGAATACATTACAGTGCAGAAATAGTTGAGGGAGAGTCCTGTAAAATTTCAACTTGGGGTACAGGGAATATTGATGGTCAATGAAGATATGGTAGATATGTAGATGGGAGCTGATTCTGGAGTTTAAACTAACATGTAGATGTTTAAAATGGTCTAAATGTCAAATGATTTGGACATTCTCATTCATTGTGTTTCTTGTAAGATGTTTGTGTTCTTTACCAAAATCTCAGAAGATTTCAAATATTAAAAATAATATTTATTTTGGAATCCTTCCAGATTGTCATAAAGTTCATCCCTGTTTGGTGCAATAGTCCTCAAAAAAGTCAACAAAATAATATACTAGTCTGTCCTTGATTGTTCAACGAATTCAGAAAAATTGTTCATGAAGGTAACTGTGTGTATCAATAGACAAGTATTTGCTCATAATATTTTTCATCGTGTTTTAATGAGATTACATTACATTACATAATGAGGTTTCAATGATTACATTGACTGGAAAATGGTGAACATCACATACATTGAGTAAAATAGAAATAACTTTCATTTCTTGTTAACATAAAGAAATTACTTGGAATTTTTTTCTACATTATTATTTAAAATATTAATCATTTACCAGATATATTATCTCTATGGTTCAATTCACTTGTTTGATTTCTCCCATGATTCATGCAAGTAAAAATCAATATCACTAAATGAAGCTGAATTATGTAAAAAGCAAAGAAAAACCATAAACTTCCAATTAGCTTGACATTTATTTTTATTCTGATTTTTTCATGGTTATTATTAAGAAAAATTTAGCCCTCTTCTGAAAATGTCTGAACAATAAGAACTGTCAGTTTTGACAGTTTTTAGAATCCCACAATTGTTCCTACATTTTCTTGAAATTCTTCTATGTAGTATATGAAGCAGAATATTTTTTGGCAGTTACTTAAGAGTAGTCTTTTCAAAAAGTGTTAGCTTCTGGTATTATAAGTAGAATGCCTTTGATTATAGAACTTCAGGAATACAATTTGGTCTGTTTTTTAACATTCACAAATATCAATATCAATATCAATGCTATCAGAAATAGCATTATTAAAACAAAAATGCAAAGCAACACAAGAATGTTAAACTGTATAATATCCTTGGACTGTTGGCTAAAATATAAGCTGAATGTAATGGGAATCTCTGTTTTTTTATAGTCAATAAATTATCAGGTTTCTATTCAATTCTAATGGATTCTTCTGATCACAGAGTTCTTAGCAGCAGTAGCCTTTTCTGTCAAAAGACTATTATGCCAAATTTCCTGTAAACATGATTATTGATTAAACCAAGTTTTCCCTAATTTGCTACATTTTTCTTGTAGTGGATTTATAGATTTGTAAAATATGTCTTTTCATTTACACTGGAAGTCAGGAGAAAACCAAAAGTCCTTGGAGAAAATTGACTTGCTACCTCAGAAATATAGATGTAGTAACTACATAGCAGTAAGCAAACCTCAGTCCCATAGCAGTTTGTGAATTATTTTAGCATATAGGAAATGTAAGTATAGGGTCAACAATCATTGCCATGGGACACCAACTATCCACCCCATTCACCATCAATCCACTTCTATTCACTATCCTCTCCCCACTATCTTCCCCTGTTTCCCCCAAAATAAGACATCCCCTGATAATAAGCCCAATTGATGATGATGATGATGATGATGATGATGATGATAATAATAATAATAATAATAATAATAATAATAATAATAATAATAATAATAATTTTATTTCTATACCGCCCTTCTCCCGAAGGACTCAGGGCGGTGTACAGCCAATTTAAAAACACAAGACACAACAATAATTAAAAATTAAAATAATTAAATAGATTTGACCGATTTAAAACGCTAAAAATTAAAATACCCCAATTTAAAATTATATATTTTTTTATTGAAAAAGTTTTCAAATACAAGTTTTTCCCCCTTTCCGCCCCCTCTTCCCTAACCCCCCTCACCACCCATCCCCCCCTGTGACTTCTTCACAACAATAGGCTATTTCATAACTAATTAGATACATAATATCTTTCCTTTCCCTTACTCCCTCCTCAGAATACTGACCCTTAGCATATTATTCTTATAACTCCCATTTTTACAATAATCTGCCCTTTTTCTCCTCCCCTAAACTTATAATGTATTATTACAATTTAACATTTAATCTTTTATATATATTAATATAACAATTTAAAGCGGCCTTCTCCCTACATCCACATTTAACATTTATTCAGTTCTATCCAATTCCTCCACTCCCCTAAATATATGACTTAAAGATCCTTTTTCTTAGACTAATCAATCAGTAAACTAACCTATTTCAACCCTTCAATTCCTACAAAATCATGCAATACAATTCTAAATATAATCCACTGCCCACTTTACTAAGATATACACATATCTATATATGCATTCCATTTTATAAAAAGAAAAAAGACAATAACTTTAAATTTATAATCCATATAATATCTTCTTTGGTGTCTTTCCGCTGGATTATTAAATCCATCACCCATAATAGGGTAAAATAACATGCTGGTGCAACAGTTTGTTCAAAATCTTCAATCATCTTCTGCCCCCATCAGTA
The DNA here is from genome assembly GCA_022577455.1 of Arizona elegans. Classification (NCBI taxonomy): domain Eukaryota; kingdom Metazoa; phylum Chordata; class Lepidosauria; order Squamata; family Colubridae; genus Arizona; species Arizona elegans. Next base: position 79,198,871 of record JAKOOJ010000004.1, on the reverse strand, counting down.
GTAAATATCCTCGTATATATATAAAAGTAAAAACAACCACCCGAGTGACATTATAATTATATCCATATAGTTATAGTTGTGGTATTCATCAGGATTGTTGATTCCCATCATCCTAATGAGTAACATCCAGATCTTCTGCATGCCCCAGCGTGACTCTCTTGCCTTATAACTCAAAATAATTATAATATATTTACCAGTAAAAGAAATCCAGAGTAGATGATTCAGATCCCACAAGGTAAGGCTCTTTTCACATCCCAAAATCACGGCATTACAGAGATCTGCCACAATCCTCAGGATAGTATTAAACAATTGTTCGCCTCCACTATCTTTTCAGATATTCATTCATTTTTTAAAGTCTCTGGCTTCACTGTTGCTTGGTTTAGAAACTGCTGTTTCTGTGAGATCTATTTCTTTTTCTTTTGCGGGTTGAATTTCCATCCTCGTTTCGTGCCTACCAATTGTGTGTCGGCTGATCGATTTTCATTCTGCTTTATAAATTGTTCTTGTTGGGTTAGTTTTGTCATCTCATCTTTCTTCTCCATCACTTGTATATCAACTGGTTGATTTGCGCACTTGTCTGTGACTTGATGGTTCATCACATTAGAGTCGGATGACACTGCTCTCTTATTTATAGACAGTCCAACTGGGGTATCCAGGGAGTCCAAAGACAATTTATCCACCACAGCCTCTGTAATTTGATATTTTCCTTTTGTTTCCAACTCCTTTTGCTTATCCTGTATTATGCCTAAAGATGTTAAGTTCATTTTTAAAAATTTTTGATAAAATTCTTCCGCTTTTTCAACAGTGTTCAGTTGATATCTTACTCCTTGATGTCTCAATATTAAACCAACTGGGGCATCCCACCTAAATAGGATATTTCTTTTTTTTTAACTCAGTCACTAGAAAGCCAAATTTCTTCCTCTCCATTAGCATCTTAGTTGGGAGCTCCTTAAAAATCCAAATCTTTCTTCCATGAAATTGCAAAGTAGAATTAAAAGAGTTCTGCACAATATTATTCCTAATTTCTTTATCTGTAAAATAGATCACCACATCTCTAGGCAATTGCCTTTGCTTTGCCAATCAGGAGTTTATTCTGTAAATTCTATCAATCCTGCAAAACACTTCATCAGGTTGAACCTTTAAAATCCCAGCCAGAATTGCAGAAGATATTTTCCTTAAGTCATCTCTATTATTTTCCTGCAGACCTCTCAGTCTAATTGCGTATTCTGTAAAATTATATTGAATCATTAAAACTTCTCTTTCAATCCTCTGTTGCACATTTTCTCCATTACCAGTCTTTTGGTCAACCTCCATTTTAGGTTTGTCTTCTGAGCTATTATCCTGAATGTTTACCAAATCCTTTTTAATTTTTTGAATCTTGTCATCCAAATTCTCCTCAGTTTCCTTCATTTTAGACTCTAATAATTTAGTCTTTGCATCCACCCGAATCAGAAAGTCTGATAAACCATTAGCTGTATTTAAAATCTTTCGATTCAAAAAGTCAAACTTTGATTTCACCAATTTCATTAATTTCCTGCTTAAATTTTTCGAGTTGCTGGTTCACAATCTCATCCCTTCTTACAATCTCTTCAAGAAGAAATTCTATTATATTAAAATCAGGTTTCTGACACTGGAGAGTTACAATTTGTTGGTGTAATTTATTAATGGGGGAAGTTCCCCCCCCCCCGTTTGTCTAGCTGTGTGAGTCCCGATGCCATTTCCCACACAGACAAGATTTAGTAAAAAAGAGAGAAAAAATAGAAAACAGAAGGACTTTCCCTTAAAAAAACAAGAAAAAAACTTCTTTCCAATCAAAAACAATATCAAGTCTCCAGAGAAAAAAAAAAGAGAAGAAGACACAGGAGCGAAGTTTTGTCTACAAACGTAGCCAGTGATATTTATTCCGCTACATTGTAGTAATAAAAAACGGAAGGACTTTCCCTTTCAGCCTCTTCTCCAGCCGCGGCAGACGCCATTTTAAAAGGCTCTTTTTCCCCCTTTCCTCTCCTCTTTTCTCTAAAGTAATTTTTTAAAGAATAAGTAAAATACTTGCGATTCAATATTAAAGGTCCAGCTCACATTTTCTTTGAGTATTCTGTTAAATTCGCAGGCTTGCTCTTGACGCCTGGCTCTGCATTAGCAGAGGTCTCCCAAAGCCCGGAGCAGCGGCAGGGGATATGGGGCTTCTCATCCGCTCCGTCCCAAAAGTAAAAAAAAAACTTTTGGGACTCTGCAGAGAGTTCTACCCACCCCTGCCAGCTCTATCTCCATTTCCTCATGGAAACTGAGTTTTTTCGAGCCGCCATTCCGCTGTGAAGGCGGCTCTAACAGGCAGTGGAAGCTGACAATCCCAAAGGAACGTCTGGCGGCGGCCAGCAGCAAACCGGAAGTCTCCCCAATTTAAAATTATATTGACAGCCCTGCCTGGCGGAACAACAGGGTCTTCAGTGCGCAGCGAAACACTCAGAGATCAGAGATCTTACATATTTCCAGGGGCAGTTCATTCCACAGGGCTGGGGCTCCCACAGAGAAGGCCCTCCCCCTGGGTGTCGCCAGCCGACATAACTTGGCTGATGGCACCCTGAGGAGACCCTCTCTGTGGGAAGACCACTGGGAGCCAGTGCAGCTCGCGCAGGAGGGGTGTCACGTGGGCACAACGAGTTGCGCCCATAACCACCCGCGCGGCCGCATTCTGGACCAGTTGGAGTCTCCGAGTGCTCTTTAAGGGGAGCCCCATGTAGAGAGCATTACAATAGTCCAGCCGGGAGGTGACAAGGGCATGAGTGACCGTGCGCAAGGCGTCCCAGTCCAGAAAGGGCTGCAACTGGCGGATCAGGCGAACCTGATAAAAGGCCCCCCTGGCCACGGCCGTCATATGCTCTTCTAAAGACAGCCGTGCGTCCAGGAGGACACCCAGATTGCGAGCCCTCTCTGTGGGGAGCAAAGTTTCACCCCCAATAGTCAGCGATGGCACCTCCTGACTATATCGGGACGCCAGCAGCCACAGCCACTCGGTCTTGGATGGGTTGAGTCTTTAGGTTTTTGAGCATATGGCAATAAGGCCAAGTACTTATTTCAGGGTTAAAAAAAAATAAGACAGGGTCTTATTTTCGGGGAAACATGGTATTCACTATCCTCTCACTTCCTGCCCCCAGACAGGCACTATCTGAACAAAACATAGGACACATTGGAATTAGACAGATATCTCAGTTTCTAGATGATAAAAAATAAGAGAGATGAAATGTTAGAAGAAGCTCAGCAGGACAAATGCAGCACCAACAACTTCTCAGACATAGAAGGCAAAAGCCAGAGAAATTATGGGGCTCAGATCAAAAAACCAATCCGTTGACCCAAATTCACTTGTACTGCCCCAGCTCCCTCCAGGTGCACTTTACATCACCTTTCCCAAAACTGCTGAGTTCCAGAAAGTCTATCAGAGTATTGCTCTGCCAAGTTTGCTTTATTCCCAAATAAGGGAAAAAGGGGAAATTCAAGTTTCATCATCTCATAGCTACAAATACCCAAGGATCAGGCCTTGGGTCATATAAATAGCTAATAAAACTGAAGGAGATTACCAGTAAAGCGGTTTCTGTGGCCTGGCTGCTTAATATTCAACTTCTGAATCCACATTCCTACACTGTCTTCCATATTTGGCTCCCATTTAAACTGTTATCTATTTAACATAATATTTATGTTAATAAATATTGAGTTTATTGGAAAAAAATAATAGCAAAGAAAAATATGGACAGGTTGAAAAAAATAAATGATGTGGCCTCAAAAGTGGACATGCAACAATGAAAGAATAGAAATTTCTATCTAAAATGACAGATCTCCAGAAAAAAACTACCTTTGAAGGAAACCAGATAGGCTTGACTCAAGAACTTATAGAACAGGACTCAAGGCCAACTTTCTCTAGCTAGTTATTTGCCTCACAAAAAAGTCTGGGTAGAGAGTCAGTTTAATGAAATGATTAAGGGATCAGGCTAGAAGGCAAGAGACTGTGATTTCTAATCGTTCTTTAGGCATGAAAGCCTTCAGTTACCCTTTCAGTTCCATGAAACAGGCAATGGTAAACCACTTCTGAAATCTTGCCAGGAAAATTGCAGGGATTTGCAACTTCAAGAATGGACATTGATTTGAAGGCATCCAAAAAAAAAAAAAAAACACCATCTGGGTGGGTTAGTATTTTCTCTGCTTTGGAAAAAAATATTTACATACCCAGAAGAGATAGCATTCTTTTTCTTCTTCACAATTAAACACCACTTCTGGGGAAAATTCAAAAGAAGATGTTCTAGTGAACTCCTCCTTCATTATTTAATTGAAGGGTAGGGAGGGAAATCATTTCTGATCAGGGATTTGACTAGTTGGTTTTCATAAATTTATCTTACTAGAAGGGATTATACTCTATATTTAGTTTTGGATGATTTCTGAGCTAACAAACTCTGCAAGCTTTCATTGCTAGAGATACCAGTTACAACTCTCCAAAAGCCATTGATAGAAAATCAATTCCTGTGGCCACTATTATGATTTTATGTATCTATGTGTAGTGTTAATTGCCAAGCATCTTAGCAGAAACTATTTTTAGTTAGAGATTACTGAGAGGTTGGCCTTTTTAATATTTAAGAGAATGAAATAACAACTCTGATTAAATACTGAATGCATTTCCTTCTGAGATGAGAAGGTGATTCCTACATATCTGGAATTAAGAACTACAGAGTTCCATTTGAAGGTATTATTATTATTTCTGGGGAGGCTATATATGCATCAGCTTTGTTTCTGGAATCAGCTTTCAGGATTTAATGAAGATAGAATTGATTAACATGTGTAGACATGTATGCATTTAGGGGATATAAGTAATAAGAGTGCAAAAACAATCTCTCAACAGTGGAGCTTTTATTAAGGTACCATAGTATCACAGAGTTCCTTCTGCTAGTATTTTTGGCTATATTGATCAGCTGAGTGAGGCTACCCAGGTGTCTGGGAGAATGATTTGTAACTGAGAGCTTATGATCACAATCTATGCAAATTAGTAATAAATGGTCTGAAAGAATTAAATATTAATAAATACAAGGCAGATAGATTGATTGTTCCTTCTAACACTATTGATAATATCCACAATAGCTTCTGCAGTATATCTCTTCATATTAAAAAGCAAGAGACATCACCTTTCCAACAAAGCTATGGTTTTGTTCTGGAGAAGAGTTCTGATCAAGATCATACCAGTCAATCCTAAAGGAAATCAATCCTGATTGTTCTTTGGAAGGACAGTTACTGAAACTGAAGCTCAAATACTTCGCCCAACAAATGAGAAGAGAGGACTCACTGGGGGGAAAAAACAATGTTGGGAAAGATTGAAAGCAAAGAGAAGGGACAGCAGAGGATGAGATGGTTAAATAGTGTCATTGATTCAATGAACATGAATTTGGGCATACTCTGAGAAACAGTGAAGAACAGAGAGGCCTGACATGCTTTGGTCCATGAGATTGCGAAGAGGTGGACCTGATGTAGCAACTGAATATTATTGGTAATATCCATAATAGCTTCTGCAGTATTTGTCTTTTACATGATAAGCAACAAAATAATGCATACTTGCAGATTAACAAAATTGGAAGGGACCTTGTAGGTCATGTCGTACAACTCCCTGCCCAAACAGGAGACCCTACACCATTTCTAACAAATGGCAGTCCAATCTCTTCTTGAAAGCCTCCAGTGATGAAGCTCCCACAACTTCTGAATGCAAGCTGTTCCATTGGTTAATTGTTCTCACTGTCAGAAAATTTCTCCTTATTTCTAGGTTGAATCTCTCCTTGATCAATTTCCATCTATTATTCCTTGTCTGGCCTTCAGGTGCCTTGGAAAATAGCTTGATCCCTTCTGCTCTGTGGCAGCCCCTCAAATACTGGAAGTCTGCTATCATGTCTCCCCTACTCCTTCTCTTCACTAAACTAGCCATGCCCAGTTCCTGTAACCATTTTTCATATGTTTTAGTCCCCAATCCCCTAATCATCCTGGTTGCTCTTCTCTGCACTTTTTCTAGAGTCTCAATATCTTTTTTATAGTGTGGTGACCAAAACTGGATGCAGTATTCTAGATATGGTCTTACTAAGGCTTTATAGAGTGGAATTAGTACCTCACTTGATCTTGAATATATCCCTCTGTTAATGCAATTTAGGATTGTGTTGGCTTTTTTGGCTGCCACCAAACACTATTAGCTCATATTTAACTGGTTGTCCACTAAGACCCAAAGATCCCTCTCACAGTTATTGCTATTAAACCTGGTTTCACCCAGTCTATATATGTACTTTTGATTTCTCTTGTCTAAGTGTAAAACTTTACTTTTCTCTACATCGAATTTCATTTTGTTAGATACCAAGGGTGGGTTCTACTTACCTTTACTACCGGTTTGCAATGGAGCCACTCACACGCTCTTCTGCGCAAGGGCAGAAGCTTCTGCACATGCGCAGAAGCATTTTGATGACATCAGGGTCAGTGGGCAGAGTCTCGTGCTGGTTTTACTACAGGTTCTATAGAACCAGTGCAAACCGGGGGCAACCCACCACAATTAGATACTTCATGAACTTGTCTCTGTAGCAATTATTGAAAATAAAATATGTCACTTTATTTATTTATCAGCCATCTCACACAAGGTGATTGTCTCATTTTAGTTTTCTAGCTGTCATCTATCCTTTGATTTGTCATTTTTATGCTAAATCAGCCTTTTTTTAAAAAAAAAAAAATGTGGACTGTGATAAAATGTGCATCTGGAGAAGGGAAGAGCACCACGATTTCCCAGGGAGGAGGCAATACATTTCAGTGAGAAGCCCAAAGCAAGGGATTATAAAGTTCTTAACTGGAGTGTATGTGTGTGGGAGAAGAGGTTCAGGGTACCCACAACCTAGAATCTTTCTGTATATCTCTGTGATGGCGAACCTATGGCACGTGTGCCCGAAGTGGCATGCGGAGCCATGTTGCCTGGCACACACAGTGTTGCCCGTTCCTTTTCTGGGTTTTGGTGCACTGCGCACACAACAATCAGCTGGCCTTTTTGCATGCAGCAATGCCGGAAACTAGAAGATCTTCTAGCTGGTCTCCCGTTTTCCTGCGCGAGCATGCATGCTGGCCAGCTGATCGTTGCGTGTGCATGCATGCCAGAAACCTGGAAGAGTAGCTGGCTGAAACCGGAAGTTTAGTAGCTGAAACCAGAAGTTCATTTTCAGGCACTTGAATGTGCCCTGGGCAGCTCCTCTTCTGGATTGTGGCCTAGACCCATGTGCACGTGCACTCTCCCTTTTCAGCACTTGGTGCCGAAAAGGTTCACCATCACTGGTATATCTATTAGATTAGAAAGTTGCAGCTTTAATTTGGCAAGGTTCAATCTATTAGGTGTAAGCAAATAATGAATTAGACTCAATTGGATTTCACTGTATCATCTGTGGACTTGCACCTCACATGTACACATTAAATTAATGTCACAAGTAAATGCCTCACCCACACAAGCAGGTACATAGGTCTCAGGACTGCAAGGGTTAACTCACACAATCCATACATCCACCTCCCCTTAGACCACTCCTTAACCCAGACTCCGCTTCCCAGGTACTTAAGGTTGTCCCACGCTGCTCCAGATGTTCTTGCTGATGATAACTGTAATGAGAAGACCAATGTTAATAAACGGCTACCTGATTAGATATTAATGAGTCTATGTCTCTTATTGGGTCCGATCTTTAAGATTAGTAACAAAATGGTAGCAGAGGATGGTTTAATGACCCAATAATGAGAAGATATGCCAAAAGAACAGATCGCAACAGAAGAAAAGAAGAAGCCAAACACCCGAGCACGAACCAAAAGGATGGCAGCGCAGCTGTCCCCTCATGGCAACCTCCCGGTGGGAACACCAGAGAAACCCGAAGCCAAGGCCGGCCCCAAAACCGCAACGATGGACAAAGGAAAGGGGACCAAAGGCCAGATCAGCCAGAAAACCAACGCACAAGGGAGCAACAAACTCCGACTCGACATATTAAAACTGCTGAAATCACCTGCGGCCGATGAGGACCTCATCGCGAACCTCCAGAGCCTGATCCAAGACCATGGAGCAGCGAGAGGAGATCAGACCAAAGCCCAGATCCTGATGACCAGGGCTCGGTAAGAAACTCACCCCCAGCCAAAGCCCCGACCGACAACGAAGAACCCAATCTCGCGCCAAATTTTGAACAGCAGCCATCTTTGTGCGATCAGCCTGCCAAGATGGCCGACCACTGACCAATCAAAGGCTGAGGTTCAAAATGGCCAGCGTGAAAAACATGCACCCCCCAAACCAGTGAGGAAGATGAGCCCTATGGGGATGAGGAGTCCGATCCGGGCCTCAAGACATCCTCAACCGAGCGGCAGATCGAACAGGCCATAAGGACCCTCACCGCTGCCCTTGGCTCAGAACTAAAGATCCTCAAGGACAAGCTAAAAATGCGAAAGGGGACCAGGGGCGAAGGGGAGAGGCGCCGAGCCACCCATGTGAGGGATGCCGACACTGATGCCAGCCCACCGGCATCACCGAACCCCTTGAGAACGAGACACCACCCATCACAGAGGCCACGATCGCCAGAGGGCAGAGACCAGACCAGATACTCACCGCAGATGCAGGACCAACTGAGCCGACTGGACCTCCTTCCGAACGACATCGCAATGACCTGACCACCCTCGACTCACCGCTGGACTCACAAAGTCGAAGCTGAAGCCTACCTGATAGAGAGAGACCTCTACGCGGGAGCTACAGCGACGAAAACTTCCTCCGACGACTGCAGAGCTGAAATGGACTTTGCACATGCGCAGTTTCACCTAAAGGAAGGAAGAGAAAAAAAAGTGCAGAGAGGACTTTTTAAAATTCCAGCAAGTATCCCCATGCCATATTGCAGCTATAGACACATTCAAAACCATGGACAGCCGCTGTAAGTAATTTAACTAATAATACAGGGAGTTTGCCAAATGATTTCCCAAAGTTAAAATTGGATGGGTCTAACCTCCTGGAGTGGAGCCAACAGCTCCAGGTTGTTTTTTTGAGGGAAAATATGTTGTTCTTTATTACTAACCCCCCAGAAAGGCCATGGACTTTTGAACTGGACTGCCTGCACCACAAGGCATTCTACTTACTAATCTCCAGTTTTTCTCCCACCATATACCCCAGTGTTAAACATTACTTAACTGTATCAGAAGTAATGCAGAAAATGTTTGGGCTTTTCTATAGTGAGAGCGTGGCAACCATAACTAGAATCTCCAAAGAATTCTATTCTGCCAGAATTAGGCCAGGGGCTTCTATGGGTGAACACCTGCTAGGGTTAAATGCCACCAGGGCTGAGTTACACCTGAGAGGGGAAATTGTATCAGATCATACCATGAAGAGCATGGTATGTTAACTCCCTAGACCCCACCTGGGATAACTTTATCACATGCCTAGATTCACTGAACCTGGGGCACTTATCCATTGACAGCCTAACCAACAGATTAATAGCAGAAGACAACCTGAGGAGGAGTCGCCCCATATCACACAGAGAGCACAGACCCATAAAGAAAGTAGAATTTCAGAACAGACAACAGGACACAGCAGAATGCTACAATCATGGGTCCAGAAGCCACTACAAAAGGGACTGCCCCAGAAACTTCAGGGAGAGGGACAGACATGAGCACAGGGCCAGACATCCGGAGAGACAATCAACAGTCAATAGATTTAGATGTAGGGAGTCTCCCAATCCAAGGGATAGATGGGGAAGCAGGGACAGTGCAAGAGACAGCCAAACCGGGTCGCTATATGGGGTAGGAGAACACACCCTAGAAACACATCAAGACAGGAAGGACTCCATGTGGCTTATAGATTCAGGAGCCACCAATCACACCACATACAACAGACAGCTACTCTCTTCATTCACAGAAGAGAACTTCCTAGTCAAGGTAGCCAACCAGAGTGATGTCCGAGTAACTGGGAAGGGAAACGCTTACCTACCAGGGATAGGGAAAGTAGAGGGGATACTGCTGGTCCCAGAGATACCCCACAACATTCTAGCTGCCCTGAAACTCAGCAAAGAATCAGGGATAGAGATAACCATCAAGGGAGGAAAAAGCATTCATGAATAGGAACAGGAAGGACATAGGAAAGATAGTAGTTAGGGGAGGACTACCATACCTACCCACTGATAGCAACATTATACATAGTATAAACGCCAACATGGTGACAGATGAGACTAATACCGGACCAGGAGAAGACAGAACCAATAGCATAGATAAAGGAAGTCAGGGAGATAGGGTTGCCAGCGCACATGAACACAGCCCACACAGTTCAAAGAAACCCAATATAGGCAGGCATCCACGATGCTACACAGAAGGTTGGGGCATGCTAGCTTCCCTATTATCCAAAAAATGACTGAATGTACTGAAGACATCAAAGTAAAGGACTGTAAAAATTATCTCAAGTGTTCGGTCTATAAATGCTCAAAGCTAAAAACAAAACCCAGGCCCAAGAAGGCAACATGCACCACCAGTCACACTTTTAACTTAGTAGACATGGGCTTAGTGAGGCCCCTGAGGCCATCTATAAAATACAGGAAAAGGTACTTCCTCACCATCATTGACGACTACAATCTCTACGGTTCCATGTACACACTAAACCACAAGAGCGAGGTGTATCAGAAATTTAAAGAGTTCTACAAGAGGGTAGAAGTTCAACATAACACCCTGATAAAGCAAATAATGACCGATAGGGGATCAGAGTTCCTCTCGAGGGACTTCACACACTGGCTCAAGTCTAAGGGGATACTACACTACACTTCCTTACCGTTTTCGGCCTTCCAGAATGGGGTGGTAGAACAAAGGAATTCCGCACTACAAACCATGGTTAGGTGCGCGTTAGAGGATGCGGGAATTGGCCAACATTTTTGGTCCGAGGCCCTAGTATATTCCAACTACACGCTCAACAGACTATGGTCTAGCATGATTGACAAAACCCCATACGAATTGATATACAATAGGAAGCCACAAATAGGACACCTACATGTGTTTGGGGTAACGGCTGATGTACACATACCAAAACAACTGCACCACAAGGGGGACAAGGTATCCAGAAGGCTTAGGTTTATGGGCTACAAACCAGGCTCCAAGGGATACAGGTTTGTAGTTAGCAACAATAGGTTCATTGTGTCCAGAACTGTTGTGTTCCATGAACAAGCAAACTGGTCCAAAATACACCTCAACGAGATACCTTCCAGATAGGAGATAGATAACAATACACAGGAGCAGGCCAAACAAACCACCATAGGTAGCGAGGGAGAAAGGAGACCCAAACCCATTCATCAGGAAGTAAAAATCAGCGAATGGAAGGGAGACCATCCCAAAATAAAAATAGATACACTCACACAAAAGGAAGCAAGGTACTTGCACGACACCGAATCAACCCCAAGCAGATCAGTTAGGGCAAGCAGGAACCAGTTGCCCAAAAGACTTGAGGACTATGTGCTCCATATACACACCAACCCAATCACCACAAACTCGTACAAGGAGGTGCTCAAACTCCCCCAGGAAGAAAAACTAAGATGGGAGTCAGCCATGGAAAAGGAGATGAACAGTCTCAAAGAGTTAGATGTGTTCACACCCGCCAAAGTCCCCGAAGATAAATCCCCAATAGGAACCAGATGGATCTTTAAGATCAAGACGCTAGAAGGTGGCAAGACACTGTACAAGGCCCGGCTAGTGGCTCGGGTTTGCCCAAAAATACCCAGAGGACTATACTGACACCTACTCACCCACCATGAGGGCAGAGAGCATTAAAAGTGCCTTGGTAATAGCATCCATCCTCAGTCTGGAAGTACATCAGTTCGATGTGCAGACTACATACCTGCATGCCAAATTAGATAAGGAGATCTACGTCAAGGCACCACACAGCAGGGACACACGCAAAGGTGACATATGGCTACTTAATAAGAGCTTGTATGGGTTGAAGCAGTCTGGGAAACGGTGGTACGAGTGCTTGGTTAAAGTACTAGAAACAATGGGCTTCACCGCAACTCCAGCAGACAACTGCTTCTTCGTCTGAAAAGATGGCGGTTCCTTAGAATATGTGCTCATCTATGTAGATGATATATTGTACATTGGCAAACACAAAGAAAGATGTGACTCCTTCGCCAGCAAACTAGGTGAACATTTCTCGCTAAAATCTCTAGGGAAGATAAATATCTGGATGTACAAATCAAAACACCCAAGGGGTTTCGTTTGTCTCAAAAAGAAAAAATCATTGAACTCCTACACAAGTGTAACATGGCAGATGCCAAACAGCGAAACCCCCATGCAACCAGACTTTGTAAAGAACATGTACGGTGAAGCTCCCGAATTCAAGGACAATGCGCTCTAGAGGTCAACTATAGGGTCACTTTTGTACATTGCCAATTGGACCAGGCCCGACATCGTCCTATCTGTCAACTTACTGTCCAGACACATAGGCAAACCCACTGTGTATCACTGGGAAGCAGTCAAGAGGGTACTCAGATACTTGAAGTACAGCTTGGACGCCTGTCTATGCCTAGAGCCGGACGCACTCGATGAACCAGTCCTCACATGTTACGCTGATGCTGATTGGGCAGGAGATGTAAAGAGCAGGAAGAGCACTTCAGGTTACATGTTCTTCCTCAACAACAGCCCTGTACATTGGTACACGGGCAAGCAAAATCTAGTAGCCACATTGACTACCGAGGCAGAGTACAAATGCTTATCCAAGGCAGCCAATAACCTGATGTGGTTCGATGACCTATTCACCAGCATCTGGGCCGAACCTGCCTACCCCATAGTCATACACGAGGATAACAAGGCAGCTATCGAAATATCTGGAGCAGATGCCATGGGTCAAAGATCCGGACACATAGACATAAAGCACAAACACGTGAGACAGCTCTCAAAAATAGGGTTCATCAAGGCCACCCATTGTGACACCGAAGAACAAACTGCGGATATACTAACAAAACCTCTGGAAGGCAAGGAACACGCATACCTAGTGTCCAAACTATGCGTCCTCCTCTGTACTCCTCCCCAAGCGCAAAGCACATGCATGCAGGTTAGGCATTTAGAGGGGGATTTGTCACGAGTAAATGCCTCACCCACACAAGCAAGTACACAGGTCTCAGGACTGCAAGGGTTAACTCACATAATCCATACACCCACCTCCCCCTTAGACCACTCCTTACCCCAGACTCTGCCTCCCAGATACTTAAGGTTGTCCCACGCTGCTCCAGATGTTCTTGCCGATGATAACTGTAATGAGAAGACCAATGTTAATAAACGGCTACCTGATTAGATATTAATGAGTCAATGTCTGTTATTGGGTCCGATCCTTAAGATTAGTAACAATTAAGGATTTCCCATTTGTATGCATTTGTAATACAAACCCAAATTAATGTTTCAAATATCTTCATGCATAACATAGGACTATGAAATTTAGAGCCAATTACTGTTTTTCTCCCTATAAATAGCATTACCCTCAGAATATTCTGTTCTTGCACTTCTTTGCAGAGTTAATAGCAATAGGAAAAATAAAAACACCTTACATGTAATTGTTATAATTTTGACTAGACGATAAAGTTTTAAAAGATCAATAATAATAGATAATATTATTTGTAGCTATTAAATCATATAAATTATGACTCCATAATAAATCAATATAATTTAAGTTGGCCAAGTTATATTTTGTAAAATTTAAGAACAGAATGTCTGAAATAAGTATTTTATAAATGTTGTTTATAAAGTCTTTAAGTTTTTGTTTCATATGGTTGAATGAATAATGATAAAATATTCACTGAACTGAAAATAATACAGGTTTTGTTATTGCTTTATTTTGTTTATAAAATTTATTGTCTGCCCATCTTACCATAAATAATTCTGGGTGGCTTATAGACATAAAAAATATATCACAGTACAGGACAGAAGTGTTAGGCAGTTCTGCAAAAATGCTGTAAATTAAGAATGCTTTCAGTTTATTTTTATCAATTAACAAAATGGAAAGTAAATGAATAGAACAAAAATGTAAATCAAATCAATATTGTGTGATCATCCTTCAAAACAGTATTAATTCCAATACTTGCCCACTTGCACAAAGTCAGGGATTTTGTAGGATTAGAGTCAAGTGTATGATTAACCAATTATACCAAGCAGGTGATAATGAGCATCAATTTCATATGTAGGTTGAATCACAATCATTAACTGAAAGCGAAACTGAAAAGGCTTCCTCCTGGGTGAGGAATAGCCAAACTACTACTAAGATGAGGTTGTGAAAGGCAGTTTCATGTCACAGGTCATACACCATGGAAAAACTGAGCACAGGAACAAGACACAAGGTAGTTATACTGCATTAGCAAATTCTCTACCAGCAAAGGTTTCAAAGCAGACTGGCATTTCTAGATGTGCTGTTCAAGCTCTTTTGAAGATCCTAGATGCAGTGATCGGCCACGAAAACTTAATGCAGCAGATGAAAAACGCATCATGCTTACTTCCCTTTGACATTGGAAAATGTCCAGCAGTGCCATCAGCACAGAATTGACAGAAACCAGTTACACCCATCCACTGTCTGGAGAGGTCTGTCTCATAGATATAGAGGAAAAGCTGCAGAAGTAGCCTCACAGTATGTCCTTCAGAGCAGGAGATCCAGAAATTAATCAACTCAGCTTTTCAAGTTGCACCGTCTTGGTGGCATGTTTGCATGCAGAAAGAACTTCTGTCTCCCTGCAGCACGCCTATCTACAATTCATTAAGCATCCATTTGATATAAGAATGTACCTATAGATATAACATGCATACTCACATATATTCCTTATTTTTTCCACTTTTGAATCTGGATTAATGCACAACCTAATAAAATAAATATAGTAGCCATCTAGGGAGCATCACCTCACTGACTTTGACTCTGCATAGAAAAATATGCAGAGTCAGCCCAGGTTAGTGCTTGGTTTGGAGATCATCTTAATTGTCCAGGGCTGTAGGCAAGACCGAAAAAAATATCCCATAAGAAGACAAGGGAAAATCACTTCTATATTATGCTAAATTAATTTGCTTGGATATATCAGTAAGCTGTCAGCAGTTGAGTGGATTCTGATGAGAGTTTATTTAATACTAATTACTCTGCTTATTTTGTTTATGTTTATATTTCATATGTACTTGAAATCTGTTATTAATGTAAACCGTTCCTTTAAAAATGTATAGGAGGATCCCTGGTGGTGCAGTGGTTAAAATACAGTATTGCAGACTAACTCTGCTCACAGCCAGGAGTTCGATCCTGATGGGCTTGAGTGTCACAAATAAATGCCCTACCTGTACCAGAACCTGCAAAGGACATAGTACTGCAGGGGTTAACACAGACACACACACAACCAGCCCCCTTCCCAAACCACTCCTTACCTGAGACTCTGCCCCATGGGTATATAAGGTTGCCCCTCGCTACTCCACGTGCTTCTTCCAGATGTTGCTTGTAATGTACAGATGAGCCTGTAAATAAAAGAGATTTGATTGAATGGCTTGCTTTTGTCTATTATTGGGCCTGATCCATGGATCCTGTAACAAAATGGTAGCAGAGGATGGTTTAATGGCCCAATAAATCCAGGACATACAAAAGGAACAAATCGCTGCCAAGAAAAAAGGAAGACGCCGAGCACCCGATTGCATACCAAGAAGATGGCGACACTACTAAAGCAACACGGTGACGGACCAGCGGGATCGCCAGAGAAGGCAGAGGCCACGATCGATCCCAAGGTCAGCACGATGGAAGAAGAAAAGGAGACCGAAGAAGGAGGTGACTCAGACACCGATGACCAAGAGTTCAAATGCCTGCGGCTCGACATCCTATGACTACTGAGAGAGCGGGCTAACGACAAGAACCTCCTCGCGGACCTCCAAAGCTTCATATTGGACCGTGAGATGGCGAAAAGTGAGGGCGACTCGGACCTGGAGCTCGAAGAACTGGACTCGGTGAGTGGATCGCCCCAAATCGACCCCACAGCGATCACCGAGTCCCATGGCCCCGCGCGAAATTTCAAACGGCGGCCATCTTTGCCCACGCGGCCGGCCAAGATGGCCGACTTCCAGCCAATCGGAAACCAGGATTCAAAATGGCCGGTGCGCGAAAAATGCTCAGCCCTAAGTGACGGGGAAAGTGACCGGAGTGAGGGGCCAGGGTCCGATCCGGATCCCGAGCACCCCCCGACCAAGCGGCAGGTTGACAAAGCCATGAAGACCCTCACCGCTGCTTTCGGCCCAGGCCTGAGGATCACCAGGGAGGAACTGAAGGGGCCCAAACGAACGGGGAACCGAGGAGAGGGACACTGGGACTCCCACTCGGGGGACGCAAACACCACCGCCAGTGCGCCGACTCTTCTACGCACGCCAGGAACGCCGCGCCCCAGATCGACAAGGCCGCAAACCCCGGAGCGCAGAGACTGGAGCGGCTACTTACCGTTGTCGCTGGGCCTCCAAAATCACCAGGATCTTCATGCCGATGAGATCGCCGCGAGCCAGCCTCACCCGAGACACCGCTGGACCCCCAAGATCGAGACCAAGGCCTACCCGACTGTGAGAGACCTCTACGCTGGAGCCGCGATGAACAGGTCCTTCCACAACAACTACAGGGCCGAAATGGACTTCGCGCATGTGCAGTTCCGCCTAGAGGAAGAAAGAGGAAAAAAAACACAGAGAGGGCTTTTTAAACTCCCAGCAAGCGTCCCCATGCTGTATTGCTGTTACAAGCACATACAGAACCATGAACAGCTGCCTGTTGTAAGTAATTTAACAAATAATGCTGGGAATTTACCAAGTGACTTTCCAAAGTTGAGGATGGATGGGGGTAACATCTTAGAGTGGTCACAGCAGCTTCAGGTGGTGTTCCTAAGGGAAAATATGTCACACTTTATCAATGACCCTCCAGAAAAACCATGGACTTTAGAGTTGGACTGTATGCATCATAGGGCTTTTTACTTGTTAATCTCTAGCATATCGCCAACCATATATCATAGCATTGGTCATCATCTCACAGTGTCAGAGATCATACAAAAAATGTTTGGGATATTTTACAGTGAGAGTGTGGCCATCACCACCCAGATTTCTAAAGATTTTTTCTCTGCCAGAGTTAGGCCAGGGACCCCCATAAGAGAACACCTGATGTCTCTGAATGCCACCAGGGCCGAACTATACCTTAGGGGGGAGGTTATATCAGATCAGACCATGAAGAGCGTAATAATTAACTCTTTAGACCACTCATGGGATAGTTTCATCGCATACCTGGACACCATTAGCTTAGGACATCTATCCATCGAGAAACTGTCCAACAAACTGATAGCTGAAGACAATTTG
The DNA here is from genome assembly GCA_022577455.1 of Arizona elegans. NCBI lineage: Eukaryota > Metazoa > Chordata > Lepidosauria > Squamata > Colubridae > Arizona > Arizona elegans. The sequence continues at coordinate 79,181,513 of JAKOOJ010000004.1, read as the reverse complement.
AAAAAGAGCCGCCATGACACAGCTAGGGAACACAAGCACATAAAGAAGGTAGCCTTCCAAGACAGACAACATGACACAACAGAATGCTACAACTGTGGATCTAGGGGGCATCACAAGAGGGATTGTCCCAGAAGCTACAGAGAGAGAAGCAGACCAGAACACAGATTCAGACAGGCAGAGAGACACACTCCCGAAGACAGGTACAGGCGCAGGGATTCCCCCAACCCACGGGACAGGAGGGGAAACAGAGACAGCTCCCGTAACAGCAGGACAGGGTCCCTGTACAAGATAGGGGAAAGCACACACTCGACATATCAGGATAGGGAGGCCAACTCATGGCTCCTGGATTCTGGAGCCTCCAACCACACGACCTGTAACAAACAATTGCTCTCCTCATTTACAGAGGAGAACTTCTTGATCAAGGTTGCCAACCAAAGCGAAGTTAAGGTAACTGGAAAGGGACTAGTAATACTGCCGGGCATAGGGGAAATAGAGGGGGTACTGCTAGTCCCAGAGATACCCCACAACATTCTAGCTGCATTAAAACTCAGTAAGGACTCGGGAATTAAAGTGACTTTCGCTGAAGGGAAGGCCCACGTAAGTAAGGGCAGAGAAAGTATAGGGAGGGTGTTAGTCAAACAGGGGTTGCCCTACTTAACATTCAATGAGGGCAACGCCCCTAGCATAAACACCAGCTCGGGCCCCACAGGCAGCGCAAACCAAGACAAAAATGAGGAAAGTCATGCAAGTGAGGGGGGGACAGAAAGCGAGGAAGACACTGCACAGGAAGCAAATGCAATCAAACACACACAGGGAAAGCTATCAATAGGCAGGCCCATGCACGACGATTGTGCCCACCTGCTGCACCGAAAATTAAGGCACGCTAGTTTCCCCGTGATCCAAAAGATGACCAATTGTACCAAAGGTATCAAAATAAAGAATTGCGAAAACTACCTTGAGTGCTCGGTGTGCAAATGTTCAAAGTTAAAGGTCAAACCCAGACCAAAGAAATCCTCACGCACCACCAGCCACATTTTCAACCTAGTACACATGGACTTGGTGGGGCCCCTAAGGCCATCCATCAAATACAAAAAGAGATACTTCCTCACCATTGTAGATGACTATAGTCGCTACGGCTTCATCTATACACTAAGGCAAAAGTGCAAAGCTTTCCAAAAATTTAAGGAGTTCTACAAAAGGGTAGAGACTCAAAACAACACAGAGATTAAACAAATCATGACAGATAGAGGGTCCGAATTCCTATCGAGAGACTTCTCCCACTGGCTCAAATCCAAGGGCGTGCTTCACTTTACGTCGTCTCCGTTTTCGGACTTCCAGAACGGTGTCACAGAACGACGAAACTCCACCCTGCAGACCATGATCAGGTGCGCACTAGAGGATGCAGGGATTGGTCAACACTTTTGGTCTGAGGCCTTAGTCTACTCTAACTACACACTGAATAGAACCTGGTCCAGTGTAATAGATAAGACACCGTACTAACTCATGTATAATAAGAAACCACAAATAGCGCATCTGCACGTGTTTGGGGTCACTGCTGATGTGCACATACCAAAACAGCTGCGCAGGAAGGGGGACAAAATATCTAGAAGATTGAGGTTTATGGGATATGAACCAGGCCCCAAAGGGTTCAGATTTGTAGACAATAACAACAAGTTCGTAGTATCTAGGACAGCAGTATTTCATGAACAGGCATACTGGTCCAGGATACACCTCAACGATGTACACCCTAGGCAGGAAGCTAGACTAGATAATCGGGAACAAGACAAGCAAAGCACACTAGACAATGTAGAAAGGAAAGAACACAAACCCAAACACCAGGAGGTCAGGGTCAAGGAATGGAAAGGAGACCACCCCAAAATAAGTGTAGACTCACTGACACAAAAGGAAGCCAGGTACCTATACAATAACGAGCACACGACAGACAGGCCAGTTAGGGCAACCAGAAACCAGTTACCCAAAAGACTTGATGACTACATAATGCACATACACACATCCCCCATCACACCCAACTCCTACGAAGAGGTATTGAGGCTGCCACACGAGGAGAGGTCAAGATGGGAGTCAGCCATTGGTAAAGAGATGGACAGTCTAAAGGAACTAGAAGTTTTCACCCCAACCGAGGTCCCAGAGGGCAAAAACACGATAGGTACCAAGTGGATCTTCAAGATCAAAAACCTAGAGGGGTCAAAAACCTATACAAGGCCAGGTTAGTTGCTCAAGGATTCGCCCAGAGGTTCCTGGAAGATTACACCGACACGTACTCCCCTACTGTGAGGGCAGAAAGCGTCAAGAGTGCCTTGGTGATTGCCTCCATACTAGGGCTGGAGGTACATCAATTTGACGTACAGACAGCCTACTTACATGCCAAGCTGGACAAGGAAATATACGTCAGAGCGCTGCACAGCAAAGAGACTAACAAAGGGGACACCTGGCTACTCAACAAGAGCCTCTATGGACTGAAACAATCTGGCAAACGCTGGTACGAGTGCTTAGTCGAAGTCCTGAAGTCGATGGGATTTACAGCAACCACAGCCGACAACTGTTTCTTCACCAGGAGAGGAGAAGAGTCCCCTGAATACATCCTGGTCTATGTGGACAACATTCTATATATCAGCAAGCACAAGGACAAACGTGCATTTGCCCACAGGTTGAGCGAACACTTCACATTGAAATATCTAGGAAGAATAAACAGGTACTTAGGGGTGCAAATCGATAAAACCCCCAAAGGGTTCCAGCTGTCTCAGAAAGAGAAAATAAATGAACTATTGCACAAGTGCAACATGGCAGATGCCAAAGGGTGTGCAACCTGACTTTTTAAAGAATAAGCATGGCGAGTTACCAGAATTCAAGGACAACACCCTATACAGGTCCACCATAGGCTCGCTCTTGTACATCGCCAACTGGACAAGACCAGACATCGCCCTATCGGTTAATCTACTGTCCAGGCACGTAGGTAAACCCACCATGTACCACTGGGACGCTGTAAAGAGGGTACTGAGGTACATATGCCTATCCAAGGCTGCCAACAACCTCATATGGCTCGACGACCTGCTCACCAGTATCTGGGCCGATCCCACGTACCCAATAACCATTCATGAAGATAACAGAGCTGCCATAGAAATATCCATGGCCGACGTGGTGGGTCAGAGGTCCAGGCACATCGATATAAAACACAAGCATGTGAGGCAACTCTTGAAGATCGGATTCATAAAAGCCATCCACTGTGACACGGAAAAACAGACTGCTGACATCCTAACGAAACCACTGCTAAGCAAGCAACACTACTACCTGGTATCCAAACTAAGCATCAGGCCTTACGTCCCTCACCCCAACACACATCCACAGGTTAGGCATTTAGAGGGGGATTTGTCACAAGTAAATGCCCTCCCTGTACCAGAACCTGCAAAGGACATAGAACTGCAGGGGTTAACACAGACACACACATAACCAGCCCCCTTCCCAAACCACTCCTTACCTGAGACTCCGCCCCATGGGTATATAACATTGCCCCTCGCTACTCCACGTGCTTCTTCCAGATGTTGCTTGTAATGTACAGATGAGCCTGTAAATAAAAGAGATTTGATTGAATGCTTTGCTTATGTCTATTATTGGGCCTGATCCATGGATCCTGTAACATTGAGGTTGACTCAACCTTCCATCCTTCCGAGGTCAGTAAAATGAAGACTCAGATTGTTGGAAGTAATACGTTGACATTGTAAGCCATCCAGAGAGCTCTGTGAGGCAGTATACAAGTCTAAAAGTCTATAGAGATTCTCAATCATCCAGATTATGGTTGATTCTGGAATGCTTTAATGCCCTCCCTGCCCCTGCCCAAGATCAGAGATTGGCCATCTTTCTAAATCCTGCTGACCTTTCATAACATATGGAAGGCCTGATGTCTTTCAGGATTTGGAGGTGATTTTTATATTTTTTTGGTGGTTTTTATATTTTTTTTACCTACATTTACCTCTTGAAGGAGGTACAACAATTTAATATTAAGATTCAAATGGACCAATCTATATAGAAATAAATCTAGATGAATCTAGTAATTGGAGACTTTAACTATCCAAGGTTAACTGGATAAAGTATCAACTGGGAGACAAACTCTGCAGCGAGTGGGAGATCAAATAGATTCCTAACCAACCTACCCAACAATTTTGTCATCCAAAAGGTAGAGGAGGGAAGTAAAGCTATACTGGACCTAATTCTGACTAATAGAGAAGAAGTGATAGAGGGAGTTGAAGTTGCCGGAACCTTGGGTGAAAGTGACCACAAGTGGAATTCAGTATAATGCAAACACAAGCAATACAAAATAATCCAACCAATGTCTTAAACTTTAGAAGAGCTGATTTTAACAAACTCAGAGAGAGCCTAGGAAATACTCCATGGATGAAAATCCTAAAGGGGAAAACAACTCAAGAAGTTTGGGAAATGCTGAAAAATGCGACCATAAAAGCCCAGTCCAGCACAATACCACTGAAAAAGTAAAACAAGAAATTCAAGATGCACAAAGATCTCTCTGACAAACTGAAAGACAAAAAGGACAAATACAAAAAAATGGAAACAGGGACACTTAACTAAGGCAGAATATCAGCACATAGCCAGAACATGCGAAGATGAAGTCAGGAAAGCAAATGCTCAGAATGAACAAAGACTTGCAACAAAACTCAAAGATAATAAAAAAAGTTTCTTTCAACATATTAATAACAAGAAAAATGTCAAGGAAGATAGTAGATATTAGTAGATATTCTACTAATTATCTTCTACTTCCGGTTGGTGACCCGTGGCAACATGGCATTGAGTGAGTGACTGCTGCTCCTCAATACCATCAGTCACCGTACTTTGGGGATCCCCTCAGGGACGCGGAGCCTGGAGAGCCCCACGGACGAGAGAGCAAGCCGGGTGAGCGTGAAAGCGGAGCACAAAACACTGATCGCAAGACCGGGCGGCTCTGTCAACCCAGCATGCGTGAATCGGCCAAATTAATGCCGATGCGAAGCTGCGGTAACCAACAACCAGATTGGAAGCAAGGGAGATCGGATGCTGCAGTGCTGACAGATACACACCCTTCCTGCATATGTGAAAGTGGACATCAGTAAGAGGGGTCGGTGGAGTCGGGCGAAAAGACTCGCAGAGGAAAAAAGCGGCGATTGAAAGTTTGTGAGCAGTTTGAACAGAGAGAGAGCCCGACAAGCCGGCGTGGAAAAAAGAAAAGAGCTGACGTGTTGAAAGCGAGCGCGCAAAGAGAGGATTGGTGAGATGATACAAGAACAGTAAAAATATTTCTTTCCTTTTTGTTGTCTATAGAAGTAGATTCATCGGAGGCTGAAACTAGGTGGATTGAGCTTGACTATCTTAAGGAATAGGAAGTGCAGCCATTAGAGAGACTTGTCTGAGGAATAAACTGAATAGCTGGAACGTCAGACTTGTGGACAGTCTAGCAGCAAGGAATACGATAGAGTGCTGAACTTTGATGAATGGATTTGAGTGAGAAAAAAAAAAAAACAAAGCCCGAAGAATAGAGGCTGAGCAATAAAGAACAGTTTATATTTCAAAAAGGAGGGAAAAAATAATAATAATAACAACAACAACGTTGGAACCTTCTGACAATTTTTTCTTCAATATCCTGATTGTCTAAATATAATTATCAGTAAGAATTGTTAATCTCCCTACAAATTAGTTTTTCTGGATTAGATATATATAGTATATATTCTTAAGTTATATCATTTTCAACTTTTTAGATTCATTCACCTATCTATAATTGCATTTATAGTCAAATATTTATAATTGCATTAATTCCTATCTACAGTATTTATAGCATTTATAGTATTTATAGTATTTAGTTATATTAATTGATATATTGATTGTTAAGAATTAAACTAGATACTTTATAAATTAAGTTATTAATTATCTAACGACTAACTGTCAAGCTAACCAAATATACATTAATTATATATTGAGTATAAGGTACTGTTGGTAAGAGGTATAGATTACTAAATTGATATTGATTGTCAAATAGAATCTACTTTTACTTAAAGATCTAGAAGACAAAATTAAACATAGATAAAAACTAAGGAAAGAAAACAGAGGTGGAAGCTGGTGAATGAGAATTTGGAGAAATATCGAAAGAATAATTAGAGAATAAAAAATAATTTTGAAAGAAATGACAAGCATGTCATCAATAGTGGTGAAAATCAGAAAAAAGACTCCCTCTAACCCCACTATAACAATGACCTCTCCTGCTACACAGAAATCAACAGAAGGGCTGGCAAAAATGGAAAAATCTACAACCACATCGACAATGCAAACTCTGCAAGCATCATTAACTTTGATTCAAGAAACCATGATAGCAATGCAGGAAAAAATGTCCAATAATCATGTTGAATTAAAATCAGATATACATGCATTGGACCAGAAAATGAACGAAATCCAAACCTCAATATTCAACAACGAACAACGAATTCAGAAAGCCGAAATAAGAATTGACCAAACCGAAAAGAAATTAGACACTGTAGACCAAACATTGACAAGTCAAAATAGAGAGTTAGAGGATTTGATAATCCAATTAGAGATGGACTGGGCTTCCTTCTACCTGCGTTTCCAAAACATTGTTGAGGACAAAGAGGAAGACCTGGGCGAGAAGATGGCGGAGCTGATAGCAGACATACTCCAACAAGATAAACAAGAGATAATTAGAGAGTTGGATGACGTATACAGAGTCCAGACAAATTATGCAAGAAGGAACAAGCTCCCTAGGGAAGTGCATGTCCGATTTGCAAGAAAAAAGGTAAAAGATGTTCTATATAACATGACAAGAGAGGAACAGATAACATATAGAAGAAAAGAAGTAATAATTTTAAAACAGATACCAAGAAGAGTAAGGGAGGTGAGAAAGGAGTATAGATTTCTAGCTGTACAGTTAAAAAAAAGGAATATACTATTCAGGTGGCTCTTACCAGAAGGGATGTTAATTACTTGGCAAGGAAGAAAAATAAAAATAGAAAGCCTGAGTACAGCACAAGACTTCCTTGACCAGTTGAGAGGTGCGGAGGAAGAGCAGAGTAGCAAAGAGGAATTAGAGACAGCAGCAGTAGAGGAGGAGGCCCTACACCAACAGAATACAAAGGAAGCAACCGCGGAGGAGAAGAAGACAGAAGAAGAAGCCAAAGGGAAAAAAGCAAGACCAGTAAGAGCCGTACGAACAAACAAAAACTAATAACCAGACAAGGAAACAGGGATGAATGATTTGAAATTAGTATCTGTAAATGTCAATGGCTTAAACGACTACAAAAAGAGGAAACTAATACTAACAAAATTAGGTAAACAAAATGTCGATATAATGTGTCTACAAGAGGTGCACATAAAAAAAGAAGAGGGTAAATGTTTAGAATATAAAAAATTTGGTCAAACATTCGCTTCGCTGGCAGAGAAAAAAAAGAGGGGGGTGGTAATCTATGTAAAGAAAGGAATTGAAGCAGAGCAAAAGTTTAAGGATACAAAGGGAAGAACTCTCATGATTGAAATTAAGAGAGGGAACTCCAAAATATTATTAGTGGGTATATATGTTCCAAATAAAAAACAGGAAGAATACTTCAAGAAACTCCATGAACAATTAGTAAAGATGGAATATAACGAAATCTGTATAATAGGGGATTTTAATGGTATTGTGGATTTGGAGAAAGATTATAAAAGTAATAAAGCAAAAAATAACAAAACAACAAATTTACCGAGAGCTTTTTTTGATCTAGCCGATGAATTGGACCTAATTGATATTTGGCGTACCCTGCACCCAAATGATAGGCAATACACATTTTATTCAAATGCACAAAGGTCGTGGTCCAGAATAGATATGGCATGGGTTAGCAGGAAACTTGGATTAGAAATTGGAATGGCTGAAATTAACCTGAATAACTGGGCAGACCACAACCCCTTAGAAATTAGGTGGAAGTGTGTAAAGAGAAAGAACCAACAGAGATGAAGGTTTAATACCAAATTACTGGGTGACAGAGAATGCATACAAAAACTTAAAGAAGAAGCAAACTCCTTTTTCAAGGAAAATGAAAACCATGGAACGCCCCGTGCAATAGTATGGGACACAATGAAGGCCTACTTGAGAGGAGTTGTGATCTCATATAGCGCATACAAAAATAAGGAAAAAAGGAGGACCCTGGAAGACTATTTAAATCATTTAGGAGAAGCAGAAAGAAAACGCCAAGACAATCCGGGCGATGAAATAGCTAAAGAAAGCTGGATGATGTGGAAACACAAATTGAATATCATTGATCAAGAGGAACTAACACAAAAAATGAAAAGAACGAAACAATACCTCTTTGAGAATGCCAACAATTCGGGCAGGTGGTTGGCCTATAAATTAAAAAAGGAAAATGAAAAGGGGACAATTCATACACTAGAAGATTCTAAGGGTAAGCTATTGACCTAAGAAGAAGAAAAATTGGAAAGAGCTAGGGAATTTTATGAGACTCTATATAAAGAAGAGGAAGTCCCAGAAGGCAAAATAGAGCAATATTTGATAAATGCAGAGCTCCCACAAATAACAGAAGAAGAGAGAGAAACGCTTAATAGAAAGATCACAATTGAAGAATTAAAAACAGCCCTCTCCAAACTGAAAAACAATAAAGTGCCAGGTTCCAATGGATTCCCAGGGGAAATATATAAAAAACTAGAAGAAATATTGCAACCAAAATTAGTAGAAATCTTCAACGATGTATTGATAGGCTCTAAAATCCCAGAGTCGTGGAAGGAAGCGCATGTTACACTTGTGCTGAAAGAAGGTGCCGACCTAAAACAAATTCAGAATTATAAACCAATCTCCCTCCTAAACTCTGATTATAAGCTATTTATGGGCATAATGGCAGAAAGAATTTAAAAAATATTAAACATTTGGATACATAAGGATCAAAACGGATTCCTTCCAGGGAGGGAAATCAGAGATAATCTGAGAACTGTGCTGGACACCCTAGAGTACTATGAAGAACACCCTGAAAAACAAATGGCCTTAATCTTTGTTGACGCCCAAAAAGCATTCGACAATTTAAATTGGAAATTTACGACCAAACAAATTGAGATAATGAAATTCGGAATAAATTTTGAAATGATGGTAAAATCTATCTATGATAATCAAAAGGTGAGTATCCTAGTAAATGGAGATAGGACAAAAACATTCCAGATTAGCAAGGGGATAAGGCAAGGCTGCCCCCTGTCACCACTATTGTTTATTTTGGCCCTAGAAGTTTTGCTACAGAAAATTAGAAATAACGAGGAAATAAAAGGTCTAAAGATTAGGAAGGAGATCTACAAGACGCAAGCATTTGCAGATGATGTAGCTTTAATTCTTGAGGACCCTATAGAATCGGGACCAAAAGTGCTAGAGGAATTGGGTAAATATGGAGAGGTGGCAGGCTTCACATTGAATAAAACTAAAACTAAAGTACTGACCAAGAATGTAACCGAGAGTCAGAAAAAATAGATAGAAGAAGTGTTAGGATTACAGGTTGTCAAAAAAATTAAATACCTAGGAATTTGGATTACTTCAAGATGTTCGACCCTAAAAGAGGACAACTATATCCCCTTAATTAGAAAAATGAAACAAGACCTCGATAGATGGAAGAAAATAAAATTGTCACTTTTGGGCAGGATAGCCGCGATTAAGATGAATATTCTCCCCAAAATATTATTCCTATTCCAAAATATACCGGTGAACTTAGATAAGAAATTTTTCTCAGAATTAGATAAAATTATCAGAGAATTTATATGGGAGGGGAAGAAGCCGAGGTTTTCCATTAAAATTTTAAGGGGCAAAAGAGATATAGGAGGATTTGGGCTCCCCGATTGGGAAACATACTACAGGGCAGCTAAGCTAGTTTGGATAAGAGATTGGACCACCCTGGAAAATGAGAGGATCTTAACCCTAGAAGGCCATGACTTACAAAAAGGGTGGCATGCCCACATTTGGGACATAGAGGAGAAAAGGAAAACATATTTTCATAGACACAAAATTAGAGATTCACTGATACAAACATGGACCCCGATTAGGCAAAGATATTATAAAAAAGTCCTAAGTTGGCTCTCTATGATGGAGGCCCTGATCTACCCCAATAGATGGGGAATGGAGAAAATGGGTAGGTATAAAGATATCTTAGACGAAGGAGGGAATTTCAAATCAAATGATACCTTGAGAGAGCAAGGAATAATTTTAGATTGGTGGACCTACTTACAAATAAAATCTAAATACCAGAAAGACAGAGAACAATACGGCTTAGAATTTGGACCTAATGGGTTGGATAAAGTCCTGATGGGAACAGGCAAAAAGATTTTGGCTAAATTGTATAATTATTTACTAGATGAAGACTAGGCTGAGGATATAATAAAGAATCAAATGAACGCATGGGAGAAAAATATTGGACGAGATATAAATTTTAATGAATGGGAGGAGGCATGGAATAAGAACCTTAAATTGACCAGAGCGGCGACATACAAGGAAAACCACTACAAGATGCTCCATAGATGGTATCTAGCCCCGGCCAGGCTAGCAAAGATATATCCTAATATACATCCCAACTGTTGGAAATGTGGTCATGGTCAAGGCACCTTCTTTCACATGTGGACATGCCCGGAAGTGAAAGGATATTGGAGTAAGATCAGGAGATGGTTACAAGAAATAATTAGGGAAGATATTGAATTAACACCGGAAATATTTCTCCTGGGAATAGTAAAGAAGCCATACGGAAAGGAAAAGATTCACTTAATGATTCATATAATTACAGCCGCCAGACTGGCGTATGCATAGTATTGGAAAGAGAAAACCCAACCACAAGAAGAACTTATAATTAGGAAAATACTGGAGTGCGCAGAGATGACTAAACTAACCCATGAAATAAATGATGATGAGAAGTCAGATTATTATATTGAGTGGGAAAGGTGGTATAAATGGATGCATGATAAAATGAAAGAAAGAGAAAAAGGTGTGTTAAACAAAGGTAAAAAGTAATTTGAAATATCACCAGAAATATTTTTTGTATATAGTCAAAAACACTGCACATCTGATATTAATGAAAATGTCAATATACTTATGGTTTTTTAAAAAAAAAAGTCAATAAAGTTTTTTTCAAAAAAAAAGTTTCTTTCAACATATTAATAACAAGAAAAACGTCAAGGAAACAGTAAGTCTACTAAAGAGAAGAAGTAACAGACAGTAGGGAGACAGCAGAGCTGCTTAACTCATTCTTTGACTTAGTCTTCACACAAAAAAATTATAGCCCAATGTACCAAAAAACCCTGTAAAACTACTGTAAAAAACAAACTAGAAATAAAAATTAAAATAAGCAAGAAAATGGTAAGGGAACATCTATCTGATCTTGATGGATATAAATCACTGGGACCTGACAGATTACATCCTAGGTGTTATCTCAGAACCATTGAACCATATCTTTGAAAAATCATGAAGCACCGGGGAAGTGCCTGAGGATTGGAAAAGGGCTGATGTGATTCCCATCTTCAAGAAAGAAAGAAAAAAACCTTACCAGGAAACTACAGACCAATCAGTCTAACATTAATACCTAGGAAGATCCTGGAAAAGCTATTCAAAAAACAGATCTGCGAATAACTAGAAGCAAATAAAGTTATAACTAGTAGCCAGCACTGGTTTGTTAAAAACAGATCATAGCAAACTAATCTTATTTCATTCGTTGATAAAGTCATTAAATTAGTAGACCAGCTAAATGCTGTGGACATAGTATATTTAGATTTCAGTAAGGCATTTGACAAAGTAGACCATAACCTACTTCTTGGTAAGCTAGAATAGTGTGGAATAGACAACATCACCACCAGATATATTTGTAGCTGGCTAATAAACCATACTCAATGAATAGTTCTTAATGGTACTACATCCACATGAAGAGAAGTAAGTAGTGGGGTACCAAAGGGTCCATTTTAGGCCCAGTAGTCTTCAATATCTTCATAAATGACATAGATGAGGGAATAGAAGGGGAGCTCATCAAATTTGCAGATGACACTAAACTGGCAGGAATAGCCAACACCCCAGAAGACAAGCTTGGGATCCAAAAAGGATCCTGACAAACTTGAACAATGGGCCGTATCCAACAAAATGAATTTTAATATGGAGAAAAGCAAAGCTTTACATTTAGGCAGGAAAAATCAAAGGTATAAGTACAGATTAGCCAAGACCTGGCTCAAAAACAGTTACTGTGAGAGGAATCTTGGAGTCCTAGTGGATGATCACTTGAATGTGAGCCAGCAGTGTGCAGCAGCAGCCAAAAAAGCTAATAAAGGTTGTATAAACAAAGGCATAGAATCAAAATCACATGAAGTAATAGTACCACTATATAAAACCCTAGTAAGACCATACCCAGAGTACTGCAATCAACTATGGTCACCATACTACAAAAAAGATGTTGAGACTTTGGAAAAAGTTCAGAAAAGAGCAACTAAGATGATCAAAGGCCTGGAGACTAAACCATAAGAAGAATGGCTGCAGGTTTTGGGTCTGACTAGTCTAAAGAAAAGAAGAATAAGGGCTGACATGATAGCAGTATTTTAGTATTTGAGGGGCTGCCATAAAGAAGAGGGGGTCAAATTATTCTCCAAAGCACCAGAGGGCAGGACAAGAAACAATGATTGGAAACTAATCAAAGAGAGAAACAACCTGGAATTAAGGAGAAACTTCCTAATAGTGAGGACAATTAACCAGTGGAACAGCTTGTCTGCAGAAATCGTGGGTGTTCCATCACTGGAGGTTTTTTAAGAAGAGACTAGACCAGAGATGGCTAACCTTTTTGCCACCGCGTGCCAAAAGCGGGGGGAACATGGGTGGGGTCACACACATGTGTGTCCACACCCATAATTCAATTCAGGGGCCCCCATACATGCACACGCCCCCCCATGCTCCCCACGCTTTTGGCATGTGAAGGCACGGTGGGCCAGGTAGGCCTGTTTTTCGCCCTCCCCAGGCTCCAGAGGCTTTCTTGGAGCCTGGGGAGGGTGAAAACGCCCCCCCCTGGAGGCCCTTCAGAGGCCGGAAATGGCGTTTCCTGACTTCTGGTGGGACCGGATATTAGCTGGCTAGCGCGGCGCATGCGAGCTGGAGCTGAGCTAGGGCAACGCTCACGTGCCCACAGATATGGCTTCGCGTGCCATAGGTTCGCCATCACGGGACTAGACAGTCACTTATCTTAAATGGTATAGGTTCTCCTGCTTGAGCAGGGGGCTGGACTAGAAGACCTCCAAGGTCCCTTCCAGCTCTAATCTATTTCTATTCTAGATACTGGTCCTTACTAAGGAATATAAATTACAATCAAACAAAATACTGGTGATGTCTTCTATAGCTCCACATATACACTTTTTTCACTGATATGCTATTTTCTATAATCACTCTTATTTTACCTAGAGTCCAAAACATTGAATCTTGTCCTGGTAGAGGCAATTCTTTGACCTTCTGTTAGGCCTATAATTAAGTATTTTTCAATTTTAAATGATGTTTTGTTTTTGCCAAGGTTTTAGGAGCTTAATACTTGAAAGTTTGAGCACTGACATTCAAGACTCTTGAAGATTTCCTTGGCCTGATGGCAACCAAAAAGTAGATAAGTAATTTTTAATAAACTATCAGGTTCTGCAGAAAAAAACCCCAGCCAAATGATGTTTAGGTTTGAAGCTTTTATCTTCTCTGGCACTCACTGACCATCCATCCAGTGCTCCCCACCACCTTTAAACAGTTCCCGCCAGCACACCTCTCCTACATGCCTGCTCTGTCACCCAGTGCTCCTGGAAGTGCTGAGTCACACTGAGTTGTCTTGCAGTTGTAAGTTGTGCTTCTGTGGCTTGCCTGCCGCTGGAGACATTCTGAGGCAGTTCTGGAGGCCCTGTAAGGGGCTTGACAATGTCCAGATGTTTGTAGCAAGGCTGCCTCCCCTGGGATCGGCCCCTGGTGGTCTTTTCTCCCCCTCCCTGAATGGCAGCTCCAAGCTGAGCATGCCAGAGCTGACATGCAGCCCCTCTACCACAGAGACGGCATCAGGAAGAGAGAGAACATGGTCAGGAGGGATATGGGTGGATATCCCCATATTAAAGGTGTTGATTGGAGAATGAAGTGCTAATTCAGCCCTGACCACACATGCTAAGCAGGGGTGTCAAACTCAAATTTCATTGAGGGCTGCATCAGGGCTGTGGTTGACCTCAAGGGGCTGGGCGAGCATGGTCAACTGGGTGGGTGTGACAAGCTTGATGTAACATGAGCCGGCTCCTTACATTCTATCAGCTGAGAGCTCAGGGCAGGGGCGGTGGGGTGGCGGTTATTTTAAAGGAAGGTCTGGATCTGAGGGAGACCACTGTACCACAGATAGTTGGATGTGAGTCCCTTTTTTTGTGAAGTGGGGTCGTGGGGTGCAGATGGGCCTGTTGATCACATACCTGGCTCCCTGCCACGTGGCAACAGCCCTGCCCGAGCTGCTTAACGTCATAGCCGGGGTGGCGGTTGATACCCCCAGGCTTTTGGTCATGGGGGATTTTAACCTGCCATCCATCGGTGAAACGTCTGAGGTGGCCCGGGAATTCATGGCTTCCATGATGGCCATGGACCTGATTCAGTTAATTCATGGCCCCACTCACATAGGCGGGCACACTCTGGACTTAGTTTTCATCTCTGGTCAGTGGTCGAGTGGCCTTGATATAGGGGATATAGTCATCGAACCCTTGTCATGGTCTGACCACTCACTCCTTCGACTAGACTTTCCAACCTCTACACCCCTCCGCAGGGAGGCGGAACTGACTAAGTGGTTCTGCCCCAGGCACCTGATGGATCCTGATAGGTTCCAGATGGAGCTTGGGCCAATTCCTAAGACTCTGGCTCATGACTCGGCTGAGGACTTGGTGGCCGCCTGGGACAGTGCGGCCGCCGGGGCCTTGGACCATGTCTTCCCTTTGTGGCCTCTGACCCAGCACCAAACTCACCTAGCTCCTTGGTTCTCCGAGGAACAGGAACTGGAGGAACTCCGAGGAAGATGAAGTGCCGGAAAAGACGCCTGGAGAGCGGTTGGAGGACCAGCCATTCCAAATCTGACCGAACACTGGTGAGGTCTCATATTAAGACCTACCTAGTGGCGATAAAAGCGGCAAAATCTAGCTATTTTTCCACTCTTATTGCATCATCAGATAATCGCCCAGCTGCCCTGTTTAGGGTGACCCGCTCCCTCCTCCATCTGGGAACGCGGGATGACCCCTTGCAGGGTTGAGCTGAGGATTTCGTGCAGTATCTGTATGATAAAATCGCTCAGATTTGGGAAGGTCTGGCCTCTGACTGGGTAAGTCCGGATGGGATGATTGAGGCAGGTCTTGAGAGTGTTATCTGGGAGGAGTTTGATCCTGTGGCTCCCGAGGACATGGACAGGATTCTGGGAAGGCTCAAGAAGCCCTCTCTGGATCCGGCTGTTTTGGCTAACTATCATCCAGTCTCCAACCTTCGTTTATTGAGTGTGGTGGCGCGGCAGCTGCCACGGTACCTGGATGAAGCTGTCTATCTAGATCCACTCCAGTCCGGCTTCAGGCCTGGGCACAGCACGGAAACGGCATTGGTTGCGTTGGTGGATGATCTCTGGAGGGCTCGGGATAGGGGTTGCTCCTCTATCCTGGTCCTATTAGATCTCTCAGCGGCTTTTGATACCATCGACCATGGTATCATGTTGCGCCGATTGGAGGGGTTGGGGGGGGGCACCGTTTTGCGGTGGTTCTCCTCCCTCTCTGACCGGTCACAATCTGTGTTGACAGGGGGCAGCGGTCGACCCCAAGGTGCCTTGTTTGTAGGGTGTAGAACTCGCCCCTTCTGTTCAACATTTATGTAAAGCCGCTGGGTGAGATCATCCATGGCTTTGGGGTGGAGTTCTATCAGTATGCTGATGACACCCAGCTGTACATCTCCACCCCAGGCTACCCCAACGATGCCCTTGAAGTGATGTCCTGGTGCCTGGAGGCCGTACGGGCCTGGATGGGGAGAAACAGGCTCCAACTCAACCCTTCCAAGACCGAGTTGCTGTGGCTTCCGGTGTCCCGATATAGCCAGCTGGTGCCATCGCTGGTTATTGGGGGTGAATCACTGGCCTGCTCCCATCATGGAGAGGGCTCACAACTTAGGCGTCCTCCTGGATGCACGACTGTCTTTAGAAGAGCATATGATGGCCGTGGCCAGGGGGGCTTTTTATCAGGTTCGCCTGATCCACCAGTTGCGTCCCTTTCTGGATCGGGACTCTTTACGCATGGTCACTCAGGCACTCGTCACTTCCCGCCTGGACTACTGCAATGCTCGCTACATGGGGCTCCCCTTGGGGTGCACCCGGAGGCTCCAGCTGGTCCAGAATGTGGCCATGCAGGGGATTGTGGGAGTAATGAGGTGCTCCCATGTGACACCTCTCCTGCGCCAGCTGCACTGGCTCCCGGTGGTCTTCCAGGTGCGCTTCAAGGTGTTGGTGAACACCTTTAAAGCGCTCCATGGCTTAGGGCCAGGGTATCTACGAGATCGCCTTCTGCTGGTACTAGCCTCCCATCGGCCAGTACGCTCGCACAGAGAGGGCCTCCTCAGGGTGCTGTCCACCAGACAATGTCAGCTGGTGACCCCCAGGGGGAGAGCCTTCTCTGTGGTGGTACCCGCCCTCTGGAACGACCTACCCCCAGAGATACGCACGATACCAGACCTCCGGACTTTTCGTCGGGCCCTGAAAACTCATTTATTTCATCTAGCCGGGCTGGCTTGATCCCATCCATTCGGTTTTAATTTGAAATTGGTTTTAATTGGGTTGTCTTAAATTGTGGGCCGAAATTATTTAATTACCTTTTAAATTGTTTTTTACATTTTGTATGCTCTGTTTTATCTCGGCTGTTCACCGCCCTGAATCCTGCTGGAGAAGGGCGGTATACAAATCTAAATAGATAGATGGATGGATGGATGGATGGATGGATGGATGGATGGATAGATAATTTTCCAGGATGGCCCCATGGGCCAGATCTGACCACATCACGGGCCACATCTGGCCCATGGACCTTATGTTTGACACCCCTAGACTAGAGTGTCTGATCAGTTCCCAAGATATAGCTTAAGAGACAAGTTAAGGAACAGCTGTGTTTTATAAGAGTAGGAGGGGGATTATAATATGTTCCACAACTCTGCCCTCTCGGGTTGGTATAGGAGCTCTTTTGGGTTTTATATCTTTGGCATAACAGATAAAGTGCCAGGATGGTTATAAACTGTGTACTTTTAATGGCAGATTAGACTATCCTAACCCTCGCTGTACATCTTTGAAGTGTCTACCCATGTCCTCCTGTTGGTAAAAACCATGCCTAAGTATGAAAAGTATTTAATTTGGCTATCTGCCAGGACAGAATTCAGCTGAGAGGGCATCTCGGCTCCATGTGGACCTTTGATTTCTTCTTCCCCCATCGTCTAGGGCTAGGCAGCCTTTAGAAAAACAAAAGGGCTGCTGGCTGAGAGGAGTAGAATTTATCTGGTGGACTCCAGAAATGGAGCAATAACTGGATTTCTTTTGAAACTTTCGCTCGAGGCTCATGAGTTAATTAGGGCATTCATCAGAGCCCTGACACTCAGATCCCAAAGAAACTCTTCTAGCAGACTGCAGGAATGGAGCTGTGATTTTTATTTTTATTTTATTTATTAGATTTATATACCACCCTACTCCCAAAGGACTCAGGGTGGTGAACAGCCAAGAGATAAAACACACAGATTACAAAATTTAAAAACAGTAAAAAAAACCTAATTAAATAAATTTGGCCCGGAACAGATTAAAACACCCCTAAAATTTTAGACAAATTTAAAATTTACAATTAAAAAGGGAGGTTAGGCCAGGCCATTTTCAGTTTTGAGCTCAGTTAGCAGAGGAGTTTGTCTTGCCTCCATGCATGAAGGGGTCCTAAACTCATCAGGCAGTTCTTTCACTTCATCTGCTTAAAGACCAAGTGATTGCTTAATGACCGCAGCCAAGAGTGCTGGGTCTGAGGCCCTTAAGTGAAGGCATGTCACTTAATAACTTGGTTCTCAGAAATGTCAATTTTGATTTTTGTCTCTACATGTCAGCATTTCCACTTTGCTTTTGGCTCGATATCAGTGGATTCCTTCCAACCAGCAATGTCCCTTATGTTGCTTGTTCCAATCCAATTTTTTTTATTTTATATTATTTGTACATATCAATGTGTGAATGGTGTGATATCTGAGTGTCATACATTTCAATAAAAATAAACATCATATAACACATAGTTATTACATTTCATGTTGCTTGTTAATCTTTAATTTTTGCAGGAAAATTACAGCTAGTTCTCAGTTAATGACGATAATTGGGACCAGAATTTCCATCACTAAAGGATGCAGTCATAAAGCACGATGACACATGATTACATTACTTAGCAATGCAAATCCCAATCATCCCAGTTGCCTTTATTAACCAAATTCCACCCAATGATTAGACAAGGATCCACCCTGATCCAAGCCATTTGCAGTTGTGTTCCTTCCAGCCTAGGTCTTGGAAGATAAGAGATTATTTCCTGTTTAACTCTCTCCAACCACCAATCTCCTCAACAGTCTATGGATTGAGTTATTATGGAAAGCACTGGCAGTAAAAGTATGATGTAATGACAGCCTGATAGATTTTAGTGCAAATTTTTAAATAGAAACAATATCTTAATAGCTATAGTGAAGTTTTCCTTTCATAACAACAGTTCTCAGCAATATATTATGAAGACAATATATATGAAATAGAGTCTAAACAGATTTTCTAATATGCCTTGTCAGAGGGAACAAACACACTGATGACAAAACAGATTTTTATTGCCTGTTTGATGTTAATTTACAAAGAAGAGCATGTGATGAAAACAAAGGAAAAGTTTAGCAGAAAAATGTAATGTTTCTTCTAGTGTAGCTCATTATTTTAGAACACTTTGATGTGCACTTTATCTATTCCCCAGTCTCTCTATCCCAATTTGAACCAGAGCTTCTAACTATCCTCATTCCTGCTGGCCCTGGAATACTGAGACTTGGCTGAGCAAAATGAGATGGTCATTACTAGTTAACTATACTGTCAAGTATTTGCAAGCCATTGGCACATGTGTCATATAGACACCAGTGGAGGCAGAGAGTGTTTCCACCTCTTTGTGGAAAGGGGGGGCTTACCCTGAGTATAAAACCCCCTCCAACCTTTTCCACCTCGCTCTCTCCATCTCTCTCTTTTCATGTTTGTTCCTCATGAGACTTGATCTCTGTTGTACATAGTTAATATGATTTATTATATGAATAAATACGTTTAAGACATTTATTTATGCATCTACCTCTGAACTCTTCTATGCTCCTGGGTGTTTCTATGATCCCAATTCCACAGAATGGTAGCAGAGGGAATGGTAGCAGAACTCCACTCCAGGAGCTGTTGAAAAGGCAAGATGCCCTCCAAAATAACCTGTGAGAGAAGCTCCCCTGTTGTGACCAGAGGCCTTCAACAGAGGAGAACTTCACATCAGCCCCAGTCTGAATCGCTGATGGAAAACATCGAAGGGGATTTCCATCCAGCTACACCTGGCAGCCAGAGGCCACCCAGATGCAGCAAGAGATCCCAGGGGCTAAGCCAAGCGATGCTGGAGAAGGCTTCTTCAGCACTCACGATGAGGAGGCAGAAGGACAAGATGAAAGCCTGGACAGGCAAGTGGCTGAGATGTCTGCAGAGGAGTGCTGAGCAGCGCTCGCCTCCCTCCTTAAGACAAGGGCAGCAGCCAGAAAGAGGCCTGTGGAGGCAGCACCAGAGATGCCTGCCATACCGGTAAGGACTCCCCTGCCTGATCTCTCCAAGATGGTGCCTGCCACCTCTCCCCTCACACAGTTTCCCACCAAACAAAATGGCCGCCAACTCCCTTCTGGAGCCAACTTCCCCCAAGATGGCTGCTCCCCTGGGTACTTTGCCAGAACCACGAGCCAGGCCTACCCCAGCTCCACGGTCCAGGCCTACAACACCAGCCAGTCAGTTCAGCACTCCAGCAGCCCAGAGGACCACTCCGAACCTACAAGCCCCTTGCCAGGCCGCGCCTACCACGGCAAGCATCAAAGAAGCCATAGAGACCCTGGTCGCCGCCCTGGAAATTAGGGAGCAACCACCCATCAACCAACCCTGAAAAAGTCTAAGGTGACCATTAATCCAGTGCCTACTGTCATTACTGCACAACCAAGACTGGTAATGATAAGATACATCAGGTTGACAAAGTGTGCATGAATAAAACCTTTACATTTGGATTGTGCACATACAAAAAACCTTACAAAAAAGGTTCACACAGCAGGTTAGGCCATGCCAGCTTCCCGGTTATTAGGAAAATGCAAGATTTTTCCGATGGGCTTAAGATAAAGAATTGTAATACCTATTTGGAATGTGCCATCTGTAAGGCAGCCAAATCAAAAACTGCTGCTATACCTAAAGTTTCTTTCTGATGTGCAAGGTACCCTTATCAGCTGGTACACATGGATTTGGTTGGTCCTTTTAGGCCCTCCCTTGGCAAGGGGCGTTATTTTTTAACGGTAGTCGATGATTACTCTCGTTATGGCCATGTATTTATTTTAAAGGACAAAGCTGAAATCTTTACCAACTTCAAATATCTTTACAACCAGATCCAAACACAACACAAGGTGTGCATCGCTCAGGTGCAGAGCGATAGAGAACTGAGTTTACATCCAGGACTTTTGAAAAGTGGATGAAGGAGAGAGGTATCCTCCATTTTAAATCATCGCCTCAAACGCCTTCAGAGAATGGCATTGTAGAAAGGAGAAATGGCGTGCTGCAGAATGTCATGAAGTGCTTACTTGCAGATGCCGACATGAGCCAAGGTTTTTGGGCAGAAGCAATCAAAATGGCTAATTATCTAGTCAACAGGACATGGAGTAGTGCCATTAACCAAACCCCATACTTCCTGGTCCATGGAAGGAAACCTAGCCTCTCACACCTGAGAATTTTTGGTTCCTTTGCCTGGGTCCATATTCCCAAGCACCTCAGAAGAAAGTGGGGCAAGGCATCAAGGAGGCTCAGATTTATAAGTTATGCAACCGGCAGCAAGGCCTCTAGATTTGTAGACAAAAATAACTTTGTCATTGTCTTAAGATCAGCTTCCTTTGAGGAGGGGTCAAATTGGTCAAGAATTCATTCCAATGAACCCGGTTATTCCCCTATTAGAAATGACACTGAACTACCAACACCACCTAAAGAGGATGAACCAACATACTCCAAACTACAGACCAGGGAAGATCCGGATGATGATAAATCCCTACCTGACTCTGACAATTTGGGCAAGCAATCCCTGGGTGACTTCACACCTCCTCCCTCACCAAAATGTCCATATCTTCACAGCGCCTGGGACAGAGGCCCACCTCATTTCGATTGGAAAGATGCATCCGGCAGCTCCAATTCTGACACCGATGCTCCGGATGACAGTGATGATGTTGAGTGGCAATTCCCCAGACGGTCAAAACGCTCCAATAAAGGTGTACCACACAAAAGGTTGGACATTGGCTGTGTGGCCTCGGTCAACAGCCTATTGCAACACTCTCTACATGGGGCTCCCCTTGAGGAGCACCCGGAGGCTCCAACTGGCACAGAGTGCGGCCGCGCGGGTGGTAATGGGAGTGACATGGCGTTCCCCTGTAACACCCCTCCTGCACGAGCTGCACTGGTTCCCGGTGGTCTTCCGGGTGCGCTTCAAGGTTTTGGTTACCACCTTTAAAGCGCTCCATGGTTTAGGACCTGGGTACTTGCGGGACTGCCTACTACCACCAATAGCCTCCCACCGGCCGGTACACTCCCATAGAGAGGGGCTCCTCCGGGTGCCGTCAGCCAAACAATGCCAACTGGCGGCCCCCAGGGGGAGAGCCTTCTCTGTGGGGGCACCTACTATCTGGAACGAGCTCCCCCCAGAGATACGGAGGATCCCGGATCTGCGCACCTTCCGCCGCGCTTTAAAGACCTTACTATTTCACCAGGCCGGCCTGGCCTAATTTTCCCCCTCTTTTATAAAAGATTTTTAATTTTTAAATATCTTTTAGTATTTTATATATTCAATTTTAAATTGGTTTTAAAAGTTTGGGGTTTTAAATTTGTCGGGGCCAAAATTATTTAATTTGATTTTATTCTACTTTTAAATTTTGTATGTATGTGTTTTTATTGTTTGGCTGTGCACCGCCCTGAGTCCTTCAGAAGTAGGGCGGTATAGAAATCAAATAAATAAAATAAAATAAATAATAAAACAGCGTTACCATGGCCCCTAAAACATACACAGATGTCCTCCAGCTTCCTGAGGAAGAACAGCACAGGTGGAGGGTGGCAATGGAGCGAGAAATGGACAGTCTCAAAAAATTGAAAGTCTTCATTCCCATGGAAGTCCCAAACAGAGGAAGGCAAGCGCTACTTCCAAGACTTTGATGAAACCTACTTCCCCACCATGAGAGCAGAAAGTGTGAGCGCTGCTTTGGTCACTGCAGCAGCACATGGGGAATACATTTTTCAATTCGATGTGCAAACTGCTTATTTACACACACATCTAAAACAAAAAAATTATGTCAGAGGTGCCCCCGGATTCCAGCAGCAGGAAGGTCACACCTGGCTTTTGAAGAAAAGTTTGTAAGGCCTCAAACAATCAGGCAGAATGTGGTACAAATGCCTGACTACAACACTCAAATCACTGGGTTTCCATCCATCTCCAGCTGATAAATGTACCTTCACAAGGGATACCAAAGGGAGGCTGGAGAAAGTCCTAGTGTATGTCAATGACCTTTTATATATAGGGCCCAACAAGGGGGGATGTAATATATTTGCCAGGACCTTACAAAAAAGGTTCACTCTAAAGTCTTTAGGATATGTGGACAAGTACAAATCATCACTACACCAAAAGATTTTGCTCTCTCCCAAAAGGAGAAGATAGAGGAACTTTTGGTGAAATGTAAAATTGAAGATAACAAGCCAACTGCTATCCCAATACAGACCGACTATTATGGTTTGGCACACAAGCCCAGAGTTCCAAAATAATACTCTATTTAGGTCAGTGGTCGGCTCATTATTATATATAAGTAATTGGAGCCTTCCAGACATTGCCCTGGCCGTGAACCTGCTATCCAGACAAGTGGAACATCCTACCCAGTTCCACTGGTTGGCCATTAAAAAGCTATTAAGGTATCTCAAGACCACAGCAGATTACGTGCTTCGCTTGGAACCTGAGAATAGAGACAAGGCCCAATTAGAATGCTTCACGGATGTGGACTGGGCTGGAGATACCAAAACCTGTAGGAGTACTTCGGGCTTCGTGGTACTGTTAAATGGGGCACCCATCCATTGGCATGTGGGGCAACAGAAATTTGTTTCATGCTCCACTGCTGAGGCCGAATTTGCATGCCTATCAGAGGCAGGGATATGGTTTGATGCCTTAATCTCTAGCATCTGGACACCACCGACTTTGCCCATCCAAATTATAGAAGACAACACCAGGGCCATAGGCATTGCCAAAGCCTATGCGGTGGGGAAAAGGTCCAGACATATTGATATCTGTTATCAAAATGTTAGACAACTAGTAGAGATGGGGTTTATATTTTTAACGCACTGTCAGGCCAAACATCAAATAGCTGACATTTTCACAAAACCTCTACCAGCGGATAGGCACAAAGATTTGTGTAAAAAGTTATGTCTCACAGGGTAAAATCTGTTGTACATTGCATTAGTGTGTCTGCATGCCATTGGCTTGCAAGGAGGGGAACTGTCAAGTATTTGCAAGCCATTGGCACATGTGTCATATAGACACCAGTGGAGGCAGAGAGTGTCTCCACCCCTATGTGGAAAGGAGGGGCTTACCCTGAGTATAACACCCCCTCCAACCTTTTCCACCTCGCTCTCTCCATCTCTCTCTTTTAATGTTTGTTCCTCATGAGACTTGATCTTTGTTGTATATAGTTGATATGATTTATTATATGAATAAATACGTTTAAGACATTTATTTATGCATCTACCTCTGAACTCTTCTATGCTCCTGGGTGTTTCTACGATCCCAATTCCACATATACATATTAATCACACAATTTATTTCAGGTTAAATAATACCATACAAAGCACAAATAACAGTAAGAAATTGATAGCAAGACGAAGGCAAGATATAAGAGAAAAGAAAACGAATTTGGTTTAAACCTATTTCACATTGCAATGGCCTATTATCATTGCTTCCTCCTTAACTCAACCAGGGGTGGAGCTCTTTGTAGGTAATTTCTATATCTTTTTAACATTTTTACCATGATTTTCCATTGCAAGTTTTATTATACTGTTAGTGCAGCAGAAAAATGTTTTAGAATACATACTAAATTTGAAACTTTCACTCTGAAACAAACTTTGGAGTTCACATTCAATTTCTGGAAAGCAAAAGTGGATTGTAGAAGTCAACACATCAAAATTCAGGGATTTGTAAATATGGGTGATAGGCAAGTTGAGTGGTGTAACAAGTGGACAGTCAACAAGATGAGCATAAAGATAAATATGCAAATTTTAAGAAGGGCAAGCCTTTGCCAATACCTGGTGAAGAATTTTGATAATTGAAAATCTTATCAGAGATGTACATCCACAATACTCTTCCATTCTATCATCACCTGTCCTCCCCAATTTTAAGATGCTATAGTCAGATACTTTGATTTCTGTAGCTTTTTTGAATTGGAAAGCAAGAACTCATTGAATTACTTCTTTTAATTTAAAGATTTAAAATCTGCACAGATTTTGTGGAGGATATTCTTCTATTAACATAGAATGTATTATGTTGTCCTTCAGTAGAGCATATACCAATCATGTTACAATTTATTCCCCAAATGTTGTATTCCAAGGTTGGAATCATGACTGTCAAAAGATTTGGAGATTATACAGAATAGAAAGAACAGATTCTCCTCTGGCACTTCTTTAAAAAACTTCAGAGTTGTAACATTTTTAAAATGTCAATGCTCCTAAGAAAAAGAGTAAAAGTATTTTAATTTGATTTTCTTTGGAAAGTTTGGGGAAAATGTTTTATATGTAATATATATTTCCTCATCAAATAAAAATATAGTATTGTTTTAGTTAAATGCATGAATTATTTATAATTCCAATAGTATATAGATTTTTTTCTATTAGCATATGTATACATTTATAAAGAAATTCTGTGAGGCCACTTCATTTTATGGAGCTTATTTACAATAAAATATGCATTACATTATGGCCTTACAAAGAAAGAAGGAAGGAATAGTTTAGTTTCAAACTGGAAAAATTTTAACATTGTATATTGAATAATGAACAGAGAGAGAGAGAGAATGAACTGCAGACAACATGACAATTCTATTGTGTAAAAAACATTAGGTAAACTCAGTGGCACACTATGTTAATTATCAGTTTGGGATCTTTTGCATTGCAAACCTACCAATAATTAGACCTTTTCTGTTGCATGGATGGTGGAGATATAGAAAATTCTGTTATGCTGAATCAGACTAGAAACTAGAAGCTTCATTTTCTGTTGTTCAGATTTTCTTTTGAACATTTTCTTTTTCAGATTTTCCTCTGAGATTTTCTACATTTTACATGAGATGCTAGAGATTGAAACTTCAGGCTTCTATATGCATATATTACTTTCTATAATGCAGTATATAGTCACTGAACTGTGGCCCATGGCATAAATACTTTTGTATACATCATCTAGGCCACAGAGGAAGCAACTTTGGTGGACTTGTTTAATCCAATAAATCCAGTGGATTGGGAATCACCAGAAAATCCCTGGACAGTTAGGAAATTGAAAAAAAAATCCTAGAAAAGGGAAGTGTCAAACCATTTCTACATAGTTGTCAGCAAAAAAAGATGTATATATTGGCAACAAAGATATCAAGAATCAAGTCTGATTCAAAGAAGAATTTATCTTTGATTGGCGGGGTGGGGGGGGGAAGACTTTGTGGATTTGCTTTTGGATTCTCCCACATCATTAAAACAGAATGGAACTTTTGTGGAAAGTCTTACTTTTTTCCTAGCTCCTGTAACCATGTTTGACATTAACTTGATAGTTGTCATATAGGGATATGAAAAGGATGTAATTTCATTTAATTCAAAACATGTCGAAAGTAATTAAAAACTTGTTTTCATAAACATAAAGGTTTTGTAATCTCTTTTCCTGGCTACCTTAAATAATATAGATAGTCCTCAATTAAAACCATAAGTGAGCCAAAAAATTCTGTTGCTAAGTGAAACATTTGTTAAGTGAGTTTTGCCCCATTTTACGACTTTTCTCACTGTATTTGCTAAGTGAATCACTGCGGTTGTTAAATTAGTAACATGGTTGATAAATGAATCTGATTTCTCCATTGACTTTGCTTGTCAGAAGGTCACAAAAGAGGATTGATCACATCACTCTGGGACACTGTTATAAATGTGAGTCAGTTGTCAAGCATCCAAATGTAAATCACGTAACTATGGGGATGCTGCAACGGTCATAAGTATGAAAAATTGTCATAAGTCACTTTTTTCAGCACCGTTGCAACTTTGAACGGTCACTAACTGAATTGTTATAAATTGAGGACTATGTGTATCCTGGTTCTTATGCAAACAGTTTATCATATGAGCATTTGAAATTAATTTTCAATCTAGAAAGATTTTTCTTCTTCTGAACATGTTAATATCAGCTTTGTAACATTTATCTGGCAGCGGCAACGGCAACACTGGCGGCGTTGGAAATGGCAGACGCCGGCACGAGGAAGGAGTCGCCGGAGTTGGTGTGTGAGTTTAGTTAGTTTAGTTTAGTTTATTATATTCATATACCGCCCTTCTCCCGAAGGACTCAGGTGAACAGTCATGGTAAAAATAATATACAACAAAAATTTAAAAACTTAATTAAAATAATTCAATCATTGGCCAAATTTAAAACACCCAACAAAAATCATTTTAAAACCCCTATCAAAACCCAATTTAAAAACCTTTATCCCATCAGACCAGCTTGCTGGAATAATAGGGTCTTCAAAGCACGACAGAAGGCGCGGAGGTCGGGGATCCTTCGTATGTCCGGGGTCAGTTCGTTCCATAGGGCTGGGGCCCCCACAGAGAAGGCTCTCCCCCTGGGGGTTGCCAGCCTACATTGTTTGGCCGACGGCACCCTGAAGAGGTCCTCTCTGTGGGAGTGTATTGGTCGGTGGGAGGCAATCGGTGGCAGAATGCGGTCCTGTAGATAAGAACGCTGGAGATGGTGGGCGGCAGCTGTTCGCTTGTTATTTGGACCTCCTGGGTGATTGTGGGGTGCTGTTTGGCCCCTCGGTTGTCCCAGGGACCTCCACGAGGATTTATGGAGGTTGGGTGAGGCGAGCAGTACGGCCAGCAGAAAGATCTGGGAGGGGTTGGGGAGAGCCAGACCATGACTGAGGGGGTTTTTCCCCCGTGGCACTTTGTTGCCTCTGCTCTCCATTTTCTTACCTCCCACTTCCCCGAGGCCAGTTCAAGACCTTACTAGGGACTAAGTTTATAGGCTGTGCTGGACTGCTCCTGCTTGCTGGACAGCATCTCCTTGGTTAGGTTCCATCTTAACCTCCTTGGATATGGCTGTTTATGGTCTCTGCAGACTGAGCCTTGTTCCAGATTCCGAGGACTGACTTGTTTCCACTTTCTCCCCCCAATTGAACGGAGAGTTACATCTGGGGATGCAAGCACTGGTGGAGTTGGTCTACAGCTGCTATCTCATTTCTGGTTTTTCTCTGGACGATCTTGGTTGGCCAGCCTCCGTGAGAGGAGGGTTGGGCCACCTATTACTGGATCGAAACAGCGTTTTTACTCCTGCCATTGCCGTGAGAGGGCAGTGAGGTCCCGTGAGGTCCATCTAAGTCCAGCATTCCGCTCCTTTGGACTATTATAACATCGAAATTGACCCCCTGGTTACTGGCCATGGGTCATTACCTCTCCCTGATATCAGATGTATTTGGTGAATGAACTTCGTGCTCTGTGAGATTCCCCCCTCTCGCAGGTTTGGCCCTTCACTTTATCGAGGGCCTATCTTGATGACAGGTTTTGGAACCCCGAGAGATGGCATGCGGCAAAGAAGAGACTGAGGGGTTTTTTAAGTGGGTTTTTAATTAAAATTTTAAGGGGTTCGGGGGGGCAGGGTGGGTTTGGGGGGTAATCCACCAGGGTCAAGACCAGGCCCTGCGAGGGGCTGCGGCATTAGGGACACAGGGTCAGATGTTAGGGAGGGGGCTGGAGCTCGACCTAGGGAGGGCTGTTCTATCAGTACTGTGGATGGGAGGGGCAGATATGGTGAAAGCAGGGGGCCACATCATGTTTGTGGAGTGCGCACTTGCTATCTTCGAGTGATTGTGCACTCCGGTCCCCAATGCTTCTCTCGTTCCCCAGGTTGTTCAGATCCTCAGGGCCTGGGCCTCCAGCTGATGTTGTGCAATGCCAGGTCGGTGGTAAATAAAGCCCCCCTCATTTACAATCTTATTCAGGAGGTTGGAGCAGACCTGGTGGGTATTACAGAGACCTGGCTGTGTCTGGAGGGGGGGTGCCCTTGTTGAAATGTGCCCGCCAGATTTCCAGGCATTCCATCAGCCGAGGTCTCAGGGAAGGGGTGGGGGGGGTGGCGGTTATCATTAATGAAAGCCTATGCCCGAGAGAGGCCACTGTTCCTCAGATAGCCGGATGTGAGTCCCTCCTTGTGAAGTGGGCTCAGGGGGTGCAGGTGGGCCTGCTGATTGCGTACCTGGCTCCCTGCTACGCAACAGCGGCCCTACCCGAGCTGCCTGACGTGATAGCCAGGGTGGCAGTTGATACCCCCAGGCTTATGGTTATGGGGGATTTCAACCTGCCATCAGTCGGCGAAATGTCAATGGTGGCTCTGGAGTTCATGGCTTTCATGATGGCCTTCGACCTGACCCAGTTAGTTCATGGCCCTATTCACACAGGGGGACACACTCTGGATCTGATTTTTGTCTCTGGTCAGTGGCAGAATGATCTAGAAATAGGGGATTTAGTCATCAAGCCCTGATGGTTCCTGATGGAGCTTGGGCCATTCCCCGAGGCTCTGGCTCACGGCTCGACTGAAGAACTAGTGGCGGCCTGGAAGAGGGCGGTCACTGGGGCTTTGGATCGTGTTGTGCCTTTGCGGCCTCTAACCTGGCACCGATCTCAATTGGCTCCATGGTTCTCCGAGGAGCTGAGAGAGATGAAGCACCGGAAAAGACGCCTGGAGAGTGATTGGAGGGTCAGCCGTTCCGAATCTGACTGAACACTGGTGAGGTCTCATATTAAGACCTACCTAGTGGTGATCAGAGTGGCGAAGTCTAGCTACTTTTCCACTCTGGTTGTGTCTGCAGATAATCGCCCAGCCACCCTGTTCAGGGTGACCCACTCCCTTCTCCATCCGGGACTGTGGGAAGACCCCTTGCAGGGCAGGGCTGAGGATTTTGTGCAATATCTGCATGACAAAATTGCTTAGATTTGGGAGGGTTTGGACTCCGACTGGGTAGATCCAGATGGGGTGATGGAGGTGGGTCTTGAGAATGTTAGCTGGGAGGAATTTGACCTTGTGACTCCCGAGGACGTGGACAGGGTTCTGGGTAGGTTGAATGCTGCCACATGTTTATTGGACCCGTGTCCCTCCTGGTTGGTGCTGGCTTCCCGGAAGGTTACACAAGGCTGGCTCCAGAGATTGTCAACGCTTCTTTGAGTGAGGGTTTCTTTCCCACAGCCTTGAAAGAGGCGGTGGTGAGGCCCCTCAAGAAGCCTTCTCTGGACCCGGCTGTTTTATCAAACTATTGTCCAGTCTCCAACCTTCGCTTTATGGCGAAGGTTGTTGAGTGTGTGGTGGTGCAACAGCTTCCCCAGTACCTGGATGAAGCGGACTATCTGGATCTGTTCCAGTCAGACTTCAGGCCTGGGTATAGCATGGAAACGGCATTGGTCGCATTGGTTGATGATCTCTGGAGGGCTCGGGACAGGGGTTGTTCCTCTGTCCTGGTCCTATTAGATCTCTCAGCAGCTTTTGATACCATCGACCATGGTATCATGCTGCGCCAGTTGGAGGGTTTAGAGGTGGGGGGCACCATGTTACGGTGGTTCTCCTCCTTTCTTTCTGACCGTACGTAGTCTGTGTTGGCAGGCGGTAGAGGTCGATCCCGAGAGGCCTAGTTTGTGGGGTGCTGCGGGGGTCGGTCCTCTCGCCCCTCCTGTTCAACATTTATGTGAAGCCGCTGGGTGAGTCATCCGTGGCTTCGGGGTGGATTTCCATCAGTATGCTGGTGATACTCAGCTGTACATTTCCACCCCAGGCCACTCCAATGATGCCCTTGAAGTGATGACCCGGTGCCTGGAGGCTGTATGGATCTGGATGGGGAGAAAGAAGCTCAGACTCAACCCCTCCAAGACTGAGTGGCTGTGGTTTCTGGTGTCCCGTCATAGTCAGCGATTCCAACACTGACTATAGGGGGTGAGATCTTGGCCCCCTCAGAGAGGGTTTGCAACTTGGGTGTCCTCCTGGACTCACAGCTGTCTTTAGAAGACCATCTGATGGCTGTGGCCAGGGGGGCTTTTTATCAGGTTCGCCTGATCCACCAGTTGCGTCCCTTTCTGGACCGGGACACCTTGCGCATGGTCACTCATGCCCTCATCACTTCCCGTCTGGACTACTGTAATGCTCTCTACATGGGGCTCCCCTTGAGGAGCACCTGGAGGCTCCAGCTGGTCCAGAATGCGGCCGCGCGGGTGATTATGGGGGCGACTTGATGCTCCCATGTAACACCGTTCCTGCACGAGCTGCACTGGCTCCCGGTGGTCTTCCAGGTGTGATTCAAGGTGTTGGTCGCCACCTTTAAAGCGCTCCATGGCATAGGACCTGGGTAATTACGAGACCGCCTTCTGCCTCCGATAGCCTCCCATCGACCAGTACGCTCCCATAGAGAGGGTCTCCTCAGGGTTCCGTCAGTTAGACAGTGTTGACTGGCAACCCCCAGGGGGAGAGCCTTCTCTGTGGGGGCACCTGCCCTCTGGAACGAGCTGCCCCCGGAGATTCGTCAGATTCCCGACCTTCGTACCTTTCGCCGCGCCCTTAAAACACTATTATTCCATCAAGCAGGGCTGGCCTAAAATATTATTTTAATGGGTTATTTTATTTTAGATTATTGGCCAAACTATTTAATAATTTTAAATTATTTTTAACTTTTATATTGTTGGTTTTTTATCTTGGCTGTACACGGCCCTGAGTCCTTCGGGAGAAGGGCGATATAAAAATTTAATAAATAATAATAACGTGATCAGATTGTAATTTGATTTCGAATTTCCAGACTGTTTTAACTTATTGTGTGAAGAACAAACGAAGCTCTTGAGTTGGAAGGCATTTTATGGCCTGGCAATACTGCTAGTGTGTGGAAAGAAACTAGAGAGAATCAAATTTCGAAAGTATTTTTAAGGTTTTTTCTCTAGAAAAAGGCCATTTTTCAGTTTGAAAAGCAGCCAGGATTAATGACAAAGATGGGAGAAGGCTGACAGGTAAATATTGGTTTTGCACATACAAGTTTCTATAAATAACTTGTCTGTTCCAGAAATTCCACTGATGGCAACAAGTCTGCCAAGCTATTGATTTAGGCAGAGACCTGCTCATTGCTAAAAAAGCACAACTGTCAGATGTGCTGGTCTTAGACTGAGGAGTCCTGATGTTCCTGCTGAGAACTCTTAAAACCTGTCAACATTTTTTCTGAGGCAAATAGCAAAAACTCTGAAAGATTATTAGGACAAAAATAAGCCAGTAAGAAGGTTAAATTGTGAAATATATCAGTAGCTTTCTACAGGATCCTGATCTATCTATATTAACTAATTTATTTTAGATAATTCAGAGAATTTTGTTCCACAGTAAGAATAACCATTCTTTTGTTAATATATATTTGCTATAAAATATAGCAAATATATTTTTAAAATATTTTAAATATATTAGCTGATCAATAGTTAGTAATTAATTAGATTAACATTTAACTATGTCTTTATTAAATAATATTTAAATTTAATCTCTTAAATTTAATCTTTAACAGACACACACACACACACACACACACCTACCTTAAGCATGAAAGTCAGCTGGGTGATTTGGCCCAGTCACTCTGTCTCAGCCCAACTCATCTCACAGAGTGACGGATGTAGACAAATTAAAGAAAGAGTATTAAGTATGTTTCCTATCTTGAATGGTATATTCTAAGTCTAATTAATGGGGATAGAGAAAACTAAAAAATGAAAAGTGCATTTTCCCCCTTTCCTTCCTCTATTTCAACACAATATGAAATAAGATTACTAGAGATTTTTTATTGCTATTTGGAACTTAAAAACAAATGAAGGGAGAACGCAGCTGGAGATATAGAAAGACAAACATGATTTGTAACATTTCTGAATACAATGGAGATAATGTCTGTTTCTACATATTGTATAATCAGCAGTTATACTATCATAGAGTTGTACATATTTTAATCCTTCAAACAGTCTACCAGCTGGATATGTTAATCAACCAGTGGTTCAATAAATCAGTTTTTCCTATATACTTGAAATGCAAAATGAGAAGAGATTGTCAAGTGTATGAAACACCATAATATATGACTGTGCTCTGTTTAACGCATCACAGTTGTACAGTTTGATCAGCACTGTCTTTAATGAATTACCTTAGAATATTACCAACATACATTTTTATGAGTGATTATTATAACACTGATTAAGCCAATGTGTTATGCTTCCTGTCTTCTAATAATATTTCTAGGATCATTCAAAGCAAAAAAAAAAAACCAAAAAAGACCTGTATTTGCAGGGGATGTTATTAGAAAATATTGGATTAGATGGGGAAATTGAAAGAAGTCAAGAGCAATTCAAAGGAGGACACCTGGTTTTTTTCCTACCTAAATATATCCCATTTAGGTTATTTCTCCTTTTTTCTTTTCTTTTCTTTCTTTCTTTTTTTTTTTTTTGCTAGTGTTTCTTCACTATTTATACTGGCATCCTAAGTATGATTATGTGTGCCATGCCCTCCTTAATAGCCTCTCTATTTGAATAATAAACCAATAATTTAATGTTTTTTCAACCTCAGCCAAAACAAGCAAGCAAACAAAACCAATACTTCAGTATATTAAATTTAAATAACTTTAGATTCAGGCCAACTTCATTTCTGTAACTAAAAATATAATGTTTATATGATAAATTTTATGATGTTTGTGTGTCTATATTTTTCTTGACTGTACACCGCCTTGAGTCCTACGGGAGAAAGGCGGTATAGAAATATAATAAATAAATAAATAATAAATAAATGTTTGCTTTTTTCAACTTCTCATCCATACTGTATAAATATATTATTGCAGTGTAGTCTCAATGATAATGAACTGTCCATCAGTAGAAGCTTCTCTCTCTTTTTTTTAGGAAACTCATTTTCATGTCATCAGTTTCTTCACACACGTCTTAAAAGTGTAAAAAGAAAAAAGTCTTATAACCTTTTTAAAGCAGAATTCTTCCATAAAATTAATTACTCATAAAAATCAGCATCAGAATCAAAAGTATATTTCAATAGAGCCCAAATATATAACAGATGTACCTTTTTGATATATGGTAATTGCCAAGCCTTTATTGGAAATAATAACTTTACTATCTATAAAGATTAATATTCATCCAAATTCTCACTCTTGCTAAATATTCAGATAGTTCTCAACTTACATTCATTTAGTAACAGTTCAAAACTATAACAGCACTGAAAAATATGACTTATGACCAGCCCTTCCATTTACAATCAACACTGGATCCTCACATGATCAAAATTTAGTTGTTTGGCATCTGGCATTTATGTACAATGGTTGTATCCTAGGGTTATGTGATCACCATTTACAATCTTCCCAGCTGCCTTCTGGCAAGCAAAGTCAATGGGAAAACTGGATTCACGTAAATAACTGCAGTGATTCATTTAATAACCAAGGCAAAAAAGGTCATAAAATTGGGTGTGATTTAAGTAATAACCATCAAATCAAATGAGCCTTCTGGCAACCATAAGAGTTACCATGATGTAGTCTTTTACCATATGAGTCATCCATTTGTTCATCTGACTCAATTTTCTATTGAGTTACATAAAGCATTTTCTTCTATTACAATTTGATAAGTGAGCATAATGTCCATAGACTGTAATTATAACATATAGTTAACTTTAATATTATTACTAGCAATTTAATTATAAACTTATAAATGCCAAAAATGGACCAAGCTAGTCTCATTTAATATTCTTCAGATTCATATATATTTTCTCCATAAGATTATTTTTCAATGTTTGTATTCTTACTTGTAATTTGGCTAACTCTTTCTTTTTTTTTTTTATTGCAAAAGTTTTACAATTACATTTTCACCCCCTTTTTCCCCCCCCCACTACCCCCCCAAACTTCCCAACCTCCCCAGCCCACCCTAACCCTCCCCTCCCCCCAGACTTCCTAGTATGCTCATGTCAGATAAAAGGAAAAAACCCTCCTTTGTATATAAAACTTGAACCCCTCCCTCCCCCTTACAAATTTTCATCTTCATTACATTAACCTATTTCTATCTTGGTATATCATTTTCAGATAAATTTTCATCCTGATTACCTTAAAAATATTTCTATCATAATGTAACATTTTCTAACAAATTTTCATCCTTAACCTTAAAATATTTCTATCTTAATATAACATTTTCTAACAAATTTTTATCCTCAACCCTAAAATGTTTCTATCTTATATAACATTTTTAAATAAAGGCTATTTGATACTTCCTAGTTTGATATTTATGCTGAACATAATTTATCCACTTCTTCCATTCCCATTCATAAGTCTCTTGAGAACAATCTTTTAAATATGCTGAAATCTTCGCCATCTCCGCAAAACTGGCCATCTTCAAAGTCCATTCCTCAATCGAAGGCAGCGCTTCATTTTTCCAGTATTTACCTATCAACAATCTTGCTGCAGTTATCATGTACAATATCATTTTTGTTTCCCCCAATGTAAAACCCTTAACTATACCCAATAAAAACAGTTGTGGAGAAAATTGAATTTTTCTCTTCAAAACATTCTGCATGACCCACCAAATTTTTACCCAAAAAGCCTTAACTTTCTTACAGGTCCACCAAACATGATAATATGTAGCATCTAAGCAGTCACATCTCCAACATTTAGGCTGGGCACTAGGGTACATACACGACAATTTTTTTGGATCTAAATGCCATCTATAAAACATTTTATAGAAATTTTCCCGCAGATTCTGCGACTGTGTAAATTTAACATTCTGAACCCAAATTTTTTCCCATGTTTCCAACATCACTGGTTCCTCAAAATTTTGTGCCCACTTAACCATGCAGTCTTTAACTAGTTCAGTTTCTGAATCCCTTTCTAACAAAACATTATAAAGTCTTTTAATATGCATTGGGCCTTTCTCTTTTATATGTCTAACTAATTCTTCCTCATACATCATAATACCAGTTTTTTGGTCCTCTTTCCATCTCAATTGCAGTTGATTATATTGTAACCAAGTTAAATTAATCCCTTCAGCCAACAATGTCTGTAATGTCTTCAGCTGCCATCTGCCCGCATCTGTAAAAAGAACCTCTTTATATAAAAACCCCCCGAGTGACATTATATTTGTATTCCACAAGGTATGACCAAGATCCAGCCATAGCGGTATTTTATAATTCCAGTTGTTTCGGTGCTTCTTCCAAACTCTCAGCAAAGAATCTCTAAGTATATGGCTTTTAAATACTTTATCCACTTTGCTGTCATAAAATAAGTAAGCATGCCATCCAAATTCCAAATCAAAACTTTCTGCATTCAATATTCCAGTCTTTTTTCCTCCAAACCAATCACTTACTAAAGTCAAAGCTGTTGCATCATAATATAATTGTAGGTTTGGAAGTTTGGGACCTCCCCTTTCTGGGATGTCTTGCATAATTTTCCTTTTTACTCTTGGTTTTTTCTCGTTCCAGACAAATTTGTTGATACCAGTTTGCCATGCTTTTAGTTGTTTATCATTTTTGAGCACCGGAATCATTTGAAACAAAAAAAGAAATCTTGGCAAAATGTTCATCTTAACTGCTGCTATTCTTCCAAGTAAAGACAGCTGCAGTTTTTTCCAAATCTCCATATCTTTTTGCACCTCTCGCCACAACGCCTCATAGTTATTTTGAAACAATTTCATATTTGATTCTGCAACCTGAACTCCTAGATATTTTACCTTTGGTACAATCTCAAAACCTGCCCTCCTTTCTAACTCCAGTTTACGATCTTGTGTCATATTTTTAACTACCATCTTAGTTTTTCTCTGATTCAATCTGAAACCTGAAACTTTACCAAAGTCTTGTATAATGTCCTTCATCTGGATTATCGATTCCATTGGCTGTGTTAGGGTAACAACCAGATCGTCTGCAAATGCCTTTATTCTGTAATCCTCTTGCCTTATCATTATACCTTTCAATGTGTTAGAATCCCTTATTGTATTTAACAAGACTTCTAGTGTTAAAATGAACAACAATGGGGACAGTGGACATCCCTGTCTTGTACCTTTTTCAATTTTAAACTCTGTTGTCAAACTTCCATTGATAATGATCTGTGCCTTTTGCTCTTGATAAATTGCTGAGACCACCTGTATATATTGGTCCCCAAAGTCCATCTTTTTTAATGTCTTTAATAGAAAATATTTGGCTAACTCTTTCCATCACAGATAACTGTTCAGATTAGTCCAAATAGGATATCACAAATATCCTGTTAAATATCTTGTTCCAAAGATCTATTCTTTAAAAATAATGTTAGGATGTTTTAATAATGCACTACATTTTACTCTAGAAACATTATCTTAACAAAGCAAATTAAGTTGCATCAAAAAATCATGTCAACAACTTCTTCAATTTCTGTATTTGAAGAAAGAAAGACCTACTTGTGTTGAGAGAAACAGACAATGACAGCATGAAATTGTCATGGCAGCATTTGTTAATTCTTGCTAAAAATTAACTGAAATAGAAAAGCTTTAAAATCAAGTTTAGGAGAGTTCAGAAATATACAAAAGATAAATAATCAACACAAAATATTTATGTATGTAAATATAAGTGTCTCAGGTTGAAGTAAAAGCAAATAAGAATTTAGAGAGAATCAGTGGATTTCTGATTTCTTCTCTTTGGAACTGTTTCAGGATGAGCTACTGAATTAAATAGCATCTAAAAATACACAACCTTTGAAAAAGAAGGCTTTGTAAAAAAAGAGAGAGAGAGAGAGAGGTGGTTGTAAGATAACAAAAAATTCATTGAAGTATTTGGAATTCTATCTGAGATTATATGACATATTCAAAACAGTTACAATAAATTATGGAAAGAAATAAAACAATTATCTTGTTAAGTGGGGGGAAAATTCTTGACTAATCTTGACACTAAATATGAATATATTACCCTTGATGAGTTTCCTATTCCAAATGACACAAATTCCAATAACAGACAAAAAGTTTTGGAACCAGCAATCGGTAGATTTCTATGAATTGAAAACCCTGAAAGTAATATTCCAAATTTTGTAAGATTCAAACAAAAGAGATAACTTTCATTTCCTAACTTTAAATTATATTATTGAGCAAGCTGTCTATCATAGGGAATAGATTGAAAGAAAAATCTCCAAACAGTAAATTATAATCAATTATAGGGGATGGCTTAGCCAACTAATTTGATATAAAGAAACACAGGGAAAAAAAGAGTCTGAAGATATATATTACAAGACAGAGTTTATTAAAAATATGGAAGCTTCTACAAACAATAATCCACCCAATGAACTCAATGTTAACACACTTGCAAGTGCCTTTTACTCCAAGGGCAATTGTTGTAAGAAACATTTAATCATATTGGAACATCCAGTCTCAGAAAACAAGGTAAAGACATATCATGAACAGCTCAGAGAAAGAATGGAATTTATTGTTGTTTGTGTATTTCTATATAGTTGAGAAGTTTGAAATAGTTTAATTCTTTACAAAAGGAATTTTAAAAAATGATCAAATCTCTTCTACAAGCATATATTTAAGCTGTCATTGAAATATGCAACAGAAATAAAACAAAATGTAAATTGCCTGATAAAGAGAGTGCAAAACTTCAAATAAGTAATCACAGTAAAATAGTGGGGGGAAATGGCAGCTATAATTTAAGAGGAGGAAATGATATAAAATGTTTCACAGATATTATGTAACTTGTCAATGATTACCAAGATAGAAATATCGTGTGATAACAAATTTTAGAACATCTTGTCACATGTGCTATTCATGCAAAAAAAAAAAAAAAAAACCCTTGAAAACATTGGAAGGAAATACCAAAAATAATTAAGAAAATTCTAAAAATAACATTTGAATTGAACATACAATATTTTTATTAAGTTTAGTTCCAGAAAACAAATGAAAATATTACAACTTACTAAAATACATTTTGACAACTGTAATAAACGTAACATTGGAAAAACAAAACACTTCTAATAATACAAGATTGGGAGACTAAATTGAAGAATAGGCAACAATTGCAAAACTGCCAGTAGGCATTCATAATAGAAGTCTAACTAAATAGAAGCAGAAATGGCTCTCTTACATGTGACATAGACAGATTCAGACATTTTGAGTACTATTTTTAGTGAAAGAAACAAATTTAAACAAATGAAATTACTTAAATGGATACTAGTAAATCTCCTGTGCGCTGCTTGGAGAGTCCAAGCAATGGGTTCAAGTTTAGCCTGGTTGGCCAGAGACTGAGTTGAATTTGCCTAGCCACGCCTCTTTCTCCCATGATTCTTCAGTGTTTCAACTCAGTCGGCCTAAACAGACTTGATTTAAATTTCTCTGTCTTAGAAAAATTATTTAAAATACTGCCAGCTACAGAAAGAAGCCTCTTTCTCCCTTTTCTCTTTAAAATTACCATCAACAGCCTGAGGTGTTTTCCAGCTGCAGCCGGGAGCTTCATGGAGCTAATTAGCTCCGGAGCTAATCTCTTGCCTCAGGGGCTTCTCCTAATTGCCGCCATTAACAGCACAGCGGAGGCAATCCTTTTAAAGGCAAATTTGACTCCTAGCAGCTTTTAAAGGCAAATTTGACTTCTACCAGCTCAGAAATGGAGCAAAAGCCTCAAACTTTTCAGAAACCTTCAAGGGATCTTAATTAGCAGTCCTTGTTTATCGGAAACACAGCAAGGAGCCACGTGAGTTTTGGTGATCGGGCCTAGCATTGCTGGCTGATTTACTGCTATTGCCTTTATGGTTTGGGGATTGTTGTGTCTCTCCCGCACCATTGATTACTGCTGCCTTTCTCTCATAGTGTTATTAGAGCTGGTCATTGATCAGTCTCACACTTAATACCTAACAGCAGTGGAAAATTGGCACCATATTTACAACTACTGGAGTGAGGAATAATATCATTATTATAATCATTGTCCTAGTAAGATCCTCTGATTGAATTGCCTTTTTTGCTTGTCATTCCAAGATGGCGGATCACAGCTCCTCTCACTCCAAAAGTATTGCATCCCATTCCTCTGCTTCTAAGAGAGCTAAGTCTTCAGATCACAGTAAGGCAATTGGGGCTCAGCCTGGGCCTTCCACCAGATCCAAGGCCCCTTCTTCCACAGCTGTTGATAAGGATGCAGAAAGAAGGCAAAAAGCCTTAGAGAAACAATTTGCAAAGGCAAAAAAGCAGGCAGAAGCCTCCTCAGGCCTAGGCCTTGTCATTGTTCACCCAGAGCCTAGTATCCCTCCAATTCAGGATACACCTCCTTCTGCTTCAAACGAAGATAGATTGAATTGGTCTCCAGATATTACCGCAGATCCTCCAACTGAATTAATTGAGAGTGCTGTGGAGGTTATTCCCATATCAGAACAGGACTCATCTGATCAGGGAATCATTCCAGTATCTAGGAGGTCAGCTCCCTCAGCTACTTTCACCCCTACAGCGGCAGGGCTCCGCCCTGAGGTAAGCCAGGCCCCTGTTCTTTCCCAGGAACTCTGCCAGATGTTAGCTCAGACCATTGCCCAGGGCATTGACTCTGCCCTGCTTAGAAGGGGCTTTCCTGCTCCCGACTCAGCTGGTACCACTCCCAATGTACACCAGGCCCACCAGAATAGGGTTTATTCCCGGGCCCCTCACTCGCCTTATGATTCTCAGGGCAGTGAATGGTCTTATGCTGGGGAGGAGGAAGAATTCGCAGATCATGATCTTTCTGAAGATGAAGGCAGATCTCCAGACAAACCAGCCTTCACTGGCCTTTTCAACCCTAGCATGTTCAAGACCTTGTTATACAAGGCCAAAACCATAGCCAATCTAGGGGTTGTGGCTGGGGCATCTGACCGCTCGGCTGAGCAGGATCCCCATGCTCGATTATTTACAGAACCGGTCACTACCCAGGATGCTGTTCCTTCTCCCAGATTATTCATAGACATTATTAAGAAGCAATGGCTTCAACCTGGGTCCTTGTCTAATCCCAGCGGATTAGACAAAAAGATGTACACTGTAGAACAGGAGGTAGAGGACTTGCTTAAGTTGCCTACAATAGATACTCCCTTTGCCAATCTAGCATCTTCCAATATTCTCCCCTCAGACTCTGCAGAAGGGCTGAAGACGGAGGATAGGAAAGCTGAAATGTCAGTTTGTAAAACACATCAAGCAGCTGCCTGGGCGATCAGATCAGCCACGGCAGCTTCCTTCTTTAATAGAACCTCCCTCCTGTGGCTGCGCCAAATGCAGGCAAGAGCTCCCCAGGGAGATGTCAGGTTACACCAGGACATCAGCAAGTTAATTGCTGCAGCAGAATACTCTGCTGATGCAACCCTTAATGCAGCTAAGTTTGCTTCCAGGGCCCTGGCCTCTAATGTGACTTCCAGACGATTATTATGGCTTCGCCATTGGCAAGCCGATATGAAATCCAAATGGAAATTGGCATCTGCTCCTTTTCAGGGCAATAATCTTTTTGGTGATGTTTTAGATCCCATTTTGGTAGAGACCAAGGATAAAAGGAAGGTACTTCCCCTGTCTCACAGGAGAACAGACAGGAGATACTCTCCATTTTATCGCAGGCAGTCCTTTCGTGGGGCGGAGGGTGGTTACTCCGCCCCAACCTATCAGAGGACTTACCCTCCAACTTCAGACCGATCCCAGGATAGGGCTCAGTTCAGGGACAGGTCTAGACAACCCCAGTCTAGGATACCCTATCGAGGCGCCGGCGGTAGACCTTACTACAGGTTCAAATGACTCCCAGTCACACGTTCCCATTGGAGGCCGCCTCTTGAGGTTCTCAGCCCAATGGGAGCTCATCACAACCGATGCCTGGGCTCTGCAAACCCTCCGGCTCGGTCTCACATTGGAGTTTTCATCCCTTCCTCCAAGGAGATTCATCTCTTGCACTCTTCCCAGGGATGCCACCAGGAGGTCTCTGATGGAAGCCAAGATCCTTCATCTACTCTCCATCCAGGCAATAGAACCAGTGCCTGTCTCACAGAAGGGTCTAGGTTTCTACTCGATCCTCTTTCTGGTCCCCAAGAAATCGAGGGGTTGCAGGGGAATACTAGATCTAAAAAGACTCAACAAACACATCAAATACAAGAGATTCAAGATGCAATCCTTAACCTCTATTCTAAATTGCATCAGATAGGGGGATCTGCTTACATCCATAGAGCTAAAGGAAGCCTACTTGCACATACCAATTCGGATTTCACACAGGAAATATCTCAGATTCTGTTATGCAGGGCAACACTTCCAATACAGGGTCCTTCCATTCGGCCTGTCCTCTGCCCCCAGGACATTCACAAAGCTCCTGGACATGGTGGCAGCCCATCTGCGGGCTCGCCCAATCAGGCTTCAATGTTACCTAGACATTTTGATTCAATCTTCATCCATCAGGCAGGCGAGACAGGATTTGTCAGAGACTATTCAGGCTCTGCAACTTCACGGGTTTTCAATAAATCTAGAAAAGAGCCAGTTAATTCCATCCCATTCTATCCATCATTTAGGTGCCCAGATAGACACAGTCAGTTGCCAGGTTTTTCTATCACCAGAACGTCTAGTCAGCATACGGGCCTTGATACATCGGGTCAGGTCAGCCAGGTCTGTCTCCCTCGCAGTATTGTCCCAGTTACTTGGGAAAATTATTCATGTCTGGCCATCGTTCCTTGGGCGAGGTTACATTCCCGAACCTTACAATGGTTCCTCCTACCAAGCCAACGAGTAGGCATCAGTCACTCCACAACAAGAGTCAGAATGCCTCCAAAAGTTCTCCACTCCCTGAACTGGTGGACATCACCTTCCCTAGAGAAAGGCTGTCTCTTCAAGGAACCGCCACATCTAACACTAACTTCAGATGCCACTCTATTCGGCTGGGGGGCTCACCTGGGTTCCCAGATGGCACAGGGCAGATGGTCTCCACAGGATCTGTTACACGACATAAATTGGTTGGAACTCAGAGCTGCCCACCTAGCTCTCCGTCATTTCCACCTCTCGCTAACCAACCATCACGTATTGCTGTTAACCGACAATGTGACCGCCAAGGCACACGTGAACAGGCAGGGAGGCACCTGGTCCAAGGACCTGATGTCCGAAGCAGCGAGCCTCAGCCTCTGGGCGGAATCACACCTGCTCTCCCTCCAAGCGGAACATATTTCAGGCGCACACAACGAACAGGCGGACTGGTTGAGTTGAACAACCGTCGACCACTCCGAATGGCGTCTCCATCCAGATCTGTTTCACCAACTGACGACCAGGCTCAGCCAACCATGCGTGGATCTGTTTGCAACACCAAAGAACACTCACCTACCACGGTTCTTTTCCAGATTTCCGACGCCGGGGGCAGAAGCGACAGACGCCCTTCGGGCGCCCTGGCCTTGAGGCCTTCTATATGCATTTCCTCCGACACCTTTACTACCAAGGGTCATCCGGAAGCTTCTGGACGAGCAGGCAGAAATTCTGTTGGTGGCTCCACACTGGCCCAGAAGGGTTTGGTTTGCGGACCTGGTGTCACTGTCAGTGTCCCACCCGTGGAGGACTCCTCCAGACAGGATTGTCCTAAGCCAGGGAGCAGTTCAACATCCCGAGCCCCAGTGGCTCCAACTGACCGTCTGGCGATTGAGTGGGAAATCCTGAGGGACTCCAGATTCTCAAGCGAGGTCGTTTCCGTCATCCAGGCATCTCGTCGTCTGTCTACCACCAGGATTTACAACGCCACTTGGTCAACCTTCTCTAGCTGGTGCCGAAAATCGCACATTCCTCCCAGGGCAGCTTCTCTTCCGGATGTCTTGAATTTCCTACACTCAGGATTCAAACGGGGACTTACTGTCAACACGCTCCGCAGACAGGTGGCTGCCTTAGCGACTATTCTACAGGGGAGAGGGTCCTATCTCTCTCTCTCAACACCCCAAGGTGAGGAGTTTTCTTTGGGGAGTTGCTAATTTACGGCCTCCTCCAGTCCATAGGCATCCTTCCTGGGACTTGCCTCTTGTTCTGCAAGCACTTACGTCTGCTCCGTTCGAGCCCTTAGGATCCGCCAGCCTCAGAATACTTACCTTCAAGGTCGCCTTCTTGATAGCAATCACATCTGCGAGAAGGATTTCTGAACTGGCGGCACTGTCGGTACGTGGAGATCTATGCATCTTTTACTCCAACAGGGTGGTCCTCAGGTTGGACCCGACTTTCATACCAAAAGTCAACTCTTGGTTTCACAGGGCACAGGAGGTGGTTTTACCTAACTTTTGCCCTGACCCAGCACATCCTAGAGAACGACGTTGGCACACGCTCGACGTTCGTAGGGCACTCCGCAAATATATTGACAGGACCGCATCATTCAGGCAGTCTGAATCACTATTTGTATCATTCCAGCCTACTGCCATGGGGAAGAAAGTTACCCCATCTACAATTACGAGATGGATCAAAGCTTGCATCGCAATGGCTTACGAACACCAATCTACTCCAGTGCCTAGAAACATCACTGCACATTCAACTTGTAGCGCTGCCACCATGGCAGCCTGGGCTACTCAGGCTTCCATATTGGAGATCTGCAGGGCTGCAACTTGGGCTTCTCCCACTACCTTTATCAGAAATTACAAGTTGGATGTTTTTGCCTCAGCCGAGGCTTCGTTTGGCAGAAGAGTCCTGCAGCAGGTTCTACCAGGAGAACGACACCTGGACCGCTCGGACTCCCGTCCTAGGGATACTTAGCTTGGGTATATCCCATTGCTTGGACTCTCCAAGCAGCGCACAGGAGATTGAACATTGGAGCTTACCTGAATGTTCGATCTATGTGCGCTGCAGGAGAGTCCAACCCTACTGTAGCGGTCCAGCATCCAACACTTACTTATAGTGGACATTCTTCTATCATCTTGCTACGTCTTCTACAGACCTCTTCGTTGAAACACTCAAAGCTCATGGGAGAAAGAGGCGTGGCTAGGCAAATTCAACTCAGTCTCTCGCCAACCAGGCTAAACTTGAACCCATTGCTTGGACTCTCCTGCAG
This sequence comes from Arizona elegans, assembly GCA_022577455.1. NCBI lineage: Eukaryota > Metazoa > Chordata > Lepidosauria > Squamata > Colubridae > Arizona > Arizona elegans. The sequence goes on along the minus strand of JAKOOJ010000004.1, from coordinate 79,136,960 downwards.
CGCACATAGATCGAACATTCAGGTAAGCTCCAATGTTCATTATCTTGACTTTAATATTTAAAACACAGTAGTTAGATATTGTTTAATATTTGGGGGAGAAATTGAAGGGGGGGAATAACATGTTTTTTTTATTTTATTTTATTTTTTAAACAAAACAAAACATAAAACAACCATCATCCATTACAATTACAGAAAGTGTATCGATCGGTTACAGTTCTTTAGTGCTTAATCCCATATCCAAAGTTTACAGGTTATTTAATTTCTCTTATTTGACAATTTTTTTTTATTGAAAAAGTTTTTCAAATACAAATTTTCCCCCCTTTTTTCTCCCCCCTCCTCCCTAACCCCCCCTCACCACCCGTCCCCCTGTGACTTCTTCATAGTAAAATCCAAATTCATAACAGATTATATAATACTTTACCATCCCCTTACTCCATCCCCCAAATACTGACCCTTTCTTTCTAATAATATTATTACATCCCCCTTTTACCATACATTTCAAAATAACATTCTACTATAACATTGTATAATAACTTCTGATTTAGCATAGTAATATTATTATGACTCCCAATTTAGCAATAATCTGCCCTTTTTCTCCTCCCCCATATATATATCTGTATATTAATATAACATTTCAACCTTCCATTTTAAGACTATATAATAAATCCTAATTTAACATTTAATCTTTTGTGTATATTAATATAACATTTCAAAGCAGCCTTCCACTATAAAACTATATAATAAATCCTAATTTGATATTTAACATTTAACATTTATTCAACTCATAATCTGTCCATTTCCTCCACCCCCATAAGTATATCTCTTAAACATCCCTTTTCTTAAACTAAACAATCAGTAAACTAGCCTGTCTCCACCCACTTTCCTACAAAATTACCATACATAACAATTCTTAATATCTTTATTCTTCTGCCCACTCTACTAAAAAAATATTCCCTTATATAGATAAAATTGATGACTTTAAACTTATAATCCATATAATGTCTTCTTTGATGTCTTTCCACTGGATTGTTAACTCCATCACCCATATTAGGGTAACATAACATCCTGATTGCAACAGAATGTTCAAAATCCTCTGTTATCATCTGCCCCCAACCGTAATGAATATCTTCCTGTATATAAAAAAAGAAAACAACCACCCGAGTGACATTATAATTGTATTCCATATAATATCTGTAGTAGTGGCTTTCTTCAGGATTATTAATTCCCACCGTCATAATGGGGTAACAACCAGATCTTCTGCATGCCCCAGCATAGCTCTCTTGCCATGTAGCTCAGCATAAGCATAATACATTTATCAAAAAAATCCAAAATAGATAATTCCAATCCAACAATTTAAGGCCCTTTTCACATCCCAAAATTATGGCATTGCAGAGGTCTGTCACTCTCCTCAGGATAATATTAACCAATACTTTGCCTCAATTATCTTTTCATGTATTCAGTCATTTTTTAAATAACTGGCTTCTCTGTTGCCTAATTTAGAAATTTTTGTTTTTGTGAGACCTATTTCTTTTTTTCTTGACTTTTTGTGGGTTTGATCTCCATCCTAATTTCCTTTCTACGAGTTGTATATCAACTGATCGGTTTTCGTTCTGATTTATGACTTGATCTTGTTGGTTTTGCTTTTGTGGCTCATATTTCTTTTCTATAAGTTGTGTATCAACTAATTGGTTTCCATGCTTGTCTGTGACTTGTTGAGTCATCACATTAGAATCTGATGCCACGTCTCTCTTATTTATAGATAATCCAACTGAGGCATCTAAAGAATCCAAAGGCGATTCATCTACAGAGGCCTCTGTAGCTCGATATTTTTCCTTTATTTCCAACTCCTTCTGCTTATCTTGTGGGGTGCATAAAAATGTTGAGCTCATTTTCAAAAATTTTTGATGAAATTCTTCCGCTTTTTCAACAGTATTTAATTGGTATCTTTCTCCTTGATATCTCAATATTATACCAACTGGGACATCCCACCTAAATAAAATATTTTGTTTTTTAAGCTCAGTCACCAGAAATCCAAATTTCTTTCTTTCCAATAACATCTTAGGCGGTATCTCTTTATATATCCAAATCTTTCTTCCAAACAATTGCAAAGTAGAATTAAAAGATTTTTGCACAATATTATTTCTTATTTCTTTATCTGTAAAATAAATCACCACATCTCTAGGCAGTTGCCTTTGCTTTGCAATCCAGGAATTTATTCTATGAACTCTGTCAATCCTACAAAATACTTCCTCAGGGTGAACCTTTAAGATCCCAGCCAGAATTTCAGAAGATATTTTCCTTAAGTCATCTCTGTTATTTTCCTGTAATCCTCTCAGTATAATCGCATATTCTGTGAGATTATATTGCATCATTAAAACTTCTTTTTCAATCCGTTGTTTTATATTTTCTGCATTACAAGTCTTATGATCAGCTTCCATTTTAGGTTTTTCTTCTAAGCTATTGTCTTGAGTGTTTATCAAATCATTTTCAATTCTTTGTATTTTATTGTCCAAATTATCCTCAATTTCCTCCATTTTAGACTCTAATAAATTAATATTTGTATCCAACTTCATAGCAATTTCTGAAAAACCATTAGTCACTTTTGCAATCTTTCATTGCAAAGTATCAAACTTTATTTTATTTTTTTTTAAGTGTTTTATTGTAAGAAATTATAATAATACAATTTTTTCCATCCGGTTACATAGTATGGAAAAAGAAATAAATACAGATTACATATTATACATATGTGGATAATCTTTGCAGACCAGATACATAGCAAAAAATAAAAAAGGAAAAACGAATTGTGTTCTCATATCATTTTTAGTGTGTGTGTGTGTGTGTGTATATATATATATATATATATATATATATATATATATATATATATATATATATATATATATAATAATCTTTAACAATAAATTAGTAAATACATAAATTTTGTCTCCTGCTTATCCATGTAACCTTTCCTTGCCATATTATACTTCCTACCATCCACAATACATCTTCTCTTACTATTTCATTTTACTATTTCTTGTTCTGGTCTCTTTCCTTTTTATTTCAATTTCCTCTTCTCTAGCCACCCGTACCACCTGTCCCATACGCTGTAATAATCCAAATCTTCTCTGTCGTTAATTTCTAATGTTAATTTATTCATCTCGGCACATTCCATTATTTTGCCGATTACTTGTTCCTTAGTTGGTATTTTTTTCTCTTTCCATTGTTGAGCGAAAGCGATTCTTGCTGCTGTTATTATATGCACTGCCAAGTATTTCTTCTTTTTTACCATTTCCGTCTTAAGGATTCCCAGGAGAAATATTTTGGGATCTAATTCAAAGGTTTCACCTATTATTTCTGAAAGCCAATTGCAAATCATCTTCCAATACTTTTTTGCTTGAGAGCAGGTCCACCAGCAATGGTAGAAAGTACCTTGCTGGTGTGCACACTTCCAACACTTTGGGTTTGAGTTAGGGTAAATCTTAGCAATTCTAGCTGGTGCTAGGTGCCACCTATAAATCATCTTATACTGGTTCTCCTTGTAAGTGGTTGCCTTGGTAAGTTTTATATTGTTGTTCCATAATTGATCCCATTCTTCCAGATTTATATTTTTCCCAATGTTTTTTGCCCATGCTAGCATTGGGCCTTTAACTACTTCTTCCATCAGATCATATTCTACTAAATAGTTATATATTTTAGCTAATAATTTGTTATCTGTACCCATCCAAATTTTATCAAAATCTTTGCTTCCCATTTCTATGCCATATTGTTCTTTATCTTTTTTGTGTCTTGATTTTATCTGTGCGTATGTCCACCATTCAACACAAGTGCCTTGTTCTTTTAATTGTTCTAATGTTTTGAGGTTCCCTGCCTCATCTAGGATTTCTTTATATTTTACAGTTTTGCCATAGTCCAGGACGTTTGGGTAAATTATCGCCTCCATGGTTGAGAGCCAGCTGGGAATTTTAGTGTAGTGTTTCCGTCTTATTTCTTCCCACGTTGACTTCAATATGTCCCTCAATTTATGTTTATTGTAATATGTTTTGGTTTTTTTCCCGGTTTCCCATAAATAGGCGTGCCAACCCATCTGGAGATCATGCCCTTCTAATGTTAGAATTCTTTTGTTTGCTAACGTCACCCATTCTTTTAACCAAACAAGAATTGCTGCTTTGTGATATGTTTCCCATATCGGTAATCCTAGCCCTCCTCTATTTTTTTTATCTTGTAAGCTCCTAATTGCTATTCTTGGTTTTTTCCCTCCCCAAATAAACTTCCTAATAGCGGCATTAAGTTCACTAAAAAATTTTTTATCTAATTTAATTGGTGCTGTTTGGAACAAGAACAACAGTTTGGGTAGGATGCTCATTTTAATTGTCGCTATCCTCCCGAGGAAGGAAATTTGCAACTTCCCCCACTTCTCTAGATCTTGTTTTATGCTTTTTACCAGGGGGACATAATTGTCCTCTTTGAGGGCCAGATACTTTGTTGAGATCCATACTCCCAAATATTTGACTTTTTTCACAATTTGGATTCCCATAGATTCCTCCAGGACTTCTTTTTGGTTTTTCGTCATATTTTTAGTGAGCATTTTAGTTTTAGATTTATTTAATTTGAGTCCTGCTACTTCTCCATATTTATCAAGTGTTTCCAATATTTGTATACCTGTTTCGACCGGTTCTTCCATAATTAGGACGTCATCCGCAAACGCTTGAACTTTATATGTTTCCTTCCTGATTTTGAGCCCTTTGATTTGATCACTCTCTCTAATCTTCTTCAATAACACTTCTAGTGCCAGTATGTACAAAAGTGGTGACATTGGGCATCCCTGTCTTACTCCTTTGCTGATCTGAAATGTTTTGGTGAGTTCACCATTTACTAAGATATTGGCCCTTTGCTTCTCATAAATCATATTTATTGTATTTGTAAAATTTTGTCCAAATCCCATTATGTTCAGTTGTTGCTTTATAAACTCCCAATTCAGATTGTCGAAGGCCTTCTGTGCGTCTAAAAAGACTAATGCCACCTCTTTTTCCAGGTATTCCTCATAATATTCTATCACATCCAGAATCGTCCTAATGTTATTCCTAATTTGCCTCCCTGGGAGGAATCCATTCTGATCGCTATGTATTATCTTATTGAGAATTCTTTTTAATCTTTCCGCTAATATGTTCATGTATATTTTATAATCAATGTTGAGAAGTGAAATTGGCCTGTAATTCTGTATCAATTTGGTATCCGATCCCTATTTTGGTAAGAGTATAATATAGGCCTCTCTCCAGGATTCTGGTATTTTGTTTTTCATTAGGGCCTCATTGAAAATTTGGAGCATTCTTGGGAGTAGAATGTCTTCTAATTCTAAATTTTTGTATAATTCCCCTGGGAATCCGTCCGGGCCCGGAGATTTGTTCTTTTTCAGTTTGGCAATTGCAGTCTTTAACTCTGTTAATGTGATCTCTTTGTTTAACATCTCTTTTTCCTCCTCTCCAATCTGTGGCATTCCCTCCTCCAATAAATATTGTTTTACTTTCTCTTTGGATATATCTTCTTCTTTATATAAAGACGCATAAAAATCATGTGCTATATCCAATTCTTTTCTTCCTTAGTTGTGGTATGACCTTCGGTGTCTTCAAGTTGGAGAATAATTCCTTTCTCTCTCTCTTTTTTAATTCTGTAAGATAACCACCTTCCTGGCTTATTGGCGTTCTCGAAGTAATATTGTTTTGTTCTCTTAATATTATATGCAAGTTTTTCTTGATCCATTATATTTAATTTATGACGAGTGTTATCCAATTTACTTTTGTTATTTCATTGTCAGGGTTTTGTTGGGCCTCTTTCTCTGCCTTTGCCAGTTCTTCTAAGCAATATTCTTTGAGTTTCTCTCCTCTCTTTATTTCTGAATGCTCCATAAGATATCATTAGGCCTCTTAAATAGGCCTTCATCGTATCCCAGATTATCCCCCGGTTCGTTGGTTCTTTTTCATTTTCTTCAAAAAAGATTTCTAATTCCCTCTTGACTTTGTCAATATTTTTTTTGTCTCGCAAAATTTGTGTGTTCATTCTCCATCTTGTGTTTTTTCTCTTATATCTACTCTTCCATCTAATTTCCAGTGGATTATGATCTGCCCAGGTATTGGGTAAGATTTCTGCTGACGCAATGTCCATACCCAAGTTCCTGCTTACCCACATCATGTCTATTCTGGACCATGATTTATTGGGATTAGAATAGAAGGTATATTGTCTCTTATTGGGGTGTAGTGTTCGCCAGATATCTACAAGGTTTAATTCATCAACTAAGTCGAAGAAGGTTTTTGGTAAATTTTTCCTTATTTTCTTTTGACCTCTGGGTCTTTTATGATCTTTGTACGCATCGGCCACTCCGTTGAAATCCCCGATAATGCAAATATTGTTGTTGTCCAGTCCTCTTATTATTTCTCTTGTTTTGCTATAAAACTCTTTCAAATTTTTGTTTGGGGCATAGATTGCTGCTATTAATATTGCCGAATTGCCCCTCTCAGTTTCAACAATTAGTAATCTACCTTTGGGATCTGCATATTTCAGTTCTGTCTTTATCTCCTTTCTAATATATAGTGCCACCCCTCTCTTTTTCTTCGTGGCTAGAGAGGTATACAGATTCCCCAGTTTTTTATGTTCCAGATATTTTATGTGTTCTTGTTTAATATGCACCTCCTGAAGACATACTATGTCTGCATTTTGTATGATTAATTTGTTAGGAAAGTATCAAACTTTAATTGCACCAATTCTTTAAATTCCTGCTTAAATTTTTCAAAGTTCTGATTCACAATCTCATCCCTTCTTACAATCTCCTCCAAGAGAAAATCAATTATATTAAAATCAGTTTTCTGAGTCTGTAGGTTTAGAACTTGTTCATATAGTTTGTAGATGGGGGAATCCCCCCCCCCCACTGCTTGTTTGTCTGGCATTGTTAGTCTAAACACCATATTTCCACACAGACAAACTCTTTTAGAAAAGAAAAGCAAAAAAGAAAAAAGCTTCTTTCCAAACAAGATCAATATCAAATCTCCAGGAAAGAGAAAACACAAAAGTGGAGCTTTTTCTTCAATTGTAGCCAGAAGTATTTATTCCGCTACTTTGTGGCTTAATAAGAAACGGAAGGACTTTCCCTTTTCAGCTTTCCCTACTCAAATCTCGGCAGTCGCCATTTTAAAATTCTTTTTTTTTTCCTTTCTTCAGTATCTTTTATAAAGTAAATGAAAATACTTGCGATTTAGGGTCACAGGTCCAGATCTCATCCTCTTTAATTAATCTGTTAATTTTCTTTAAAGAGCTTGTTCTCGTCGCCTGGCTCTGCAAAAAAGCAGAGGTCTCCCGAAGCCCGGAGCAACGGCGAGGGAAATAGGGAGCCTCATCTGCTTCGCCCCCAAGAGTAAAAAAAAAAACTCTCGGGGCTTCGCAGAGAGCTCTATCTGCCCTCACCTGCTCTGTCTCACATTTCCTTATGGAAATGGAGTTTTTCGAGCCGCCTTTCAGATGTAAAGGCGGCTCTTTACAGGCGACGGGGCTGGCAGTCCCGAGGGACCGTCTGGCAGCGACAGAGAGCAAACAGGAAGTCCTTATTTGACAATTTATTATATCCCTTTATATTATTATTCTCATTTAACAATTATTTAACAATGGCTTATCTCTGGTAAAAAACCACTGTATATATTTTATTGTTACATTTATTTCATATTTCATATTTCATTTCCATGTTTTATTATCTATCCATTGATAAAATAAATCCCATATCATATAATATTGTTTATCTTCCTGTTCCCTAATTTCAAATATCAATTTACTCATTTCAGCACATTCCATAACTTTCTTGATAACTTCATCTTCCATAGATATTTTCTCCTTTTTACAGTTTTTAGCAAATACAATTCTAGCCGCTGTTAAAACATTCACAATTAAATATCTCAGTTCTCTATTATATGTTTCTGGTAAAATCCCTAATAAAAATATCTCTGGTTTAAAGTCAATGTGTTTCTTTGTCATTTTTTCCAACCATGTGTGGAGTTTAGTCCAATATCTTTTAGCTTCTATGCATGTCCACCACAAATGGTAATATGAACCCGGAGTCTGATGACATTTCCAACATTTCTCCAATTTGTTCTTGAACATTCTGGCTATTCTCGTCGGGGGGTAAATGCCACCTGTAAAACATCTTATTCAAATTCTCCTTATATGTTGTTGACATTGTCATTTTATAATTTTGCAACCACAATTTTTGCCATTTCTCTAAATCCCATGACCAAAAATTTTCCCCCATGCAATCATTGTTTCTTTAACTTATTCTTTTTCCAATTTTGCTTCTAGTAAATAATCATACCGTTTTTTTAATTACATAGTCATCAGAATCTGTTAGAATTTTATCTAAGTTTGTCAAATTACTCTGTCTTGGAATCTTTATCATATCTAGACTGTATTTGCATATATGAAAACCAATCCATTTTTATCTCTTGTTCTTCTAATTCTTGCTTCGATTTAAGTTCACCCTTTTCATTCAATAATTCACTATATCTAACAATTTGTTTCCTTTCTAAATGTTATAGAGTATGAGAATGCTTCAATAGTAGATAACCAGACTGGAATTTTTAAATAATGATATCTTTTAATCTTCTCCCAATTTGATAACAAAGACTCTCGTATAACATGTCTTCTAAAATACCCCTGTGTTTTTGTACTCTTATATCATAAGAAAGCATGCCAGCCCAACAGCAAGTCATGTCCTTCTAAAGTTAACAATCTAACATTTCTTAACATTATCCATTCTTTAATCCACATCAAGTTACTAGCTTGATAATATAGTTCCCAATTCGGCAATCTAAAACCTCCTCTTGTTCTAACATCTTGCAACAATTTTAATTTTATCCTTGCCTTTTTACCCTGCCAAGTATATTTTAACACAGGTTTATTCAGATCTTCAAAATAATCTTTTCCCAACCTGATTGGAATTGTCTGGAAAAGATATAAAATTCTAGGCAATATATTCATTTTAATAGTTGATATCCTCCCTATCAATGATAATTGCAAATTCTCCCATTTAGTCAAATCTGTCACTGTCTGTTGTTTAAGCTTATTATAGTTATTCTCCTTGAGTGGGGGAAGTAACATATTTTGAAAGGGCTTTTTTTCATAAATGATTTTGTTTTACTGTTGTTTATCTTTGCTTTTTCTGTTTATTCTGGCGTGAGTACATTTTAAATCTGTCAATATTGCAATTTAAAAAACTACTGTCTAACAATAAAAAGAAAAAAAATTTCAGTGACAAGGGTAACTAAGGAGATGTAATGTTTTTAGACTTACAAGGAACAAAAGTGATCAGGCTATTTTCTATAGAAGATCCTGTCTAGTCATATCAGTCACAACTAACCAGGTCAAGACAAATTTTGATTAAGTCTCAATAAATCTCCTTCAAATCTTTCTCATTATTATAACTACGAAGGACTATTGTTACAGCAGAGAGCTAAATTCCTCCCTATCTTTGAAGATAGACAATGCTCATTATGACTTTTCCTTGGTGGAAAAGATGATAAACCACCTGTATTTCAGTATTCTCTGATTTCCTTAGGGTGTTGGATGCTGCTGAGAACAAAGGTTATGAAAAGTTCCTGTGAATAAGTGGACATAATGCAGCTTATTATATCAGCCATTTTTGTTTCTGTATTGCACAAACAACAGATTCTTGCATCTCTTGCAGTGTGTTTAAATCAGTGGTGGGATTCAAGTAATTTAACGTCCGGTTCTCTGCCTTAATAATTTCTGCCAACAACCAGTTTGCAAAACTGCTCAGAAAGCTAACAACCGGTTCTCCCAAAGTGGTGCTAACTGGCTGAATCCCATCACTGGTTTAAATGTGTTCTGTGTAAAAATAATTTTGTCTGTGGGTACATATGATCTTATATAGAAATGAAGATTTAGTTTAACATTGGCTTTCCATATATTTCCAAGGTATTTAAAAATGTGCTGACCAGTGATTCAAATGTTGATTCTTATTTCTTCTCCCACTTTTAAGAAGGCTGTTCAACTTTTAAAAATGTAAGGCCCACTTTCATTGTATAAATTACACTGTTATTTATCCCCCAATTAATCTCAGTTGATATGTTCTCTACAAAGCTTGGTTTCAATTGATTACATTGTCTACAAAGTAAATTACTCTCTGATAAATATAATTTTTCTATTATATTATTATAATTATATTAATTCATTATTAGCAACTTGAATAAATGAAAATATGTTACATTCTTAGTTCAACAATATCAAGGTCAGCTCACAAAAATAACCTTTCATCTCTGTGATTTATAAAGAAGGAAATAACTTGATTTATCCAGAGTTGTATAGGCCTGTTTCTTTAGCAGCAATAAAAATAAATGAACTTACAACTAAATTATTACATCTAGTTTCAATTGTTTTCTTTTTCAAAGAGATAGAGGGGAACCAGTGTCAGATATAACTGAATAGACTAGACTAGACTAGACTAGACTAGAATTCTTTCTTTCTTTCTTTCTTTCTTTCTTTCTTTCTTTCTTTCTTTCTTTATTTATTCATTCATTTATTTATTTATTTATTTATTTATTATTTGATTTATATGCCGCCCTTCTCCAGAGACAGGCGGCTTACAATGCGTTAAGCAATAGCCTTCATACTTTTGTATATTTATACAAAGTCAGCTTATTGCCCCCACAAACTGGGTCCTCATTTATCCTACCTTAGAAAGGATGGAAGGCTGAGTCAACCTTGAGCCTGGTAAGATTCGAACCTGCAGTAATTGCAGACAGCTGTGTTAATAACAGGGTGCTTTAAACCACTGTACTACCAAGGCTCTTGGCCAAGTGTGATTGGACACACAAGGAATTTGTCTTGGTGCATACTCTCTCAGTGTACCTAAAAAGACAAGATACATTCATCAAGAATATAAGGTACAATACTTAATGATAGTCATAGGGAAACAGTCAATATAAATCTTAAGGATGCCAGCAACCAGGTTACAATCATACAGTCATAGGTGGGAGGAGATGGGTGATAGGAATGATGAGAAGATTAATAGTAATGCAGACTTAGTAACTAGTTTGACAGTGTTGAGGGAATTTGTTTAGCAGAGTGATGGCATTCAGGAAAAAACTGTTCTTGTGTCTAGTTGTTCTGGTGTGCAATGCTCTATAGCATCATTTTGAGGGTAGGACTTGAAACAGTTTATGTCCAGGATGCAAGGGGTCTGTAAATATTTTCACAACCCTCTTTTTGACTCGTGCAGTATACAGGTCCTCAATGGAAGTCAGGTGGGTAGTAATTGTTTTTTCTGCAGTTCTAATTATCCTCTGAAGTCTGTGTCTGTCTTGTTGGGTTGCAGAACCAAACCAGATAGTTATAGAGGTGCAGATAACAGACTCAATAATTCCTCTGTAGAACTGTATCAGCAGCTCTTTGGGCAGTTTGAGCTTTCTGAGTTGGCACAGAAAGAACATTCTTTGTTGTGCTTTTTTCATGACGGTTTTGATGTTGGGTATCCATTTTAGGTCGTGAGATATGGTAGAACCTAGAAATTTGAAGATCTCTACTGTTGATACTGTGTTGTCTAGTATTGTAAGAGGTGGTAGTATAGGAGGGTTTCTCCTAAAGTCCACCACCATTTCTACAGTTTTGAGTGTGTTCAGTTCCAGATTGTTCTGGTCACACCACAAGGCTAGTTGTTCAACCTCCCTTCTTTATGCGGATTCATCATTGTCTCAAATGAGACCGATCATCTGCGAGCTTCAGTAGTTTAACAGATGGATCGTTTGAGATGCAATCATTGGTATAGAGAGAGAAGAGAAGTGGAGAGAGCTCACAGCCTTGTGGGGCCCCTGTGCTAATTGTACAGGTATCTGATGTGATTCTACTTAGCTTCACCTGCTGCTTCCTTTCTGTTAGGAAGCTTATGATCCATTTACAAATGTGTTCAGGTACCGCTAGCTGGTTTAGCTTAGTTAGAAGAATGTTTGGAATGATGGTGTTGAATGCTGAACTAAAGTCTACAAAGAGGACCCTTGCATAGGTCTTTGGAGATGCAAGATGTAGTAGGATGTAGTGCAGAGCCATATTAACAGCATCATCTGTTGATTTATTTGCTCAGTATGCAAATTGCAGGGGTTCTAACAGTGGATCCGTGATGGTTTTCAAGTGAGACAGCACTAGCCTTTCAAAGATTTTCATAACTACAGATATTAGAGCAACTGGTCTGTAGTCATTCAGTTTCTTGATAGTGGACTTCTTCAGCACTGGGATGATAGTAGAGCATTTGAAGCAAAAAGGAACATAGCACATCTCTAGCAATTTATTGAAGATATGGGTAAAGATGGGGGCCAATTGGTCAGCACAGACTTTTAAGCAAGAAGGAGTTATCTTGTCTGGGCCTGGAGCTTTTCCTGGCTTTTGTCTGTGAAATAGGTCTTGCACTTTCTTTTCTGTGATCATTAGGGGTTGTGAACTCAATGGAATGGGATCAGTTGTAGGAGGCTTGGCTGTTGTTAGTGTGTCTGAGATGGGGGTTGTGGAGATAGGTGGCTGTAGTTTCCTTTCAAACCTGCAGTAAAACACATTCAGGTCATCTGCCAGTTGTTGATTTCCTTCAGCCTGGGAAGGAGGTTTGCCATAACCAGTGATTTTTTAAAGAGTTTTCCACGTTTCCTGGTTCATTTGTTGAGAACTGATTCTTTAGCTTTTCAGATTAGCTTCTTTTTGCTGCTCTGATCTCCCTTGTTAATACAAGGCTGGCCTGATTGTACAGCACTTTATCACCTTTTCTGTAGGCTTCCTCTTTGGAACAACGTAGCTGCTTAAGTTTAGTCGTGAACCAAGGTTTGTTCTTACTGTATATTTGCAAGTTCCTAGTCGTACACATAGGTATTCACAGAAGCTGGCATATGATGTTACAGTATCTGTGAGTTCGTCTAAGTCTGCAGCGGTACTTTCGAAAACATTCCAATCAGTGCAGTCAAGGCAAGCTAGTAGCTTTAACTTTGCCTTCTCAGTCGAGGTCTTCACTGATTTAATTGTTGGTTTTGTGGTTTTAAGTCTTTGTCTGTAAGCAGGTACAAGGTGAATCATGCAATAATCGGAGTGTCCCACAGCTGCTCATGGTAAGGACTGATAAGCATCTTTTAACATTGTGTAGCAATGGTCTAAAATATTCTTGCCTCTAGTGAGACAATTGACATGCTGAAAGTATTTTGGTAGTTCTTTCCTTAAATTTGCTTTGTTTAGATTTCCCATAATAATGGCCAGTGAATTGGGGTATTTGGCTTCAGCCTCCATAATCTGATCAGCTAGAATTCATAATGCCTTTTTTACACAGACTTGTGGGGGGACATAAACAGCAATTAGTAGAAATGAAGAGAACTCGCATGGGCAGTAAAATGGTTTACAGTTGATAAGTAAAGACTCTTAAGTTTTCGTCACAGAATTTATATATCATAGTTATATCCTGAGACTAGCTGTTGTTGATATATTGTATAAGCATAAACTCCTCCCTTCTTTCTATCTGATGATTCTGCAATTCTGTCTGGTCTATGTATCTGAAACCCTGCAATTTGCATACTGTTGTCATCAATATCAACATGTAACCAGGTTTCAATAAAGCATAGGGAAGCTGCGCTGTGAAAATCAGAATTGCATCTGTTTAAAAGGAGTATTTCATCCATCTTGTTAGCAAGTGAACGTAAATTTGTCAGGAAGATCGAAGGCAGAACAGTTCTATTTCCCCTAGTCCTTAGCTTGTTTAAAATTCCCACCCTTTACCTCGTCTCTGTTTCCTCTGTTTGGTTTTCTTGGTAATCCATAGCTCCGGGGAAATTGCTTCTTCCTGTGTTAGAATCTTCTCTGTGTTTGTAAAGACCAGGGTGGAGTGGGGGTGGGTTGAGATCATAGAAAGATGCTCCTTAAAGAAACATTGCTTAATTCTTAGTAGATGGTCTTGTGAATAAGAAATCCATAGTGAATTGCAGAGAATAATTAAAAATAAAGAAACCATTAGAGAGCATTTCACCAAGGCAGCCTTCGGCGGTGCCATCTTAGATCAATGTTAATGTTAAATCTTGAGATCTTTCCCAATTCAGAGAAAGCTTTTTATAATTTAAAATATCATGTTTACAACTTTGGAAAACATTAATTATGGCTTTAACATTTTCAGATGGGTTCAGAATATTTAGCAAAAATTAGCTATAGTAAAAATAGTCAGTATACCATAATGAAGAAGATAAAGCTAGGTTTTCTCCTTTTTATTATTGGTAAAGTCAAGAATGTAATATTTTTGGTTCGTAATAGCTGAAAAGCAGCTAACAACATTTTAGAAATTGTAGAGAGAAGAGGATGAATTTGATGGACAGAGAAAAAGTGTATATTTTTTTTAAAAAAAATTATTAGTCATTTCTATGCCACCCACTCTCCGAGGACTCTGGGCGGCTTACACCAAAGACTTACACTTACACCTTACACTTACACCAAAGTATACTAAATAGCATATTGCCCCCAACAATCTGGGTCCTCATTTTACCGACCTCGGAAGGATGGAAGGCTGAGTCAATCTTGAGCCAGTGAGATTTGATCCGCTGATCTGCTGAACTAGCAGTCAGCTGAAGTAGCTGCAGTACTGCATTCTAACCACTGTGCCACCTCTGCTCATATTGCTTAAGTCCTAACAATAAAGGGTTACAAAAATGTCTTAGGCAGACAAAACCCTATTTCATTTAAGTGTAAAAGAGAGGGAAACATGCCTTAAGGCAGTGGTTCTCAACCTTCCTAATGCCGTGACCCTTTAATACAGTTCCTCATGTTGTGGTGACCCCCAACTAGGGGTCGGTTCTAAATTTTTTTACTACTGGTTCTGTGGGTGTGGCTGATTTTGTGGGCGTGGCTTGGAGGTCATGTGACTGGGTGGGCGTGGCTATCTAGTCATGTGACCGGGTTGGCCATTGCTATGTGTATAGGGACTACTCAGAGGGCTGAAAAAAGTCATTTCTGACAGGTCCTCGCACTTTTGACTGGTTCTCACACTTATGACCATCCTCACATTTATGCCTGTGCAGCATTCTTAACAACCATGTCACTCATTTCGCAACCGCTTCTTTTCAACATGGTGACAAGATAGGGCAAAAAACGTAAAATGTGAGGACAGTTGTAAATTCGAGGACTGGTCAAAAGTGCAAGGACCAGTCAAAAGTAACTTTTTCAGCCCTCTGAGTAGTCTCTGTGCACAAAAGAACTACCCAGAGGGCTGAAAAATGTGATTTCTGACAGGTCCTCGCACTTTTGACCGGTCTTCACAATTATGACTGGTCATCATTTATGCCCATTATACCATTCTTAACAACCGTGTCACTCATTTCACAACCGCTTCTCTTCACCATGGTGACAAGATAGGGCAAAAACGTAAATTGTGAGGATAGTCATAAGTTTGAGGACTGGTCAAAAGTGCGAGGACCAGTCAAAAATAACTTTTTCAGCCCTCTGAGTAGTCCATATGCATAAAAGGATACAGCAATAGAGAGGGATGAAGGAAGGGAAGGGAAATTAGAGTAGGAGTGAGGGTAAGAGAGGGAGGAAGAGAGGAGGAAAAGGAGAAAGAAAGAGGAAGTAGGGAGAAGAAGAAGAGGGGGGAAGAGAAAGTAAGAAGGAAAGAAAAGAGAGAGGTGGTAGGTTTGAGGAGAAAGATTGCTGTACAATAAAAAAGATGAAAGGGAAGAAAGCCAACCCCAAACAAATATAAAGATATTAAGATAAAGAATGAATTGTTAAACTTTAAAGAATAAAAGAGAACAAATAGGAATAAATAGCAATAATTAGAAACACACACAAACATACAACAAATTTTCTTTGAACAGAGTATTTGGCCGGTTCACAAGTTTAAACAGTTGTAGGAGGTTAGCACCCACCCCTTTCCTAGAAGAATGAAATATTTTGGGAAATATTAAAAAGGCAGAATATTATATTTCTCTGGATGAGAAATGGAGAAGCATATTTTACAGACAAAGCAGCTCCCACCTTCCTGCCCCCCACCCTTTGTTAATGGGTCAGAGGCAGAAAGTCAATCCTTTGTCAAAGGACATTTGCAACACAATAGCAACAGAAACTAACACAATGGGCCCCACCTAGCAACCGAAACTCACCACATGTGACCTGGGAAGCACATGTGACCATCAGCCAGCAAGGCTAGCTAAGACCCCCACCCCCTGAGAGTTTGATAACCAATCAGGATACTCTTTCGGGGCCCCAAGAAATGCAAAGCCAGAGAGAGCATAAAAACCCAAGGATTTACTGTATCTGCCCCTTTTCTGTTCAGGAACTCAAGCCATGTGATCCTGTCCACCATTAAACCATGTTTCCAGTGTCTTTTTCCCCACTTGGAGCAGAACCCAGAAGGATATTTCTTCCAACACAGTGTTTAGTCATTTCAATTAAATTTACAATTTCTATATTTCCTTTTTACCATATTTATTCCTCATCTATTTTTTTTAAAAAACAATATTACTTCATCCTCATCTCTAATCTTAATCAAATTCAGTTTTTCCCTTCTATTCTATATTATACCCCTTCGCATTGTCATCTATTTTTATATCCATCCTCACATTGGTTAATTATGTAATTATGTAATACAGTTGTTTAATACAAATTCAACATTTTAATATAAATCAGTTATATGACTATCTTTTTTGTATATTAATCAATATGAACATGAATATTCCAATTATTTCCATGCAATCCAATTTCTTACAAATCAATTAATTATATTTACCAATAATAATAAACCAAATAATTTCCCCCATATATTCCTCCAAACCACAACTTAACCATTTCTGCTTTCAACACAATATACAATTAATAGTATCTCAATTATTACAATTCCCTAGTTAAATAGAGCTTTTTTTCTTTTGTGTTTTAAAATCTTGAACCTCCTCTTTTGCCCTAAATTTCCCATTGTTTGCAGTTTTGCACCTACCTTTTTTGGTGAGGAAAAAGAAAAAGAAATCTCTCTGCCTCATTTTGTCACGTTGCAGCAAAGACCCTGCTTCCTTATTTTCAATTTCGCTTTTTCAGCATAGCTAGGGGGAAAAAAATCTGCTCCAGGAATTTACCTCTTTGCAGCTAGCTCTTTGAAGCCCCGTGGCAAGAATGTAAAGTTTTTTTCCCTCTAGCCATCAGCTGGGACTCCGGAGGAGCAATAGATTGGGAGTGGGCGGGGTAAGCGAATGGCGACTGACGATCCAACAGAGGCAGAGGGTGAGGGTGAATGAAGGCATGGGGGGGCGAGAGAGGGCTTTGGTGACCCCTGTGAAATGGCCGTTCGACCCCCAAAGGGGTCGCGACCCCCAGGTTGAGAACCGCTGACCTACAGGGACAGCATGTTCCTTCCCTAAGAGTCATGCGCAATGTCCCAGCAGATGGTAGCACTTGGCTGACCTTGCCCAGGCCTGTACGATAAGCAGAGTTGGTCCTAATTAGGACTCAGAACCTTTGACTTAGTCTGTCAGACTGGACAGTCCTCGGGTCTGTGTCTCTGGCTACCTTTCTCCCCCGGAGTAATCTTACTTGGTTTTATTTTTTCTTGGTTTGACCATTGGACTGACTTTCTTTGACTATTCTAATGGTTATTTGGACAATTTCTTGAGTACATTACCTCATCAGCTAACTTGCTTGGCTCCCTCAGGACAGTTTCAGATCCTCACTATCCTGGAAAAGTTTGCCCCGTGGACTGGTCAGTAATCCGGGGTCCAGTGGAGCCTTGTGCTCCCGGAAGGGAGCAGGAGCTGCCTACTTAGTCGGCGAAGCTTCGCGCTTCAGTTATCGGCTTGATTGTTGTGGAGCTTTGCGCTCCCGGTGAGGCTGTTAGGTGCCCTCCCCTCCCCTTTTTTTTCTGGCATTGGACAGATATTTTCCCGTTTGTGGAGCTTCGCACTCCCGATTGCTCACTGCTTGCCGGCAGTTGATAACAGCTTGGTTTGAGGCGCCCAACATTGAATTGAAGGCTAGGAGACTTCACGCCAGCTCTCTGCCTTTCTGCAGCTCGGAACCATCTGAGGAGCTTCGTGCTCCCTTCATTGGGTTTGAGGCGCCCAACATTGAATTGAAGGCTAGGAGACTTTGTGCCATCTCTCTGCTTTTCTGCAGCTCGGAGCTGTTTGAGGAGCTTCGCTCTCCCTTCATTGGGGCTAGCTCCATCCACCATTTGAATTGCCTTACAATCAGAGCAATGTGTTAGAGCTTTTCTCAGGCCTCCAGGCTGCAGCCTGTGCCTCTTATGTCCCTGGCTCGCTTAAACATCTGACTGGCTTGCGGAAGACAAAACCATCGGCCACCATGAGAACAACTAAGGCACTTTGTATTTAGGCTATTATCAAGCCTCTCCTTGACTAATTGGTGACACTTGGGCCGCATTTAACCACCTTGGTGGATGGACTAAGGACCTGTGGGCTTGCTCGCAGGGGACAAGTAGACAAACTTGACTGGCGCCTTCCCCCCCCCCCCTTGCCTTGAGACCAGGCTTGGGGTTCACAGCCTAGTAGGGCATGCTTGCAGCCCAGGCGATATAAGGGGGTTCTGCCTTACTATCCTTGGCAGTGGGGTTGGTTCTATCTCTGTCGAGATCCCTCTTCCATTAGGACTGGCCTATCTAGTCCATAGACCATACCCACCCATGGAAGCCCATCTCTTGCTTCCTGCTGAATCACAGACCCTTAAGGGTCAGCCTTTGGCTGAGACAGGTGATTCTTATAATACCTTATATCATTATATCAAGGGTTATTATGATCTGGCTCATGGCACCGTTCCACAGGGAGTTTTTTCTTCTCCCTTTCTCTTGATGGATACACTCAGATCTGTGTGCGTGATCTATTCCTTGGGTTGGGTACACCACAACTTATGGCCCATTGCGACTGTCGTTAATTATCTTAGGGCATGTTCCATGCTTATACGGTCTGCAGATCTCTAATTATCTTTTTCATTAACAGGAAGACGACACCTCCAAGTCTGCACTAGTATTGCATCGCTAAGGCATAGGTTAGTGTCTGGAGCCTGTGACTTCCTATCCCAACCGGGCGGTGAATGCCGGCTGGTTGGTTTTCAGCTAGTTACTCTCTACCGGGACATTACCACATATGTCCAATACGGCACGTTGCCTGAGGTCCATATCCTTGGAGAGCAGGACTGGCTGAGGAGAACTGAGTACCTGGGGAATCTCGTGTCCTTAAACCATCCCTCGATAATCAGATGGGTTGGACAGCCTCCTGGCTCTACTAAATGCAGGGGCTTTGTATAATCACAGTCAATACCAGATACACTGAGTTGTGTTTTGGTTTTACCTTTAGGAGTCCGCTCACCAAAGTCCATTTAACGGTCCACGTCATACAAAGATAAAACAGTAGATAGTCAAACCGCCAGTCCACTAATATGCCAATCACTAAGACTTCTTTTTTTTTTTATTAATACAATTTTTATTGGGGTTTTTTTTTTACACAAATAAAATATAGTCACGATTCTGTTTAACATCGGATTCGCAGTGTTTATACATATATACATGAGTAAGTGTCTGGTGTCATTTATACTACACATTTCTAATTAATTTCTGCACCTTTTATTCCTTCCTTAATTCTATCATTTATCCATTCGTACCATCTTCCCCACACAGTATCATGATCAGAGTTTTCATCGTCATTTATCTTGTGTGTTAATTTACTTATCTCTGCACACTCTAATATTTTATTAATTATAAGGTCATCTGGTGGTAGGTCTTTCTTTTTCCAGTATTGAGCGTATGCTAGTCTGGCAGCTGTAGCTATGTGTATTAGGAGGTGGACCTTTTCCTTTCCATACCCTTTCTTTGCTATTCCCAGGAGAAATATTTCTGGATTCAAATCAATTTCTTCTTTGAGTATATCTTTCAACCATCTCCGAATTTTGCTCCAATACCTTTTTACTTCGGGGCATGTCTATCACATATGAAAGAAGGTGCCATGACCATGGCCACATTTCCAACAATTTGGCTGTGCATTGGGGAACATCTTTGTTAGTCTTGCAGGTGCTAAATGCCACCTATGAAGCATTTTGTAATGGTTTTCCTTATACGTGGCTGCTCTAGTTAATTTATAATTTTTATTCCAGGCTTCTTCCCATTCATTAAAGTCCAAACTGTGTCCAATATTTCTCTCCCATGCTCTCAATTGGTTTCTAATTATATCCTCATCTCTATCTTCATCCAATAAATAATTATACAGCTTGGCCAGCGCTTTTTCCCCTTGTCCCATCAGAATTTTGTCTAATCCATTATATCCTAATTCTAAGCCATACTCATCTTTATCTTTCTGGTATCTTGATTTTATTTGTAGATAGGTCCACCAATCTAAGGTTATACCTTGATCTCTCAGAGCTTCATTTGATTTAATGTTTCCCCCTCCATCGACAATGTCTTTGTATCTGCACAGTGATTTTTTATCACTAAGACTTCTTACCAGTCGTTCTCATGCACAATAATCAGATCTTCTGGTTTTGCAAACAGTAGGAAAACAAAACAAAAACAAACAAACAAACAATCAAACAATTGCTGTTGCTTAACACATTGTAAGTCTATTGCTCAACGCATTGTAAGCCGCCCAGAGTCTCCGGAGAAGGGCGGCAAATAAATCAAATTAAAAAAAAAAAAATCGCACTGAGCGGTGGAGAGTAACAGCAGGTAATAGAGAGCAGGCTGGGATCATGCAGAGGTCATGCACAGGGAATTAGCCATGATGCAAGCTTTCTCTTGAGGGCAGTGGCTGCGGAGCTGGCCGGTCCGAATGCAATATGATGCACTGCAGCAATACAATACCATTTTTATACAAACATATCTTGCTGGTTTATATATTGCCAACCCATCCGGTTGGGTAACAGCCATTTCCTAATAAGACTGGCACATTTTACTTGTCCCAGCCTGCATACTGCTGCAGATATTATAGCCACATTGCTGGTTTCTGTTCCTGGGCCCTCAGGCGGGCCACGAGTTCCTCAACCCGAGGGTGGACAGGCCCTTCAGTTCTCATGACGGCTGGGTCTTTTTGGGTCTCATTGCTGTTGGCTGCCTATCATTAGAGGGGAATGTTGGTCAGGCCCCGGAAGTTACTGGGGTTCAGGACAGGGCGTTGGGTCCAGCCTTTCGTCTTTGGCCCGGATCATAGTTCCATTTTCAGATTGAGGGTCCTGCGCGGTTTCCCGTTTCCAGCATCCTCTGACGGGACACGGTTTTCTTGGGCCTGGTGGCGGAGTGACCCTCCTTTTCTCAGGGTTGGTCTACCCTATCCTAAGGCACAGGAGGCTGGATAGCACCTTTTTTCCTTTCCAGTTACAGCATCGGCAGCCTTACTTCAGGACCCAGTCCTGATGCAATCTCCTACGAGGTCCTGCTCTACAGGTAGGTGGCATTGGACCATTCATTATCTTTCCACCTTACAGAATGCATGATCCCATTATTGGGCTGGTGGTCTGGAGTCCCCCGAGGTGTCTAGGCTAGGACAATACTTCCCCAAGTTTGGGCTTTAACCTGCACGATGGTTTTCCTCCCTGTCACCGAGTTCTTCCCCGTAGGTTACCTTCTACGGACTCCTCCCTCCCTCTGATGGGGGCAGGGGGCACCCTTTTTTTGAGGGGAATGGGGGAGCTTGTGAGCCCTTCCTGGGTTCCATGGACTGTGCCTCCCCGTAATTGAATGCTGGAGGCGGTCCTCCGCCACCATTCCAACTTAGTGGCCCCAAGCCACTTAGTGTTTTAGCTAATTTAGTGAAGTCAATTACCTTGTGTCAGAACAATTCAAACAATGTTCCAAGAAAGAGAGTTTCTTTGAGCTAGAATCTTCTTGTTCAATTTCAACTGTTGGCCGATTTGTTACATATAGTCTATCTTTTCACCACAAGATCATGAATGTTCCCTTTCGCACAGAGCACTATCTGTGGACCTTCTGACAAAAGCCCTCCGGCACTGCACTCGCCCGGGCAGGGCTTGCCCGTCCACTGGTTCCACCACCTTTCCTACAAAGTCCTCCTCTCTTGGGGGAGCTGGGGTTTGTCTTTGTCTTCCAGTCGTTCTCCCGTTTTTTTGGTATTTGGCTCCATGCGGTCATGGCCTTGCCTGCCTCCTTCGGTTTTTGATGGTCGCCTTGAGAATTGTCCTACGTCTCCATGGAATGCGATCGCGCCGGTACCATGGGGCGCATGATCTACTTTCCGGTAGGTGCGTGGAGCACTTTAGTATTTCCCTTGCCTAATCCATGCTGGGCCGTTGTTGGGTGGCAACCTGTTCGGTGGCTCAGCTGCTCTGGGCCAGCCAACTTGGTCGGAGCTCCCGTACTCAAGGGGGACTCGGACTAGACTGCTCCCTCCCATATGACTAACTAGCTTTGGTAAGTCCAATTCCTGGATGATCTTCCCTGACACAATGGAGAAGGGGCATTGGTCCTACCTGATATGCTCCTTCTCAGGGTGCGGGGAAGATCATCCAGCCCCACCCTGCTGGCCATCTGGTCCATGGTCCGGGAGGGATTTCTGTTTTCACAGATTGTGAGCCTCTTCGTCATGCCATTGCTGCGCCTTCGTCAAACTGAGGAGCTCCCGGGCAAAGGAGGCGTGGCCAACAAAAAACGTTACTCGGTCTCCAAGCAGAGAAGCTGAGCATTACCCGTTCCTGGATGATCTTCCCCGCACCCTGAGAAGGAGCGTATCAGGTAGGACCAACGCCCCTTTTCAGACTTGTTGATTCAAAGGTTCCTAATAGCTGAAAAGCAGCTAACAAGCTGTTTCCAAAGATGATCAGAAAAGGGATTATGTTAATTTAGTGTCTTTTGAAGGAACCAGTTTAGTTTGAGCAAGATCACTGTTCCCCCATCTCCCATAGCTTTAAGTCAGATGGAGGCCACTGTTTTACAGTCTTCTCATGAGGAGAACTGTCTGCAGCATTTGTGGGTGATCTCCAGTCCTCTTCTTCTCTGGAGTTGAATTACAAGAGCCAGTCTATTTGCTGTCTCTTCATTCCATTCAACTATGATTTTCATTCACAATTTCTTCTCTGGAGGTCTTGTGCCAGGCACTGTTAACATGTCATATCCCATTGCATAGCCCATTGTGTCTTACTATATCTCTGTATAATTCCTTTAACTTTATTTTCTTTTATTTGATCCTGTCTTAAACTTAAGTAGTCTTGATTCTATACAATGTGGCAATTATGTCCTTTCTGAAATTCAGCTCAAAAACTGAAAATTCAATAAATATGTTTTTCCAACTTTGTTGGAACCATTAGCTATAGTTGAAAATATTGAGAAAATATTATGTGCAACAGTGGTAGGTTTCAAAAAATTTTACTACCGGTTCTGTGGATGTGGCTTGGTGGGTGTGGCTTGGTGGGCATGGCAGGGGAAGGATGCTGTAAAATCTCCATTCCCTCCCCAATCCAGGGGAAGGTTACTGCGAAATCCCCATTTCCTCCTGATCAGCTGGGACTTGGGAGACAGAGAATAGATGGGGGCAGGGCAATCAGAATTTTTACTACCAGTTCTCTGAACTACTCAAAATTTCCGCTACCGGTTCTCCAGAACTGGTCAGAACCTGCTGAAACCCACCTCTGATATGCAATCTTTGAAATTATGGACATGTTCATACATTTTACTCAACATTTCACATCTGTCCATTAACCCCCAAATGTTACTTTATTTACGATGACATTTTTAGTTTGTATGCATGTTGTATATACTACGTTTCACTTGTTACTTTATAAGATAGTTTCATAGATTGTAGAAGCATTCTTGAAAATGCATATAATTGTTTGGATTAATGTTTTTCTTTGTAGC
This sequence comes from Arizona elegans, assembly GCA_022577455.1. Taxonomy (NCBI): domain Eukaryota; kingdom Metazoa; phylum Chordata; class Lepidosauria; order Squamata; family Colubridae; genus Arizona; species Arizona elegans. The sequence continues at coordinate 79,113,106 of JAKOOJ010000004.1, read as the reverse complement.
ATGCTAATTTTCCATTCTTTAAAACGTTAAAAGAATCTAGAAAAAAAAATCAAGTGGAACATAGAACCTGACAGGCACCATAGGGCATTTTGTCTACATTTAAAAACTAAGTAGCTAATGTAACTTTTACTATATTTTTAAACAGAAGGAAAGAATAACAGTGTTGCCACTTTTCCTTAAAGTAAAATGCACATATTTTTGCAACCCAAGCATAGCCATGTAATTTGAGAACAGATACCTATATATTTTAATAATACATTTCATTAAATTCCCCTGAGCATATTCTGTATTATTACAGCCATATGAAATTATTGTCTCATGCTATATGTCATAACTGTTATATAAAATGAATACCCTGTTCTTGACCAATCCTATTTGCAGCAATTTTCTAGAGTTTGGCTTCTATTCACAACAAAAACAAGGAATCCTAATCCTTCCAGCCCTTACCAAACTATATATAATTCCAAGCAATTTCAACTAACTTTCAGGAGTGCTGGGAACTATGTTTCAAGAATACCTGAAGAGGCACAATTTACCTACTTTTAGTTAACAGTTAGTCATGTCTGGAGTCAGTGCTCATCAATCAGTACACTGACACATTTTACACTGATAGGTTTATTTTCCTTTTTTTTTTTATTTTATACACAAACAAACACATAATGTTTGTGATTCACTTGTGGAATCACACTCTGGACTTGATTTTTGTCTCTGATCAGTGGCTGAATGATCTAAGAATAGGGGATATAGACATCAAGCCCTTGTCATGGTCTGATCATTCTCTCCTTCACATGGACTTTCAAGTCACTTCCACCCACCGCAGGGAGACAGAACTAACCAAATGGTTCCGTCCCAGGTGCCTGATGGACCCCGAAAGGTTCCTGATGGAGCTTGGGCCATTTCCTGAGACTCTGGCTCACGACTCGACTGAGGACCTGGTGGCCGCCTGGGACAGGGCGACTACTGGGGCCTTGGACCACGTTGTGCCTTTGCGGCCTCTGACCCGATGCTGATCTCGTCTAGCTCCTTGGTTTTCCGAGGAGCTGAGAGAGATGAAGCATCAGAAAAGATGCCTGGAGAGCGATTGGAGGACAAGCCGATCTGAATCTGAGCGAACACAGGTGAGATCTTATATTAAGACCTACCTAGTGGCGATAAGAGTGGCAAAGTCTAGCTACTTCTCCGTTCTTATTGCATCTGCAAAGAACCGCCCAGCCGCGCTGTTTAGGGTGACCCGCTCCCTACTTCAGGTGGGGGTACGGGAAGATCCCTTAAAGGGTCGAGCTGAGGATTTTGTACAATTCCTGCATGATAAAGTCACTCAGATTCGGGAAGGCCTGGACTCCGATTGGGTAGATCCAGGGGAGGAGACGCGGGCAGGTCTTGAGAGCGTTATCTGGGAAGAGTTTGACTCTGTGACTCCTGAGGACGTGGACAGGATTCTGAGCAAGCTTAATGCTGCCACATGTTTATTGGACCCATGTCCCTCCTGGTTGGTACTGGCCTCCCGGGAGGTTACACGAGGCTGGCTACAGGGGATTATAAATGCTTCTCTGAGTGAGGGTGTCTTTCCCGCCGCCTTGAAAGAGGCGGTTGTGAAGCCCCTCAAGAAGCCTTCCCTGGACCCGGCTATATTATCAAATTATCGTCCAGTCTCCAATCTTCGCTTTGTTGCGAAGGTTGTTGAGAGTGTGGTGGTACGACAACTACCCCGATACCTGGATGAAGTTGTCTATCTGGATCCGTTCCAGTTGGGCTTCAGATCACGATACAGCACGGAAACGGCATTGGTCGCGTTGGTGGATGATCTCTGGAGGGCTCGGGACAGAGGTTGCTCCTCTATCCTGGTCCTATTAGATCTCTCAGCGGCTTTTGATACCATCGACCATGGTATCTTACTGCACCGGCTGGAGGGGTTAGGAATAGGGGGCACCGTGCTTCAGTGGTTCTCCTCCTTCCTCTCTGACCGTTCGCAGTTTGTGTTGGCAGGGGGGAAGAGGTCGACCTCGAGGCACCTTATTTGTGGGGTGCCGCAAGGGTCAGTCCTCTCACCCCTTCTGTTCAACATTTATGTAAAACTGCTAGGCGAGATCATCCGTGGTTTCGGGGTGAGTATTCATCAGTATGCTGATGACACACAGCTATACATCTCCACCCCAGACCATCCCAATGATGCCCTTGCTGTGATGTCCCGTTGCCTGGAGGCCGTGCGGATCTGGATGGGGAGAAACAAGCTCAGACTCAACCCCTCCAAGACCGAGTGGCTGTGGCTTCCGGTGTCCCGGTATAGTCAGCTGGTACCATCACTGACAATAGGAGATGAGATCTTGCTCCCCACAAAGAGGGCCCGCAACTTGGGTGTCCTCCTGGATTCACGGCTATCTTTAGAAGATCATTTGACGGTCGTGGCCAGGGGTGCCTTTTATCAGGTTCGCCTGATCCGCCAGTTGCGTCCCTTTCTGGATGGGGACGCCTTGCGCACAGTCACTCATGCCCTAGTTACCTCCCATATGGACTACTGTAATGCTCTCTACATGGGGCTCCCCTTGAAAAGCACCCAGAGGCTCCAACTGGTCCGCGCGGGTGATTATGGGCGCAGCTCGTTGCGCCCATGTAACACCTCTCCTACGTGAGCTGCACTGGCTCCCGGTGGTCTTCCGGGTGCGATTCAAGGTGTTAGTTATCACCTTTAAAGCGCTCCATGGCTTAGGACCTGGGTATGTACGAGACCGTCTTTTGCCACCAATAGCCTTCCACCGACCAGTTCGTTCTCACAGGGAGGGACTACTCAGGGTACCATCAGTCAAATTATGCCGACTGGCGACTCCCAGGGGGAGGGCCTTCTCTGTGAGGGTCCAACCCTTTGGAATGAACTGCCCCCGGAGATATGGAATATCCCTGATCTCCGTGCTTTCTGCCGTGCCCTCAAGACCCTGATGTTCCAACAGGTGGGGCTAAACATAGGAACATGTGAATGAATTTTTTAATGTTATCTAATTCTGGGTTTTATTTAATTGACCAAACTAAGTAATAATTTTAATTAGCAATTTTATGATGTTTGTGTGTCTATATTTTTCTTGACTGTACACCGCCTTGAGTCCTACGGGAGAAAGGCGGTATAGAAATATAATAAATAAATAAATAAATAAATAAATAAATAAATAAATAAATAAATAAATAAATAATCAGTCATTCAGTGTGTGATCTTGGTGTTTCTTCAGTGCCATATTATTATTATTATTCCTCCTATCTTCATCATTTCTTAATATTTTCCATTCTTTTGTTACAACAGTCTCCCCATAATTCATTTATTATAACATTCTCTTGTTTACTATTACTACATTTGTCTATATCTCTTCTCTAACCAATAATAAAATTGTCCCCTTATCTTAAAATATTCCATATCCTCTCTTTCTTTAATTATCAAAATCAATCTATTCATTTCTGCAGTCTAAAATGTTCTTAATTACTTCCCCCTTTGAAGGGATTTTCTCTGCTTTCCATCTTTGCGCAAATACTATCCTCGCTGCAGTTATTACATGTATAATCAAATATATATTTTCTTTACTAATTTTCTCTGGTAGGATACCCAATAGGAACAGCTCCAGTTTTAAGTCAATATGTTGTTGAATCATTTCTTCTAACCATGTTTTAATTCTACTTCAATAGTTTCTGGCTTCTGGACATGTCCTCCACATATGATAGTAGGATCCTGGTGTCTAATGACATTTCCAACATTTAGCTGATTTATCTTTAAACATTTTTGCCAATTTTTCCAGTGGCATATGCCACCTATAAAACATTTTGTATTGATTCTCTTTATATGCAGTGGACATTGTTAATTTATAGTTCCTTTCCCATAGCTGTTGCCATCTGTCTAACTCGATTGAATATCCAAATTTTTTTGCCCAAGCTATCATTGTTTCCTTTACTTGCTCTTCTTCTAATTCAATACCAAGTAAAAAATTGTAGATTTTTTTTTATTATTTTATCATCTGTTTTGTGAGTATCCTATCCATAACTGTCATTTCTAAATAAAAACCATATAATTCGCATCCTTTTCATATCTTGTTTGTATTTGAATATGAGTATACCAATCCATCTCAATCCCTTGTTCTTCCAGTTCTTGTTTCCCTTTCAATTCCCCCTTGTCTGTTAATATATCTTTATATCTAAGAATGTGAGAAATATAAGAATTATTCCTGTAAATGCATAACCTGAGTTACACCATTTTAAAATCATGTTAAGGCTTTATTTTACCTTGTATAACCTGATTATATAATTTAGCTGACATTTAAGAACATGAGAAAGGAACTGTGTAATTCCTGTGTTCTTGAGAATATGTTTATCTTGCAGGAAATATGCTCTTGGGTCAACTTGCCCTCATTAATTAAAGGGAAGTATGCAATTGATGTTTTTGAGGGGTATTTCTGTTGGGAATTGGGGAATTTCCAGGATGGATCATGTACTACATATGTTATATAAGATGTTATGTAAGATCTGAAACTGATTCCCAAGGGACTTTATTGACGTGTATTCTGATGTTTCTGAAGACTATAAAAACTCATGTAATCTCTTGTTTTTTCGTCTTTCATCTCCTCCAGAGAGAAAGGCCCTTTGCAAAGAATAAACTCTGTCCCAGGATTATTTTAGTCTCTGTCTCTTTAAAACGGTAATGGGGTTTCCCTGTTGATCACAAAGAATATTTCTAAAATTAATAATATTTGGGTGTATTAATGCTTCCATTGTTGATAACCATATTGGTATTTTCAAATAGTATTTATCTCTGACCTTCTCCCACACCAATAACAATGCATTTCTTACATAATGTTTATGAAAATACGTATTCATCTTGCTTCTACCATACCATAAGAATGCATGCCATCCCAATTGTAAATCGTGTCCTTCCAAGGTCTTATATTTCTTAATTCAATCCATTCTCTCATCCAAGTCAACACTGCGGCCTGATAATATAATTTCCAGTTCGGCAGTCCAAATCCTCCACATAGTCTCACATCCTGTTAATTCTCGCTTTCTTCCTGTACCATATGAACTTCCTTATTATTTTATTAAGGTGTTGAAAATAAGTAACATATGCCTCCATCCATGAATCTGGCATTTCTGCTTTCCCTAAGAGTTCATTAAATAGTTCCAGCATTACATTGCTTAACTCCCCTTGTAATAATGTCTTACATAATTCCGCTGGTAGTCCATCCAGGCCTGGTGTTTTCCCATTTTTTTTTTTTTAATCGCTTCTGTTAACTCCATCATTGTTATTCTTTCTTCTAGCATACCCTTATGTTGTTCAGATATTTTAGGTAGGTTTGATCTTTCTAAAAATTTTGTTATCTTCTCCTCAGATATCTTCTCTTGACAGTAAAGTTTCTCATAATAGTTTTGGATTATTTTCTTCTTTTCTTCACTTCTGTAATGTATTTTTCCCTTTTCATCTTGTAGATGATTTATTATTTTATTCTCTTTCTCTCTTTTTTATTTTATATGCTAGCCATCTTCCTGGCTTATTCACATTTTCAAAGAAGTTCTGTTTAGCTGATCTTAATTTACATGCCAAAAATTCTTGTTCATTCAAATTTATTTCATGTTTATTCAATTCCATTTGTTTTTTAACTTCGTTATTTTGTGTATCTTTTTGTAATTCTTTCTCTAACCTCTTATACTCCTCTTCCAGTTTCTTCTGTATATGTCTTTTCTTTTTATTCTTCTTTCCCAAATAGGTTATTGCCAAGCCCCTAATATATGCTTTCATTGTGTCCCATACATTCTGAAGTGATGTATCCTCCTTTTTGTTTATTTTAAAAAAGAACTCTAATTCTTCTTCCATAAACTGTTGAAATTCTTTTTCATTTAAAATTCTTTGATTCAGAGTCCATCTTGTCTTTTTCTTTTGTCCTTTCCATGTTACTGTCATTGGGTTATGGTCTGCCCAAATATTTGTTTCAATGTTTACTTCTATAATATTTTTTTTTATAGAAACTTTATTAAGATTTTTTACAAACAGGGAAAAAGAAAAACATACAAACAAAAACATAAAAAACATGAATGTAATGTCATTTTCAGTTAATATCGGATGTGCAGTGTTTTAACTATTTACATAAATAATACTTGGTGATATTTCAAATCACTTTTATCCATTATTTAACACACCTTTAAGTCTTTCTTTCATTTTATCATGCATCCACTTGTACCACCTTTCCCACACAATACAGTAATCTGACTTCTCGTCATCATTTAATTCATGGGTTAATTTAGTCATCTCTGCGCACTCCAATGTTTTCCTAATTGTGAGCTCATCTGGTGGTTGAGTTTTCTCTTTCCAGTACTGTGCGTATGCCAATCTGGCAGCTGTAATCATGTGAATCATTAAATGTATCTTTTCCTTTCCATATGGCTTCTTTACTATTCCCAGGAGAAATATCTCTGGTGTTAGTTCAATATCTTCGCCAATTATTTCATATAACCACTTCCTGATCTTATTCCAATATCCTTTCGCTTCCGGGCATGTCCACAACATGTGAAAGAAGGTGCCTTGACCGTGGCCACATTTCCAACAATTGGGATGTATATTAGGATATATCTTTGCTAGTCTGGCCGGGGCTAAATACCATCTATGGAGCATTTTGTAATGGTTTTCCTTGTAAGCCACCGCTCTAGTCAGTTTAAGATTCCTGTTCCATGCCTCCTCCCATTCCCCAAAGTTTATATCACGCCCTATATTTTTCTCCCATGCATTTATTTGATTCTTTGTGATATCTTCGGACTTCTCATCACCTAATAAATAATTGTATAGTTTGGCCAGAATCTTTTTATTTGTTCCCATCAGGACTTTATCCAATCCATTTGATCCAAGTTCTAAACTGTATTGTTCTTTGTCTTTCTGATATCTAGATTTTATTTGCGAATAGGTCCACCAATCTAAGATTATTCCTTGCTCTCGTAAAATATCATTTGGTTTAAGCTTCCCTCCTTCGTCTAAGATATCTTTACATCTGCCCATTTTCTCCAACCCCCATCTATTGGGGTGGATCAGGGCCTCCATCGTTGAGAGCCAATTTGGGATTTTTTTGTAGTATCTTTGCCTAATCTGGGCCCATGTTTGTATCAATGAGTCTCTAATTTTATGTCTATGGAAATATGTCTTCCTTTTCTTCTCTGTGTCCCAAATATGGGCATGCCACCCTTTTTGCAAATCGTGGCCTTCTAGGGTAAGAATCCTCTTATTTTCCAGGGTAATCCAATCTCTTATCCAGACTAACTTAGCTGCCCTGTAATATATTTCCCAATCAGGGAGACCAAATCCACCTATATCTTTCCTGCCCCTTAAAATTTTGATAGAAAACATCGGTTTTTTTCCCCTCCCATATAAATTCTCTGATGATTTTGTCTAGTTCTAGAAAAAACTTTTTATCTAAATTTATCGGTATGTTTTGGAATAAGAATAATATTCTGGGGAGAATGTTCATCTTAATTGTGGCTATCTTGCCCAAAAGTGATAGTCTTATTTTCTTCCATCTATCAAGGTCTTGTTTCATCTTTCTAATTAGGGGAGTGTAATTGTCTTTCAGGGTCGAACATCTTGATGTGATCCAAATTCCTAGGTATTTAATTTTTTTGGCAACCTGTAGCCCTAATACTTCTTCTATCTCGTTTTTCTGATTCTCAGTTGTATTCTTAATCAATACTTTGGTTTTAGTTTTGTTCAATATGAAGCCTGCCACCTCTCCATATTTACTTAATTCTTCTAGCACTTTTGGTCCCGATTCTATGGGGTCTTCGAGAATTAGAGCTACGTCGTCTGCAAACGCTTGCGTCTTGTAAATCTCCTTCCTGATCTTCAATCCTTTTATTTCCTCATTAGATCTAATTTTTCGCAAAAGAACTTCTAAGGCCAAAATGAACAATAATGGGGATAGGGGACAACCTTGCCTTACTCCCTTACTAATTTGGAATATTTTAGTCCTGTCCCCATTCACCAGAATGCTCGCCTTTTGATTATTATAGATAGATTTAATCATCATTTCAAAATTTGTTCTGAATTTCATAATCTCAATTTGTTTAGTCATAAATTTCCAATTTAGATTGTCAAATGCCTTTTGGGCATCGACGAAGATTATGGCCATCTGTTTTCCGGGATGTTCTTCGGAGTACTCTAGGGTGTCTAGCACAATTCTCAAATTGTCTTTAATTTGCCTCCCCGGGAGGAATCCGTTCTGATCTTTGTATATCCAATTATTTAGTGTCTTTTTCATTCTTTCTGCCATTATGCCCATAAATAATTTATAGTCAGAATTTAGGAGCGAAATTGGTCTGTAATTTTGAATTTGTTTTGGGTCGGCACTTTCTTTCAGCACAAGTGTGACATGTGCCTCCTTCCATGACTCTGGAATTTTATATTCTGTCAGTGCATCATTAAAGATTTCTACCAATTTCGGTTGGAGTGTTTCTTCTAATTTTTTGTATATTTCCCCTGGGAATCCATCGGGTTCTGGCGCTTTGTTATTTTTCAATTTGGAAAGGGCCATTTTTAGTTCTTCAATTGTAATCTTTCTATTAAGCATAACTTTCTCGTCATCAGTTATTTGTGGGAGCACTGCATTTGTCAAATATTGTTCAATTTTATCATCCGGTACCTCCTCTTCTTTGTATAGGGATTCATAATATTCTCTCGCTCTACCCAATTTTTCTTCCTCTTTAGTCAATAGCTTGCCCTTAGAGTCTTCTAAGATATGAATTATACCCTTTTCATTTTCCTTTTTTAATTTATAGGCCAGCCACCTGCCCGATTTGTTAGTATTCTCAAAAAGATATTGTTTTGTTCTTTTCATTCTTTGTGCCAGTTCTTCTTGCTCCATGATATTTACTTTGTGCTTCCACATCATCCAATTTTCTTTGGCTACTTCATCTTCTGGGTTATCTTGAAGTTTTCTTTCTGATTCTCCTATGTGATTTAAATAATCTTCCAGGATCTTCCTTTCTTCTTTGTTTTTATGTACGGTATATGAAATCACAACTCCTCTCAGGTAAGCCTTCATTGTATCCCATACTATTGCGCGGGATGTGCCCTTGTTTTCATTTTCCTTGAAAAAGAAATTTATTTCTTCTTTGAGTTTTTGTATACAATCTTTAGCATTAAACCTCCACCGCCGTTGGTACTTACTCTGTACAGACTTCCATCTAATTTCTATTGGGTTATGGTCTGCCCAATCATTCGGGTTGATTACAGCCATTCCAATTTCTAACCCTAAATTCCTGCTAAGCCATGCCATGTCAATTCTAGACCACGACTTTTGTGCATTTGAAAAGAAGGTATATTGCCTATCATTTGGGTGCAGGGTACACCAGATATCAATTAGGTCTAATTCATCAACTAAATCGAAAAAAGCTCTCGGTAAGTTTGTCCTTTTATTTTTTTTTTTTTACTTTATTGCTCTTGTGGTCCTTCTCCGGGTCCACGATGCCATTAAAATCCCCTATCATACAGATTTCATTATATGCCATTTTTACTAGTTGTTCATGAAGTTTCTTGAAAAATTCTCCCTGTTTTTTATTTGGGGCATAAATGCCCACTAATAATACCTTGGAATTCCCTCTCTTAATTTCAATCATGAGGATTCTACCCTTTGTATCTTTAAACTTTTGCTCTACTTCAATTCCCTTTTTTACATAGATTACCACCACCACCCCTCTTCTTTTTCTCTGACAGCGAGACAAATGTTTGACCAAATTTTTTATATTCTAGACATTTACCCTCTTCTTTTTTTATGTGTACCTCTTGTAGACACATTATATCAGCATTTTGTTTACCTAGTTTTGTTAATATTCTTTTCCTCTTTTTGTGGTCGTTTAAACCATTGACATTTACAGATATTAATTTCAAGTCATCTCTATACCCCTGTCTGGTTACTGGTTCTTGTTTGTTCTTACGGCTCTTACTGGTCTTGCTTTCTTCTCTTTGGCTTCTTCTTCTTCTGTCTTCTCCTCTACAGTTGCTTCGTTTGTGTTCTGTTGGTATAGGGCTTCCTCCTCCACTGCTACTGTCTCTAGTTCTTCCTTGCTACCCTGCTCTTCTTCCACACCCCTCAATTGGTCAAGGAAATCTTGTGCTGTACTCAGACTTTCTATTTTAATTTTTCTTCCTTGCCAGGTTATTAGCATCCCTTCTGGGATGAGCCACCTGAATAGTATCTTTCTTTTGTTCAATTGTATGGCCAAAAATCTGTATTCCTTTCTCATCTCCCGAACTCTTCTTGGTATCTGTTTTAAAATTTTTATTTCTTTTCCTCGATATGTTATCTGTTCGTCTCTTGCCATGTTGTATAGAATATCTTTAACTTTTTTCCTTGCAAAACAGATATGTACTTCCCTGAGAAGCTTATTCCTTCTTACATAGTTAGTCTGGACCCTGTATACGTCGTCCAACTCTCTAATTATCACCTGTTTATCTTGTTGAAGTGCATCAGCTATCAGCTCCGCCATCTTCTCGCCTAGAGCTTCCTCTTTGTCCTCAACAACATTCTGAAATCGCAAGTAGAAGGAAGCCCGGTCCATCTCTAATTGGGTTATTGAATCTTCTAACTCTTTATTTTGACTTGTTAATGTTTGGTCCACGATATCCAATTTCTTTTCGGTTTGGTCAATTCTTGTTTCAGCTTTTTGAATTCGTTGCTCATTATTAAATATTGATGTTTGGATTTCATTCATTTTCTGGTCCAATGCTTGTATATCTGATTTTAATTCGACATGGTTATTTAACAATTTTTCCTGCATTGACATCATCGTTTCTTGAATCAAGGTTAATGACGCTTGCAGAGTTTGCATTGCCAGGCCTTCTGTTGATTTCTGTGTTGCCGGAGAAGTTGTAGTGATAGTGGGATTAGAGGGAGTCTTTTTTTCCTGTTTTCCCCACTGTTGATGACATGCTTGTCATTTCTTTCAGGATTTTTTTTTTGCTCTCTAATTATCCTATCAATATTACTCCAAATTCTCATTCACCAGTTAGCGCCTCTGTTATCTTTATCTTTATATATATATATCAAATTGTTTCTTGAAAATCTTTGGATGAATAAAGCTAATTTTCCAGTGGACACTCAATATGAATATCTATAAAGGGGTCTAAATCTCTTCCCAACAATACCTTATATTCAATATATAGTTAATATGTATTAAGTTGGCTTAGCAATTATAAGTTAGACAATTCAATACTAGACAATCAATATATCAGTTAATCAACAATTCACAATCAGTGTATCAATTAATTTAGCTAAGTATTGTACTCTAAAATGTTTAAAATACTATAAATACTATATATAGGAATTTTAAATACTTGATTATAGATACAATTATAATTTTAAGTACTATAGATAATTTTAAATAATGATAATTTTTAAATAATTTTTAGAAAAGATTTAGTTTTCCTTCAAACTCCTATATGACTATATACCAATGAATTAATTAGCTGAATACTGTAATTCTTATATTACTAAATATTAATAAGTTAATATATAAAATATGCAAAGTTACTATAGATACAAGTAAGTATACTTAGATAATTAATTAAATGAATGCAAATCAAATAACACTATGTAAGAGTATATCTTATAAGCAAGTAAAATCAGGACTTAAATAACCTAAAAATTAACAGTTCTTATTAATAACACTCTTACTATGCAGAAGGTCAGGAAGTTAAGGACAGCGTTATCAAAAGTAAAAAGAGGAAAGAGGAAAGCTATCAAGTTGCAATAAGGAACAAATGGTATTTTCCACAAAGATAAAGTTTTTGGATTTTGATTTTTTTTTTCCACTCAGTCATCAATCTCCTCCAATCCTTCCTTAGCCACAGCCGAAGCTCTATGATAAATCTCGCAGCTAGATTGTCTCTATGCCTGTCCTTTTCATCTTTTGCTCTGTCAGGCTTCTTTAATGGCTGCACTTCCTGTTCTCTGGTACAGGCAAGTAAGGTCCGATCTTCAGCTTAATTCACCTTCCTGCTATGGCCAGCAAATGAGGAACAAAATTTTTCTGAGTTCTTATGTGTTCCTTGCTCTCTGTGTCCACCAAACCTCTTTTTACGCAGGCAGTTTCAGCGTCCTCAGTCTTTCCTTTTCTGCGCCGGCTAGACGAGCTCTGTGCCTTGGCAAACTGCTCTTTGATCTCCGGCGCTGCTCGTTTCCACTCTGAGCCCCTCGCTCTTGTCTACGCCGACCCCTTTTTGATGTTCAAATCCACATAAGCAGGGAAAGTAGGTTTCGATCACGCCACTGCAACCTCTGATCTTCCTTGCTTCCTTCTAGTTGTCAGCTACCACAGCTTCAAGTCAGCCATTGAGAGGCTGACTCACTCACCCTGGTTTGACAGAGCTGCCCGGATTTCGCGAGAAGTGCTTGTGCTTCACTTTCTTGCTCACCAGACTCCCTCTATTGTCTGCGGGGCTCTCCAGGTCCCGTGCCCCTGAAGGGATCCCCAAAACGTGGTTACAGGCGGTGTTGAGGAGTAGCGATCACTCACTCAGCACCATGTCGCTGCAGCTCACCAACCGGAAGATACTTCTATAATATTGTCTATTTGAATAGAAAGTATATTGTTTTTCTTTCAGATGTTTTTTTCTCCAAATATCTTGAATGTTTAGTTCTTCTATCATTGTGAAGAAAGACTTTGGGAATATTTTTCTAGGTTTCTTGTTTGTTTTTGTTGTTTTATAGTCCAATTCCACATCTTTTACAGCATTAAAGTTACCCATTATACATATATGTTCGTATTGCAATTCTAGTATTTTCCTGTGTAACTTCCCATAAAATTCTTCTTGTTTGTCATTTGATGCATTTAACGCTATCAATAGTATTTGTTGAGAGTTCATTCTTATTTCTACCATCAAGATCCTCCCTTCTTCATCCTCAAATATTAATTTAGGTTCTAATTTTTCTCTAATATATAAAGCTACTGCTCTTTTGCTTTGTTGTATCAATGAGGTGAATAAAACTCATAATTTTGAGTATTCTAATAATTTTGTGTGTTGTTTTCTAATTGTAAACTTCTTGTAAACTAATTGTACTTCTTGTAAACATATAATGTCCATCTTTAATCTATTTAATTTGTTTAAAATTCTGTTCCTTTTTGTTGCTGAATTCAATCTATTTACATTTATTACGCCTAGAGGAGTGTTGGAGGTCCTCCTGGTCTGAATCTGATCGAACACAGTTAAGAACCCATATTAGGTCTTATCTTATGGCAATGGAAGCAGCAGGACCACTTCGCCGCTCTCATTGCATCTGCAGAAAACCGCCCAGCGGCCCTGTTTAGAGCGACCAACTCCCTCCTCAATCAGGGAGCAAGGGAAGACCACTTGCAGAGCAGAGCTGAGGATTTTGTACAGTTTCTGCATGATAAAATCACTCAGATCCGGATCGGATTGGACTCCGACCGGGCGGAATCCACTTGGGAGACTGGAGTAGGTCTTGGGAGTAGCATCTGGGTTGAGTTTGACCCTGTTTCCATCGATGAAGTGGACAGGATTGTGGGTAGACTGGGTGCCTCCACGAGTTTGTTGGATCCATGTCCCTCCTGGCTTGTTTCAGCTGCCTGGGAGGTGACTGGAGACTGGATCGAGGCAATTGTCAACTCTTCTTTGAGGGAGGGGATCTTCCCCGCCTCTCTTAAGGAGGCGGTGGTTCAACCCCTCCTCAAGAAGCCTGCCCTGCATCCAGACTCACTTAATAACTATCGGCCCGTCTCCAACCTCTGCTTTATAGCAAAGGCTGTTGAGACCATGGTGGCGCAACAGCTCCCACAGTTCCTGGAGGAAACGGAGTACCTAGACCCGTACCAGTCGGGTTTTCGGCGTAGGTACAGCATGGAAATGGCATTGTCGCTCTGGTGAATGATCTCTGGCTGGCCCGGGATGGTGGTAGTTCCTCCATCCTGGTCCTGCTTGACCTCTCAGTAGCTTTCAAAATCATCGACCATGGTATCTTACTGCAGTGACTTGGGGGGTTTAGGGGTGGGAGGCACTGTTCTACAGTGGTTCTTCTCCTACCTCTCAGGCCGCTCACAGTTTGTATGGACGGGGGGACAGAGATCCACCCTGAGGCCCCTAACTTGTGGGGTACCTCAGGGGTCGGTTCTCTCCCCCCTACTCTTTAACATCTATATGAAGCCGCTGGGTGAGATCATTCGTGGTTTTGGGGTGAAGTATCATCAGTATGCGGATGATACTCAGTAGTATATCTCCACCCCAGGTCACCCCGGGAATGCCCTTTCCATGATGTCTGTTGAGGGTAAAACTGTCCTCTGCAAAGTGGTGCAACAGACCAGACAGCGAATAGATACGTTGCTTAGCAAAACACACAGATACTCACAGACTCTGAACGTTTAAATAAAAATAAACAGTCTTTACTTGAAGTAAAACAAACTTGGCTTCTCAAAACAAAGATAACACTTCTTCAAACAATCACGGTTCAACACAAAAACATAGTTTGCTTACAATTCCAGTTCTCTTCAGTAACACAGACACAGTTCCTTTCAGCAGTTCAACCTTCTGCAGGATCAGAAGTGAATGAACTTCCTGCCTTCTTTTATGTCTGCTTAGCACAGCCAATTAGTCAACTTGTAGCAGTTAAAGTTACAGAACATAGTTTTCTATATATTACCTACCCAACCGTAGGATAAGCATCCAACAATGTCCCATTGCCTGGAGGCGGTGCGGGCCTGGATGGGGAGGAACAGACTCAGACTCAACCCCTCCAAGACTGAGTGGCTGTGGATGCCGGCACCTCATGTTTCAGAAGTCCCATCACTTTTGATGGTGGGGGGAGGTACTTGCCCCCGTAGAAAGGACCCGCAACTTGGGTGTCCTCCTGGATTCTCGGCTGTCTCTAGAAGATCATTTGACGGCCATGACCAGGGGGGATTTCGCACAGGTTCGCCTGGTGCACCTATTGCACCCTTTCCTGGACCGAGATGCCCTTCGCATGGTCATTCATGCCCTGGTTACTTCCTGCTTGGATTACTGCAATTTCCTCTACATGGGGCTGCCCTTGGGTACACCCGGAGGCTCCAGCTGGTCCAGAATGCAGCCGTGTGGGTTGTTACAGGAGCTCCTCATTACTCCCATGTAACACCGCTCTTGCGCGAGCTGCACTGGTTACCGGTGGTCCTCCGGATCTGCTTTAAGGTGCTGGTACTCACCTATAAAGCCCTACATGGCTTAGGTCCAGGGTACTTGCAGGACCATCACCTGCCTGCTTCCCACCGTCCTATCCGCTCCCACAGGGATGCTCTCCTCAGGGTACCGTCGACCAGACAATGTCATCTGGCGACATCCAGGGGTAGGGCATTCTCTGTGGGCGCCCCTGCCCTCTGGAATGAGTTATCCACCGAGCTCCGGACGGCACCTGATCTCCATTCCTTCCGTCAGGGCCTGAAGACCTGGCTATTCCAACAAATGGGCTGATTTAGATTCTTGGGTGTTATTATTTATTATCATTCGATCTTAACTGGTTTTAATTGGGTTTTTATTGTATGTTTTTATCTGTTTATTTGTTTTTACCTGTGTTTGCCACCCTGAGTCCTTCGGGAGAAGGGCGACATATAAATACTTGCAAATAAATAAATAAAATATTGATATTGCTTTTATTTCTTCTTCCATGTTTTACTTATTACTGGTTTTTAATTTCATCTCTCTTATCTCTCTTTGTTCCTTTACATCTTTTGATCTTGCTCCTTCTCTTAGTGCTCTTTCTTCCTGTTCTTTTGTCCTTTCTTCTTTACTTTTTAGATCATCTTTATGTTCAGTCTCTCCTGCTGCTCCCAATTCATCATCTAATGATCCACAAAATTGCTCATAAAATAATTTTGCTTTTTCAATGGAGTCTAATCTATGCCTTTGTTCTTGCCATGTTACCAAAATTTCTTCTGGTATTAACCATCTGAAACTCACTCCTTTTGTTATTAAAAATGTTAATAAGAAGTGATATTCTCTCCTCAAATCTCTGACTCTGACTCTTCTGGGTATTTGTCTGGGTATTTCTTTGTCTTTGTGTTTCAATGCTGTGCTTCTTGTTGTTTGTAGTATCTCTGTTTTTATTGCTTTCTTTGTGAATCTTACATGAACTTCTCTCAGTAATCTATTTCTCATTCCGTATCTTGTATGTACTCTAAAGACCTCATCAATCTCATTCAGAATCTTCTCCTTGGGTTCCTCCATTGCCTCTACCAACATCTCCGCCATCACATCTGGCAAGTTTTCTCCTTTTTCCTCCTCTGTTTTGAAATCTTAGATAATAATCAGAACTGTCCATTTCTAATGAGATAATTGTCCTCTCTTGATTTTTATCCACTAATATCAATTTTTCTTCTAGTTCTTCCACTTTCTTTTCTGTCAAATCTGCTTTTTCCTCTACTTTTTGAATTCTTTCTTCATTTTTCCCAATCAGCTCCTTTTATTTCTTTTAAGTCCTGTTTCAAATCATCGAGTGACTGTATAAGGCTTTTTAACTCCATCGTCTCCGATACTTTTTGTGTTTCTGTAGTTGAGGGACTTGCTATTGGGTATAGGTGTGCTGTAAATTTCTTCATCTCGACGCTGTGTAAAATTAATTTGTAACCCACTTATGGTTTATTTTTAATCCAAATATCTAATCCTTCCCATTGGATGAATTAGAAAAAATAAAAAATAAGAAAAGAAAAAGAAAATCAATCACTCCCCAAAAACAAAATAGAAAAAATATTACCAATCCAGCAATAAAAAACAAAAAAATAAAAAGCCAAAAGAGTAAGTAAAAAAAGAATCTTGGGAGCAAAGATAAAATATAAAAATGAACAAGCAAAACAACCAGTATTTCTTCAGGCTCTTCTTGCCTTAATCCAGTTTCTAAACAGGCCACCATTTTTCCAGTCAAGCAGAAAAAGAAAAAGAAAAAAAAAAGAATCTCACACCAAATTACCCACTCCTTGTTCCCAGAGGGAGAAAAAAGAAAAAAGAAGAAAAAAAAATCCAATAGTTATCCACCAAAACTGGTCCAAAACAAAGTACTTCAAAGAGCTTCAAAAAGCTCAAAATAGGTAAATAAAAGAACAGGCAAAAAATATAAAAATTTGAGAAGTAAAAACAAAGTTAGCAATTCAATCTGTCTCTCCTGCACATCTATTTTCTTATCATTCCAGTCAAGGTCAGACTTAGAGCTCCAGTTAGTTCAAAGTATTTTCCCCCTTTTTTTTCCTTCTGCCAGTAGATGGCACCGCAGGCTAGTTCATTCAGTAAAGCAAGACAATTTCAAGTTCCTATTCTTTTAGTTAATTTTGATCAACATTTACTTGATCAAAATTTTAATTTAATTTTAATTTTTAATTTTAATTTTGATCAACATTTACTTCACAATTATTTATAACCATTCCATCTTATTGCAAAAAAAATAAGATTCAGTCAATTCAGCCTGAGTGGCTCAGCAGACTAATGCTACTGTTAAAGGTAGTATTTAGCTTCCAGCTGCCTGCAATTACTGTGAGTTCAATTCTCAACAGGCTCAAGGTTGACTCAGCCTTCCATCCTTTCTAAGGTAGGTAAAATGAGGACCCGGTTTGTGGGGGCAATAAGCTGACTTTGTATAAAATATACAAAAGTATGAAGTCTATTGCTTAATGTCTTGTAAGCCGCCCTGAGTCTCCGGAGAAGGGCGGCATATAAATTTAAAAAAAAAAAAAAATTCTCTATCTCCTTTTAATTTACTCACACTTTTAAGACAGTTCCCAATCGCTTCCCTTAACTCATTCAAAAAATTTCTTTTTGCCTTGGACTTTTGCTTTCCTCGCTGCCCAAATGCCAGAAGTGAGAGTCGATACACACCCGCTCTCCCTCTTCTCTGTCAGCCTCTTTTCCACTCTATTTTTTTTACAAATGGGTTTGAAGAAAAACTTTTTTTTTGTCAAAAAAGAATTTTTCTCACCTAGATGACACACACTGTCTTCGTTTCCTTCTTTCCGCCGTGACCATTCCAGCTTCCAAGCGGCTTCTATGGCTGCTTTCTCTGCTGTCCAGTTTGAGGAGCATCTTCCAACCAACCAGAGAGTTTGTGTTCTCCCTGAGTTGGTCAGTCCATGCTCCTCTTGTTCATCATCCCTACAGGACGACTTAGGTCACTTGGGACCCCTGGACAGCGGAGATATCGACAGTTCTTTAGAAGCCCCTAAAGAGCCCGTTGTATTGCCTCGATTCTGGGCATGCTCTCATACTGATACATTTGACCAGAGCTGTTTCTATATCCACCTTCATTTTTTGTTGGAATCATTGTACCCTGTACTTTACCACTTGAAATTATAAGATGACTTATTTTAAATTTTACTGAATGCAATAAGGCTCATTCCAAATGCAGACTAAATAGATTGATCACAGATGTTTGATCTAACAGCAAACCAATAACAAGATAATAGTGAATGAAAAAGGAATGCAGTTGAAAAGATATTCCAGATAGATTTGATAATAGATAGATAGATAGATAGATAGATAGATAGATAGATAGATAGATAGATATGCTGTATGAGATATGATATGCTATAATGAAATAGGTATATATGTGTCTGTGTGTGTTTATTATACATTCAGGAGAGAGAGAGAAATTGACTGTTAACAGATTGGAGTTAGATGTCTTAAAAAATAAATATGGGAGTGTAAAGTGTAATTAAAAGCATTTCTGGGTACTAAGAAATGAAGACAGGCTGTCATGAAAATCAATTGTGACCAGATTAAATCTCTTGGCTAAAAGTTTCTCGTGTACAATACTGACAAGTGAAAGTTTTCCGATAATAAAGTTACTTGGTAAACCAGTGAACCACAATTTTTTAAAAATTTCTTGGATATAAAGATTTTAATTAGTTTATCTTGTACATTAAGAGTTGTTATAGACATGACATTTTAAATGTCATTAGTCGAGCTTTAATATCTAAATGACCCTATTTTATGTTGAGGCAGTTTCTTCCAACTAGTTATTTAGATTATATTGTTCACACAGATATCTTTTTGATGAGATGAAGTTAGTCTGTTTTATAACAGTCTTCATTGGAATAATGGATGCAGGTTAAGAATGTCTTTTTGTTTATTTGGAATGAAACCCAATAATATCTGTTGCTTAAACACCTATCCCAGTCCTTGTTGAGCCAGGCAACAACCAATCCAGTATGGGTTTCTGTAAATTACATTACACCGTATTGTTTATGGGAGACATATTTCTCATCTGGCTTCTCTGTTGAGACTGTTCATTATGGTAGAACCTTTGGCATAGCTCTCATCCCTCTCAGAGCATGCAAGCCCCATAATCATGTCAATGTAATGCTTCATTGGCGAATTATTATTATTATGATTCTTCACACAGTCAAATGTTCGGCATTTTAGCCACCTATCACATCCTTTCCAAGGACCTGGATAGGCAGATCTGGATGTTTGGTAGTGTTACAGATATCATCACAGGATTTAAACTGTATATCATCACAGGATGTAAGCTGTATTTTATTACTGTTGTTATTGTTGTTTGTTGCACAGTCAGCCAAATGTTCAGACTGGATTTGGCATTTTTGTCTACCTATTGAATCCTTTCCAAGGACGTGGAATAGGCAGATGTGGATGTTTGAGGGTGTTACAAATATCATTGCTGAATTTAAGCTGTTCCAAGTAAAATTGCCTTTTGCAGTTGACTGATGGTGAATTTGTCAATACCAATGGTATTCAAGTGATGCTCCAGTTGTTTTGCGATTGCACACAAGGCATCTATTACTATTGGGACTACCTTTGCTTGTTTATGCCACTGTTGTTCTATTTCTATTTGCAGGTCTTTGTTATTTGTGATTTTCTCTACTTTTTTCTCTTTTATTTTCTATTTATTTTTATTATTTTATTTTCTCTACTTTTTTCCTCTCTCCTGTCTCCAGGTACTTCCACATCCATTATTCAGACCTTTTGTCTTTCTTATTGACAGTTGTTAAGTCTGGGGTATAATGTGGCAGGTGCCTGTCAGTTTGAATTCTAAAGTCCCAGAGCAATTTAGCTTCTTCATTTTCTATTTTTTTTCCCTTTATGGTCCCACCAGTTCTTGCTTGCAGGCAAATGATATTTTTTGCAGATCTTCCAATGCAACATTGCCATGCCATTGCTGGTAGCTAGTCTGTGCGATCTTCTTGCAGCAGTTAACCTGGTGGTCCACTGTTTTTTTGCATAGGCAGCATTTTCTGTTGCTGTCTTCTCAATTCTGGCTTTGTATGAATTTGTTCTTAAGGCTTGGTCTTGTGCACTGGAATTAGCCACTATCTCTTTCTTCAACTTTCCTTCTGTTAGCCATTGTCAAGTTGTATTATTATCTGCTTTCCCTGCTATTTTTTTAATCTATTGGCCATGTAATACGTTGTCTTTCCATGTTTCCATTCTGTACTTCATTTGGTCTTTCTTGTATAGTATAGTATAGTTTATTGAATAGCCCGAAGGCCTTTTCAAACAAAACAGAAAAGAAAAAGGGAAAAAGATAAAACAGTTACAAAAATAGTAATCTAAAAATATGATAGATGACAAAATTTTACAATATCAAATTTCAATAGCTAAGTTGCCAAGACTAGATAACCCAAATAGGATAGCTCCTCTCTAACTGAGCTCATCTTCCTTACAATCGATAAAATGTTTTTTGATATAACTGGCTCATATTGCCGTCATTCTTTTAAGGTATCGAGTGATCGCTCTTACCAGGGGAGGAGAGTCAGCCCTCAACAGAAATGCTAATTTTTGGCTTATATTCCAGTGGGGGAAATTTATTTATAATTGGGGACAGATATTGTTTTCTTACTTCTTGATAGAGACTACATTCGAATATTATATGCGCCGTGTCCTCCACGACGTTTACCCCACATATGCATATTCTTTTGTCATATGGGATTTTCCGATAGCGGCCGAATCTAACGTTGGTATCTAGAAGTTCGAATCTAAACTTAACAAATAACTGTTTCTCCACTGATGGCATTTCTAAATGTAAATACTTTTCCAGAGTGAAAGTTGTTTTAACTGCTGTCAGCAGTTTAAGGGAATGATTAGTTGAAAGGGTTGCCATGTCCATTTGCCCATGTATATCTTTAATCCGTTGTTTAACTTGGTTCAGTGTGTCACACAACAGGAACCCTACGCCATATCGGTTCAATATTTCTGACAGCCGGGTTAGCCAGGAATACCTTTGAGGATTTGAAATCTGCTGTTCCTCTAGACATATTTTAGGGAGTCTGCTGGCATCCATCTGGGTCATTTTTAGCCAGTAGGCTACCACCCTAGTGATTGTATAGGTGTACAGTGAGAAATGTCCCAATTCAGCTCTGACGGCTGCAGCTGAAATGGAATTGTTTACTCCAAGCATCCTCCTTAACAAATTATTTTGGGTTCTCTCTAATATGGGGGCCTTTGTAAGACCCCAAATTTCAGCACCATAGAGCATGATCGGAACAAGTTTAGCCTGAAAGACTTTACGAAGAGGTAAAATGGAGGTTGGTTGGATTCGTTTACTTAATTTGGATACAAGGCTTGCTCCTGCTCTGACCTTTTGAGAAAGGTATTGATGGTGCGGAGTCCAACCTCCTGCAGTGGAAAAGACAATTCCGAGATAAGTATATTGGGTAACTTGCTCAATTTTTGTGTCATTAATCTGCCAATTGTGCTTTTTATTCTTATTGCCAAAGACTAAAACTTTTGATTTAGCTACATTTATAGTCAAGTGGTTTGCAGTACAGTAACGTGTGAGCTTGTCAAGAAGTCTCCTCATTCCTACTTGGGTTCTAGAAAACAACACTAAGTCATCGGCATACATTAATACGTTAATAAATCTAGAGCCTATTTGGGGGCTGTGCATCAGAAGATCATCCAGCTGCGCTGGGATATCATTTATATAAAGGTTAAAAAGAGTAGGGCCCAGCAGGCAGCCCTGCCTCACTCCTCTAGTTGTCGGTATGCTGTTTGCTGAGGCCCCATTTGCTGCATATCTGACTCTAATTGCCGTATTAGTATAGAGAATCCTGATCAACAAAATAAGTCTGGGGTCCATCCCCATAACTTGTAGTTTCCTCCACAAGTGGTTCCTCTCTATAGAATCAAAAGCAGCAGTAAGGTCAATAAAGGCGGTATACAGCTTTTTCCCCTGGGTCTTGTATTTATTAATTAAGTGGGAAAGGACAAAACAATTGTCTATGGTAGACCTACCTGATCTAAAACCTGCCTGCTCATTTGCCAGAATTTCCTTATCCAAGCACCAGTCCTCTATTTTATTTAGGAGATGTTTCGTATACATTTCTGAAATTATATTAAGAAGACTGATGGGTCGGTAGTTGGATGGGGCAGCTCTGTCACCTTTCTTAAAAATTGGAAAAACTATAGCTAACCTCCACCCTTCAGGGATTATCCCTACTTTATCGATATAAGTAAACAGTGCTACCAGCACCGGTACTCAAAAGTCAATGTTGGACCTAAAGAGTTCAGGAGGCAACAAGTCCTCTCCAGGGGCCTTCCCGGCCTTTAAGGATTGAATTATATGCTTAACTTCGGTAGGGGTAACTGGTGTCCATTCCGGACATTTCCTTAATTCTTGCTGGAGAATATCCAATTGCAAGACATTTGTTGTATTGTTACCATCAAATAAAGCAAGATAGTGCTTCTCTCATTTTACTGCTGATATATCAGTGTCCATAAATGGGGAACGTTAATATACCGGCTATCTTATGCCAAAAGATCGTAGGGAATTGGGATTTCGCTGCCATTTCTACCTCTTTCCACATCCTGGTGTTATAGCTACTTTTCTTGTTTTTCAGTATGCTCTCCTGAGTTGAACCATATTTGAATAATCACCATCCTGTCTGGATCGGTTAACTTTCTTAACTCCAGTTCTTAGATTTGACCTCAAGTTATGGCAATCATCATCAAACCACTTTCTAAAGATCCCATCTACTTTTCTATCGTTCTGGATCATTAAGTTCTTAAGAGTAAAAGTTAGCTCTGTATAAGCTGGCATTGGGGTGTTGTCTCCGGGTTTAGATTGGGAGATTTCCCTTGCTAGGTGTCTGGCTTCGTCTGAGCCCAAATAAGTGGTGACAGATTTGACATCAAGTCTGTGCCAATATAACCTTTTATAGTTATAAACCCGGGCGTTTGCTAAGGTGTCAATTTCCTCTCTTGAATGAGGCCTAACTTCTGAAGAGAGTGAAACCAGAGCCGTGATGGGAAAGTGGTCACTTTCCTCTCTAAATATAGCTCTTACTTCTGAAAAATGGTGTACTAAACTAGAGGAAGTGCAGATATAATCGATAGAGGTTGAGGTTTTGTTGGACGAGAAAGTATAGGGATATATATACCCATCACTCGAGCCACTAAGTACTTGCATATCATTCATAAACAGCAGGGAAATTAATCTCTGGGCATATTTATTGGTCCTCTTGTCCATTGAGGACCAAGTGAACTCATTATAAAAGTAACCAGTTGGTACCAGGCCTCGGTTAGCATAGCTCTTCATTGAGGGACCTAGTCTTGCATTAGTATCTCCAGCTAATATAATTTTTGCTTAGGGAAAGCGTCCCTTTAAGGTAGCTAATACTGAATCTAATTCATCCCACAAATCCCTTCCTAGAAGGTGGAATGAAAATGGAGCAATATATACATTAATTAAGATTAAGTCCATCCCCCTGAACATACATCTAATAGGCAGAATATATTGGAATTGAGGATCTAAAGAAATTTCTTCACCCTTCCATCCCGTATCCCTTTTGACCAACGTGGTTAAGCCCCCAATTGCCCTCCCTCTTAAATTGACTTTGCCTGCCAGTTTATGCCATGAGGCAAAACCCAATAAGCTGATCTGTGGATCATTAGTAGTTAGCCAGGTTTCTTGAAGGAGGATGAGATGATGTGTTGAAATCAATTTTATAAAATCCATCTGGTTTGCAATGCCTTTCCAGCCCGCTATATTCCAGGACAGGAGGGAAAGGCTAGGGATATAAGATACCCTAGTTGTTGGCCATTTGTTATCTAGTCAGTCACCCCGAGGCACTACTCCTTGTGTCTCTTCCTCCACCCTTCCGGTGGAGGGGTCCGGAATTACTACCACCGCCTTCTCTGGAGTGCCAAAGGAGTCAAAAGTGGCCTCTGTTTGTTGCTGAAGTGCCTCCTCCGTTCTTAAGGAAGATGAGACAGGTGAGGGCAGTTGCACTGTTGGTGGAGGATGAACTTCTGCCGCTACGTTCATGGTCTTTGTTTCTTTGAAAAGACTTTTGCCTTCCCTTCTATCCCGCTGGGCGGACTTAACGACTTTAGGCCTTGTCTGCACATGCTTTCCCCATTCTTCCGACTTGGATAGCCTTCTCGTTGAACTACAGGCTTCTGCTAGCGAAGATCTTAATAAATCAAATTCAATTAACATCAACCTTTGCTCCTTTGGAGACAAGGAGAATCTTTCTTGTAGGTCAGTTTGATCTCTCCAGTAATCAATAAGCCTTTCTAGTACACAAGCTTCAGTGCACGTCCTTCTGATATTTTTTCAATGCCCTTTTTTCTTCTTCAATCATCTGATGTACTTGCAACATTACACGCCCACTTTTTTTCCTTGGTAGGTAGAGTCTGTCCATGTAGCTGTGGCTGTTGGCTGCATCAACTACCACACCAGTTAGCAATTTAAGAGTTGTTGGTAAGCGGGTAATTGACCTGTAATTGCCTGTTGCTACTGCTTTTGCTGGGTAGGTTTTGGCAGATGTTAGTAATTCTTCAATTTCACCTCCTTGCAGTATGTTGTTAAATTGCTTGGCACAACTGGGTGTAAACTAGCAGAAATTTCAGCCAAAACCCATGCAGTTCATTTTCTGGTGCTGACCAATTCTTGGTCTTCCTTGTTCTTGTCTCTACCATTTCTGCTGTTATTATTAGTTCTTTCATTTCAGCTTCATTTTTATTCTTATCCACTTCCTTTAACCAAGATGTGCCCTTGTATTTCTTTGGATTATCCCATATCTGCGCCCAGAACGGTACTGTTTCTTCCTTGTTAGGACTGATTGATTCACTGCAGTGTCTCCGTGGATGGATTGGTAGAAACATTTCTGATTTGATTGAAATTAGAAGTCCTGCCTATAATTTGCAATTATTGAACTTCATATATGCTGATCTTCTTGGCTATAGCTGTTATTTGCTGCTTTATTATTTCCAATACTTCCTTTATCTTCCTTTTTTCTAAATGGTATTTCTACTTGCCTCAGAGTTCTCATTTCTATGGGTACATTACTTGGAACACTAACATAAGTATTGTTTGGCATTCTTGTTCTTCAGCTTCTTTTATTTCATCTATTCTAGCTTACTTGCATCTGATCTCATCTTGCCAATCTTATTTTCCAGTCTAATCTTCCATTTTGTTGGTACACGGTTTGGCTTTTGTTTTTCCTTTGTTTTTTGGATCTCAGATATTTAGTTATAACTGCAACTGTCTGTTAGTTGGTTGTTTCTCGCAGACAAACATCTGGAAAAATGAGCAAGCTGAGTTGGTCTTTATATTTGATATTGCAATGTTGGCATCTTTTAATGCTTGTGCTAGCTATTTTTTTGGAACAAGTTTTATGCAAGCAATCTTATTCTGATGTTTTTGTGCTGTTCTAGATGCTCGGTTATTTTTTTTTTTTCAACTCTTCTGCTTCTTTAATTAGAGGCCTTTGTTCTTTCTGAGGCAGAGGAAAGGTGCCTGATTTCTGAAAACAATTCTACATGTCTGCTGGATTCCTCTACTGCCAATTTCCCCCTGGTTTGTCTCTGCAGTCTGAGTTACTCCTGGCAAGGCTTTGATTTCTCTGTCCTGGGTAAGCCTTTGCAGTTCTTCCAGTTCTGTTTCTCTGAATATTTTACTCCATATTATAAATCAACATTGATCTGCCAACTTCTGTTCTGCTATTTCTGATTCTGGATGTTCTTTCCAGAACTGGTGCATTTATTTCAAATATCCTCTTCTTGTAGGACTTGATTTGTAATAATAGATCATTGTTTCTTTGTTTTCAATCACTATATATTTAAGATGGGTAAATACCTTTTCTTCCAGTAGTTCTGCAGCTGTTGGCCCTGGTTACTAAGCTAACAATCCTGAGTCCTGTAGCCCATTTTTCACCAGATATCCAGAAACTCCAACATTTAGCGTGGACCTTGTTAACCCGGGTGACATCTGAGCCAATACGGCTTTCTGAAATTTGTCTCACCATATTGTTTATGGAAGAGACACTCTTTGTCTGACTCATCTGATGAGACTTGTCCGGTATGGTTAAACCTCTAGCATAGCTGTCATCTTCCTCAGAACACACAAGCCCCACAACAACTTCATAGTAGTGCCTCACTGGGGGATTATTTTTATTATTTATAAACTGGGGGGTTATTATTGTTGTTGTTATTGTTATCATTATCTATTTTCTTTCATTTATCTGGAAATTCTTTAAGATACTGGAAATAAGTAACATAATACCTACTCTGTTTTCTAACTGTTAAAATCATGATGGTCCAAGAGTTTTGTGCTCTTAACTTTGACTGCACTGCCAGTGATTAAAACCAGCAAATACATTGAAAAGTATTATATGAATAGGAAAATGGTTTTTAACCTGAATACACTACTAATTAAACTATAGCGGATGAGGGCAGTGTCTTTAGGTGTTAATGGAGCACACCAAATGAAAGTTGTCAGAAAATGAATGCAATTTATTTTCGGAAACAAATTACTCTTAACTGGAAAAACTGAGTTTTCCTACAATGTCTTTCTTCAATAATAAACATAAATGCGCATGCGCCAAGATGGCAGCTCTCGCCTAATCTCCGTCTGATGATGGGGCGGCTTTGGGTCGTTTGGAGGTCCACCGGGGCTGATTTAACTCCCTTCAGGCCCAGCACCAACTAGGGGAGCCTTTTCCCAGCTCAACGAGGTTTCTCTCACCCTCTGGATCATCGGAGCTGGGCAGATATTGGCATGTGAAGGCACCTTGGGAGGCTAACTCTAGCAATTCCATTAATGGCAGTTTCATCAATTCCTCCATTCTTTTTTTTTTTTTTTTGTTATTGAAAAGTTTTACAGAAAAAAAGGATTCCCCCCCCCCAATATTCCCCCCACCCTTTCCCTCCCCTCCCCCCCAGACTTCCCAGAGCAAAATACAAGGTATTTCAGTTAACAATCATAAGCTAAATTAACCTATCTATCCTCAGACTACTAAACCCACCAAATCTTTATCCAAAATGCCTTGATTTTCTTACAGGTCCACCATATATGATAATAGGCTGCATCATCACATTCACATCTCCAACATTTAGCTTGCAAATTCGAGTACATACATGATAATTTTTTAGGATCTAAGTGCCATCTATAAAACATTTTATAAAAATTCTCTCTCAAATTTTTTGCTTGCGTAAATTTAACATTTCTGACACAAATCTTTTCCCATGTTTCCATCATCACTGGTTCCTGAAAGTTTTGTGGCCATTTTATCATACAATCCTTAACCAATTTCGTTTCTGAATCTATTTCCAATAAAGCATTATACAACCTTTTAATATGCATGACTTTGATCTCTAATCTGTTTGGTCATAACATCTCCCATTTTGCTTTCCAAATTTAAATTGGCTTCATTAATTTCTTCCACTTTCTCATCCAGCTGAATAACAAGTTTTGACAATCCTGATACTGCATAAACAATATCATCTCTTATTTCATCATGCTTTATTGCAACCACTTCTTTAATTGACTTTATATCCTTCTCAACTTTCTTTAATTTCCCTTCCACAAGTACTGTTAAGTTATTCATTGCTATAGCTTGATTATTCATGGCTTCTTTCATTGCTGTTGCTTGATTGTTTATGGCTTCTTTCATAAATTCTTTGAAGTCATTAAGAGCAGCCTCCTGACTCTGTGAATCAGCCGGAAGTTGTGCTTTCTGTGTCACCACTGACACAACTGGAGAACCTCCCCCTCCTTTAACAACTCCTGGCTTAACTTGTTTAGAAGCCATCTTTTTTTCCCCTTTTTAAAAATATCTTTTTTTTTCAAAGCCACAAAGTCTCTTGAACAACTTTAAAATGCTTGTAATTTATACTTATAATTTAATCTAATTTATCAGGCAAAATAGTCTTTTCTCCACAAGCTCTCACTTCCCAGCAGCTTTAATCCACTCTCACAGTGCAAAGTTCTCAATAAGCACTTTCGTTCTGACTTTTACTTTCAAAACCATAACAAAGACGCCATCTTCAGCCTCCAGCTCAGAGAAATTCCGTTTGCAACAAAGTAAATCCGGAGTTAAGCTCTGTTACTTTTAAGGCTTGTTCTCCTGTTTCTGCTCTGCCTGTGCTTGTAATCAATCAGACTCACTTTTTGACAGCAGGATCGGACGCGGCTTCTAGCTCTGCTTACACAGAGTTGTCCTGGATTCGGAGCTTCTTGGCGGGCTGACTGGGGAGCTCTCACCCTCCAAGCCTCTGGAATTATTCCAGAGGACTTTCGGGGAGCTCTACTCTCATCCACTGGCTCTCCTCTCCTTCTTTTCCTGAAGGGGAGGTTTTTCAGCCGCCAGACAGCCGATTTGTGCTGTCAAAGCGGCTTTTACAAAGTCACGGGGCTGGCAGTCTAAGGAGACTGTTCACGAAGCCTGCGGTGCCAACCAGAAGTCCCAGTTCCTCCATTCTTAAAGCAATGGCGCTTGGAACAATGGCAGCGGGTGGCAGCAACGAACGGCACCATGGCAGTCCCTGTCGAGCCCTAGACACCCTGGGGGCTCCAAATTGGTTTGGGGACTTGCCAGGAAACCTGAAGTTGCCCTCACCGACGATAGCTGCTGGGGCGGTAATGACTACCTCTTCGAGAGGCCTGAGCTAAGGCCAGTGACAGCTTGCAATGTCATCAGAGGGAATCTAAAAACTATTAACCCCTGGAGTGCCTTGAGTGCCCTGAATCACGCAAGGTGTTTAGACCCTTGCTGGAATTGGAAGACATTATAATCTAAAGTCTGGAGCCTGGCAATATATGCAGAGGACTATTCAATATGCCAAGAGTAGGAGAGGCCAGAGGTTGACAAAAGACTATCTACCTGGTCACCTTGGAGGCCTCCCCCACTTTTCTCAATTCTCTGCCTTGGCTCGTCCGAGAGCCAGCTGCCTCCAGCTTATACATTATCACTTTGATTTTGACACTGACCTAGCTGCCTCCAGACTATACTTTCACCACCTAGACTACCTTCCCTCTTTATATACATCTACCCCCGCCCCCAATGGAGCTATTATCATTCTACCTTCACTGTTTGGCTTTATTTCCATCTGAGCCACCCTCTTGTCATACGTTGTCTGGGCAGCTACTAATGTGGATGCTGAGGGAGTTTCGAATTACTGACATGATTTGAGCAGATGGAACAACAAATTTATTACAACCATCTCATTCAGAACGAGCCACCGTGAAAGGATGACTAGATTTTTATCCTCTGTCCATCCTGAGATAGCACTAAACTCCTTCCCCCTGCCGTGAGAGGGCAAGGAAGACCAGTTTCTTACCCACAGTGAATTTATTACTCGCCTGCCTCAAGACTCTTACATCAGACTGTTGTACCAGACCCAAATGCTATACCCATCTGTCTTACTAGATGTATTTGGCGACCAAACTCTTGGCATTGCGAGACTCCCCACTCTCGCAAATTTGGCCGTCCACATTATCGAGGGCCTACCTTGATGACGGATTTTGGAATCCCAAGAGGTGGCACGGTGCTAAGAGGGGATTAAGGGCTTTCTTATCTAATTTTCTAACCAAAATCTTAATGGCTTCTGAAAGGGGGGTGGGTATAAACAGGGTGGATCATGTAGTTTTGGGGGGCAGTCCACAGAGGGAAGGATTAGTAAATAATTTTCCAAAAGTGAAGCCAAAGTCAACACAAAATTACATCATAGGAAACTCGGAACTGGGAATAGGCAGACTTAATACTGGCATGGAAATGGACTGTTCCATCAAGGTTATGGTTGGGAGGGGCAGATATGGTGGGAGCAGGAGGCCACATCATATCAGGGAGGTACGCACCCACTATCTTCAAGCGGTGGTGTGCTCCGACCTCCAAAGCTCTTCTCGCTCCTTGGGTTGCTCAAGGTCTCAGAGCCCAAGTCTTAGGCTGATGTTATGCAATGCCAGGTCCGCGGCTAACAAAGCCCCCCTCATTTGTGACCTAATTCAGGAGGGGAAAGTGGACCTGGCAGGTATTACAGAGACCTGGTTGGGCAATGAAGGGGGGGTCCCCCTCGTAGAAATGTGCCCACAGGTTTCCACGCATTCCATCAGCCAAGGACTCAGGGCAGGGGTGGAGGTGTGGCGGTCATTATAAAGGAAGATCTTGACCCTAGGGAAGTCACTGTCCCTCAGACAACCAGATGTGAGTCCCTCCTCGTGAAGTGGGGTTATGGGTTACAGATGGGCCTGTTGATTGCATACCTGGCTCCCTGCCAAGTATCAGCAGCCCTGCCTGAGCTCCTCAACGTAATAGCCGAGGTGGCAGTTGAGACTCCTAAGCTACTGATTATGTGAGATTTCAACCTGTCATCCATTGGTGAAACGTCTGAAGGGGCTCGGGAGTTTACGGCTTCCATGATGGCCATGGACCTGACCCAATTAGTTCATGGCTCTACTCACATGGGGGAACACACTCTGGATTTGATCTTTATCTCTGACCAGTGGCTGAATGGTCTAGATATAGTCATCGAACCCTTGTCATGCTCAGACCATTCTCTCCTTAAGCTTGACCTTCCGACCACTACAACCCACCGCAGGGAGGCGGAATCAATTAAATGGTGCCGCTCCAGGCACCTGATGGATCCTGATAGGTTCCAGATGGAGCTTGGGCCATTTCCTGAGACCTTGGCTCATGACTCGGCTGAAGACCTAGTGGCGTCCTGGGATAGGATGGCCACAGGTGCTTTAGACCGGGTCGTGCCTTTGCGGCCTCTAACCCAGCGTCGAACCTACCCAGCTCCTTGGTTCTCTGATGAGCTGAGGGGGATGAAACACCGGAAAAGACACCTAGAGAGCAGTTGGAGGACCATCCGTTCCGAATCCGATCGAACGCTAGTGTGATCTTATATTAAGACCTACTTAGTGGCGATAAAAGTGGCAAAATGTAACTATTTTCCGCTCTTATTGCATTGGCAGATAATCGCCCAGCCGCCTTGTTACCTGCTCTCTACTCCAGCTGAGAGCCCGGGAAGACCCTCTGCAAGGACGAGCTGAGGATTTTGCACAATATCTGCACGATAAAATCGCTCAGATTCGGGAAGGCTTGGACTCTAACTGGGTTAATTTGGATGGAATGACGAGGGCAGATCTTGAGGACATTATCTGGGATGAGTTTGATACTGTGACTCCTGAGGACGTGGACAGGTTACTGGGGAAGCTGAATGCAACCACATGTTTATTGGACCCGTGCCCTTCCTGGCTAGTGCTGGCTACCTGGGAGGTTACACATAGCTGGCTCCAGAGAATTATTAACGCTTCTCTGAGCGAGGGATTCTTACCTCCCGCCTTGAAAGAGGCAGTGGTGAGACCCCTCCTTAAGAAGCCCTCTCTGGATCCGGCTGTTTTAGCAAACTACCGTCCAGTCTCCAACCTTCGCTTTTTAGCGAAGGTTGTCGAAAGTGTGGTGGCACGACAGCTCCCACAGTACCTGGATGAAGCTGTCTATCTAGACTCATTCCAGTCCGGCTTCAGGCCTGAATACAGCACAGAAACAGCTTTGGTCGTGTTGGTTGATGATCTCTGGAGGGCTCGGGATAGGGGATGTTCCTCTATCCTGGTCCTATTAGATCTCTCAGCGGCTTTTGATACCATTGATCATGGTATCATGCTGCACTGGTTGGAGGGGCTGGGGGTGGAAGGCAACATATTACGGTGGTTCTTGTCCTACATCTCTGACAGGTCGCAGTCAGTGTTGACAGGTGGACAGAGATCGACCTTGAGGCCCCTTACTTGCGGGGTGCCACAGGGGTCGGTCCTCTCACCTCTCCTGTTCAACATTTATGTGAAGCCGTTGGGGGAGATCATCCGTGGTTTGGGGTGCAATGTCGTCTGTACGCTGATGACACTCAGCTGTACATCTCCACCACAAACCACCCCAATGATGCCCTTGAAGTGATGTCCTGGTGCCTTGAGGCCGTACGGGTCTGGATGGCGAGAAACAGGCTTCCACTCAACCCTTTCAAGACTGAGTGGCTGTGGCTGCCGGCATCCTGGTACAGCCAGTTAGTCCCATCACTAACTATTGGGGATGAGTCATTGACTCCCACAGAGAAAGCTCGCAATTTAGGCATTCTCCTGGATGCACGACTGTCTTTAGAAGATCATATAACAGCTGTGGCCAGAGGAGCTTTCTATCAGGTTCGCCTGATTCGCCAATTGCGTCCCTTTCTAGACCGGGACTCATTACGCACAGTCACTCAAGCCCTCGTCATTTCCCGACTTGACTACTGCAATACTCTCTACAAGGGGCTCCCCTTGAAGTGCACCCGGAAGCTCCAACTGGTCCAGAATGCGGCCGCGTGAGTAATTATGGAAGCAACATGGCGCTCACATGTAACACCTCTTCTACGCGAGCTGCACTGGCTTCCGGTGGTCTTCCGAGTGTGCTTCAAGGTGTTGGTTCTTACCTTTAAAGTGCTCCATGGCTTAGGACCTAAGTACTTACGAGACCACCTGCTGCAACCGATAACCTCTCACCAAACAATACGCTCTCACAGAGTAGGCCTACTCATAGTACTATCATTAGAACAATGTAATCTAGTAGTTCCAAGGGAGAGAGCCTTCTCTGTGGGGTCACCTACTCTTTGGAACAAAATACCCCCTGGAATATGAATAATCCCAGATCTTCGCACTTTCCGACATGCCCTTTCTGTTTCAACAAGCAGGGCTAGCATAAACATCTAAATTTTATGCCAAGGTCTTAGCAGATACACCAAGTTGACTCAATTTATTATTTACTCTTTATATATATATATAAAAAATATTATATGTATATGAAATCTTAATCTGTTCACCGCCCTGAGTCCTTCGGGAGAAGGGCGGTATAGAAATTCAATAAATAAATAAATAAATAAAATAAATAAATAAATAATACTTCATACTTGTTGCTGAAAGAAAAAAAAGGCAAAAAAGAGCATTGAAACTAAAAAGCCTGGAAAAATCTGCTCTTAACTAACATTGGTTTTTATTTCTTTTCTTTAATTTGTTTGGATTGCATTTCTTTGTGCTTTTCTACATTCTGCATTGCATATCATCCTGAAATAATATTATTAATGTTATTATCATTATTTCCAGAAATGCTGTCCCATGAGATGCACTTTAGGTTTACTCTGGGCTGGATTGCGATTCTCCTTTCTAGATTTTATTTCAAACAAGGACCAACAAAATTATTTTTGTGAATACCGTATTTTTCAGTCTATAAGACGCTCTGGATCATAAGAGGCACATTAGCTTTACAGGAGGAAAACAAGAAAAAAAAAGTGCCACTGTCTCTCAGCATCTATCCAGTATTCATCTGGCTAGCGTCTTTGCAGCAAACAGCCTGGTCAGCTTCAGCACATTATCGCAACCCTAGCATGTGGCTCATCAGGGCTCCGCTCCATTGCAGCCACCACCGGTCAGCTGAACGACCGCTGAATCCCAGGCTCCCATATTCCCACTGATCAGTGGGCTGGCCAACCGGAAACACTGCCATTGCTGCCTCCTTTGTGTCTGCTGCCTCCACCAGGAACGCTGTCTTTGCTGCGAAGCAGTTAATTGGCGGTTGGATCGGCTCCCAGAATACCGCTGATCAGCTGTTCTAGATGGCGGTCGTTCGCTACCGCCATTTGGCGGTAGCCATAGGTGACGGCGGCCATAGATGGTGATAGGTGGCAGCAATCCCAGCACCTAGAACAGCTGATCGGTAGTATTCCGTGAGGCCGATCCAACCAGCAATCAGCTGCTAGGCAGGTGGCAAACAGCAGTGGTGACAGGAAGTGGCAGCAAATGCCACCACCGCACCAATCCCCCTCCCCCCCATCGCAATAGTCACTCCATAAGTGTTGTGGCCCATCAGCGGCCTGTGCAGTTAGTAGCTGATTCCGACAGCAAGGAGGCTGGTGTGGTGCTGTGCCAGCAGCCTGTGCAGCTGGCGCTTGAGTGAGACAATGCGGAGGTTGGAGAAGATGTGGTGCCAGAGACGGGGATTCAGCCAGGGCCTTCAGAACCTCCAGAAGCTCCCATAAGTGAAGAGGAAGAAGAGGAGAAGCCTCTTCTCAATGCACGAGCACACAGAGCTGTTAAAAGGCAGGAATGGTTCCTCAGGAGGAGGTCTCCTCGAGAGTAAGGCTTGGGGCTAATTGGCCACTCCCCTAGCCTATTTAAGGAAGGATGACGACTGATGCAATTTGCAGGAAACAACTTCATTCATATTCCTTCGCGTCTTGATTCCAGAAATGTTTGATTTGGCTTTTGTTTCTATCTTGTCAGTTTTCCTGCAAATTGCTTCTGGGAATTCTGCCAACCACAGTAAGATTACGGTTATCTGAAATACTGTGCCTCAGAATTGAGTTATTATTCTTTGGATTCTTGTCGGCTGTTAATGAAGTTAAATTAACAGCCCTTGTTCAGAAAAGACTGATTTAAACTGTACTTGTGTTCGAATGACTACTAAGAAAGCTCATTAGTAGTCCTTAATTAGTAAACTAAGGTTTGTATGGACTTTGTGTGTGCTGTGTTCTTTGGGGCCCGTAGCTGGGGCAGAACAATAAGATGCACAGACATTTCCACCAACTTTTAGGGGGGAGTGCATCTTATAGACAAAAAATACGGTATACATTCTTCAAACTATCGAAAAGCTATGAACTCATTATGCATGAAAGAGATATAAAATTACAGTATGTTGTTTAACATTTCTCATTAAGTTAAATTTGGGTGTTTCTTTTATTTATAAGTGATAAATTTGTGAGTAGTGTTTAAAAAACTTCCACGACTGATGGAGTGGCAAATATTTTAAAATATTTAATTTTATTAGGACTGAGTGCAATCCAATAGCATATAATATATAGTTATTTAAAGTGATATGATTGCCCACCAGACACAACCTGTACAAACACCCATTTTCTGGCTTTCATTCATCTTAATGAACTGCATCTCTAATATTTTTTTCTGCTGGTTTTAATATGCAGATTAACTGCGCTTAAATTATTTATAATTCTTTTTACTAGTTTGCATCATTCATAGTTCTCCCTCAGAGCCTCTTTGATTTACTTTTGTTTTAAAGCAAAACTTCTTTTAAAAGTAATCTTCAATTAACAAATTTTGCATATATTTTTGTTAGAAGTCAAGCAAAAAATATAGATGATTGAGTAGAGGGCAATTAACTTTAGTATAAAGATTCTGTGAGTTGCGTGAGACAGGATAGGAGTGAAATCTTTAAAAGTTTAACATAATTGAGTCTTTGAAAATAAAAGATGTATCTTCTTCATGTTTCATTATGGAAAAATTTCCAAGTTTTTTTTCGAACCTGGATTTGCTCTTGCTGTATTCATCTATATTAAAAAGCCACAAACATGGCACACTAGAATATAAATGTAGATGCCAACTGTATGTCACATCATTTATTTATTTACAGAATTACCAGAAAGGTTTATATTCTGCCTCTCTTCTAAGAACCAAGCTTTTAGGGGTAGCTTTCTTCATATTATTTCCATAGTAACAATTTAATGAATTAAGTTGTGCTGAGAAAGAATGACTCTATACATCTCTATGAGATTCTATACATGAAGATACTGAGGTGCTGAGTGTAAACTTTAAAA
The DNA here is from genome assembly GCA_022577455.1 of Arizona elegans. Lineage (NCBI taxonomy): Eukaryota > Metazoa > Chordata > Lepidosauria > Squamata > Colubridae > Arizona > Arizona elegans. The sequence goes on along the minus strand of JAKOOJ010000004.1, from coordinate 79,077,258 downwards.
GAGAAAGTACTCTATAGGAGCAGCAAAACTATGGAAAGTTTTGGGATTTTATCATATGTAGCTTGAATTCTCATAGTCACATGCAGAATCGTTGTTTTGTCCTATTTAAAGTTATTTTATTAAATTAGATTGTATTAAAAAAACAACATTTGGAAAGATACCAAGCTTTCCAAGCATACCAACCAAGCATAATAATTGGTCTATGTTATTTTTAAAACCATGTGCCACATACTAAAAATAAAACTGGAGATGTCCCACCAATATAACACAGTTGATGTTACAGCATTTCAAGTTTTTTTTTTAAAAAGCAGTTGCAACGGACTTCTAGAAAGAATTTGTTCTTGATAATTGAAGACGAGTGCTATTCTGGTGTAACTACAATTTTGTTTTCCTCCACAGGTCATGCAAGTAGTGAGGGAGCAGATAATGAGAGCTCTGACCACAAAGCCTAGTTCGCTGGATCAGTTCAAAAGTAAACTTCAGAATCTGAGCTATACAGAAATACTGAAAATCCGCCAATCTGAGAGGATGAACCAGGAAGATTTCCAATCTCGTCCAATTTTGTAGGCTTTTTTTTTACTTTTCTCTTCCTTACAACAAATACAATTGATGTTTGTGGCTTCTTCAGAAATAACCCCAGGATGTTATGTAGGACCATGATTTAAAGAAAGATTTCACATTTGCTTAGAATGCATTCATGAATGTTTATAGGAATGACCCTTTATATATCCGAAATACTCTCTTCTAGTCTTGTAGAGTTATTGGAAATTAAATAATGTGATGATAGATAGATAGATAGATAGATAGATAGATAGATAGATAGATAGATAGATAGATAGATAGAATGCATTTTACAGCAAATGGTATTTTGATATTTTTCCCCATATATATATGTGCCCTTTTCCCCTTTACGTTTGTGTTCTCTCCTGCCCAATTCTTGCAGAAGGCAAAATATTACTATCAGTGAATCAGTCAAATAAATTATGGAACAAACGTTTGAAGCAACAGAGAAACTCTGAAAAAGATGCTTTTGCTCTTTGGATGCCATTTTTGAAAAAAACAAACTGAGTTCTTATTTTACACCTTTCTGCATGCTCATAATAATCAGAATAGTGTGGTTGTTACTGCACATGTGTATGCATGTGGTATAAAGGAACTGGTCAACCTTGGCCATTTATAGATTATTATTTTTTATTGGAAACTGTAAGTTTCATATTTTCACAACATATCTAAGCTTGTCCATAAAATGATTAATTGAATCATTCAGAGTATTAAAATGTCAGAATGTGGCATCAATATTAAATGTGAGATTTCTCGGTCTGGGCAAATTCCTGTGTAATATAATTTCTCAGTGCACCCTAAAATTCCTTAGTTTCCTTGATTGTCAAGCTGAAATTAATTTTATTGATTTATTTATTTGGCTTGACATAATCCAATTTCTGAAGTTTCTTTTTTTCTTTTTCTTTTTTTTTAGGTTTTATTGGATTTTTATTTTTAAATATCAATATCAATTTTATTTTTAACATCAATATCAATGCATGAACAGTATGGCCTCTGGGTATAATTCATTTTGATACAAAATAATAATAATAGCATCTTTTCTTTTTATGTATACTGAGAGCATATGCACCAAAGACAAATTCCTTGTGTGTCCAATCACACTTGGCCAATAAAGAATTCTATCCTATCCTATCCTATCCTATCCTATAATAATAATAATAATAATAATAATAATAATAATAATAATAATAATAATAATAATAAGTTGTTACATTAATCAAATTTATATAATCCTAGTATGGATATACATGTTTGTTTTAGAGTAGTTATTCAATATTTCAATGTTCCATTTTAATGCCAATGATATTATTGAGCGTATATAGTAATGCCATCTTTCAACCACTAATCTTTTCATCTAATTATTACTGATATTCTATTATATAAAAATTATATCTACTAATATTCCCCCTATTTCTTATTTCTACCTCTATTCTAGCTTCTAATCAGGCCACCATTACTAATCGTAGTGTTAATACACATATTTATATTAAGACATAGTCCTTCATTATTTGGTTGTTCAAGGTCACTGTACTGTACGCCAATCATCTTATCATTTAAACATACCTAATAATACCATCTTTCAACCTCCAATCTTTCAATCTAACTATTGCTTTATATAAAGGTGTGTATGCTTATTTCTACCTCTATTCTAATTTTTAATCAGGCCATCATTATATTAGAAAAAATAATTCCTTTCTATCCATCATCTCTTGCCCGTTTTAATACTTCAATTGTTATTCAGTTTTTAGCTTGCCTTCCATACTTCTCTCTTGGATCTTTGTCTATCAACATCTGTGTCTTCAGTCTGAATATTTCTCCCATCTCTATCCTCCTAAACTGCCAGGTCTCCAGAGTGTCCACCCACACTCCTATCTCCCTTTCATAAGTATCTTCTAGGTTATCCAATTCCATTTTTAAATCTCTTAAACTACTTTTCCCTTGTCTTTAAAGTACTTTTCCATCAGTCATCATTATCTTTATCGTCTTCTTCTCATCTTCTTGCTTTGTTTTCTGATTTGTCTGTTCTATCTTTTCCTTCATTCTTTCTGCTGTCTCCTCTCTTTCCTGGACTCATTGATCTTCATTCATTATCAGTTGTAGGATATTTTCTATTTTCCCATTTATGCTTTGCAATAGGTCCTTTATTTATATGATTCTTTGTCATAGTATCCCTAATGCTTTGAAACATCAATGCCATTTCTTTTGCAATCTCACTCATTTCCCCTGTTGGAGCATCTTGTCTCATTTTAGAAAATCCCTTTCTTACTCAATAGTCCAAAATATTCTAGTCCAATGTTGTTTCTCAGAAAGTTCAATAATCATAGTTCTTTACATCTCAGGATTATTAATTCCATTTAAGTAATCCAGGCAGCTTCCACAATCAAAAGTCACTTTACTTTACTTAAGAGTCTTCCTTATTGTCACAATAGAGTCTCTAATAATCATAAAGTAGATAGTTATAGAACAGTAAGTATTACCACAGTCCTCCAGATGAATGTTGTTTATTTCTCTTATCAGGAATTTTCCCAGGCTTGTAGGTGTATGGTATATTTTCCATTAACCAGTACACGGTGCCCTCAGCTTAGGTTTCAGCTTTATTTCAAGTCTAATAAATTGATTAATCCAATTTTAGTTCAATTTATGAAAATAAAGTCAGCTGTTCAAGTAGATCGTTCCGGCATTTTATAATGCCTTTCTAAAACAATGCCTAACCAGTTTAAAAATCTAATTTTCTATGTTTTAAAAGGTCTTTAACTTTTCTCCCCTTAGTTCCTTTCTTTCAGGTCTAGGATTTTTCTCTGGTTGTTCGCCGCTTTAAAAAATAGTTCTAAGAGTCTCTTTTCCTGTATTTTCTTCTTTTCTTTTAAAATTAGGGTCTAAATAAAAAAGAAACTTGTCACCTAGCTCCAATCACTGTTCATCTACAACATTCCTGCACATTTTTTTGTTGCTCCGGCTGTCCCAGCTTCATGGCAGCCATGATGGCTGCCTCTTCTCATCGAAGATGAGAGGGAAGAAGCCTGGGTCAAGCAGGAGAGTTGCTGCTCTCTGCAACCTGCAGGGCACCCCTCTTTTCATCATCCCTCTACAGGATGGCTTTAGCTCCTTTTGGAGCCCTCCATTGGGGAGAACTCAGCAGGGGAACACGGAGACTCCTCGCGTCCGATCTCGCTGCTATGTCAGCTGAAAGTCCCCTCAACTTCTGAAGTTTCTTGATAATTTGTAATAAATACATTTGATATTAACAAGACTATTATATTATCAAAAGCCTGTATCCAAAACAAAATTCTATATATTCATAACTCTTATTAAAGAAGAAAACAGTCATCTGCAGGAAATCAAGATTACATCAGGATGTCTTTGTTGGGGAATTAATTTATACAGAAAGATTATTCACTTAGCTGACGATTATGGCAATACAATATTGGCTGCTCATTTGCCTCTCTTGTGGGAGAAATGGAGTTAGTAAACCAGCTGCTGCTACAGTTTCTGCTGTAACTTTATGAGGCAAAAGAAGCAACAGTCATTTTCATCTTCATGCTATGTCTTATTCCTTATCTATTTTGTGGGGAACAAGTAAATCTCATGAATTAAAATTCATTCCTTCAGTCTAGGAGCCATGGTGGTGTAGTGGTTAGAATGCAGTATTGCAGACTAATTCTGCCGACTGCCAGCAGTTCAGTTCTCACTGGTTTAAGGTTGACTCAGCCTTCAATCCTTCCAAGGTTGGTAAAATGAGGATCCAGATTGTTGGGAGCAATATGCTGATTCTGTAAACTGCTTAAAGAGGGCCATAAAGCACTGTGAAGCAGTATATAAGTTTAAATGCTATTGCTATTTGTTCCAGACAGTTCATGTTCCAGCTACATAACAGTATCAAAAGCAAAATTCATTTCTCAGGAAACTGCAGCAAATAGAAGGGAATATCAGTGATATGAGCAATATTTAGGTTTATGACTGGGATAAATCCAAATTTATCATTTCATATTGCTCATTATATTTCTTCAAGAAAAAGTTAATATGTTAAAAAAAAGTTTATCTCGAATACAAATAAGTGAAAGATATTTCAAGTTCCTTTTAAAATACTATTCATGTTTTTCAGATTGTATAAGGATAGATGATTTCTTGAATGTGAAGGAAGATGTTGTCTCCTTATTTGATGAAGGGAAGCTATACAGTATTTTGTAATTGGTATGTGCAATACAGTTGTCTTTCCTAATTTCAATACTGCTTTAGAAGGACTAGTAGCACAAATAGAATAGAATAACAGAGTTGGAAATGACCCTGGAGGTCTTCTAGTCCAACCCCCTGCTTAGGCAGGAAACCCTACACCACCTCAGACAAATGATTATCTAATCTCTTCTTAAAAACCTCCAGTGTTGGAGCATTTACAGCTTCTGGAGGCAAGTTGTTCCACTGATCAATTGTTCTAAGTGTCAGGAAATTTCTCTTTACTTCTAAGTTGCTTCTCTCCTTGATTAGATTCCACCCATTGCTTCTTTTTTTTAAATATATATATATATGTGTGTGTGTGTGTGTACATTTAATATTTCGGGTTTCTTCCCGTGTAATTGTGAACATATCCCTAAAAGGGTAGAAGCGACGTTTCGACAGAATCTCATCTGCCATCATCAGGTTTATGTGAGGGGTCTTTTATGTGAGATAGGATTATGTTCACAATTACACGGGAAGAAACCCGAAATATTAACTGTACACACATATATACCCGTGAAAATTTACATAGACAAATATATATATATATATATATATATATATATATATATATATATATACACACATATATTGTTTACATATAAATATATTGAATACAGTATAATTGTCCTGGCGTTCCACTTGCCATGAAACAAAGGTAAAAACAAAATAGCATATATACTACTTTAAACAGTGCTAGTGTTGAACAGTAATTTCTGACCATTATATTCTAGTATGTCAACTTACCTATCATTCTAATACATTTATTCTAATACATACATAATATCTCTTTCCATGTCCACCTAACCTGATTTTTTCACATTCCAACTTCTACCTCATGTTTCTAACCATTGATAGAAACTATCCCATGTAGCATAGTATTCTGTATCTCCTTTATCTTTTATTTTTAGTGTTAGTCTGTCCATTTCTGCACAGACTAGTATGTTCCTTATCGTCTCCTCTTCTGAAGGGATGTTTTCACTCTTCCACCGCTGTGCATACACAATTCTTGCTGTGGTCAAGATGTGTAATATTAGGTATATTGTCCCTTTATCATAACCATCTATAAAACCTAATAACTCTATATGTTGTCTGGTCAATTTTTCTAATCACATGTGCATTTGTATCCAAAATTTCCTTGCCTTTATACAGGTCCACCACATGTGGTAATATGTGCCAGGTATTTGTTTACATTTCCAAAAGTTTGGGGACATATTGCTAAACATTTTGGCCAATCTTTCCAGGGGCAGATGCCACCTATAGAACATTTTATAGAGATTCTCCTTATATGCTGTGGCCATTGTCAATTTCTGATTTCTCTCCCAAAGCTTTTGCCATTTATTCAATTCTATATTATATCCAACACTTTTAGCCCATACTATCATCATCTCTTTAACTTGTTCTTCCATTTTATAATTTAATAAATAATTGTATAGTATCCTTATCAATTTGTCATCCATCCGCATGGTTGGAGTGGTTGAGTGGTCTTGTTATAGGGGATATAGACATGGAACCCTTGTCATGGACTGACCACTTGCTCCTTCGCCTGGATCTTCAAACCGCTACCCCTCGCCGCAGGGAGGCGGACCCAATTAGATGGATCCGCCCCAGGTGCCTGATGGATCCTGATAGGTTCCAGATGGAGCTTGGGCCATTTCCTGAGGATCTAGCACATGACTCGGCCGAGGACCTGGTAGCCGCCTGGGACCAGGCGGCTGGTGGGGCCTTGGACTGAATCGTGCCTTTGCGGCCTCTGACCCAGTGCTGATCCCGGGCAGCTCCTTGATTCACTGAGGAGCTGAGGGAAATGAAGCACCGGAAAAGACACCTGGAGAGCGGTTGGAGGGCCAGTCTCGCTGAATCTGATCGAACACTGGTAAGGTCGCATATTAAGGCCTACGTAATGGTGATAAAGACGGCAAAGTTTAACTACTTTTCCGCCTCTATTGTGTCATCAGGGAATCGTCTGTCCGCCCTGTTCAGGGTGACCTGCTCCCTGCTCCATCCGGGAGTGCGGGAAGGCAGGGCGGAGGATTTCGGACAATACCTGTATGACAAAATCGCTCAGATCCGGGGCGATTTGGACTCTGACTGTGTAGATCAGGGCAGGGTGACGAGGAATAGTCTTGAGAATGTTATCTGGGAGGAGTTTGATGCTGTGACTCCCGATGATGTGGACAGGATTTTGGGGAGACTTAGTGCGGCCACATGTTTACTGGACCCGTGTCCCTCCTGGTTGGTACTGGCTTCCCGGGAGGTTACACGAGGCTGGCTCCAGGGTGTTATCAATGCTTCATTGAGTGAGGGTCACTTCCCCGCTGCCTTGAAAGAGGCGGTGGTGAAGCCTCTCCTCAAGAAGCCATCCCTGGATCCAGCAATATTGGCCAACTACCGTCCTGTCTCCAACCTTCGCTTCATGGCGAAGGTTGTTGAGAGTGTGGTCGCGCAACAGTTTCCACAATTCCTGGAGGAAACATCTTATGTAGATCCATTCCAGTCAGGTTTCAGGTCTGGGCACAGCATGGAAACAGCATTGGTCGCGTTGGTTGATGATCTCTGGAGGGCTCGGGACAGGGGTTGCTCCTCTGTTCTGGTCCTGTTAGATCTCTCAGCAGCTTTTGATACCATCGACCATGGTATCATGCTGCACTGGCTGGAAGAGTTGGGGGTGGGAGGCACCGTGTTGCGGTGGTTCTCCTCCTTTCTCTCCGACTGGTCACAGTTTGTGTTGGCAGGGGGGCAGAGGTCGACCTCGAGGCCTCTCATCTGTGGAGTGCCACAGGGATCGGTCCTCTCGCCCCTTCTGTTCAACATTTATATGAAGCTGCTGGGTGAGATCATCCGTGGCTTCGGGGTGAGATACCACCAGTACGCTGAAGATACCCAGCTGTACATCTCCACCCCAGGCCACCCAAACGATGCCCATGAAGTGATGTCCCAGTGCCTGGAGGCTGTGCGGATCTGGATGGGGAGGAACAGGCTCAAGCTCAACCCTTCCAAGACTGAGTGGCTGTGGCTCCCAGCATCTCGATATAGTCAGTTGACTCCATCACTGACTATTGGGGGCAAGTCTTTGGCCCCCACAGAGAGGGCTCACAATCTGGGAGTCCTCCTGGATATGCAGCTGTCCTTGGAGGAACATCTGACGGCTGTAACCAGGGGGACCTTTTGTCAGGTTCGCCTGATCCGCCAGTTGCGGCCCTTTCTTGATCGGGATTCCCTGTGCACAGTCACTCATGCCCTCGTCACCTCTCGCCTTGACTACTGCAACGCTCTCTACATGGGGCTCCTCTTGAAGAGCACCCGGAGCCTCCAACTGGTCCAGAACGCAGCAGCGCGGGTAGTGACAAGAGCTGCATGGCGCTTCCATGTAACACCGCTCCTGCGTGAGCTGCACTGGCTCCCGGTGGTCTTCCGGGTGCGCTTCAAGGTGTTGGTTATCACCTTTAAAGCGCTCCATGGCATAGGGCCTAGCTATCTTCGAGACCGCCTGCTGCTACCGACGACCTCCCATCGATCCGTGTGCTCCCACAGAGAGGGCCTCCTCGGGGTGCCATCAGCCAAACAATGCAGGCTGGTGACCCCCAGGGGGAGGGCCTTCTCTGTGGGGGCACCTACCCTCTGGAATCAGTTGCCCCCAGAGATAAGGAGAATCCAAGACCTCAGTTCCTTCCGCCGTGCCCTTAAAACCCATTTTTTTCCAGCAAGCCAGGCTGTCTTAAGAAGAAATTTTTAAAAGTTTTAATTGGTTGTGATTTTTAATTTTTGGGCCAAATTTATATATATTTTAATTGTTTTTTTTAATATTTGTATTGCATGTTTTTAATTCTGGCTGTACACCGCCCTGAGTCCTCAGGGAGAAGGGCGGTATAGAAATTGGAAATAAATAAAAAAAATAAAATTAATATCTTGTCCAATGTTGTTGGTTCTCTATAAAAACCCCATGTTTTCACATCTTTCCATCCATTGCTTCTTGTTCTACCCTCAGGTGCTTTGGAAAATAGTTTGACTCCCTCTTCTTTGTGTCAACCCCTAAGATAAACCCCGGAGATAGCATCTCATTTTAACCTGAGATTTGAGAATGATGGCTATAATAGTTCAAGGTACCTCCAGTTGGAAAGGATTGAAAAGTGTGATTGTGACCCATACACTCAATTACCAGGGCATGCAGCCCCATCCATACTCAATATGCACAGTCTAAAGGCGAGATTTTATCAACAGAAGTGCAATATAAAAATAGTTCCTCAGTAATCAATTAATGTTTATATTTATGCACAGAGTATCTAATTTTTTAATTAACTGCCTAATCAATTCCAGAGTAGCCCTCACAAATTGTTCTTTAAAAGAATTAGCAGTTTTCTCAAGCTTCTGTTATTTAGAAGTAGAACAAGAAACAGTTTATATCCATTGCAGATTTTAAATTCTACCTTCCTCAAATAAATGGATGAGAATGCATAATCTTTTCCAGAAAGAGCCTGTAACTACAATGGGACTTTCTCATCATAAAAATGTCTCATGACATGAATCTAAGACTATTTATTTGTGTTTTCCTTCCAGGGAGCTAAAAGAGAAGATTCAGCCTGAAATTTTTGAGTTGATAAAGCAGCAGCGTCTAAATCGTCTTGTTGAAGGAACCTGCTTTCGGAAGCTTAACAGCCGACGCCGGCAAGGTACAAATCAGGATTATTTTATCTGCTTCTTATTTAATTTGCTTCTCTTTTTCTTAATGAAATCATCTTCTTCATTCTGTAGTTAAGGTGCTTTCTGAATGGATGCAAAGAATGCCATGTAGCATTTACAATGCCACTTTAATAATGCTATATGATAGTCAGAAAGATTTGTTATTACTTTTTAAGCTATGATGTTAAGGTGAATACAAACCTTTCTCTGAAATCAGGTCTGTGTCTTGCTTCTTCTGATCCAACACCAATATTTGATTGTGGCAACCCATGAAATGTCAGTGAGTGGGAAGAAAGCATACATTGTCATGGGGAAATCCAGGCACATGTTTAAAATCTGCAAATTTATCAAGGAATTATTTTAGAAAAAGATATGGGATTAATTTTTATGGCAACAACTTTGCCCTATTGTAGTTGCAAGTGGAAGTTAAGTTCTATTGAATATAATTTTCTGATAGTGTTTTGCAGACATAAGCTGCCATTACTCCTTTTAAGTTTGGGAATATTTTAAAATAATTTGTTCTCATGCTGCACAAAATGTGTTTCTTATCTTTACCATTTTAGGGAAAATTCTTAAGGGTCATAAGGATATGGGAATTCGATTATTTTTTTCCCTTTTGAATTCTGTGGTATAAATAGCTATTTTAAAAGATTTTACGAAAACAGTATTATGTATTACATTTCCTTTGCCATATAATAATTGTATGCCTTTTCAGATAAAAGCTGCAAGGAGCCATTTCCATACATCTTATATTTTCATGGATGGATTTTTGAAACAGTAAAGTAGGGTAGAAACTCCACTTTAAGACTTTACTTAAACTCTAAGTAAATATAATTAAGTAAAATACTGACATTTTGATTGCAGCATTACAGCAAGGATGAAGCATGACACAGAATCATAGAAAATATTTAAACAATACAAAATAATTTTCCCCACTTGTGATAAACTAGAACTATTAAATTTGCTTCAGTCTCAATATTTGGCAATTCCTGAAGTTTACATCACTGTTATCTGACCTTCTTTTAAGTGAAAAGGAGAAACAATTAAATTCAGGTACAGGAAAACAGCATTTTGGACAGATCCATATTATATATAGAAACAGGTTCAGGCTCAACCCATCCAAGACCGAGTGGCTGTGGTTTCCGACATCCCAATATAGTCAGCTGGTGCCATCGCTGACTATTAGGGACGAAGCATTGGCCCCCACGGAGAGGGCTCGCAACTTGGGTGTCCTCCTGGATTCACAGCTGTCTTTAGAAGAGCACTTGACGGCCGTGACCGGGAGGATTTTTCATCAGGTCTGCCTGATCCGCCAGTTGCATCTCTTTCTGGATTGGGACTCGTTACGCACGGTCACTCATGCCCTTGTCACCTCCCGTTTGGACTATTGTAACCCTCTCTACATGGGGCTCCCCTTGAGGAGCACTCGGAGGCTCCAACTGGCGCAGAGTGTGGCCGCGCGGGTGGTAATGGGAGCGACGTGGCGCTCCCATGCAACGCCTCTCCTGCGCGAGCTGCACTGGCTCCCGGTGGTCTTCCGAGTGCGCTTCAAAGTTTTGGTTATCACCTTCAGAGCGCTCCATGGCTTAGGACCTGGCTATTTATGGGACCGCCTGCTGCCACCAATAGCCTCCCACCGACCAGTACGCTCCCATAGAGAGGGGCTCCTCCGGGTGCCATCGGCCAAACAATGTCAGCTGGCGGCCCCCAGGGGGAGAGCCTTCTCTGTGGGGGACCTACAATCTGGAACGAGCTTCCCCCGGAGATACGGAGGATTCCGGATCTGCGTACCTTCCGTCGCGCGCTTAAGACGTTCCTATTTCACCAAGCTGGCCTGACCTAAATTGTTTTCCTCTTTTTAAATGGAAATTTTAGATTTGGTTTTAATTTATTGGGGTTTTAAAATGGTTCAGCCAAATTTATTTAATTAGTTTTATCTCTATTTTAAATTTTGTATCTATATGTTTTATTTTATGGCTGTTCACCGCCCTGAGTCCTTCGGGAGTATGGCGGTATACAAATTTAATAAAATGAAATGAAATGAAAATGAAATATATGCTGTTTATTAAATAAAGGTGTTTTAGGAACGAGAAGTCCTTTCTACCTTCATTTTAAAAGAGTTATGAGTAGTTATATAGTATATCTCTGTCAAAATGTAAATACAATCATTTTTAAAGAAAATGTACTGATAAAAGATAAAGGTAATAAAAAAATTCATAGGGGCTGGAGCATAAAATTCAGCTACAAGATTTGATGTTCCACGAATATTTATTGATAATTCTTATTTGTTTCTTGCAATGTAATAATTGTTTGTTTCATTCAAGGTGGTGTTGTCTTGATTGTTATGATACAAATTAACAACTTCCTTTATTTATCAGACAAATTTTGGTATTGTCGACTCTCTCCGAACCATAAAGTTTTGCATTATGGAGATTTGGAAGAGAGTCCCCAAGGAGAAGTTCCGCATGATTCATTACAGGATAAATGTAAGTGACTGATATCAAACAACTTTTTCTTTTTTAACATTATATATAGCATTTTACATTGAGATTTAGAATATTATGATACAGCTACAGTCAGGTTACAAACTTCTAGAAAAAATTGAATTTTCTGAAAAAATTGGGAGAATGGGGTGAAGAAAAAGGGAGTTTTGTTATCTAGAAATAAAAAGAAAGTGATACAGTATGAGGAGCCATTCTAGTCCTTTTGCTTCTGTTAGAAATGAATACCACCTCATTTCACCCAGTTCTCTGCCAAACTATTCAACTAGCTTCACTGCTATCACAACTCCAGCTTTCTAGTATCACTAGGATTCTTCATGCGGAGGCTCAGATGATTGTACAGCAAGAAATCTGGGAAAAGATTAAAAATGCACTTGCACATTACCAGGAAAAGCTTTCTTTAATCCCAGGCCTTAGATTTTTATAAATAAGTTTGAGGGCTACTTGCACCAGACTTGTACAGGCTGTGATAAATTTTGTCTTTTTTAGCTCATGTTTTACATTATTATTTCCCATAAGCATACTGAAAGGATATCTAAACCTGAAATATATGCACTAAGTTGCTTATTTTTTAGTACTATCAGTGAAATTACTATTTGTAAATCTCATTTGTTATGCATTCTGATGAAAATGCAACTGAACAGCAGGAATCTTTCTGTCTTATTTTAAAAATACCTTGTTATAAAATATCTTCATTAGTTGTTATTTATAATTGTACTCAAGAAATGGTGCAATCTAATAGCAGCAGTATTTTTTTTTATTATGAAGACCAACAATAGAGACAAATATACATTCACAGAACAAATGCAATGCAGTAGTTTAAAATGAAACCTGAGTACTGTAATTCATAGTTATAACATTCTACTCTGTCCTGCAACCAAAACAGAAATAATTATAAAGAACCTGAATCCACAGTCTTGTGAAAGTCCTCAGTCCTACAGCAGGCTGAATGGGGTCCAGCAATTTTCTAACTTTCAAAGATGGTTCTTCTATATGCAATGGAGAAGGTACAGTGGATTCTTCCACATGAAGTGGAGTTTTATTCTCTCTTCTCAGAAAAAAATATTCCAACAGGATCACTTTCAGCCTTCTTTTAGCTGGCACCAAACCGAAGATTAACAAACAATAAATGGTATCTCAGATCCAGGCCAGAAAGGATATATATATATGATCTATTAGTAAATATTTATTAATATTTAATAGTAAATATTAAAGAATGTATCTGATAGGTCACACATTACCAAAATAAATGTATTATTTATGATACAAAGCTATGGGTATAATTATGAACAAAAGGCTAACATATATGTCAGAAAGTATTAATTTCTAGATGTTTGTAAGAACATACGAAAGAAGGAATCCATTGATGATAATTGCATGTTATATTGAAGTGATAATGAAAAACTGTAAAGCTTAGGTATATTATTTGTATACTTAAGATTGAATGTGATTGTTGATTGGTGAGTATCTGCTTACAAGATACTCACATATTTCTTTCAAATATGTGGTTTAAACATACATATGTTCATATATACCACAACAAAGGGATTAATATAAATCTAAAAGCATTGGGTTGTTTCTAATGTGAATTAGTGAAACATGGTATTCCTTATGATACTTTGTGAAAACAAAAGTTGGGCTCTGAAGAAGTAGGATAGAAAGAATATTGATGCTTTTGAACTTTGGTTTTGGAAAAGACTCCTGATAATGCCACAAACAGCCAAAAAGCAAAGAGGTTATCAAACAAATCAATGTAGAATTCTCATTCAAGGCACAAATGACCAAACTCAAATTATTTTACTTTGAATGCATTATTTGAAGACTTAGCTCTCTACAGAAGATTATGATGCTAAGAAATATGGAATGAAAAGGAAGAAAGAAGAAGATGACCAACAGTAAGCTAGATGGACAAATTTATCTGTCTGATCACTTGGTAGATGCAAATAATCATAATAATGATAAGAGGTTTGCACATTTAGAAATGTGCAATAAAAAGTTTACATAGAGTTAAAAAATGGATTTTAAAAAATCAACATGGAAGGGAGGTGAAAGTAGAATAAAAGTAAAAGTGCAGGGAGGAAAACTATCGATCTTGAATGGAAAAAAATATTAGAAGATAGCCAGAGAAGTCTGAGGAATTACACTAATGGGAAGTATAAAGCAAGATGCTTTGTAGAATAATGAAGCGAAAGAGGCTGTGAATGAGAAAAGGAATTCATATAAGATAATGTTTGCTACAAAATATGAAGAAAAACAAAAGATCTGTTCAATTACTGTATGTAGAGAGGAAAGGATAATTATGAATAAGAAAGGAATGATTGAAAAAAATTAAATAATTTTAAATAATAAATGTATTTATTTGCTAAATAAATACATTTGGAAGGATGGTACTATTTTGCTTTCCAAACATAAACATGAAAAACTGGAACATCTTATTTCATTCATAGAAAATCAAAATATGAATTGCTACTACATCTCACTAAAATGGAGAAAAATATGAAACAATATATGTTCTTAATATGTTGCTATGTTTCACAGGATGCTTTTCCAAAGAAAAGATTAACATTGGAGGTTAAAAAAAGCAAAAGAGGATGTTGCTATATGTCTTGTGATAATTCCACTAAAATCACTTAAATTCCACTAGAATAAAGTGAATTATTCTAAACTAAAAAAATAAATAAACCAGTAGTAAAATAAATTAGATTTTTAACAGATTTAGCAAGTTCGTTCTATCAGCAACATCACTTTACTTCCAAATGATCTGTAATATAAGTAACAGATGCAGCACAAGTATTTCCTTTCCCCCAACAGATGCAGCACATTTATTTCCTTTCCCCCTGTTTTGATATATTTTTCCTACTAATTTTGGTACTTTTAATAATTTGAGTGCTGCACCATTTTATCAGAAGTGACTCTTCCAGTGGCAATGCATCCTCTGCAATGCATAGAACCAAAATATTATGTTACTGCCATTAAGAATGGCACTAAAATGCACTCTACAATGAATCTAGAAAAGATTTCAAAATCACTTCAAATAATATTATAATATATATATTTAGATTTATATTTGCGACATTATGTATGTTATATTCCAGAAAAAGGCCATGACTCATTAATGGCTAAGATGATGTTCAAAAATTATGTCTTTCATACTTAAAAAAATACCAAGTACAAGGATTTATTTTCTTAAAGTACTTAGATTTCTATGTCTGGATCTGAAAAAGCTGTTATGTAATGTAGGAGAAATTCATCATCTGCAAAATACCGTTATCCAATTATTTACAAGCAGTTTGAGAGTAGCCCTCTCCCAGCTATCATGCCTGACAAAGCAACTGAACCACTTTCTCTCATATACATAAGCAAAAGCTAGATTTGCCTCCACCCTTCATTCTGTATGGTGACTACAGTGACTACAGGCAGAACTCCAGGTAAAACTAAATCACAAGTTATGTGCTCAGGTGGCAGGGACATGTGTTGGTGCAAGAAAGCTATTGACATTCTCCACCCTTAAAGAAGAATTTCCAGATTACCAAGGAATTTCTAGATAACAGTTTAAATGTAAAGTAGAATTGGATTTAAAGATAGCCTACTCCCTACAGGAATAGGAAAAAGTTAGAAACATTGAATAATATTAATTTTATGTTGTCTTTGTGTGCTTAAAGTCATGTCATCTGTATGTACACAAGCTCAATATTTGTGTATTTGTGCAAGGAGGAACTTCCTGACAGTGACCTTTCTCTAAATAAAAGCAAACTATCAGCATAGTGGTCTGCGAAGACACTGCATGTGATTTGAACAGTTCTGTTTTTATGTCCTTTTCTTTTGAAATATATTGTTGGTAATGCTTAATACTGAAAATGGATTTTTACATTACCATTTTTTCTTTCTTGTCATAACAAAGATTAATTTTATATATCTTCTATAAGACTGATCTGTCTCTAAAATCTGATTTCTCTCCCTCTTGCTTCTCTTTAATTTGCCAGAAAGTAATACAGAGTGTGGGTGACCTACCAGTACCACATTAAGAGGTTTGAGAGGTTTATTCCAGATGCAAAATAACTAATGGCAGTAGAAACTGATTTCTGCTCCAAGGCAAAGAGGTAGAGCCAAAATGTATTAACCTTGCAGAGGCATCTGGAAGAGGAAATTTAAAATATCTAGTCTTTCCCCCTGCCAGCTGTTCAAATAGTTGCATGATTGTATGAATAATAGGTTAGATCATGTCTGGAAGTTACTGTATATGTTTTTGTTTTTATTTTCTTTTATGTATTGTGTGTTTTTATATTTTTATTGCAAGTGCCTGCAATAATAGTGAGATGAGCAGCTAAGTAAATTGAATAAATAAGTAAAATAAATACAATTAACTGTATGCTGACATTATTTTCTGACTGCATTATATGCATTGTTTTTAATAAAGGGTATTTAGGTTAAAGGCATTTATTTTTTCTAAAGAAACAAATATTAAACTAATAGAAAGTAGTTGTCTAAATATTTAATCTAAAGTGATACAAACATGAATTTGTTTTTTAACATTTTTTTTTATTTTTTATTTTTATTTTTTTAAAAAAATATTTTTATTTATTTGTTGAGTACATATTAGATAATATATATAAGTATAAGCATGAATTGAATACATAAAATGAATACAATTAAAGGAAATATTAGGACAGGGATGGTAGGCACGTTGGTGCTGTTATGCACACCCCTTACAGACATCTTAGGAATGTGGTGAGGTCAACAGTAGCCAGTCTAAGGTTAAAATTTTGGGGGTTTTGGGATGAAATCACAGAATCAGGTAGTGCATTCCAGGCATTGACTACTCTGTTGCTGAAGTCATATTTTCTGCAATCGAGTTTGGAGCTGTTCACTATTGTGTGCTCGTGTATTGTTGTGGTTGAAGCTGAAGTAGTCATTGACAGATAGGATATCGTAGCAAATAATTTTATGAGCTATGCTTAGGTCATACCGAAGGCGGCATAGTTCTAAATTTTCAAAGCCCCAAATTTCAAGTCTGGTGGCATAAGGTATTTTGTTGCAAGCGGAGGAGTGGAGGACTCTTCTTGTGAAATATTTCTGGACACATTCAATTGTATTAATGTCCGATATACAGTGCAGGTTCCAGACAGATGAGCTGTATTCGAGAATTGGTCTAGCAAATGTTTTTTTTTTATTGAAAAAGTTTTAAAACAAACACAATTTCCCCACAACCCTCCCACCCAACCCCCCTCCCCCTCCCCGACTTCCCAGAGCAGAACACAAGGTATTTCTATTGACTTTTAACAATAAACTAAATTGCTTAACCAATCATTAAACTAACACCCCCTAAAAAAAAATTCTTAACCCCCCATATATAAAATCCTGCTTCTTGGACATAAAACTTCTAATATCACTTATATAGCACTTATACAAATAAAAGAAATCATTCATAAGCTATTTGATATTTTTTGGTCTGATACTTATTTTGTATATAATCAATCCATCTTCCCCAGTCCTGTATATACCTTTCTTGTGTGTGATCCTTCAAATATGCTGAAATTTTAGCCATTTCAGCTAAATTAGTTACTTTCAATATCCAGTCATCAATAGTAGGCAAAAAGTCCTTCTTCCAATGTTGTGCTACCAACGATCTTGCTGCTGTTACCAAGTTCAAAATCAGTTTAGTCTCTGCAACTGTACAGTCCGTAGTTATACCCAATAAGAACAACTGTGGAGTAAATTTCAGTCTCTTTTTAAGAATATTCTGCATCACCCACCAAATCTTTATCCAAAATGCTTTGATTTTTCTACAAGTCCACCATATATGATAATAAGTTGCATCATCACAGTCACATCTCCAACATTTAGCTTGCACATTAGGATACATACATGATAATTTTTTGGGATCTAAGTGCCATCTATAAAACATTTTATAAAAGTTTTCTCTTAAATTTTGTGCTTGTGTAAATTTCACATTTCTAATCCAAATCTTTTCCCAAGTCTCCATCATTACTGGCTCTTGAAAGTTTTGTGCCCATTTAATCATACAGTCTTTAACCAGTTCCGTCTCAGAGTCTATTTCCAATAAAGCATTATACAACCTTTTAATATGCATTTGTTTTTGATCTCTAATTTGTTTTACCAAATTCTCCTCATTTTGCACAAAGCCAGTTTTTTGATCTTCCTTCCATCCAGCTTGAAGTTGACTGTACTGAAACCATGTATAAATTATACCTTCTTCTCTCAATGTATCTAAAGATTTCAAATACATTACCCCCCTTTCCATAATAAGAAGCTCTTTATAAATAATCGCCTCCTGTTTTTGTTCTATACTTATAATTTCTATTGCATGTCTAGGATTTGCCCATACAGGTATCTTATAATTTAACTTATATTGATATTTTTTCCAAACCCTCAACAAAGCATTTCTAAGTATATGAGCCTTAAATACTTTATCCACTTTTTTATCATATAACAAATAGGCATGCCATCCATATAACAAATCATAACCTTCTAGATTCAAAATTCTCCCCTCAGTTAAATTAAACCAGTCACTAATTTGTGATAAGACCGCTGCTTCATAATATAGTCTTAAATTAGGCATTTTGAGACCCCCTCTTTCACGTGTATCTTGTATAATTTTCATTTTTATTCCGGGTTTTTTCCCAGCCCAAATGAAAGTATTAACACCTTTCTGCCATTCTCTCAGATTTTCATCTTTCTTAAGCACAAGTATCATTTGGAACAAAAATAAAAATCTAGGTAACACATTCATTTTAATTGCTGCAATTCTTCCCAATAAAGCCAACTGTAATTTTTTCCAATTCTCCATATCCTTCTGTACCTTCTGCCAAAGAACCTCATAGTTATTTTTGTATAATTTTGTATTTGAAGCTGCTATGTATATTCCTAGATATTTAACCTTTTTAACTATTTCAAAATCTGTTAATCTTGCTAGTTTATCTCTTTCAAGTGTAGTCATATTTTTAACTATCATCTTTGCCTTATGTGAATTAACTTTAAATCCTGATACTTTCCCGTATTGATCAATTATATCCAATATATATGGAGCCGACTCTATAGGTTGGGATAAGGTAACAACCAAGTCATCTGCAAATGCTCTTAATCTATAATCTTGTTGTCTAATTACAATACCCTTCAATTTTTCTGAGCCACGTATCTTATTCAATAGTACTTCCAAAGTCAAGATAAACAGTAATGGGGACAGAGGACACCCCTGCCTTGTTTCTTTCTCAATTCTAAAAACCTCTGTTAAACCTCCATTGACTATAATTTGTGCTGTTTGCTGCTGGTATATCGCTCTAATTGATTGTATAAAATATTCCCCAAAGTGCATTTTCTCTATTATTTTAAACAAAAATTGCCAGTTCAAGCGATCAAATGCCTTCTCTGCATCCAAAAATATAAACGCTACAGGGACTTGATTATTTTTTTCCAAATATTCCAGTAAATTTACAATTTGTCTAACATTATATCTCATTTTATAATCCCTGATAAACCTTTTATAATCCTTTTATAAACCCTGATTGGTCATTATGAATTATTTGTTGCATAACTGGCAATCTATTAGCTAGTATCTTAGCAAAAATCTTATAATCAGTATTCAGAAGTGAAATTGGCCTAAAATTCTCAGGTTTGATGGAATTTTGGTCCTCCTTTGGAATTAGTGAGACAAAGGCTGTTTTCCAGGAAGGTGGTACTCCTCCTCCTACTTGTATTTTATTAAATAAGATTTTGAGTGGTTCTAACATTTCAGATTGTAAATGTTTATAATAAACAGCTGTTAGTCCATCTGTTCCCGGAGCCTTACCTATTTTTAATTGTTTAATTGCCCCAACAATTTCCTCGGAAGTTATTGGCTAATTCAATCTCTCTCTCTGTTCCAGCGTTAATTCAGGAATCTCCATCTTTAAATATCTATCAATATCAACATCTTGAATTACATCTTTAGCATATAACTTTGTATAGAACTCCAAAAAAGCCTTTTTTATTAAATTCTGTTGATAAATCTCTTTACCTCTAAATTCTATCTTGTCTATAACACATGATTTTTGTTTTTTTCTCATCATGTAAGCCAACCATCTCCCAGGTTTATTAGCATTACAAAATGTATTATGTCTGGCATATTGTATGTTGGTTGCTACTTGCCCAGCCATTCACATATTAAATTGCTCTCTTAAGATATTAATCATATCTTTTGCCTTTTTAACTCCCAAGTTAATTATAAGCAATTGTTCTTTCTTTTTAATTTCCTCCTCTATCTCTTTCCGTCTGTTTTGTTGTTTTAGTCTATATTTATTATTCAAGAAAATTAATGTTCCTCTCATATATGCCTTACTCGCATCCCATACTATCTCCATCGAGGTTCCTTTATTCATATTGTTAACAAAAAATTCTTTCATTTGTTTTTTAAGTTCACTCAAGTTATCTTCATATCTAAATAAATTCTCATCTTACCTCCAAGACCTCCTTTCCCCTCTTTCCTGCTCTAGTTCCACCCAAACCGGGCTATGATCAGTTAAAGTTCTTGGACATATCTTCGTATTCTTCACCCTAGAAAAAAGATCATTTGTGGTTAATATAAAATCAATCCTAGAAAAAGATTGATGCCTATCTGAAAAAAAGTAAAATCACTTTCCAATACGTTCCTTTCTCTCCAGATGTCTCTGAGCTCCATATCCTCCAAAATATCAAAAAAAGATTTAGGCAACTTAGCACGCATGGGTATCTTGGAAAGACTTTTTTTATCTTTCTGGGTATTTATTACCCCATTCCAATCACCCATTAAAAGTAAAGATCTATAATCCCATTGTAGTATTTTAGTATGTAAAAGTTTATAAAATTTGTCTTGTTGTTGATTAGGTGCATATACTCTAATTACAAGCAGCTTCCCATTCTGTGTTGTTAATTCGATTGCAATATATCTACCTTGAGTGTCAGCCTCAATTAAATTGGCCAATAAGCCTCTTTTAATATATATAACTAGGCCATTTTTCTTCTCTGGTGCTGATGCCACAAAATGTGTACCTAATTTCGAATTTATCAAGTACTTTTGATCTGAGGATTTAATATGCGTTTCTTGCAAACAAATGACATCATTCTGAAATTGCTTTAAGTAGTGAAATATTATCTTTCTTTTTTGTGGAGAATTTAAACCGTTGACATTCCAAGATAAGAATTTATTTTCCATCTCTGGGCCCTCCAAGCTTTGAGAGCATCAGCTGAACCTCCTCCGCCATTTTAGACTTCGCCCTAGCTCCTCCCACTGCTTGTGTTTTTTGGACTTGTTGGGTTGAATCTTGAGGCTGTCATGCCAGATGTTGTTTGTAAGTAGCTCTTGCCAATCGTTGATCTTTTGGCAGCTCTCTCATTTTTAATGACTCAAGGGTTGGTGGTGGACCCCCACTCAACAGTAAATCTTCTTCCAAATTAGCTCCTCCAGCTAATGCTTGAGCATAAGTTTGTGGTTGCCCTCCATCTTTCTCTTGTTGTATCATTTCCAATTGCTTTCTAGCACCCCCTGGTGAGGGTGGCCTTCCAGCCTTTAAAACATTAACGTAAAAATCTTTTGCCTTTCCAACTGTGTTTAAGCGATGTCTTTGCCCAGCGTATGTCACTATTATCCCAAATGGGACATCCCATCTGTACTGGAGCTGCTGGTTTCTTAGTTCATTCACCAAAAAACCAAACTGCTTTCTGTCTCTTAACATTTTAGGAGGAAGCTCTTTCAGGACCACCAGCTCTTGTCCATCCACTTTAATCTTATTTCTATAAGAAGCTTGCAGAATGTCATTTCTAATTCTCCTTGTTGTGAAATAAATCACCACATCTCTTGGTAGCTGCTTTTGTTTTGCCAGCCAGGAATTAACCCTGTAAATTTTGTCCATTTGAATTGCCACATCTTCTGGCCTTTCTGAAATCAGCTCTGCTAAAGCATTGGAACAAATATCTTTAAATTTTCACCACTCTTTTCTTTCAAACCTCTCAGCCTCAGGGCAAATTCCATTGATCTGTATTGTAACATAACCATTTCGTCATCCACTTTCTCTGTTTGTATCATAACCTCTCCTAATTTAGTTGCAAGCTCCAAGTTAGCATCATCAATTTCCCGTACTCTCTCCTCAATCTTTAACATATGATTAGCCAGTCCTGAAACTGCCTAAACAATGTCATCTCTTATTTCATCATGTTTTTCCTCCACCACACCTTTAATTTTCTTTAACTCCTCTGAAAATTCTTTCATCATTTCTGCCTGATTGTTCAGGGCACCCATTATACATTCTTTAAGGTCTTGTGACTGTGTATCAGCCGGAAGTTGTTGTTTTTGAGTCACTACAGGGGAACCTCCTCCCCCTTTAGAAGTTGGTGGCTTTATTTGTTTAGCAGCCATTTTATTTTAAAAAGTTTTTTTTTTCCTTTTGCGGGCACAAAGTCTTATAAACAGTCTTACAAAGTATATTTCAGAGTTTTTTCAAAATAAACAGTCCTCTCTTCAAGCTATACTCAATCCCCAGCAGTTTTCTCTTCAGGCAGAGGGCTCTAACAAGCAATTTCCCTTTAACTCTCACTTTCCCTTCCGCCCATAACAAGAGCTTCCTCTCCAGCCTCCAGCTCAAGAGAGCTCCGTTTGCAACAATGTATTCACTGAGTTAAGTTCTGTTTCTTTTAAAAAGCTTGCACTCTTGCTTCCGCTCTGTCTGCCTTGTTAGAAATCATTAGAACTCACTGTTTGCCAGCAGAATTGGACGCAGACGTCTTGCTCTGATTAACAGAGGCACCAGCGATCCGGAGCAATGGGAGAGGTGAACTGGGGAGCTCTCACCCTCCGAGTCCCTGGAATTAATCCAGGGACTTTCGGGGAGCTCTACCCACCCCCTCCGACTCTCCTCTCCTTCTTTGCCCGAAGGAGAGTTTTTTCAAACCGCCGGACAGCAGTTTAGCGCTGTCAGGGCGGTTTTTACAGATCGGGTGGCTGGCGGTCTATGGAGACCGTCCTCGTCGTCCACGGAGCCACCGGAAGTCGGTCTAGCAAATGTTTTGTATGCTCTGATTAGTAGTGTAAAATTACCGGAGAAGAAGCTACACAAGATTAGGTTTACAACCCTTAGTGCCTTTTTGGCAATGTTATTACAGTGGGCTTTGGCACTTAAATCATTTGATATGAGTACTCCAAGGTTCTTGATAGAGTGAGGTCATCTACAAGGTCATGTCCACTCAGCTTGTATTTTGTGTTCTGGTTCTTTTTGCCAATGTGTACAACAGAGCATTTGTTGGTTGAGATTTGGAGTTGCCAATTTTTTTACCATTCCGACATAAAGTCAAGGTCTTTTTGAAGGGTAGCAGCATTGTTGGTGGTGTTAAAATAGTTCTACATCATCGGCAAAGAGAATGCATTTACTTATAATATGATCGCAAAGGTCATTTGTGTATAATATGAAGAGTGTTGGTCCTAGAAAGTGATGATATACAAAAAAAGACTATGTTAAATTATTACACAGTAATTATGATTATGATTATTATTACAATTACTACAGTAAAGGGGAAAAATAAACCAGAATATACAAATAACACAAATATGTATAAATATATATTGTATAAGGACTAAGTTCAGGGACAAAGAAGAAGCAACATTTATGTTAATATTCTACTTACTAGGGAATAAGCCCCACAGAAATCAACAAGGCTGATTAATGAGTCAACTTGAACAGATTCACTTCCACAGATTCTGGAAAACAAAAATGGATATTGATAGTTTTATCAGTACATTTGACAGTAAAATCCATTAATTCTTGATTACCTCTTTGATTTCTTTCACACACCAGAAATTTCACCTGGTATTAGGGATGTCATTTTTAACACTACTTTCATTTTGCCTCTTTGATGCCAAGTAAGAGTCTTGGTAGTACAGTGGCACTGTACTAACATCTGCACTGTTATTAACATCTGCTGCTTGCAATTACTGCAAGTTCAAATCTCACCAGGCTCAAGGTTGACTCAGCCTTCCATCCTTTCAAAGGTAGGTAAAATGAGGACCCAGATTGTGGTGGGCAATAAGATGACTTTGTATAAATATACAAAAGTATGAAGGCTATTGCTTAATGCATTGTAAGTCGCCCTGAGTCTCTGGAGAAAGGCGGCATATAAATTAAAGCAAAAAAAAAAAAAAAGTGCTTTCCTTCTTATATTCCTTTTTTTTTTTCCTTATCTGATACAGTGCCTGTGGCAGATATAAAAGCAATTGTTACAGGAAAGGACTGTCCTCACATGAAGGAGAAGGGAGCCCTTAAACAAAACAAGGTATTATTTTAAGTTATATCCAGTAACTCTTTAGCTGTAGGATTTTGACAAAAGTGTCTGTTGTTCCTTCTGCTAAAAAGAGTTTGTACAGTTCATTTTAAATGTTCTTTTTCTAATTTGTTCATTCACCTACCTTAAATGCTCAGAGCCACACTTAGTAATGGAATAACCTCTCCATAAAACCCATTCAGTCCCCTGTATGCAAAGCTCTGGCAGTTGATATCTAGTACAATAAAATAAAATAATAATACAATAAAATAATACAACATTCCCTGAAATTCATCATTATATAAATTGTGGAGAGGCTGTGTTTAAATGCTATTGATGTCAAAATTGAATTATTGAAAGGAGATTGGACCTAGAGACTCTAATATACATTTGGCCATTTTAAATCATACATAATCCCAGATATAAAAGAACCTGTCATCTTAAAGTAATAAGCTTATTTTCCTTTCTCCAAAGTACAGTTAATTCATTCTATCTACATACTACTAATACATATCCCATGCCTGCTCCTCAGCCTGTGTCATATCCCTTTGCTCTCCCCAAGCGGGTGACATCTCTCATGCCCCTCACCCATTCTTTCTAACCCAAACTGGCCCACAGCACTTCTTGTGCATCCCCATGCATCCTGCCATCTACATCACACCCCATACACACTTCCCAATATGAGTACCTCTTGCACACTCTCATGCACCTTTCCACAGTGCATTCCTGCCTGCCATTACTGACACATGTGGCAATTCTCATAATCCCATGCATTCTCCCAAATAACATGATATTCTCACACTTCCCTGTGTATCCTTCCCAGCCTGCTCTACTCCTTCAAGCATCCCTTGCTCCAGATCCATGTTGCATCACTGCACAAATACTCATTCCCTCTCCCACTGGGCAGGGACCACCTTGAACTTGCAATTTTCTTCCAACTTCTTCACTGACTTGAAAGCTTCCCACAACCAAATTAAATGGGGAAGCTGGTAGGAATTTGAGGAAGGAAGGAATATTTGCAATACTAGCTGCAGCTTCTCTCAAGGAAATTCAGTGGTGAAACCAGAAGGCAGTTGAAGATCATTCTCACTCCATTGCTTTTTTGCCCACCTATGGTCATTCTTTTCTCTGTTTAGCTAATTAAATATGAAATGATGATCCATTGAGTCATAGATTGTCCGGTTACGGCTAAACAGAGCTTCCAAAAATAACTTTACTAACATGTTCTTCATGCTTAGCAACTATTTTCATATTAAGACCTTGGCGATAGCAGAAATGCTACTACTATGAGCAGAAAATAAAGTATTTCCATTTGCCAATGGCCAATTTCCCTTTTTTCAACAGGAAAAATTAGCAACAAATAGATGGAAATTGTATATCATTTGTAATACTGCCTAAGTCACTTGAAAACTAATCTTCAGAGCTAATTTTAATTGCATCTTGTTCCATCTTTTTATGTTTTTTAAAAGTTTTTTTTAATTGCCTAGCCTTGTAATGTGATTTTTGCAAAAAGAATACACACACACAATCTACAAAATAAAAACTTTAGCAGTCTATTTCTTAAATAGGCATTTAAATCAAAGATGCATTGATTTAATTTTAACTATAGAATTTATTTAACTTTGCTTATTCCCCAACAGCTTTTTGGCAAAAAAAAAACAAAAAAAAAACCATTGAGGGAAAGAGATATTGAATCTTTTTTTAAAAAAATAATTGAAGCATGCCAGGGCATTAATTTCTTATATTACTAGATGAACATTATAACACTCAAGAAACTGTTCAAGAAATGTCCCTAGTAAAGATAGATGCATCTTTCTTCAGAACATCGTTCAGCTTCCAAACTAATGTTGGACAGAGAGTAGTTTATGAACTTGTGCACATTCAGGAAAAAAAGAACAAAACTTTCCAGGGGCCATAAAGATGGCCGGGGATTATCACTGAATGACTGAATTCTCCTCAACTTAAAAGTTAGGATAGAAATGTTCCTAACACCTAAATACAATGTGACACTGGTGATTGTTTGACTAATGTAGGAGATAAAGGAGTAAGAGTTTTACAAATGAAATGGTACACGTAGCAAACAGAGAGAGATAAGTCAGATGAACACCATGCTAGAAAGTAAGACACATCAAAAAATTCCTATTGATGGGAAAGTAGAAGAGTCATGTCTCTGAATTCCTCTTTTGTGTACTATGATGACAATATGGCTCTTGCTGTGTCTCTTGTTCATTTTTTAAAAAATAATAATATAGGCATAGAGTTTTCAATAGAAATTCATATCCATCATCTTTTTTGTTGCAATTCTAAGAAGGGATATGCTATATAATTCTTCTGGATATGTGAAAGAGCTCTAAGAAAAAGAAGATTGTACATTTACTTATTCTCATTGCTTTCTCTTTCAATTGAAAATGTTTTAAATTTTAAAAAAAGATCAAAAGTTCATAAAATACATTGTAATGGAGGAAACAAAAGTGTTTCCTGAAGTATAGTTATATCTGTAGGCCATGAATTTCCTCACACAGAAATTTACACACAAAAACATATTTTTATTCTTTTTTTACTCTGCATGACTTGAGTTTTGCAATTTAATGTTTCAGTTAGATTTCTACTTGTATAGCAAAAAGTTTCTACATAGGAATAACCCAGAACTTATTCAGTTCCTCATATGTAATACTTTCAATATTACTTTTGTAATACTTTTGAAGAAAAAAGGCAGAGTAGCACATGACTCAAAATTATGTGAAAATGTGGTATTAACTGTATCTGATTGGGAATTTAAACTTGCAAGGCAAATATAAACATTTAGAGCAGGATTTTTAAAATTTACAAGTTATTGGGAAAACAAAGTAGTAAGTCAGAAAACATTGTTTTTAGAAATGTTTTTCTTTTTCCTTTGTTTCCTTTTCCTTTTCCTTTTAAAATTTATAAGCAATGACATAGTGACTTTGTTACTATGTTCAAAGATTCCTTTTTAATATTATGGAGATATTGTAGTTAGCTTGTATCAATTTTTAATGTTATATTGAGCATCAAATGTATAATTATAGTAACTATTTGCCATTTAGACATTATCTTTTGAAAACACATATATTAATCTTTTTTAAAAATGCACACAAGACACACAAATATATAGGTGTGAATTGAGACAAGGAAATACAATTATAGTCTCTTTTTTTACTTTATTATTATTATTGTGTCGTTTCAGGAAGTGCTTGAACTTGCTTTCTCTATACTGTTTGATTCAAATGGACAGCTAAATTTCATTGCTCCTGACAAGCACGAGGTAAATTTATAAATTTTTTTTTTAATTGAAAAGGCGAATAGATAATTATTCCTTCTGGTCACTTAAACAGCATTTTACCAAATTCTTTCTTAGGAAGGGGAGGAGGTCAGATAGGTAGATCAGCTTCATTTTTTAAGATTCTAGCTTTATTTTTTAAGATTCTAGAAATTGCAAATTCATAATGATATTTTAAAGCAAAAAGGCAGAATTTCTTAAACTAAACTAGGAATTAATTCAAGATGACTAAAAATTTCAGTGATGCTGATAATTTAAGAAAACCAATAGTAATTTATATTTTATTTTCAAGTTGGCAAAATAGTGCAACAGCCATCCAACCATAATTGTAAAAAAAGATGAAATGAGATTAAAATATATCCTGCACTGTTTGCTTTCACAAAAAGAGGGAAAACCTTTCCCATCTTCTAGAAGGTTACTAATAAAGAAGTCAGATAGCTCTCTTGTAAAAAGGAGGTATAGAGTTCACATAAACAACTGAAAAGTTCATTCTGTAATTCCAGTTCATGTTCTCTGGAATGGATGACGTATACAAAAGCGTCTCCCAAGAATGGTAGCCAGTCTCTAACCAGTAATGGAACTTTGAAATTTACTTGGAAATAAAGTATAAGTCAGTTTATAGAGGCATATAGAATGCTCACCAATATTTCAAGTATATGCCATCAGGGCCAAATTTATATTCTGAGGCAGAATATATACAAAAATTGTAATTATAATTAGCAGTGCTAACCTAATTCTCCCCTTTTTCTTGGTATCTGATTGGAAATAGGATTATATAAATTATATTATTAATTTTCATTATTTTTATACTGTAATATGTATAAACTACCTAGAGACCACTAATTTCCAAGCAATAGATAAATCATATAAATTAATTCAGCAACTAAAATGCTGAATGGTGTGTCGTCAGAATATTCCAATATAAAACCCAAAGAGGAAATCACAAGCAATAAATCTTACTTTAAGATCAGAGGTTTATTTTCATGAGCAATTTGACCATGGGGAAGCCATCATACAGAATACAACTTACATTAAAAGCTCATTGCAATGAGTTCCACTATCATAGCTGCTCCAGTAAAGACAGCTATAGGCCAGTGGTGTTGAACTAAACCTCATCTCCTTCTTTTATATCTTATTTCTTTTTTTATATATAAGATTTTTATTGATTTTACAACAACACAACACAACATACAAAACACAAACACATAATATGTGTTTCTTTTTACATATCAGTTTGGTCCTTCTTATTTTCTACTTTATAGATTCTCCATTTTTCCCATCCTTTATTATCATTATCTTTATCGTCCCTTTATTTCTAATTTTATTCATTTACAATGTTTTACACATTTGTCATATTCTTCTCTCCATCATTTATTCACCTTTACTTTCTCTAATCTCGAGCCAATCGTACCACTTAGTCCATATTTGGTAGTATTCTGTATCTTCCTTTTCTTTTATTTCTTTCGTTAATTTATCCATCTCTACACAGTCCAGGATTTTCTTAATTATTTCTTCCTCTGTTGGTACATGTTCATTTTTCCAGGACTATGCGTAGACTATCCTTGCAGCTGTAATTATATGCAAGATCAAATATTGAATATCTTTACTGTAGGTTCTGTTTAATATCCCTAATAAAAACGTCTCTGGTTTCAAGTCCACAATGTTGCCAATTATCTCTTCTATCCAGTTTCTAATTTTAACCCAATATTTTTTCGCCTTAGGGCATGTCCACCATAGATGGTAATATGTTCTGGAGACTTTTTTGCATTTCCAACAATTTGGAGAGTTATTAGGTTACATTTTAGCAAGCCATACTGGTGTAAAATGCCATCTGTAGAACATTTTCAATTGGTTTTCTTTGAATGCCATTGATAAAGTCAATGTAATATTTATTTCCCATAATTTTTTCCATTTCTCCAAATCATTTAATCAGACTAGACTCGCCACTTGGTGATAAATTTCCCATTCTGGTAACAACAATCTATCTTTTGTGTCTTGCAAAAGTTTTAATTTAATCCTGGACTTTTTCCCTTGCCATATAAATTTAGAAATTAATTTATTTAATTCTTGAAAGAATGCTTTCCCTAGTTTTAATGGTATCACTTGGAATAGAAATAAAATTCTTGGCAGTATATTCATTTTCACTGTCACAGTCCTCCCTAGAAATGAAATTTGTAACTTTTCCCAATTTCCTAAGTCTTTTTTTATTTGATATATCAATTTATCATAGTTGTCCTTAATAGAGGAACATTTCGCTGTAAGCCAAATTCCAGATATTTTATTTTCTTAGTTGTCTTCATTTTTATTTTATCCTCTAATTCCATTTACTGACCCTTTGTGAGATTTTTTGTAATTAATTTAGTTTTATCCTTATTAATTTTGAGTCCCACTACCTCTCCAAATTCTTCTATCTTTTTTATCAATTTAGAACCCGTTTCTAATGGATCTTCCAACATAAATACCATGTCGTTGACAAACGTTTGAGTCTTATATTCTTCCTTCTTATATTTTTTCTGTCAACCCCTCATTCATAACTACTCTGGCTGTTTGTTTGGGGTATATTTTTCCAACCACTCTTTCAGATCTTTTCCGCAATTCCATATAATTTAGTTGTATAGTAATAAAATTCCAATTCAAATTGTCAGAAGCCTTTTGGGCATCAAGGAAAACCAGTGCAGCTTGCTTTTCCAGATGACTTTCATAATATTCAAGAATGTTCATTACTATTCTCAAGTTATTTTTAATTTGCTGCCCTGTCAGAAAACCGTTTTGGTCCGAAAGTATTTAATTATTCAACAATTTTTTTAATCTCTCCGCTATTATTGTTGCAAATGTTTTATAATCTGTGTTCAGCAAGGAAATTGGCCTATAATTTTGGATTTGTTGCATATCAGTGCCTTCTTTGGGTATAAGGATAATAATTGCCTCTGTCCAGGTTGCCGGAATTATTGCTACTTCTATCGCCTCGTTATAAATCTCCAACATTATCCACTGTAGTACCTCTTGTGTGTTTTTATATAACTCAATCGGGATCCCATACGGGCCTGGTGATTTATTGTTCTTTTGTTTTTTCAAGGCTGTTGCAAATTCATTTGTTGTTATTGGCCTATTTAGCATTTCTTTTTGTTCTTCAGAAATTTTATTCATTTTAGCTGCTTCTATGTATTGTTTAACTTTCCTGTCTGCTATATCTTCCTGCTTGTACAGCTTGCAAAGAAGTTTTGTATTATTTCCTTTTTTTTCTTCTCGTCTACATTGTATTATGCCATTTTCATCTTGTAATTGTTATATTATTCTCCTTCCTTTTTCTTTTATACCTTATTTCTAACAGTCCTCAGCAGATGTATTTCTTGCTGAATCAGTTCCATGATCCCAATACTGACCATTAATTTAACGCATACTCACATGAACATGTAAAATCTCTTACCAAATGCTATTTTTACTTCGCTTGTTTCCGAATGTTTCTTGATTTCCTTGGTTCAAAATAGCTTCTGAGACTATCTGCTTAGCAAACACATGACCAACCTATGCCAACGCAGCTGATTACAAATATTGCTTTATCCTTGCGAAATCTTTCTAGCTGCACTGTTAATATATGGCAATTCAATTTGAGGCCTACCTAATTTTAATCTTAATTCATTTCTTTCATAGGTGATTATAATTTCTACTTACAAACTAGGACATAGGCCGATGTAACTGAAATCTTTATTTTTAGGTTGCCTTATTTAAATACTTTTTTTCACGGTTGCATTTAATGGCTTTTTAAATCATCTTGATTGTTGTTTATGAAATCTCCTTGAATTGCTGATGATTTCAAACAATTTTTCTAACCTTGTTTCTCTGGAGCTGTTGGCTTCAGTAATGGCTTTTCTTTTTAATTTAAAAACAAAATAATGAAACAGATTTTTTTTTACTGTACTATTAATGATCCAAAAATTCCAAAGTGCTTATTGCTTAGCTAGAGTCAATGTCCTCCCAATAGCTGTTACTGAAAAAATCCCCTTCAAACAGAGACTGTGTCAATTCAGTGGAAGAATAATTGAATTGATGAAAGATGTTATTCTGAATTTCCCTCTCTATGCAGATGCTCACCAGAAATTATTCCCATTCTTTACTAAATAACAGTATTTATTTAGTAAATACTAATTTATTTACTAAATGAATAAATTAGTATTTATTTCTGTTCTGATTTTTTTTATCTCAAGATTTATCAAGTAAATCTGATTTTACTTCCATGACCATAGCCACTATTGATCTATAGCAGTGATGGCTCATCTTTTTGCCATCACGTGTCAGGACCGGGCAGGGGGGCTAACACGCATGTGTGCCCACATCCATAATTTTATGTGCTCTGCCCCCACGCATGCATGTGCGACCCCCCGCTCTTGGCACACAATGGCACATTAGGCCCATTTTTTGCTCTCCCCAGCCTCCAGAGCCTTTCTAAGAGTCTGGAGAGGGCAAAAACAGCCTTCTCTTCCCCCCCCGAGGCCCTCTGGAGGCCGAAAATGGCCTGTTTGCCAACTTCCGGTGAGACCAGAAGGCCCATTTTTTGCTCTCCCCAGCCTCCAGAGCCTTTCTAGGAGTCTGGGGAGGTCAAAAATGGCTTTCACCCCGCAGAGGCCTTCCAGAGGCTGAAAATGACCCATTTGCCAACTTCCAGTCCCACAATACGTTCGTCATCATGGCTCTATAGTCTGCACAGTATGCCATGGTATTAACTCTAACCCTTTTAAAATATTTTAGAATAATATATTTTCCTTTTATCTTAATTAATTGTGTTAATTTTGTATTTTATTTTGTTGTCAATAAATATTATAGAAATTGTAAGCACAAATCACTTTTGCTGCTGTTTCTCTCTTCCCAATAGGTTGATTTTATACTGAAAACATCTAAAAAATAACTTTGTTGTATAATGTCATACTCAAACAAAATAGTATGTTTTATTTTCATCCTAGATTACCTAGGTAACCAAATCCTAGGTTACCTAGGTTATAATTTAAAAGTTTTGATATTGTAAAAATATTTTGCCTAAAATATAATTACTGAAATGGCATGGTATTTTGGATGCATTTATAAAAGTCAACCCTCCCTCTTCTCCCCTCCCACAATAGTACTGTGTATGGACAGATGGTCTAAATGCCCTACTTGG
Source organism: Arizona elegans (assembly GCA_022577455.1). Classification (NCBI taxonomy): domain Eukaryota; kingdom Metazoa; phylum Chordata; class Lepidosauria; order Squamata; family Colubridae; genus Arizona; species Arizona elegans. Next base: position 79,044,572 of record JAKOOJ010000004.1, on the reverse strand, counting down.
AAAAGATATGATGAGTGAACTAACACGTAACGACTTGGATACTCTGCTCAGTATGGAGATAAAGCTACGTCTTCTGGATCTGGAGAACATACAGATCCCTGATGCTCCGCCTCCTATTCCAAAGGAGCCAAGCAACTATGATTTTGTATATGACTGCAACTAAATCAATTGTCACTCCTTAGTATTACAGTTAACAACTGGAAAGGATTTTTTAAGTAAAAAGAAAGAAAAAAAACAGGAAGAGAACACATAATGCATATTGGATTTATGGTTATGATGGGACTCTAAAAGAGCTAGTTCTCCTTTTGCTTTCTGCTTGTCGTTTTTCTCAATTGCTAATGAAAAACACCACTTCCATTAACATTTACCACTGGGCGAGATCAAAAGAATTTTTCAACATAAAAAGTGTTACCAAAGGAAATTTCTTATTTTTAAAATGCTGGAACACAGTTCCAAATGAAAAAGACAATGTGATCTAACAGCACAATCACCAAACTAGATCCAGCATTGCAGGTGCTTTAACAAGAGGGAAAGAAGTAGAGAACAGATAAAGCTACGGTAAATGAGAAAGTGAGAGTTGTCACCCACCACTCACTTCAGATCTTTGAATCAACAGGATATCTCAATAAAAATGATAATTACCACTTGCAGCTTCTACACTGTTGTAGTTGTGATTCACCATTATCTTTATCAACACCAGCATCTTAAGTCAAGTGACTGATTTTCTTTAAAATTCACAGATCATATTGCAGACATTTGTAATCTCTTAATAACCACAATTTAATATCTCATCTGAAATGTCCACACATTTAACAAAGCTACTTGCTCTTTATGTCCTGTTGTATAATTATATATCACTAACTGAAAGCATTGGGCATTTTTTTAGTCCAGGCTGTGATTGATTATTTTGTTTGCAAAATGGCAGATGCCATAAATACCGAAAATGCTGTGTTCAGGATTATGTTGTAGAAATGCGCAGAGTATTATAAATTTGCAATGAACTTGGATTTGTATAAAACATTTGAACAATACTTGCCAAATTTAAATATAATCAAAAACAAAATTATATTGTGTGTACTTACTTTATTAAAAAAAATACCTGTTTTGAATCCTATATTCTACTTGGAGCATTCTCCTTGGAGAGAATTTATGCCAACATTCCCATCAACATTGCTATGAATAAAACTGAACTTGTGCTAATGCCTGAAATCGTATTCTTTTCATCAGGTTCTCATTTTTTGTTATCATTTCTAATGTTTCTTTGTTATTGGTAAAAGACAAGACAACTGTGAATAAGTCTGCTGTTATATTCTGAATGAAAGAAATAAAAGTTGAATTGTCTAAAAATTGAGCAGAAAAGAGGCCATGAAGTACCAAAATTTCACCATTAGGCCATCACAGAACAATCAGCTTGCAGTAGCAGAGCAATGCTGCAAATGATATTTTGCAGGCCAGATACTAATTTATGCAACTATACACTCAGCTATATCCCATATTGTTGTGGATTAATAAGACCAACACAACTTTTCTGGGTTAATCAGAGACAATGTATATTGCGCAATAGGTTCAAAGCTCTGTACATGAAGCGTTGAACAAAGACAGAAATTAGCTACAATGGTTTTTATACCCTTCTAAGACAAAGGATTCTGTTAACTCAGCAATTCATATGATCATATACATTTGTCATTTTTAATTGACATTTCCTAATTACTGTTTCATATTATTCTTTGCCAACAGTCATAATTCTTCATGTAAATTACTGAAGCATAGATTCAAATTATCTCTTGTTAATATTACATGTGGTCATACTTGACCTCTTTAACCTTCAAACTGTATATCATCAAACGTTTGTATCTCTGACAACTGAGGGGCCTCTCTTCTGAATGTTCCTACTTTAAAGGAATTCTCTGCCTTTCATCTGGTTAATTGGCTTCGCTTAAACAAGCACATTTCCTTTCTTACAATACTATGAATAAAGAGGGCCCTTCAGTGATCATCCAGCTGGACCCGCATTTACCTACATTATTCCCCCCTCTGGAAGTTTTTCTATGCATAAACTTCCACTACTCTATTATAAGTGTAACAACTGAGTATACAAGGTTCCAATAAACAAATCTACAATATATAAGTTCTAACAAAATATAAGTAATAAAAGCAAATAACAAGTTATACATGATTGTGTCTACTCTATTGATTCTTAGGGAGATTCTCTCTTTCTTTCTACAGGTTCCATTTCCACATATGGTTCTTCCTCAGACTCTGTAGGTTCTTCCACAGTATAGGGACCAAGTTGATTAAGAAAATGTTCTGTCAAAGCTACTTCCTTTTCAATTTTGTATCTCCTTTACTGCTCTTATTGATAAATGTTTCAGCATAGGGATTGCACAAGGAATAAAAGCTTGGCCTGCCTCAGCCATATTAATCCACCAGGATCCAGGCAACCAAGAAAACCACATGTCAGTAGTTTGTAACCTCTGACATATCTTGGATGCCCTATCCTGCAATTCCTTGGCAATTTCTCTGACCATCCCTGATTTATTCATATAGATGATGGCAGTTGGTGGTGATGAGAAAGTGAGTGGTGTGCAGAAGGAAAAAGATCTTTGGTTAGTTTTACATCCCTAAGGTTCATTCTAGGACCAAGGTACACGTCTGATGGACATTGTTCTTTTGTCAGGGATCCTATAGGCCTACCAGGTTTCTGATGTTTCTTTACACACAAGGAAGGTGACCCTATGATTTAACAAGGTTTTGACCCAATTCCAGTATCCCTGATATGCAATTTCCTCTTTTCAATTGTTGTAGGGGTCCGTTCTCCTTTTCTGTTCCCCCCTCTACTGGGATTGTTAAACTCTTGATCCCAGGTCCAGGAGTTGGTTTAGGTCTAAGGCTTCCCTCCACCGTCTGATATCACGTTGTTGGCGGGAGTGGACTTGACCCAAAGTGTCCCCATTCAGTGTCCTGATGCTGTAAGTTCCCCTGGGATTCTTGACATCTTTAATTCCTTCTATAGGGACAAGGGGAATTTCTTGAACACCCACAGGGCCTTAAGAGCGCAAGACCCATAGTTTACAAATTCATCACATCAAGAAGAGAGTTAGGGATATGCGTAACTTGGGGTAGGGCAATATCAATTGTAATAAAACAATACCAACAGAAGGGCTAAAGTAGCTGTTGCCCAGAGTCCCCACACCCAATCTTCCTCTAACATGAGTGTCTTTAAGTAGTGCACACTGGATTCTATTACAGTTAATGGATTTTACATTACAAACTATAGTCATGGAATGTCTTCCTCTGTTCCAAGCTTCGGCTGTGCGCTGGGAACCAGCTTCCGGGGTGGTTCAGCAAGGCTGACGATCACCACCGTGCGTTGAGAATCCGTTGCTGGTAGGACTCAGCAGGGTGTATTCTTCTTGAACTTCTGCGCCAATGGCCTGTCAGTTTTTGTTACCTGGTATCAGTCTCATCCAGTGGATCCAGGATCTTCCTCCTAAGATCTTAAAAGCACAATTACAACACCAATACATCCGGGAGAGTGCACAAAGGAATCTGAGCAGTTGTAGTCCTCTTCAGTTGGGAAACAGCATAGGCAACCACTCAATCCTAAGAAAGAAAAAAATACACAAATAGTCCAGATGATGAAGAACGCTATTCCCACTGGTTGCTGCCTACCAGTCCCTTGGTTCCTTTGGATCATCAACTTCAATGGATTTCCTTGGTGAGATTCCACCTTTCACTCCTTTGGGGCTGGCACAGGCCCGTTCACTTGGGGTCTAACTTCCGTCCAGCTCCGGATCAACATCCAATCCTCGTGGTGGAATTTGTGGACTGGAAACTTCAAAGGTGGTGTTTGGGCTAATAGTCCTTGTTTCCTAAAAACTTCAAAATATCTGGACAGTTTATACACATATTGTTTCAATACTTTGTCTCTGGTTTCCAGGGAATTAATGCAAATGCTTCCTGTAGTGAAAACTACTCCAAACAACAGTTCATATGATGATAATCTTTCTAGGTTGGGTAAAACTCTTGACACCACTGTTGCTGTAGCATTACTGCAGAGAAAAGCTCCAACCCACCCTGTGAGGTGGTCCACTATGACTAATAAATATTTTACACTCCCCACTTTTGGTAATTCTGTAAAATCCACATGAATACATTGAAATGGTCTTAAAGCTGGTAGTACCTCTTACCCATCTGTTGTTTTCTGACAGCATGTTCATTCACCTTTTTACAAATCAAACATTTGTTTATAATTGATGTTACTAAAGGATATATCCCAATACAACCATAGCTTTTTAAAAGTTCATCTACAATAGCTTGAATTCCCCAATGACTCCACCCATATTTTGCCAAATGATCTCCGGAGACTCAGGGTTACAATGCGTTAAGCAATAGCCTTCATAAAGTCAGCTTATTGCCCCCCACAAACTGGGTCCTCAATTCACCTACCTTGGATGGAAGGCTGAGTCAACCTTGAGCCTGGTGAGATTCGAATTTACAGTAATTGCAGACAGCTGGTATTAAATTACAATGCATTTGTATACTGAGCTATCCAGGCTCCCTGTCCATAGA